>LR738710.1:861568462-861792990 GCA_902687465.1 Secale cereale | reverse complement strand
GAGGAAGACGATGTAATGAGAGCGCAAGGAGGGGAACCGCGCCCGCTCCCTCTGCTTTTATGGGGGAGTGGGGGGCGTTTCGCCCTTTCCATTAAGAGATCGTGGGCACGTCCCATCCCACGGCGCCGCGATCGACGCGTGCCGTTACCGTGGGGTGCGGCGGATATGGAAGTGGATTCGGCGCGCCGCGGGCCGCGGGTGCCCGTGCACTGTTTTGGGCCTGGCCCAACAGCGCTCGGCACCGTGTGTGGCCCAGGCCCGGGGGCTCCTGTCGGTGTACTAAGGTAGGGGGTACCTCAGTACCCCAACTTGTGCACGGGCAGTTGCAGCTTCCCGCGGCAGGGTTTACCGCGTGCTCGCCGGAGACCTTTCCTGCTCCCTATTAAACCATTCAAAAACAAAGTATACAAGGAAGAAGACCAAGGCCCCGGCAAGAGGAGCTTGCCGGGAAGGCCGTACCAGGCTCAAGACTGTCCCGCTAACACAAGACCCTGGCAAGAGGAGCTTGCCAGGAAGACTAGACGACAACGCCTCGGCACTATATGCGCCCCGGCAAGGGGCCCGGGGAGCGACAAGCTCTCGGGCCCGGCAAGATCAAGGCCCCGGCAAGGTGCTTGCCGGGAAGGCTGCGCTGTGTGCCCGCGCTCCAGCTCATCGGCCCACGCGTCGCCCTGGGGCCTATCCGGGGACGCGTGGCGGATGGCTGTGCAGCCTAGGGTACACGGTGGCACTCCACGGTGATGGATCCATCGCCGTGGCGGACGGAGACGCTAGGGCGGGAGCTTTTGGGGTCGACGGCGACGGGCATTAAATGCCCTTGTCCCCCACTGTTAAAGTAGGTATAGACCACTGTTCTGTATTGTAGCTCCACTGTTCCCGCACTGTTACAACTACCACCTCTTTTACTTTTTTACCCCTTTCTCCTACGTTGACACCTGTCGGTGACCCCTTGCACTATAAAAGGAGGCCCATGCACAACGTGGAGGGGGTTCGGAACCTAGATCACTCTCGCGCCAGGTGTAGCTGCTTCTTCAAGCTCCCGAGCGCTCAAACTCAATACACAACCAAGCAGGAGTAGGGTTTTACGCGTCTACCGCGGCCCGAACCTGGGTAAAACTGCCCGCGTGCTCGCCACGATCTGCTCTTTGTGCTCCCTCCGCCCTCGTACCGCACAGACAAGGGGCTCCGGTCCCATAGGTGTTCGTGGCGGACAGTTTCCCCCGACAGTTCAGATCTGAAATCATGGCACTCGGGCCCTAAGTGACAAGCATTAAGAGCAACAAGTTGAAGCAAAGATGATAAACACCATAGTAGATGATAGGCAACATGCCCCCAACAATCTGATAAACTATTACATGATCTAACTCATCCAATCCCTACCATCCCCTTTGCCTACAGCAGGGAATTACTCACACATGGAAGGAGAAGTCATGGAGGGAGGATGGAGTGGTGATGGTGATGACGATGGCGACGATCTCCCCTCTCCGGAGGCCAAATCAGCCTCCAGATTAGCCCTCTCGAAGAAGAACAGAGGGTGGCGGCGGCTCCGCGACGGAAACTGGGAAAACGACTTCTGTCCTGGGGTTTTCTCATCACGGGGATAAATACGGGTCAAAGTAGGGCACCAGAGGGGGAAGGACCCGCCCAGGCGGCCTCCCGGCGCGGCCAGGGGTGGGGCCGCCTGGGCAGGGCGCCTGGGCCCCCCCTGGCTGCCCTCTGGCCCATCTTCTGGCACAAGGGCCCTTCGGGTGCGTGGATTTTCTGTGATTTTTCTTGGAATTTTTTGAGATACCTAAAAATCCGTTTTCCTGCACACAATAAAACCATACAGGCAGCTGTGCTGAAAACAGCGTCAGTCCGGGTTAGTTTAGTTCAAATCATGCAAGAATGAGGTCAAAACAATAGCAAAAGTGTTTGGAAAAGTAGATACGTTTGAGACGTATCAACTCCCCCAAGCTTAGCATATTGCTTGTCCTCAAGCAATTCAGTTCAACGAACTGGACGCGACAAAGAAAACTTTGACAAACTCTTTTGCTTCATTAGATGTATATAAGCATGTACTACGAAAAGAGTCTAGCAAGTATTGAAACAATGCTATTAGGACAGTGCACGGAGCAATCCTTCTTTCAAGTGACCAATCACAAATACCTAAAAGTAAATAATATACTACTGAAAATCAAGACAAGATTACATTGCACATAGCTTGAACATACTAGAGTGGTATCTCGCTAGCCTCCATGAATGAAGCAAAACATAAATGCAGAAACTCCTCCAGAGTTTAAAAGGAGACTAGAGCTAAGAATTTCAGAATAAATAATACCATAAGCATGCAGAAGACAATGTAATACTTTGGGACAATGCACATTACACTCAGAATGACAATTATGCTCTCCTAGTTGGTGCTTTGAAGAAAGAAAGTGGAGACTCTCGAATCGTGAAGTTTGATGGCGAGGTTGAAAACCCGTGGTTGGAAGTAAAGACTAAACATGTACCAGAGCTCTTGGTTTTGAAAACAGAGGTAAAAATGATTTTGGGAGGTGCATATTTCGTCAACGAATGTTAGTAGACAACCCAATCACTTCCCGAACTGGACAAGTTTCGAGGAACGGCTCCCGCACGGGGACGATCACATCCCCTTAATCTCCTTTGTTTATCACTGCCAAAAGTTTTCTGATTTCTCATGAACAAAGCGTGAAGGAGGGTTTGTTTGTTGTATTATCTTTTATGAGCCGGGCGCACTCATGCCAGTTCCTTCTTGTATAAGGGGTTTGCAGATTAGTCATGCAATCCCGAGGTAAAACTTGTCCAACTTAAAAAATATCATGAATTAACTACTACTTCCTCATGAGCTAAAACAGGGGCACAAAATAGGAGTAAATTTCAATAATTTCGGGATGGTACAAGAAAGTCTTCGTTAGGATGGCAGGTAAATACCACATAGGAAGGTATGGTGGACTCATATGGAATAACTGGTTTGAAAGGATTTGGATGCACAAGCAGAATTCCGCTTAGTGCGAGCGAAGGCTAGCAAGAGACTAGGAAGCGACCAACTAGAGAGCAATAACGGTCATAATCATGCAGAGTGACAAAGCAACATTGAATTGGGCATGAAAGTGATATAACTATTCTGAAACTCAAAGATCATCAAGGCAAAGCAGACTTTTTAGTCTTAAACATGTGTAAACATGTGCCAAGTCAATCCAAGAATTCTCCAAAGGGAAATACCACCTTAGTATACCAAACTATGAACAATGCAATGCATGTAAATCATTTCAATAACACATTATATACTCTAGCTATTTGAGACTAGCCACAAGGAAAGCATGAACCACTGGGAAAGCATTGTAAACATAGCACTATGTCGCTACAAGCTGGTCTATAGATCATAAGTACAGGCATATGTACAAAAGTAGAAACAAGAAGAGTTCATACCGGTTTTCCTTGTTGCTTCCCTTCCGTTGATCTTCGTCATTACTGCCTTGTCACTTGCACGATCGAACGTAGGAAATATAATTAAATGCCATCACGGACTCGAGCTGAACTCTGAAAACAAAGCAAACTAAAGAGAGAAAGGAAATCTTTTTGGGTTTTTTTTTCAAAGGTTGAACGAAAGCAAAAGAAAGAGAAAATCTTTTTGTTATTTTGGCAAAGAAAGAAACAAAGTAGAACGGGCAAAAACTTCGAAAAGATCAAAGCGAACAAAAATAAAATGGATAATGCAATGGAAAAGTGAGAAGGGCACGTACTCCCCCAAGCTTAGGCTTTTGGCCTAAGTTGGTAGTAGCTACTGCCCCAGGAGCCTCCTGCTCCGGGGTGGTGCTGGTGAGTCCAAGGGTCGTAAAAGGATTCCGGCGCGTACACCGAACTCCTCGGATCCTCCCACGAAGAAGGGTCCGCACTCCAAGCAGAGGAAGACCCTTCACCAAACTGGGTGCCGGTCTCCCCCTGGAAAGGTGGTAACTCACCGTGCTCCTCCTCGTCGGGCACAACCCCCTCCATGGGGTTATGAAACTGATGTTGGACCATGAACTCATCGAACTGGATAACATCAAAGGACCATTCGTTCCTGCGAGAAAAATCAAACAAAAGAGGTGCAGGTAGACGGATCTTGCGTTCCGCGGTAGTTCCGAAACGCAAGATATAAACAAGGTTACCAAACTCAGAAGTCATGGTAACAAACTTATGCCTTTTCATAGCAGCAAGATCAAAACTTAAATAAGTAAAAGGCTTATCATCAGGGTGTGGGCTGCCTTTAAGATACTCTAAGATAAGTGTGGCATAAACGCCACCAAATAAATCTCCCCTGTTACCGTTCATACCAAGGCGTCGAGCAATTAAGGCACCCAAATTATAATCAAACCTCCCTAAGAGGGCGGTTGCCAGGATAGCAATATCCGGCGCAGAAGTGTTGCTCGTGTTGTCACGAGCTAATACCCCTCTAGCAACATAATACGCAAAATACCTGAGGTGAGGGAATAAGATGCTGGAGATTTTTGACCGATGAATATCCCTCGTACCCATGCTGCAGAGAGAGTTGAAGACGGTTTTTAGCTCGGAGGGCTGAGAGGTCATCTTCGCCGTCTGCCCAACGTTTGGCACACCTATTATTTCACAGAACTTTTCCAAGGGCATGGTCAAAAGATCATTGTAAATTTTAAACTCAATAGAACCAGTATCAAGGTTATATCTAAAACTGTTAATGAAACCAGAGGTGAGTTTTTTATGCTGAGTAACACGACACGTGACGAGCCGTGTCAGACCTGCATTAGCACAAAGATTATAAAACTCATCCTTAATTCCCGCAGCTTCAAGGAATTCATCACATGGGAACATCATAGCACGTGCTGGACTTGTGTCTTCCAACAACTCTAGGGGCACATGATCTTCATTGTAGCTCACCCTAGCAGTCGAGGGTGAAGTTGCGGCTCTAGTAACTCGATCGGAGCGCGCGGGCCTCTTCTTCTCAAGCCACCCCTTTGCCATTCCTAACAAACTCATTTCTGAAATTTTTGACAAGTTACAAAAACAAGGATTTAAACAAAGTGGGTTAAGGCAAACTACTCAACTCACTTACCTAAGGCATAAACTTGCATCAAAACTTGGAAAATAAATTTCTACACATGCATGCAAGCTCATCTACACAGCACCAAGAACTACTAAATACTCACAAATGAAGCCACCAATCAGAAATCTAATTGGAGGGGTGGAGGAGTTACATACCAGGGAGTATTTGTTCAAAATCTCAGCTCGAATGATAGGCTGTAGAGAGAGATCGAAAATCGCCTCCAAGAACAGCAAGAACGCAAGAACAGGTGCAGAACTCGTGTTTTCGGAGAGAAAGAGAGAGAGAGAGGAAGAAGACTCACCTGGAGGTGGGACTTGTGGGCCCCAGGCGCCCTATGGGCGCGGCCAGGGGGCAGGCCGCGCCAGCTGGCCGCCTGGGCCACTGGTGCCCCCCCGGTCAGCCCCAGTTGCCTCTGGGTCACTCCCGGCATGGAAATTTTTATTTTTATTTTTCTGGAATTTTTCTGAAAACTTCACTGTTGAAAATTTTTCGAAGTTCAAAAAGCTGCAAAACTTTCTGAAAACTTAAAGCAGTGATTAGTATTGTGAAGCTTCAAAAACACCAACACTTGGTACAGCAAGGAGAACAAAAGCTAAAACAAATGAAAACATAACAAGCTCAACTTTTTACCTATATAAAACATGCTCACTAGTAAGGTTGATCAAGTCTTACCAACAAACCGGCGATATATAGAGCAGAAAGTCCCACCTCTTACGAAGTGATCATTGCACCTTTACCTTAATGGACATCGTCCCCACCATAATAGTTTTGTATTTGTGGTGCACATGTAGTGGACAGTCCCATTCTCCAATCTTCACGGTCTCGATATTTTCTATAGAGTTGAGGCCATGCCTCTTATCGGTCTTCTTTGGAAAATACACCGTGTGTTCTTTATCATTCACATTGAAGGTAACCTTTCCTTTATTGCAATCAATAATAGCTCTTGGGGTGTTAAGAAAAGGTCTACCAAGAATAATGGACATGCTCCCATCCTCGGGCATGTCAAGCACAACAAAATCAGTAAGGATCAAAAAATTAGCAACTTCTACGGGAACGTCCTCACAAATACCTATCGGGACGGCGGTTGACTTGTCAGCCATCTGAAGAGAGATATCTGTAGGAATTAGTTTCTCTAAACAAAGCCTCTTGTAAAGAGAGAAAGGCATAACACTCACTCCTGCTCCAAGATCACATAAAGCAGTTTTGACATAATTATTCTTTATGGAGCAAGGAATGGTGGGTATACCTGGATCACCAAGCTTCTCAGGAATGTTGCCACTGAAAGAGTAGTTAGCAAGCATAGTAGATATTGCCTCATTAGGAATTTTTCTTTTATTAGTAACACTATCTTTCATATATTTTGAATAGGGAGGTAACTTAATAGCATCAGTCAAAGGGATTTGAAGAAAAAGAGGTTTCATCCACTCACAAAACTTATTGTAATGCTCTTCTTCTTTAGATTTGAGAGACTTACCTGGAAAGGGCATGGGTTTCTGTATCCATGGTTCTCTTTCCTTCCCATGTCTTCTTGCGACGAAGTCTTCTCTAGTGTACTTCTTGCGTTTGTCAGGTGCCTCTTCTTCTCGAACTTCAGGCGGATCATTCTTCTCCTTATCCTTACCTTCAGGTTCGGCACCGTCTTCAGTCTCAGCATCGGAGGTAGATATACTGTTGGGATCAACAGCTGGCTCTTCACTTGTAATAGGATCATTGGAATTGTCAGCCTCCTTGTGTTTCTTCTTCTTCTTCTTTGGAGAGCCAACAATTTCTTCTTCCTGCATTTGAGAATCTTGCTCGATTCTCCTCGGGTGCCCCTCTGGATAGAGAGGATCTTGAGTGCTAGTTCCTCCTCGGGTCTTAATCCCGAAGGCCTGTAAATCATCCTGTTTGGCATTGTTAGCAAGCAAATCTTTTTGCACATTAGAAATTTGTTCAAGCTGAGTTTGAACCATATGAAAATGCTTCACAAGACATTTAACATCATTAACTGTTCTACCTAGAACATCAAGCAAACTTTTGATAGCAAGGGAATTATCGTGCAATTGATTTTGTATCCTCTCATTAAAATGACTTTGCTTCATAATAAAATTATCAAGCTCATCTAAACATTGATCAGGACGCTTACCATGAGGGATGTCACTTGCGTTGAAATCTAAAAGAGAGTGTACCTCTACCATAGGGGGGTGAGTGGTAGGCTCACACAACTTCTCAATAGGGGGTAGATTCTTCACGTCTTCAGTTTTAATACCTTTCTCTTTAATAGACTTCTTTGCTTCTCGCATATCTTCGGGGCTTAGAACAAACATGCCCCTCTTCTTTGGTGGTGGAGGACTGGAGGTGGTTCAGGGACGGACCAATCTTCATGGTTTTTGGCAATCCTGCCCATCAAATCCTCTGAATCGTCCGGTGTTCTTTTCCTGAAAACACAACCAGCACAACTATCCAAATGAGACCTGGATTCATCAGTTAGACCAGCATAAAATATATCGATTAATTCATTCTTAGGGACTCCATGTCCTGGTCTAGCCTGGATCAGACTACAGTACCTCCCCCAAGCTTTAGGGAGGTGCTCATCCTGCAACTGTTTAAAGTTATAAATTCTTTGTAAAGCAGCATGTTGCATATGAGCAGGAAAGTACTTATCAACAAAAGAGTGAGCTAAGTCTTGAGGACTCTTAATGGAACCACATGGTAGTGCATCATACCATGTTTTAGCACCTTCCTTCAAAGAGAAAGGAAAAAGCTTAGTCACATAAAAGTTTCGTATCTTTTCATCCGTGATAAACAAGCCACCCAACTCAGTGAGTTTGGTCAGGTGTGCAATAGCATCATCATTTTCTCTGCCATAAAAGGGGTCAGCTTCAACCATAGATATAAGTGAAAGATCAACAGAGAAATCATAATCAGGATCATTGATGCATATAGGAGATGTAGCAAATTCAGGATCAGGAACAATCTTGTTCTTCAAGGAGTGTTTTTCAAGCAGCTTCTTAATAGCTTCAGGGTCAGAGTAGGCAAACTCTGTCAGTTCCCTGCATAAATCATCATCAAGCATAATGTAATCATCATCAAGGAGTCTCTCCTTGAGTTTACTCAAATCAGGATAATCATAAGTTCCACCAATAGGGTAGCGAGTAACAGGAATTTCAATTCCAGATTTTTTTGCAGCAACAGCGATCTGTTTCTCAAGAGCATAACCAAGTGAACTAATATCATCAAGAGTAGTAGAGGCATCATCAAAAGTATCGGACATAGTAACAGATTCAGTAGAAGCATCATGTAGTGGCGGTGAGGCAAACTTACTCATAACAGAAGGTGAATCAAGTGTAGCACTAGTGTTCAGAACAATACCTCTTCTTGTAGTGGATAGTAAGATCGGAACCTTGGGGTCTCCTTTCTTACCCATAGCAGATGAAGTGCAGCAGGTAGGATACTTCAAGTAGACTTGTAAATATTGCTATGCTCCCCGGCAACGGCGCCAGAAAACGGTACTTGATAACCCTCAACCGTAAGGGATCGAGATAGTCTTCGCGGGTAAGAATAACCCAATTTATAGATTCGACACACGGGGAGCCAAAGAGTATTTATAAGCTTTGATATTTGAGTTGTCAATTCAACCGCACCTGAAATATACTTACTTGCAACAAAAGATAAGAGGTAACGGTGATATGATAGTTATGGTGGTGACAGTAAAAGTAAACATCAAAAGTAACAACTAATGACCAGTAGGATTTAAACACTGTAGGCTAGGGAGATGGATGGTTGGGCGCTGCATGGATGAGATATATCATGAATCTAACTTGGGGCAAGGCACATAGAAAAGTAATGATCATCTAGGCAAATATCAAACATTAGGCATGTATCCCACAGGTAGTTGTACGTGCTTGCAATAAGAACTTGCACAACATCTTTTGTCCTACCATCCCGCTACGAACGGGGCCAAAAGGAACTTATGGAAATTAAGGTACTCCTGTCAAAGAGCACCGGAACAAAGCAATAAACTCAATGGATACATGGAATCCTCAAATTATGGACCATCCCCTTTGGTGTCCCAAGCTGTCACTTTTGGGATCGCCGGTTCCGGACTATAATAGGTGCACACAACTCATAGATAGGATCAAGAACACAAATATATTCATGCAAACACATATGGTTCAGATCTGAAATCATGGCACTCGGGCCCTAAGTGACAAGCATTAAGAGCAACAAGTTGAAGCAAAGATGATAAACACCATAGTAGATGATAGGCAACATGCCCCCAACAATCTGATAAACTATTACATGATCTAACTCATCCAATCCCTACCATCCCCTTTGCCTACAGCAGGGAATTACTCACACATGGAAGGAGAAGTCATGGAGGGAGGATGGAGTGGTGATGATGATGACGATGGCGACGATCTCCCCTCTTCGGAGGCCAAATCAGCCTCCAGATTAGCCCTCCCGAAGAAGAACAGAGGGTGGCATCGGCTCCGCGGCGGAAACTGGGAAAACGACTTCTGTCCTGGGGTTTTCTCGTCACGGGGATAAATACGGGTCAAAGTAGGGCACGAGAGGGGGAAGGACCCGCCCAGGCGGCCTCCCGGCGTGGCCAGGGGTGGGGCCGCCTGGGCAGGGCTGCTGGGCCCCCCTGGCTGCCCTCTGGCCCATCTTCTGGCACAAGGGCCCTTCGGGTGCGTGGATTTTCTGTGATTTTTCTTGGAATTTTCTGAGATACCTAAAAATCCGTTTTCCTGCACACAATAAAACCATACAGGCAGCTCTGCTGAAAACAGCGTCAGTCCGGGTTAGTTTTTAGGAGTGTTGTACTAGGTGATAGACAATATAACTTGGGAGCCATTGTTGCACGTAGGCTACACCATAATGGTATGAATGGAGATTTATTTGGTGGGATTTATGCCACTCGCATATCCCGCCGTCTTGGTGTGCCTCTGCACGAGAATGATGAACCTTTACCACCTTCTCATTTAGATTGCCATGATATGACTAGTGCTACTTCTCAAGCTTGCATTGTATTCCCTCGAAGAGGAAAGGGAGATGCAGCACAGTAGCGTAAGTATTTCCCTCAGTTTTTGAGAACCAAGGTATCAATCCAGTAGGAGACCACGCGCGAGTCCCTCGCACCTGCACAAACAAATAAGAACTTCGCAGCCAACGCGATAAGGGGTTGTCAATCCCTTTACGGTCACTTACGAAAGTGAGATCTAATAGAGATGATAGTTTATATTTTTGGCATTTTTGTTTATAAGAACAGAAATCAAAAGCGGAAAAAGTAAAGTAGATGTAGATTGATATGTTGAGAATAGACCCGGGGGCCATAGTGTTCTCTAGTGGCTTCTCTCATGAAAGCGATATTCTACAGCGGGTAAACCAATTACTGTCGAGCAATTGATAGAAATGCGAATAATTATGAGACTATCTAGGCATGATCATTGTATATAGGCATCACGTCCGAGAAAAGTAGACCGACTCCTACCTGCATCTACTACTATTAGTCCACACATTGACCGCTATCCAGCATGCACCTAGTCTATTGAGTTCATAAGAACAGAGTAACGCCTTAAGCAAGATGACATGATGTAGAGGGATAAACTCAAGCAATATTATATAAACCCCATCTTTTTATCCTCGATGGCAACAATACAATACGTGCCTTGCTACCCCTACTATCACTGGGAAAGGACACCGCAAGATTGAACCCAAAGCCAAACACTTCTCCCATTGCAAGAACTATAGATCTAGTAGGCCAAACCAAACCAATAATTCGAAGAGTCTGCAAGGATATTATGAGCACACATAAAGAGTTCAGAAAAGAACCAAATATTTCTCATAGATAATCTTGACCATAAACCCACAATTCATCGGATCTCGACAAAAACACCGCAAAAAGAGATTACATCGAATAGATCTCCTCGAAGACCGAGGAGAACTTTGTATTGAGATCCAAAGAGAGAGAAGAAGCCATCTAGATACTAGCTATGGACCCGAAGGCATGTGGTAAACTACTCACAACTCATGGTGAGGGCGATGATAATGATGTAGAAGCACTTCGTGATGGATCCCCCTCCGGCGGAGCTCCGGAACGGGCTCCAAGATGGGATCTCACGGGAACAGAAGGTTACGGCGATGGAACTAGTGTTTTCTCCTCTCCTCTAATGGTTTCGGGGTACGTAGGCTTATATAGGAGGAAGGAGGACACCGGGGGACTCACGAGGGGCCCACGAGGCAGGGGGCACGCCCTGGGCAGGGGGCGCGCCCCCCACCCTCGTGGGCACCCCGTGGCCCCTACTCTGTGGTTCTCAAGTCTCCCGTGCGTGATTTTCTCCAAAAATATCTCTCCCGAAGGTTTCACTCCGTTTGGACTCCGTTTGATATCCCTTTTCTGTAAATCCCTGAAACAAGCAAAAAACAGCAATCTGGACTAGGCCTTTGGGTTAGTAGGTTTGTCCCAAAAATAATATAAAAGTGTATGACAAAGCCCGTTAAACATCCAAAACATCATAAATAATAGCATGGAACAATCAAAAATTATAGATACGTTGGAGACGTATCAAGCATCCCCAAGCTTAATTCATGCTCGTCCTCGAGTAGGTAAATGATAAAAACAGAATTTTTTATGTAGAATGCTAACCAATATAGTTTTTCAATGTAATTCTCTTAATTGTGGCATGAATGTTCAGATCTGAAAGATTCAAGACAAAAGTCTATTTTGACATAAGAAATAATAATACTTCAAGCATACTAACAAAGCAATCGTGTCTTCTCAAAATACTATGGCTAAAGAAAGTTATCCCTACAAAATCATATAGTCTGGCTATGCTCCCTCTTCATCACCCAAAATATTCATATCATGCACAACCCCAATTTCAGCCAAGCACTTGTTTTCATACTCTATTCTTTCAAACCTTGCAACTTTCACGCAATACATGAGCGTGAGCCATGGACATAGCACTATGGGTGGAATAGAGAGGTGGTTGTGGAGAAGACAAAAAGGAGGAAGATAGTCTCACATCAACTAGGCGTATCACCGGGCTATGGAGATGCCCATCAATAGATATCAATGTGAGTGAGTAGGGATTGCCATGCAACGGATGCACTAGAGCTAAATATGTATGAAAGCTCAACAAAAGAAACTAGTGGGTGTGCATCCAACTTACTTGCTCACAAAAACCTAGGGCATTTGAGGAAGCCCATCGTTGGAATATACAAGCCAAGTTCTATAACGAAAATTCCCACTAGTATATAAAGTGACTAAACATGAGACTCTCTATCATGAAGAACATGGTGCTACTTTGAAGCACAAGTGTGGAAAAAGATAGTAGAAATTGCCCCTTTTTTGGGGGGCCTTTCTTTTTTTCTTTGGCCTTTCTTTTTTTTTCTTGTGGAGGGGCTTTATTTATTTAGCCTTTCCTCACATGGGACAATGCTCTAATAATGATGATCATCACACTTTCATTGAATTACAACTCGACATTACAACTCGATACTAGAACAAGTATGACTCTATATGAATGCCTCCGGTGGTGTACCGGGATGTGCAATGAATCAAGAGTGACATGTATGAAAAATTATGCATGGTGGCTTTGCCACAAATACGATGTCAACTACATGATCATGCATGGCAATATGACAATATGATGCGTGTCATACGAATGGAACGGTGAAAAGTTGCATGGCAATATATCTCGGAATGGCTATGGAAATGCCATGATAGGTAGGTATGGTGGCTGTTTTGAGGAATAATATGATGGCTGTTTTGAGGAAGGATATATAGTGGGTGTATGGTACCGGCGAAAGTTGCGCGGTACAAGAGAGGCTAGCAATGGTGGAAGGGTGAGAGTGCGTATAATCTATGGACTCAACATTAGTCATAAGAACTCATATACTTATTGCAAAAATCTACGAGTCATCAAAACAAAACAATCAACGCATGCTCCTAGGGGGGAGGTTGGTAGGAGTTAACCATCGCGCGCCCCCGACCTCCACACAAAGGTTGGCACTTTACAAATACCTCATGCTCTAACTTCGTCACATAGCGGTTCACCATACGTGCATCCTACGGGAATCACTAACCTTAACACAAGTATTTCTCAATTTCATAATAACTCCACTAGCATGACTCTAATATCACTATCCTCATATCTCAAAACAATTATCAAACGTCCAACATCTCATTATATTCAATGCACTTAGTGTGAAAGTTTTTACTACATTGATATTGGATGTCTATCATGTGAAGACTAGTTTTCTAGCCTAAACACATTACCATGCTGTTTTAATAGACTCTCAAATGGATATAAGTGAATCATGAGAGTTCAACAATTTCTACAAAATATTACCACCACCGTGTTCTAAAAGGTATAAGTGAAGCACTAGAGCAAAAACTATTCAACTCAAAAGATATAAGTGAAGCACATAGAGTGTTCTATCAATTCCTAGGCCATATTTAGCTCTCTCAAATAGGTGTGTCCAGCAAGGATAATTGTGGAAAACTAACAAGCAAAGACTCAAATTATACAAGAGGCTCCAAGCAAAACACATATCATGTGGTGAATAAAAATATAGCTCCGAGTATAGTTACCGATGGATGAAGACGAAAGAGGGGATGCCTTCCCGGGGCATCCCCAAGCTTAGGCTTTTGATTGTCCTTGAATTTTACTTGGGGTGCCATGGTCATCCCCAATCTTAGGCCCTTGCTACTCTTTGTTCCATAGTCCATTAAAGCAATACTCAATACTTGAAAACTTCACAACACAAAACTTAGACAAAAATTCTCGTGAGCCCCGTTAGTATAAGAAAGCAAACCACTACCCAAAGGTACTGCAATGAATTCATTATTTGTTTATATTGTTGTTAAACATACTGTATTCCAACTTCTCTATGGTTTATACCTCCCAATATTACTCATAGATGCATTGAAATAAGCAAACAACACACGGAAAACAGAATCTGTCAAAAACAGAACAGTCTGTAGTAATCTGCACGTTTTGCATACTTCTGTAACTCCAAAAAATTCAAACTAAATTTTTAAACTTCAGGAATTTGTCTATTAATCATCTGCAAAAAGAATCAACTAAATAGCACGCGCCAGTAAAATCTGATGGCCATTCTAGCGAGCGCTAACGATTCTGTTTTACACAGCAAGATCATATAAACTTCACACAAGTCTTCCCAAAGGTTCTACTTGGCACAAACACTAAACAAAACATGAAACCACATCTAAACAGAAGCTAGATGCAATATTTATTCCCTAACTGCAGCAAAAACTCAAAATATAAAATTGGGTTGCCTCCCAACAAGCGCTATCGTTTTACGCCCCTAGCTAGGCACAATAATTCAATGATGCTCACATAATGGACAAGGATTGAAGCACAAGGAGAGCATCATAAGACATGTGACAAACACATCTAAGTATAACATACTTCCTATGCATAGGCATCTTATAGGAAAAGAAATTACCAAGACAAGCAAGATCTAGCATATGCAAGGAAGGAGAAAGAAACAATAGCAATCTCAACATAACAAGAGGTAATTTAGTAACATGAAAATTTCTACAACCATATTTTCCTCTCTCGTAATAATTGCATGTAGGATCATAAGCAAATCCAACAATATAGCTATCACGAAACATATTTTCAATACAATCCACATGCATGCAAAGTTGACACTCATCCAAAATAGTGGGAGTAACATTAACTAAAGTCATGACCTCTCCAAACCCACTCTTATCAAAAAATTCATAAGATTGATCATACTCAAAATATGTGGGATCTAAAGTTGACACTCTTCCAAACCCACTTTCAGTACTATTGCAAACATTATTATCAATCTCATATTCATCATGGGGTTGAAATAAATTTTCAAGATCGTAAGAAGCATCACCCCAATCATGATCATTGCAACAAGTAGTGGACATAGCAATACTAGCATCCCCAAGCTTAGGGTTTTGCGTATCATTAGCACAATTGACATTAATAGAATTTATAATAACATCATTGCAATCATGCTTTTTATTTAACAAGATATCATGAATCTCTTTAAGCACTTCATCACAATTTTCAGATTCACTAATTTCAAGCAAAACCTCATAAATATAATCTAGTGCACGCATCTCACTAGCAATTGGTTCAACATAATTGGATCTCTTAAAGAGATTAGCAAGTGGATGAGGATCCATACTTTAGCAAGCGAAGATGCAAGCTAATTCAGTGCACATAGAACACAAGCAAACAAGAGCCAAGCGAACAATAAACACACGGCGGAAGAAGGGCAAATATGTTGGGGAACGTAGTATTTTCAAAAATTTCCTACGATCACGCAAGATCTATCTACTAGATGCATAGCAACGAGAGGGGAGAGTGTGTCTACGTACCCTCGTAGACCGAAAGCGGAAGCGTTTATCAACGCGGTTGATGTAGTCGTGCACCTTCACGATCCGTCCCGATCTAGTACCGAACGTACGGCACCTCCGCGTTCAGCACACGTTCAGCTCGATGACGTCCTCGCCTTCTTGATCCAGCAAGACGGGCGAAGTAGTAGATGAGTTCCGGCAGCACGACGGCGTGGTGACGGTTGTTGATGAAGAACAATCTCTGCAGGGCTTCGCCAAGCACTACAGAAACTAGACGGAGGATAAACTAGAGGGTCGGGGTAGCCGGCACACGGCTTGGTGTATCTTGATGTGTCTTGGGTGCTAGCCCTACCCCTCTATTTATATGTTGAGCCTTGGGGTCGAAACTTGGAGTAAAAGCCTTCACAAAGTCGGTTTCACCCGAAAGGCAACAGTCCTTCTCGGACTCCAGGGCCAGACGCCAGGGTTCCCGGCATCTGGACCCAGACGCCAGGGACCCTGGCGTCTGGCCCCTGGACTCCGCAAAACTTCCTTTTGCGCTTTCCAAAAACCTTGTGTGCTTTCCCTTTTGGCCCAAATAACGTGTTCTTGTACCCAAACACTTCGGGAAACATCCGGAACCTCTTCCGGTGAATTCCGGAACCCTTCCGGAGGTCAAACACTATTATCTCATATATTAATCTTTATCTCCGGACCATTCCGGAGTTCCTCGTCATGTCCGTGATCACATCCTGGACTCCGAATAACATTCGGTCATCAACATTCATAACTCATTAAATACTATATCGTCAACGAAACGTTAAGCGTGCGGACCCTACGGGTTCGAGAACTATGTAGACATGACCGAGACACTTCTCTGGTCAATAACCAATAGCGGAACCTGGATGCCCATATTGGCTCCTACATATTCTACGAAGATCTTTATCGGTCGAACCGCATAACAACATACGTTGTTCCCTTTGTCATCGGTATGTTACTTGCCCGAGATTCGATCGTCGGTATCTCAATACCTTAGTTCAATCTCGTTACCGGCAAGTCTCTTTACTCGTTCCGTAATACATCATCTCGTGACTAACTCATTAGTCATTTGCTTGCAAGGCTTATTATGATGTGCATTACCGAGAGGGCCCAGAGATACCTCTCCGACACTCGGAGTGACAAATCCTAATCTTGATCTATGCCAACACCACGAATACTTTCGGAGACACCTGTAGAGCATCTTTATGATCACCCAGTTACGTTGTGACGTTTGATAGCACACAAGGTGTTCCTATGGTATTCGGGAGTTGCATAATCTCATAGTCATAGGAACATGTATAAGTCATGAAGAAAGCAATAGCAGTAAAACTAAACGATCATAGTGCTATGCTAACGGATGGGTCTTGTCCATCACATCATTCTCCTAATGATGTGATCCCGTTGATCAAATGACAACTCATGTCTATGGCTAGGAAACATAACCATCTTTGATCAATGAGCTAGTCTAGTAGAGGCATACTAGGGACTTACTGTTTTGTCTATGTATTCACACATGTATTAAGTTTCCGGTTAATACAATTCTAGCATGAATAATAAACATTTATCATGATATAAGGAAATAAATAATAACTTTATTATTGTCTCTAGGGCATATTTCCTTCAGTCTCCCACTTGCACTAGAGTCAATAATCTAGCTCACATCGCCATGTGATTTAATACTGATAGTTCACATCGTTATGTGAATAACACCCATAGTTCACATCGCCATGTGACCAACACCCAAAGGGTTTACTAGAGTCAATAATCTAGTTCACATCGCTATGTGATTAATACCGAAGAGTAATAAGGTGTGATCATGTTTTGCTTGTGAGAGAAGTTTAGTCAATGGGTCTGTCACATTCAGATCCGTATGTATTTCGCAAATTTCTATGTCTACAATGCTCTGCATGGAGCTACTCTAGCTAATTGCTCCCACTTACAATACGCATCCAGATTGATACTTAGAGTCATCTGGATTTAGTGTCAAAGCTTGCATCGACGTAACCCTTTACGACGAACTCTTTATCACCTCCATAATCGAGAAACATTTCCTTAGTCATCCAGTTACTAAGGATAATTTTGACCGCTGTACAGTGATCTACTCCTGGATCACTATTGTACCCCCTTGACAAACTCATGGCAAGGTACACAACATGTTTGGTACACAGCATGGCATACTTTATAGAACCTATGGCTGAGGCATAGGGAATGACTTTCATTCTCTCTATATTTTCTGCCGTGGTCTGGCTTTGAGTCTTACTCAACTTCACACCTTACAAGTCAGGCAAGAATTTCTTCTTTGACTGATCCATTTTGAACTATTTCAAAATCTTATCAAGGTATGTACTTTATCGAAAGTCTTATCAAGCGTCTTGATCTATCTCTATAGATCTTGATGCCCAATATGTAAGCAGCTTCACCAAGGTATTTCTTTGAAAAACTCCTTTCAAACACTCCTTTATGCTTTCCAGAAAATTCTACATCATTTCCGATCGACAATATGTCATTCACATATACTTATCAGAAAGGTTGTAGTGCTCCCACTCATTTCTTGTAAATACAGGCTTCACCGTAAGACTGTATAAATCTATATGCTTTGATGAACTTATCAAAGCGTATATTCCAACTTCGAGATGCTTGCACCAGTCCATAGATGGATCGCTAGAGCTTGCACATTTTGTTAGCACCTTTAGGATTGACAAAACCTTCGGGTTGCATCATATGCAATTTTTTTCTTTAATAAATTCATTAAAGAATGCAGTTTTGTTATCCATTTGCCAGATTTCATAAAATGTGGCAATTGCTAACATGATTCGGACAGACTTAAGCATCGCTACGGGTGAGAAAGCCTCATCGTAGTCAACTCCTTGAACTTGTCGAAAACCTTTCGCAACAAGTCGAGCTTAGTAAACAGTAACATTACCGTCAGCGTCGGTCTTCCTCTTGAAGATCCATTTATTTTCGATGGCTTGCCAATCATCGGGCAAGTCAACCAAAGTCCATACTTTGTTCTCATACATGGATCCCATCTCAGATTTCATGGCTTCAAGCCATTTTGCGGAATCTGGGCTCATCATTGCTTCCTCATAGTTCGTAGGTTTATCATGGTCTAGTAACATGATTTCCAGAACTGGGTTGCCGTACCACCCTGGTGCGGAACGTACTCTGGTTGATCTACGACGTTCAGCAGAAACTTGATCCGAAGTTTCATGATCATTATCATTAACTTCCTCACTAATTGATGTAGGAATCACTGGAACAATTTCCTGTGATGTACTACTTTCCAATCCGGGAGAAGGTACAATTACCTCATCAAGTTCTACTTTCCTCCCACTCACTTCTTTCGAGAGAAACTCCTTCTCTAGAAAGGATCCATTCTTAGCAACGAATATCTTGCCTTCGGATCTGTGATAGAAGGTGTACCCAACAGTTTCTTTTTGGGTATCCTATGAAGATTTACTTCTCCGATTTGGGTTCGAGCTTATCATGTTGAAACTTTTTCACATAAGCATCGCAGTCCCAAACTTAAAGAAACGACAACTTTGGTTTCTTGCCAAACCATAGTTCATTCGGTGTCATTTCCACGGATTTAGATGGTGCCCTATTTAACGTGAATGTAGCTGTCTCTAATGCATAACCGCAAAAGCGATAGTGGTAGATTGGTAAGAGACATCATCGATCGCACCATATCTAATAAAGTACGGTTATGACGTTCGGACACACCATTACACTGTGGTGTTCCAGGTGGCGTGAGCAGTGAAACTATTTCACATTGTTTTACTGAAGGCCAAACTCGCTAACTCAAATATTTTACCTCTACGATCATATCGTAGAAACTCTTATTTTCTTGTTACGATGATTCTCCACTTCACTCTGAAATTCTTTGAACTTTTCAAATGTTTCAGACTTGTGCTTCATTAAGTAGATATACCCATATCTGCTCAAATCATCAGTGAAGGTCAGAAAATAATGATACCCGCCGCGAGCCTCAACACTCATTGGTCTACATACATCAGTATGTATGATTTCCAACAAGTCAATTGCTCGCTCCATTGTTCCGGAGAACGGAGTTTTAGTCATCTTGCCCATGAGGCATGGTTCGCAAGCACCAAGTGATTCATAATCAAGTGATTCCAAAAGTCCATCTCTATGGAGTTTCTTCATGCGCTTTACACCAATATGACCTAAACGGCAGTGCCACAAATAAGTTGCACTATCATTATTAACGTTGCATCTTTTGGCTTCAATATTATGAATATGTGTATCACACGATCGAGATCCAACAAACCATTTTCATTGGGTGTATGACCATAGAAGGTTTTATTCATGTAAACAGAACAACAATTATTCTCTAACTTACATGAATAACCGTATTGCAATAAACATGATCAAATCATATTCATGCTCAACACAAACACCAAATAACACTTATTTAGGTTCAACACTAATCCCGAAAGTATAGGGAGTGTGCGATGATGATCATATCAATCTTGGAACTATTTCCAATACACATCGTCACTTCATCCTTTAACTAGTTTCTGTTCATTATGCAATTCCCATTTCGAGTTACTACTATTTAGCAACTGAACCAATATCAAATACCGAGGGGTTGCTATGAACACTAGTAAAATACACATCAATAATCTGTATATCAAATATACCTTTGTTCAGTTTGCCATCCTTCTTATCCGCCAAATATCTAGGGCAGTTCCACTTCTAGTGATCATTTCCTTTGCAGTAGAAGCACTTAGTTTCAGGCTTGAGTTTAGCTTTGGGTTTCTTCACGGGAGTGACAACTTGCTTGTCATTCTTCTTGAAGTTCCCCTTCTATCCCTTTGCCCTTTACATGAAACAAGTGGTCTGGTTAACCATCAACATTTGATGCTCTTTCTTGATTTCTACCTTCGCCGATTTCAGCATCGCGAAGAGCTCGGGAATTACTTTTGTCATCCCTTGCATATTATAGTTCATCACGAAGTTCTACTAACTTGGTGATAGTGACTAGAGAACTTTGTCAATTACTTTCTTATCTGGAAGATTAACTCCCACTTGATTCAAGTAATTGCAGTACCCAGACAATCTGAGCACATGCTCACTGGTTGAGCTATTCTCCTCCATCTTGTAGGCAAAGTACTGTCAGAAGTCTTATACCTCTAGACACGGGCATGAGTATGAAATACTAATTTCAACTCTTGGAACATCTCATATGCTCCGTGGTGTTCAAAACGTTTTTGAAGTCCCGGTTATAAGCCGTAAAGTATGGTGCACTAAACTATCAAGTAGTCATCATATCGAGCTTTTGTCAAAACGTTCATAACGTCTACATCTGCTCCTGCAATAGGTCTGTCACCTAGCGGTGCATCAAGGACATAATTCTTCTGTGCAGCAATGAGGATGATCCTCAGATCACGGAACAATTCCGCATCATTGCTACTAACATCTTTCAACTTGGTTTTCTCTAGGAACATATAAAAAATAAACGTGGAGCAACATCGCGAGCTATTGATCTACAACATAGATATGCTAATACTACCAGGACTAAGTTCATGATAAATTAAAGTTCAATTAATCATATTACTTAAGAACTCCCACTTAGATAGACATCCCTCCGGTCATCTAAATGATCACGTGATCCAAATCAACTAAACCATGTCCGATCATCACGTGAGATGGAGTAGTTTCAATGGTGAACATCTTATGTTGATCATATCTACTATATGATTCACGCTCGACCTTTCGGTCTACAGTGTTCCGAGGCCATATCTGTATATGCTAGGCTCGTCAAGTTTAACCCGAGTATTCTGCGTGTGCAAAACTGGCTTACACCCGTTGTATTTGAACGTAGAGCTTATCACACCCGATCATCACGTGGTGTCTCGGCACGACGAACTTTCGCAACGGTGCATACTCAGGGAGAACACTTATACCTTGAAATTTAGTAAGGGATCATCTTATAATGCTACCGTCGTTCTAAGCAAAATAAGAAGCATAATTAGATAAACATCACATGCAATCAAAATATGTGACATGATATGGCCATCATCATCTTGTGCTTTTGATCTCCATCTCCAAAGCACCGTCATGATCACCTTCGTCACCGGCGCGACACCTTGATCTCCATCGTAGCATCGTTGTCGTCTCGCCAACTATTGCTTCTACGACTATCGCTACCGCTTAGTGATAAAGTAAAGCAATTACATGGCGGTTGCATTTCATACAATAAAGCGACAACCATATGGCTCCTGCCAGTTGCCGATAACATTACAAAACATGATCATCTCATACAAAGCCGTATAACTCATCATGTCTTGACCATATCACATCACAACATGCCCTGCAAAAACAAGTTAGACGTCCTCTACTTTGTTGTTGCAAGTTTTACGTGGCTGCTACGGGCTTAGCAAGAACCGTTCTTACCTACGCATACAAAACCACAACGATGTTTCGTCAAGTATTTGCTGTTTTAACCTTCACAAGGACCGGGCGTAGCCACACTTGATTCAGCTAAAGTGAGAGAGACAGACACCCGCCAGTCACCTTTAAGCAACGAGTGCTCGTAACGGTGAAACCAGTCTCGCGTAAGCGTACGCGTAATGTCGGTCCGGGCCGCTTCATCTCACAATACCGCCGAAGCAAAGTATGACATGCTGGTAAGCAGTATGACTAGTATCGTCCATAATCTCATTGTGTTCTACTCGTGCATATCATCTACGCATAGACCTGGCTCATGATGCCACTGTTGGGGAACGTAGTATTTTCAAAATTTTCCTACGATCACGAAAGATCTATCTACTAGATGCATAGCAACGAGAGGGGAGAGTGTGTCTACGTACCCTCGTAGACCGAAAGCGGAAGCGTTTATCAACGCGGTTGATGTAGTCGTGCACCTTCACGATCCGTCCCGATCTAGTACCGAACGTACGGCACCTCCGCGTTCAGCACACGTTCAGTTCGATGACGTCCTCGCCTTCTTGATCCAGCAAGACGGGCGAAGTAGTAGATGAGTTCCGGCAGCACGACGGCGTGGTGACGGTTGTTGATGAAGAACAATCTCTGCAGGGCTTCGCCAAGCACTACAGAAACTAGACGGAGGATAAACTAGAGGGTCGGGGTAGCCGGCACACGGCTTGGTGTATCTTGATGTGTCTTGGGTGCTAGCCCTACCCCTCTATTTATATGTTGAGCCCTGGGGTCGAAACTTGGAGCAAAAGCCTCCTCAAAGTCGGTTTTGCCCGAAAGGAAAGAGTCCCACTCGGACTCCAGGGCTAGACGCCAGGGTTCCCGGCGTCTACCCCCTAGACGCCAGGGTTCCTGGCGTCTAGCCTCTGGTCTCCGCAAAACTTCCTTTTGCACTTTCCTAAAGCCTCGTGTGCTTTCCCTTTTGGCCCAAATAACGTGTTCTTGTACCCAAACACTTCGGGAAACATCCGGAACCTCTTCCGGTGAATTCCGGAACCCTTCCGGAGGTCAAACACTATTATCTCATATATTAATCTTTATCTCCGGACCATTCCGGAGTTCCTCGTCATGTCCGTGATCACATCCTGGACTCCGAACAACATTCGGTCATCAACATACATAACTCATTAAATACTATATCGTCAACGAAACGTTAAGCGTGCGGACCCTACGGGTTCGAGAACTATGTAGACATGACCGAGACATCTCTCCGGTCAATAACCAATAGCGGAACCTGGATGCCCATATTGGCTCCTACATATTCTACGAAGATCTTTATCGGTCGAACCGCATAACAACATACGTTGTTCCTTTTGTCAAACGGTATGTTACTTGCCCGAGATTCGATCGTCGGTATCACTATACCTAGTTCAATCTCGTTACCGGCAAGTCTCTTTACTCGTTCCGTAACACATCATCTCATGACTAACTCATTAGTCTTTTGCTTGCAAGGCTTATTATGATGTGTGTTACCGAGAGGGCCCAGAGATACCTCTCCGACACTCGGAGTGACAAATCCTAATCTTGATCTATGCCAACACCACGAATACTTTCGGAGACACCTGTAGAACATCTTTATGATCACCCAGTTACGTTGTGACGTTTGATAGCACACAAGGTGTTCCTACGGTATTCGGGAGTTGCATAATCTCATAGTCATAGGAACATGTATAAGTCATGAAGAAAGCAATAGCAGTAAAACTAAACGATCATAGTGCTATGCTAACGGATGGGTCTTGTCCATCACATCATTCTCCTAATGATGTGATCCCGTTGATCAAATGACAACTCATGTCTATGGCTAGGAAACATAACCATCTTTGATCAATGAGCTAGTCTAGTAGAGGCATACTAGGGACTTACTGTTTTGTCTATGTATTCACACATGTATTAAGTTTCCGGTTAATACAATTCTAGCATGAATAATAAACATTTATCATGATATAAGGAAATAAATAATAACTTTATTATTGCCTCTAGGGCATATTTCCTTCAAAATAAAACGGCAAGGGTGAAGTGGGAGAGAGGAAAACGAGAGGCAAAAATGTTATGCGAAGGATAAGGGTTTGTGATAGGTACTTGGTATATGACTTTTGCATAAGCCTCCCCGGCAACGGCGCCAGAAATTCTTCTTGCTACTTCTCGAGCTTGCGTTGTATTCCCTCGAAGAGGAAAGGGAGATGCAGCACAGTAGCATAAGTATTTCCCTCGCTTTTTTAGAACCAAGGTATCAATCCAGTAGGAGACCACGCGTGAGTCCCTCTCACCTACACAAACAAATAAGAACTTCGCAGCCAACGCGATAAGGGGTTGTCAATCCCTTTACGGTCACTTACGAAAGTGAGATCTGATAGAGATGGTAGTTTATATTTTTGGTATTTTTGTTTATAAGAACAGAAAGTAAAAGCGGAAAAAGTAAAGTAGATGTAGATTGATATGTTGAGAATAGACTCGGGGGCCATAGTGTTCTCTAGTGGCTTCTCTCATGAAAGCGGTATTCTACGGCGGGTAAACAAATTACTATCGAGCAATTGATAGAAAAGCGAATAATTATGAGACTATCTAGGCATGATCATTGTGTATAGGCATCATGTCCGAGACAAGTAGACCGACTCCTGCCTGCATCTACTACTATTACTCCACACATCGACCACTATCCAGCATGCATCTAGTGTATTGAGTTCATAAGAACAGAGTAACGCCTTAAGCAAGATGCCATGATGTAGAGGGATAAATTCAAGCAATATGATATAAACCCCATCTTTTAATCCTCGACGGCAACAATACAATACGTGCCTTGCTGCCCCTATTGTCACTGGGAAAGGACACCGCAAGATTGAACCCAAAGCCAAACACTTCTCCCATTGCAAGAACTATAGATCTAGTAGGCCAAACCAAACCAATAATTCGAAGATTCTTGCAAGGATATTATGAGCACACATAAAGAGTTTAGAAAAGAACCAAATATTTCTCATAGATAATCTTGATCATAAACCCACAATTCATCGGATCTCGAAAAACACACCGCAAAAAGAGATTACATCAAATAGATCTCCTCGAAGACCGAGGAGAACTTTGTATTGAGATCCAAAGAGAGAGAAGAAGCCATCTAAATACTAGCTATGGACCTGAAGGTCTGTGGTAAAATACTCACAACTCATGGTGAGGGCGATGATGATGATGTAGAAGCACTCCGTGATGGATCCCCCCTCCGGCGGAGCTCCGGAACAGGCTCCAAGATTTCTCGTTCTTCTTTTGCTTGTTGGGAGCTTTCCCATGTAAATAGTTTATTTTCTTTTCTTTGGGGGTTAAGAGTAGAAGACCATGATTGAAAATGCTTAGTGGCTCTCATATGCTTTATTGTTGATTTAACCTTGAGCCATATTACCTTTTCTTCTCTCTTGTATTAAATGCCTGCATATTCCAGCTTAGTCATGCACGTGCACTATTACTATTATCCACACCGTTCGGGCGTGCGAGTGAAAGGCAATAAGGATGATATATGATGAACTAATTGAGATGAGAAAAGCTGGTATGAACTCGACCTCTCTTGTTTTTGTAAATATGGTAGTTCATCGTTCCTGAATCAGCTTGTTATGAAGGAAACATGCTTGCAATGACAATTATAAATCATAGCTGCTTATGCCATGCTTAATTAGCTAAGAGTTTATAATGGTCTATCTTGCATGCCAACATGATATTAAAATGGTTGTGATGTGGTATGATGGGGTGGTATCCGCCTTTGAATGATTCAAGTGGTCTAACTTGGCACATGTTCACGCATGTAGCTGAAACAAATCAACATAGCCTCCATGATATTTATGTTCATGGTGATTTATATCCTACTCATGCTTGCATTAATTGTAGATTAATTTTAATGCATGTTCATGACCGTTGTTGCTCTGTAGCTGGTCGCTCCCCAATCTCTTTCTAGCCTTCACCTGTACTAAGCGGGAATACTGCTTGTGCATCCACTTCCATAAACCCCAAAGTTATTCCAATGAGTCCACCATACCTTCCTATATGCGGTATTTACCTGCCGTTCCAAGTAAATTTGTATGTGCCAAACTCTAAACCTTCAAATGAAATTTTGTTTTCTATGCTCGAACATCTCATGTATCAACTAGGGCTGTCTATATCTTCCATGCTAGGTGGGTTATTCTCACTATGAGTGGACTCCGCTCATCATTCATGAGAAAATGGCTGGTAACCGGGATGCCCAGTCCCGTGCTCAAAATCATAATTATTAAACAAAACTCCCCCAGGGTTGTTGCTGGTTTGGATGGTACCCGTTGTTTCGGGCTAGCCGTGGAGTGTGCTTGTTGGTGGTTGGGGGAGTATAAACTTTACCATTCTGTTTGGGAACCGCCTATAATGTGCTTAGCATGGGAGATATCGAGATTCTTGGTTGATATGTTGACAATGAAAGTATACCGCTCAAAACGTTATTCATCTCTACTTAAAAATCGAGCTCTAGCACCTATACAAATCCCTGCTTCCCTCTGCGAAGGGCCTATCTATTTACTTTTATGCAGAGTCATAATCCTCTTATCAAAGAGCACCAGTAGGAGAGCACCTCTGTCATTTGCATGTATTACTATTAATTTGCATTGAGTATGATCATGACTGGATCTCTTTTACCATGAATTACAATGTCTAGTCAGTCCTTGATCTTTAAAGGTGCTCTGCATTTATGTTTTGCGGTCTATGAAAGGGCTAGCGAGATACCATCTTGTTATATTGTATCATGATTGTTTTGAGAAAGTGTTGTCATCCGAGGTTTATTATTATTGCTCGCTAGTTGATTATGCCATTGATATGAGTAGACTTGAGACCTGAAAGTTATTGTGAATGTGTTTAGTTCATGATCTTGTTGAAAACCTCAATGCTGGCTTACATATTTACAACAACAAGAGCAAACAGAGTTTGTCAAAGTTTTTCTTTAGCACTTTCAGTTTATCAACTGAATTGCTCGAGGACAAGCAAAGGTTTAAGCTTCGGGGAGTTGATACGTCTCCAACGTATCTACTTTTCGGAACCCTTTTGCCCTTGTTTAGTACTCTTACTTGCATGATTTGAATGGAACTAACCCAGACTGATGCTGTTTTCAGCAGAATTGCCATGGTGTTGTTTTTGTGTAGAAATAAAAAGTTCTCGGAATGACCTGAAAATCCACGGAGAATTATTTCGGAAACTACAAAAAATACCTGCAAGAAGATCCAGACCAAGGGGCCCACACCCTGTCCACGAGGGTGGGTGGCGCGCCCCTGCCTCGTGGGCCCCCTGGTGCTCCACCGACGTATCCCCAGATCCTATATATTCACTTTCGGGGAGGAAAAAAAAGAGAGGAAGAATTATCACGTTTTACGAGACAGAGCTGCCGCCAAGCCCTAATCTCTCTCGGGAGGGCTGATCTGGAGTTCGTTCGGGCCTCCGGAGAGTGGAGATCGTCGCCATCGTCATCATCAACCTTCCTCCATCACCAATTCCATGTTGCTCACCGCCGTGTGTGAGTAATTCCATCGTAGGCTTGTTGGACGGTGATGGGTTGGATGGGATCTATCATGTAATCGAGTTAGTTTTGTTAGGGTTTGATCCCTAGTATCCACTATGTTCTGAGATTGATGATGCTATGACTTTGCTATTCTTAATGCTTGTCACTAGGGCCCGAGTGCCATGATTTCAGATCTGAACCTATTATGTTTTCATGAATATATGTGTGTTCTTGATCCTATCTTGCAACTCTATAGTCACCTACTATGTGTTATGATCCGGCAACCCCGAAGTGACAATAATCGGGACCACTCCCGGTGATGACCATAGTTTGAGGAGTTCATGTATTCAATATGTGTTAATGCTTTGGTCCGGTACTCTATCAAAAGGAGGCCTTAATATCCCTTAGTTTACAATAGGACCCCGCTGCCACGGGAGGGTAGGACAAAAGATGTCATGCAAGTTCTTTTCCATAAGCACGTATGACTATATTCGGAATACATGCCTGCATTGCATTGATGAACTGGAGCTAGTTCTGTGTCACCCTAGGTTATAAGTTCTACATGATGAATTGCATCCGACATAATTTCCCATCACCGATCCAATGCCTACGAGCTTTTCACATATTGGTTGTTGCTTATTTACTTTTCCGTTGCTACTCTTACAAAAACTACAAAAAGACTACCGTTACTTTTATTGCTGCTACCGCCACTATCATATTACTTTGCTACTAAACTATCTTGCTGCAGATACTAAGTTTCCAGGTGTGGTTGAATTGACAACTCAGCTGCTAATACTTAAGAGTATTCTTTGGCTCCCCTTGTGTCGAATCAATAAATTTGGGTTGAATACTTTACCCTCGAAAACTGTTGCGATCCCCTATACTTGTGGGTTATCAGGGAACGAAGTAGGTGGCCACGAGGGTCCAGGGCGCGCCCCCACCCCCTGGGCGCGCCCCCACCCTCGTGGGCCCCCTCTGGCTCCCCCGATGCCCTCCTTCCTCCTATATATATCCATGTACCCCAAAAACATCGAGGCAACAGAGAAAACCCTAATTCCACCGCCGCAACCTTCTGTTCCCGTGAGATCCCATCTTGGGGCCTGTTCCGGAGTTCTGCCGGAGGGGGGGTCTGTAGGAGATATGCCCTAGAGGCAGTAATATCAGTTATTTTGTATCTCCTAGTTTGTAATGAAGGTTTATGTTCCATGCTATAACTGCAATGATTCCCGATTCTGCAAATAAAATGAGGCTTGGAGGGAAACTCATGTGGACATGTGGGATAATAAACGGTAAAATGTATTCCTAGTCAAGCCTCTATGACTGGCTCAAGTATTACATGATGATCCTGTTTTCCTGATCATGGGCATGACTATGCCGACAATTTTGAGGGAACAATTGTTAGTAGAACACTTGTGTTGAATCGACCCAATTTGATGTTATGCTATGAGATACATTCGTCACAAGTTAATGGTTAATAACACAGAGAAGTTAATGTTTGCATAATTCCTTAGACCATGAGAGTATCGAGTTCCTTCATACTTGCTTCGTGAACTTTGGGGTTTGTTAAACGTCATCCGTAACTGGGTGGCTATTACGGCAGCTTACGGTTTCACGAAAAAGTATGGCAAGTAACGAGATAACTCAAGATTGGGATTTGCTCCTCGGGACCTCTCGGTGTAACGGTATCCATCATCGTCTAGCCAGACACATTGTGATTTGATCACTGGGATACCGGAACACGAAAACGAGAAAAGAGAACAAAACCGGTAACGAGGTAACTTGCATGGTGGACAAATAGTTGATCCATGGAAATGCAATAAATCTCACCTCGGGTGTTTGTGACATATCACAAAGCAACATGAATAGCTTACGGCAACTGGAGGTTCACTCGAATATTTATTCGTGTGGGTATAGGGGTTAATATGGGTGTCCACGGCTCCGATGTTGATCATTGATCGGAAGGGGTTCTGGGTCATGTCTATACTTCACCAAACCTATAGGGTCACACGCTTAAGGGTCATCTATCTGCTGAATACTAGACAGGGAGTCTGAGAGAAAATCACCGGAAAAGTTTCAGACACCGGAAAGGTTTCGGACAGCGGAAAATTTCCGCAGAGAGAGGTCATCGGATGAGTTTCGGTGAAACCGAAAAGTTGTTTTGGGGGATGCCATTATGTCAAAATGGTTTCGGCACAAGCCTGACAAATCTTGGAGGGTGCCAGAATCATTCTGGAAACTTTTTGGAATTTTCAGAGATGAAAACCGGAAATGTTCCGGAGCTGCCGAAATCGCTTCAGATGATTTTCGTAGATGAAATCACTAAACTGGAATTGTTCCAGAATGCATTGAAAATTATTTTAGTGGGTACTAGAAATGTTCTAAGCCCACATAAATATTTTCAGTTCGAACGGACGCTGAAAAATGTCGTCGTGAATAGTGAAAGTGCTTTTTGGGTTACTTTTTGGAAAGCCACCTTTTGGGGCTTTACTCAAAAGATCTAGGGATGACATGGATGGATTGGGAGGCCCTCATGGCCCCCCCCCCAAGGGGTGTGGCCGGCCACACTTGGGGCTCCACCTTGGAGCCCCTCTTGTTCCTTGGTTTCACTCTTATGCCCTTGAGGAAGGACTTCATTCATGTGCATTTTGGGTTTTTGTGTTAAACTACCCTACCCCTTGGGATTTCTTATAAATAGAGGTGGAGGGGCAGCCCTCTACTCTCATCCCTTGCTCTCATACACATGCCATGACTTGTCTGGCTTCTCTCTCCCTCCCAGCGAAATAGTTTCGTAGAGCCGAAAGGCTGTCTGGGTTCCGGCAGGAACTAGTTCTGGACGGCGAAGCCCTGCCGGATAGCTGACACCGTATGTATGCAAACCCGTAGAGAGATTATAGTTTCGATCCTTTGCCCGAGGGGTTGTTCGAGTATCCTCACGAAGGGCTGTCCGAGATACCGTCCGAGTTTCGAGGATCCTCCCGAAGGGCTGTCCGCGACATCGTCCGGGGGACTGTCCAACCGCCTCCCGAATGGCTATTCAGAGAGGGAGTACATCCTCGTGGTTGGGAGGTTGTAAATCCTAGCTGCTGGGATCTGCACCGATGATCTCCACCGACTCTTCTTCCGTTGCGGTTCGAGTCGGTACGAAACAGATCAAACCTTGTATGCAGTCTCCATAGTGGTCCTGGGCGTGCTCGCTATATCGAAAATTTTCGTTTTCTGTCGCGTTCCCCTACAGTGGCATCAAGAGCCGTGCTATGCGTAGATGCAGGTTATGATCTAGAATACATGGAGATGTATGGGTATTGCATAATATAATTTTGGAGTAGATGAGATCTATTGCTGAAAATTATTTATGCGGGTGCCAGATGAAATCTCTTACCCGACGTTCTTGTTGCTTCCCTAGAATTTGCGTTTTCTCAATCTCGAGACAGCATGGTGGAATTAGACAAAGTTCTGGCAATCCGTGATCCTGATTGATCGTGGAAGTGCTATCAGTTCTTTGGGTTCTGCCGTAGTCAAAAGAAAGATGAAATTCGCAGATGAAAAGGCATTGCAGATATGATCTGCACGGGGGTCCTGCGTATGACGAAGTTCAGTATGGGGCTTGAGATTTAATTATCTCGGGTTTCATACACCCCGAGATGTTAATCTAGCAACTTGAATAATCATACTTGATGATAAAATGTTGGTAGCTGCGATTTAAGTCAAAACCTTCGAAGCCACGTAAAATAATTTTTTGCATAAACCGATTAGAGGCGTCTAACTTGGTTTCGCAGGATGTGCATGTGATGTGGTATAGCAATGCTCATATTCAATTTAATTATGTATGAGATGGCTATATGATGTAATTAACATGACCTGCGTGTCATGATTCGGCATGATGGCTGGAGCCATATGATTGCACTTTAACGACCTGCGTGTCAACCTTAAGTAATGCATTTATTTTATCCACTATGGAGATAGCGATATTATCTGGTGCATCCACAAGATGGTGGAAATCTTCGCGAAGGTGAACACCGACGCGAATGCCGAAGACGAAGAAATACTTGACTTCTCCGTCAAAAGAGGCTATACCATATCATGCTATTATGAATTGCCTGAGATGTTTATCCCTCTTGATACACCCTTCTTGATTGCGCGGTAGTCGCTTTTTATTAGGGTGATCTCTCAAAAAAGAAAAGAAAAATATCAAGTAGTTAGTGTTCTCCCAAGTGTAGCACCGTCACGACACCTAACTTTTCGGCGTATCGCAGGATCTCCCTGGGTACGAACGATTAGAGAAGTGTGAGGCGGGTGAGTTGAGACCTCGCAGCAAGATCACTTCGTTGTCTTGACGTTCTGGAAGGATCTCCCTGAGCTAGGAACACGCCCATCGAAAGATGAACAAGAGTCACATAGAGATGTGATCGGCAAGTTTGCCTACTGATACCTCTCCAACATATCTATAATTTTTTATTGTTCCATGCTATTATTTATGAAGTCTTGGATGTTTAATGGGCTTTATCATTCACTTTTATATCATTTTTGGGACTAACCTACTAACCCAAAGGCCCAATCCAGATTGCTGTTTTTGCCTATTTCAGGGTTTTGCAGAAAAAGAATATCAAACGGAGTCCAAACGGAGTCCAAACGGAATGAAACCTTTGTGAGAGATATTTTTGGAGAAAATCACGCACATGAAGTTTGAGAACCACATCAGAGGATCGAGGAGCCGCCCTCGAGGGTGGGGGCGTGCCCCCCTCCCCAGGGCGCACCCCCTGCCTCGAGGCCTCCTCAAGTGGCCCCCGGTGCCCTCCTTCTTCCTATATAAGTCCACATACCCCAGAAAATCCGTGAATAGAGAGAAAACCCTAATTCCATCATCGTACCTTCTGTTCCCGTGGAGATCCCATCTTGGAGCCTGTTCCGGAGCTCCATCGGAGAGGGATCCATCACGGAGGCCTTCATCATCATCATCATTGCCCTCACCAAGAGTTGTGAGTAGTTTACCACAGACCTTCGGGTCCATAGCTAGTATCTAGATGGTTTCTTCTCTCTTTCTCCGGATCTCAATACAAAGTTCTCCTCGGTCTTCGAGGAGATCTATTCGATGTAATCTCTTTTTGCGGTGTGTTTGTCGAGATCCGATGAATTGTGAGTTTATGATCAAGGTTATCTATGAAAGATATTTGGTTCTTCTCTGAAATTTTTATGTGTGCTCATAATATCCTTGCAAATCTCTTTGAATTATTGGTTTGGTTTGGCCTACTAGATCTATAGTTCTTGCAATGGGAGAAGTGCTTGGCTTTGGGTTCAATCTTGCGGTGTCCTTTCCCAGTGACAGTAGGGGCAGAAAGGCATGTATTGTATTGTTGCCATCGAGGATAAAAAGATGGGGTTTATATCATATTGCTTGAGTTTATCCCTCTACATCATGTCATCTTGCTTAAGGCGTTACTCTGTTCGTATGAACTCAATACACTAGATGCATGCTGGATAGCGGTCGATGTGTGGAGTAATAGTAGTAGATGCAGGCAGGAGTTGGTCTAGTTGTCTCGAACGTGATGCATATATACAATGATCATGCCTAGATAGTCTCATAATTATTCGCTTTTCTATCAATTGCTCGATAGTAATTTGTTTACCCGCCGTAGAATATCGCTATCATGAGATAAGCCACTAGAGAAAACTGTGGCCCCCGGGTCTATTCTCACCATATCAATCTACATCTACTTTACTTTTACCGCTTTATTTGTTGTTTTATTAAATTAAAAATACCAAAAATATAAACTATCATCTCTATCAGATCTCACTCTCGTAAGTGACCGTAAAGGGATTGACAACCCCTTATCGCGTTGGCTGCGATGTTCTTATTTGTTTGTGCAGGTGTGAGGGACTCGCGCGTGGTCTCCTACTAGATTGATACCTTGGTTCTCAAAAATTGAGGGAAATACTTACGCTACTGTGCTGCATCTCCCTTTCCTCTTCGAGGGAATACAACGCAAGCTCAAGAGGTAGCAAGAAGAATTTCTGGCGCCGTTGCCGGGGAGGCTTACGCAAAAGTCATATACCAAGTACCTATTACAAACCCTTATCCTTCGCATTACATTTTTGCCTCTCATTTTTTTCTCCCCCACTTCACCCTTGCCGTTTTATTCGCCCTTCTTCCGTCGTGTGTTTATCGTTCGCTTGCCCCTTGTCTGCTTGTGTGTGTTGCTTGCTTGCTTGCCCTCATGCCTGAGATGGGGGACGATTTTATCGAGAAGGGTAGCAATGCCGAGGGCAACGTTCATGTTGACCCCCCCGGATGAAGCTACCACTTTACATATTAAGAAGTTCCGGGTTGGTAGTGGTAATATTATTGGAAAAGGGGTTCTTCAAGACTTCTTTACTTGTGTCGGTGCTTTGCCCACTATGGGTGGCTCTATTCTTCACAGATTTAGTAGCCTTGCGGATGCTGTATCTATGCTCATAGTAGAAATTAAAAGGCAATTTATCCATATGCATCCCTGTATTCAGAGAATATTTTTAGAGTTCTCCAATATTGAGCATTCTTCCGTTAAGCGTGCAGCTACTATCTTTTTGGCTCATGAATTTAGATATATCATGAAAGAGGGCAGAGAAATCTTTGCTCATTACGGAGTAGATGCCGGTCGACCTCCTATAGAGGCTACCTTGTTCAATCAAGAAGACCTTATGCGGTTGCGATCTCCTGATCATGTTGCTTTTAATGAAAACCTTAGAAAAAAGGTTCCTGTTGAGATCTTGATTGATAGAATTTCTGAGATAAACGATGACTTTGCTGTTCAAAATAATGGGTTGGGCTTCTCCCTTGAACGAAGGCTTATGACCTTCTGCCAAAAGAATGCCTATAATGATGAATTGGTCATCCACTACAAAGGGCCAAAGGAGGAACCTGTTCCTCCCGAGATTGATATGGGGGACTTTTGTCCCATTAAATTTAGCCCTTTTGATTACTTTTGCTTGCCACAAAGGAAGCTTGCTGCTGAACGTAGGGAATATGAGATGAGCTTTCGCGACATATCGTACCACTATGGCTATCCCTAGATTTATCTTGTATCGTGCCTAGCTAGGGGCGTAAAACGATAGCGCTTGTTGGGAGGCAACCCGATTTTTTGTTTTTTGTTTCTGTCGCTGTTAGGGAATAAATATTGTATCTAGCCTCTTATTAGATGTGGTTTCATGTTTTGTTTAGTGTTTATGCCAAGTAGAATCTTTGGGAAGACTTGTGTGAAGTTTATGTGATCTTGCTGTGAAAAACAGAATCGTTAACGCTTGCTAAAGTAGTCGTGGGATTTTACTGGAGCGTGCTTTTTAGTTGATTCTTTTTGCCGATGATTGGTAGACAAATTCCGCAAATTCAACAATTTAGTTTGAAGTTTTTGGAGTTCCAGGAGTAGGCGAACCATGCAGATTACTACAGACTGTTCTGTCTTTGACAGATTCTATTTTTCGTGTGTTGTTTGCTTATTCCGATGCATCTATGAGTAGTATTGGAGGATATGAACCATAGAGAAGTTGGAGTACAGTAGGTTTAACACCAATATAGAAAAAGAATGAATTCATTGTTGTACCTTTGGGTAGTGGTTTGGTTTCTTAGACTAACGGAGCTCGTGAGAATTTTTGTCTAAGTTTTGTGTTGTGAAGTTTTCAAGTTTTGAGTATTGCTTTGATGGACTATGGAACAAGGAGTAGCAAAGGCCTAAGCTTGGGTATGCTCATGGCACCCCAAGTAAATTCAAGATAATCAAAAGCCTAAGCTTGGGGATGCCCCGGGAAGGCATCCCCTCTTTCGTCTTCATCCATCGGTAACTATACTTGGAGCTATATTTTTATTCGCAACATGGTATATGTTTTGCTTGCAGCGTCTTGTATAATTTGAGTCTTTCTTTTTAGTTTGCCACAATCATCCTTGCTGGACACACCTATTTGAGAGAGTTAAATATGGCCTAGAAATTATTAGAAAACTCTATGTGCTTCACTTATATCTTTTGAGTTGAATAGTTTTTGCTCTAGTGCTTCACTTATATCTTTTAGAGCACGGTGGTGGTAATATTTTGTAGAAATTGTTGAATTCATGCTTCACTTATATCTATTTAAGAGTCTATTAAAACAGCATGGTAATGTGTTTAGGCTAAATAAACTAGTCTTCACATGATAAACATCCAATGTCAATGTAGTAAAAAAATCACACCAAGTGCATTGAATAGAATGAGATGTTGGATGCTTGATAATTGTTTTGAGACATGAGGATAGTGATATTAGAGTCATGCTAGTGGAGTTATTATGAAATTTAGAAATACTTGTGTTAAGGTTAGTGATTCCTGTAGCATGCACGTATGGTGAACCGTTGTGTGACTAAGTTAGAGCATGAGGTATTTGTAGAGTGCCAACCTTTGTGTGGAGGTCGGGGGCGTGCGATGGTTAACTCCTACCAACCTCCCCCCTAGGAGCATGCATTGATTGCTTTGTTTTGATGACTCGTAGATTTTTTGAAATAAGTATATGAGTTCTTATAACTAATGTTGAGTCCATGGATTATACGCACTTTCACCCTTCCACCATTGCTAGCCTCTCTTGTAGCGCGCAACTTTCGCCGGTGCCATAAACCCACTATATATCCTTCCTCAAAACAGCCACCATATTGTTCCTCAAAACAGCCACCATACCTACCTATCATGGCATTTCCATAGCCATTCCGAGATATATTGCCATGCAACTTTCCACCGTTCCGTTCATAGACACGCATCATATTGTCATATTGCCATTGCATGATCTTGTAGTTGACATCGTATTTGTGGCAAAGCCACCATGCATAGCTTTTCATACATGTCACTCTTGTTTCATTGCACATACTGGTACACCGCCGTAGGCATTCATATAGAGTCATACTTTGTTGTTGTAGTCTAGAGTTGTAATATCGAGTTGTAATGAAAGTGTGATGATCATCATTATTAGAGCATTGTCTGATGGGAGGAAAGGCTAAATCTATACAGCCCCTCAGCAAAAAAAGGCCTAAGAAAAAAAGGCCCAAAAGAAAAAAAGAAAAAAAAAGAAAAAAAGGAAAAGAAAAAAGGGACAATTGCTACTATCTTTTTCCACACTTGTGCTTCAAAGTAGCACCATGTTCTTCATTGTATAGAGTCTCATGCTTAGTCACTTTCATATGCTAGTGGGAATTTTTCGTTATAGAACTTGGCTTGTATATTCCAACGATGGGCTACCTCAAATGCCCTAGGTCTTCGTGAGCAAGCAAGTTGGATGCACACCCACTAGTTTCTTTTGTTGAGCTTTCATTCATATTTAGCTCTAGTGCATCCGTTGCATGGCAATCCCTACTCACGCACATTGATATATATTGATGGGCATATCCATAGCCCGTTGATACGCCTAGTCGATGTGAGACTATGTCCCTCCTTTTTGTCTTCTCCACAACCACCTCTATTCCACCCATAGTGCTATATCCATGGCTCACGCTCATGTATTGCGTGAAAGTTGAAATGTATGAAAAGATAGAGTATGAAAACAAATGCTTGGCTGAAATCGGGGTTGTGCATGATATGAATATTTTTGTGTGATAACGAGGGAGCATAGCCAACACTATATGATTTTGTAGGGATAACTTTCTTTAGACATAGTATTTTGAGAAGACATGATTGCTTTGTTAGTATTGCTAGAAGTATTATTATTTCTTATGTCAATATTGACTTTTATCTTCAATCTTTCAGATCTGAACATTCATGCCACAATTAAGAGAATTACATTGAAAAACTATATTGGTTAGCATTCCACATCAAAAATTCTTTCTTTATCATTTACCAACTCGAGGACGAGCAGGAATTAAGCTTGGGATGCTTGATACGTCTCCAACGTATCTATAATTTTTTATTGTTCCATGCTATTATTTATGAAATCTTGGATGTTTAATGGGATTTATCATTCACTTTTATATCATTTTTGGGACTAACCTACTATCCCAAAGGCCCAGTCCAGATTGTTGTTTTTTTGCCTATTTCAGGGTTTTGCAGAAAAAGAATATCAAACGGAGTCCAAACGGAATGAAACCTTTGCGAGAGATCTTTTTGGAGAAAATCACGCACAGGAAGCTTGGGAACCACGTCAGAGGATCGAGGAGCCGCCCTCGAGGGTGGGGGCGCGTCCCCCTTCCCAGGGCGCGCCCCCCTGCCTCGAGGCCTCCTCAAGTGGCCCCCGGTGCCCTCCTTCTTCCCATATAAGTCCACGTACCCCAGAAACTCCATGAAGAGAGAGAAAACCCTAATTCCACCGTCGTACCTTCTGTTCCCGTGGAGATCCCATCTTGGAGCCTGTTCCGGAGTTCCACCGAAGGGGGGTCCATCACGGAGGCCTTCATCATCATCATCATCGCCCTCACCATGAGTTGTGAGTAGTTTACCACAGACCTTCAGGTCCATAGCTAGTATCTAGATGGTGTTGGGGAACGTAGTATTTTAAAATTTTCCTACGATCACGCAAGATCTATCTACTAGATGCATAGCAACGAGAGGGGAGAGTGTGTCTACATACCCTCGTAGACCGGGAGCAGAAGCGTCAAGTGACGTGGTTGATGTAGTTGAACTTCTTCGCGATCCAACCGATCAAGCACCGAACGTACGGCACATCCGCGTTCAGCACATGTTCAGCTTGATGACGTCCCATGAGCTCTTGATCCAGTTGAGCTTCACGGGAGAGTTTCGTCAACACGACGGCGTGGTGACGGATATGATGTATCTACCGGCACAGGGCTTCGCCTAAGCACTGCAACGGTATGACCGAGGTGTGTTTCTGTGGAGAGGGGCACCGCACACGGCTAAAACAATTCAACTTGTGTGTCCTAGGGTGCCCCCCTGCCCCCGTATATAAAGGAGCAAGGGAGTGGCCGGCCCTAGAGGGGGCGCGCCAAGTGTGGGGAGTCCTACTAGGACTCCCAAGTCCTAGTAGGATTCCCCTTTCCTTTCCGGAGTAGGAGAGAAGGAAAGAGGTGGAGAGGGAGAAGGAAAAGGGGGCTGCACCCCTTGTCCAATTCGGACCAGAGGGGGGGCGTGCGCCTCCTTCCTTTTGGTCTTTCTCCTCTATTCCCGTATGGCCCAATAAGGCCCATATACTCCGAAAAATACCCGAATCACTCGGAACCTTTCCGATGTCCAAATATAGTCGTCCAATATATCGATCTTTACGTCTCAACCATTTCAAGACTCCTCGTCGTGTCCCCGGTCTCATACGGGACTCCGAACTCCTTCGGTACATCAAAACTCATAAACTCATAATACCGATCGTCATCAAACGTTAACCGTGCGGACCCTACGGGTTCGAGAACTATGTAGACATGACCGAGACTCATCTCCGGTCAATAACCAATAGCGGAACCTAGATGCTCATATTGGCTCCTACATATTCTACGAAGATCTTTATCGGTCAAACCGCATAACAACATACGTTGTTCCTTTTGTCATTGGTATGTTACTTTCCCGAGATTCGATCGTCGGTATCTCTATACCTAGTTCAATCTCGTTACCGGCAAGTCTCTTTACTCGTTCCGTAATACATCATCTCGTGACTAACTCATTAGTCTTTTGCTTGCAAGGCTTATTATGATGTGCATTACCGAGAGGGCCCAGAGATACCTCTCCGACACTCAGAGTGACAAATCCTAGTCTTGATCTATGCCAACACCACGAACACTTTCGGAGACACCTGTAGAGCATCTTTATGATCACCCAGTTACGTTGTGATGTTTGATAGCACACAAGGTCTTCCTACGGTATTCGGGAGTTGCATAATCTCATAGTCATAGGAACATGTATACGTCATGAAGAAAGCAATAGCAGTAAAACTAAACGATCATAGTGCTAAGCTAACGAATGGGTCTTGTCCATCACATCATTCTCCTAATGATGTGATCCCGTTGATCAAATGACAACTCATGTCTATGGTTAGGAAACATAACCATCTTTGATCAATGAGCTAGTCTAGTAGAGGCATACTAGGGACACTCTGTTTTGTCTATGTGTTCACACATGTACTAAGTTTCCGGTTAATACAATTCTAGCATGAATAATAAACATTTATCATGATATAAGGAAATATAAATAACAACTTTATTATTGCCTCTAGGGCATATTTCCTTCAGATGGCTTCTTCTCTCTCTCCGGATCTCAGTACAAAGTTATCATCGGTCTTCGAGGAGATCTATTCGATGTAATCTCTTTTTGCGGTGTGTTTGCCGAGATCCGATGAATTGTGAGTTTATGATCAAGGTTATCTATGAAAGATATTTGGTTCTTCTCTGAACATTTTATGTGTGCTCATAATATCCTTGCAAGTCTCTTCGAATTATTGGTTTGGTTTGGCCTACTAGATCTATAGTTCTTGCAATGGGAGAATTGCTTAGCTTTGGGTTCAATCTTGCGGTGTCCTTTCCCAGTGACAGTAGGGGCAGCAAGGCACGTGTTGTATTGTTGCCATCGAGGATAAAAAAGATGGGTTTTATATCATATTGCTTGAGTTTATCCCTCTACATCATGTCATCTTGCTTAAGGCGTTACTCTGTTCGTATGAACTCAATACACTAGATGCATGTTGGATAGCGGTCGATGTGTGGAGTAATAGTAGTAAATGCAGGCAGGAGTCGGTCCACTTGTCTCGGACGTGATGCCTATATACAATGATCATGCCTAGATAGTCTCATAATTATTCACTTTTCTATCAATTGCTCGACAGTAATTTGTTTACCCGCCGTAGAATATCGCTATCATGGGAGAAGCCACTAGAGAAAACTATGGCCCCGGGGTATATTCTCAACATATCACTCTACATCTACTTTACTTTTACCGCTTTTATTTGTTGTTTTATTAAACTAAAAATACCAAAAATATAAACTATCATCTCTATCAGATCTCACTCTCGTAAGTGATCGTAAAGGGATTGACAACCCCTTATCGCGTTGGCTGCGAAGTTCTCATTTGTTTGTGCAGGTGCGTGGGACTCGCGCGTGGTCTCCTACTGGATTGATACCTTGGTTCTCAAAAACTGAGGGAAATACTTACCCTACTGTGCTGCATCTCCCTTTCCTCTTCGAGGGAATACAACGCAAGCTCAAGAGGTAGCACCTACCGATTGAATTTTGCGCCATCAGTGTTCATCTCGTTCAATGGCGTTGAATGGATATGTGGGTCTTGTGTCACTCATAATCAATTTTGGGAGATATTGATTTGAGCGGGAGCACACTTTAGAACAAAAATGTTTATTCACTAGTGCAAATTTCATTATAAACAAAGTCCAAGTGAAACTTGTGTTTTCCGTTGTAGATCAAATGGCTCGCAACACCGCATTCAACTTAGGCCCTCTGTTAGAGAAAGAGAAGTTAGCTGCGACTAGAAACAACTATGCGGACTGGGTCCGTAACCTGACGATTGTCCTCAGGGAAGCTAAGAAAGACTATGTGCTTGATCAACCTCTAGGTGATTCCCCTACGCCAGAAATGGCTCGGGATATCATCCACGTGTTTGACTCACGAAAGGATGATTTCGGTGTTGTTAAAGAACTTATGTTATCTTGCATGGATCCTATGCTACAGAAACGTTATGAACAACTTAGTACCTTCGAGATGATCGAGGCACTAAATGTTCTGTATCACAAACATGATTTAGCTGAAGTTCATGAGATGACTGAAGCCATGGAAGAATGCAATATACATAAGGAATCTCTAGTAAACGAACAAGGTGTCAAACTAGCAAACTATTATGATAGTATGGCTGAACAGGGAATTAATTTTCCAAAGACACCTGATAATGATTTGATCCTTACCTCGCTTTATGAAGCGATGCTCAAATCAAATGAGATAGGACTGCAGAATCAGCAAAAGTTGTTGGTGAACAAAACTGCAGTTTTAAAAGGAAAGGCAAGCCTAAGGGCGGAGCCAAGGCTGAAACTGTGTGTTTTAACTGCAAAGACACTGGACACTGGAAGAGGAACTGCAAGATATACATGGCAGATAAGAAGAAAGGTATAACTGTTATACGAGTTAATGTCATTATCGTTTTGCTTGCTTGCGAAAATTCTAAGTCTTGGGTATTTGATACTGGATCGGTTGCTCACATTTGCAACTCAATACAGGGGCTTCAGAGTGTGCGCAAGCTGGAAAAGAATGAAGTCGTGATGCGCGTTGGGAACGGCGCTGGGATCGCCGCTCAAGCCGTCGGTATTATGCCTCTACGTCTCCCTTCAGGATTTATTTTGGAACTAAGTAACTGTTATTTTGTTCCATTGTTGTGTAGAAACATTATCTCTGGATCATGTTTAGTGCACGATGGGTATTCGTATAAGTCTGAGAACAATGGTTGTTCACTTTATTGTAAGGATATGTTTTAAGGATTTGCACCCATTGTTGGGGGCCTTTTCATACTAAATCTTTAATGTGGAAATGATTTCTTTAACGTGAATGCTAAATGCATTAAGAAGGCTGATACCACCACCACTTACTTGTGGCACTGTCGGCTTGGCCACATCGGAAAGAAACGCATGCAAAGACTCCAGCGAAATGGAGTTTTACCGTCTTTTGATTTGAATCATTTGACACATGTGAAGCTTGCTTGATGGGGAAAATGACCAAGACGCCATTCACGGGTCATCCTGAACGGGCGGGTGAATTATTGGAAATAATACATAGTGATGTATGTGGTCCAATGAGCACAGCCGCACGGGGTGGGTATTTCTACTTCGTGACTTTTACTGATGATTTAAGTCGTTATGGCTATATCTACTTAATGAAGCATAAGTCGGAAACCTTTGAAAAATTCAAAGAATTTCAGAATGAGGTAGAAAATCATCGTGACAAAAAGATTAAGTTTCTGCGGTCTGATCGCGGAGGCGAGTATCTTAATCATGAGTTTTGCCAACATCTTAGTGACCGTGGAATCGTTTCACAGCTTACGCCTCCAGGAACTTCACAGATAAATGGAGTATCGGAACGACGTAACCGAACCTTGTTAGACATGGTAAGGTCGATGATGTCTCTTACAGATCTGCCGATATCTTTTTGGGGTCACGCACTAGAAACTGCCGCTTATACATTAAACAGAGCATCGTCTAAGTCTGTTGAGACGACGCCATTTGAATTATGGTATGGGAAGAAACCCAATGAGTCACATCTCAAGGTTTGGGGTTGTGAAGCTTATGTAAAACGTTTACAACCAAGCAAACTCGACCCCAGAGCAGACAAAGGTTACTTTGTAGGTTATCCCAAAAACACCATTGGGTATTCCTTCTACAATCAGTCCGAGGGCAAAAAAATTGTCGCAAAAGATGGACACTTTCTCGAGAAAGAGTTTCTCGCCAAAAAAGTGAGTAGGAGGACAGTACAACTTAATGAGATTAGTGAATCTTCGGCAACCATTGATATGGCTAAAGAACCGGAAGAAATTTCGCTGATTATCCCTACAACTGAGCCAGAAGTTGTCGCATATGATGCGGAGACTTCAGACAATGTTGTAACTGAACTGCACAGATCAGGTAGGGCTATCCAGCCACCTGAATGGTTTCATAACGAAATCTTCATTCTTGAAGACGATGAACCTGCGCACTACAAGGAAGCGATGGTGGGGCCCAGCTCAAAAGAATGGCACAAAGCCATGAGATCTGAAATGGAATCCATGTACGAAAACCAAGTTTGGAACTTGGAAGAACTTCCAGAAGGTGTAAAGCCGATTGGTTGTAAATGGATTTTCAAAAGAAAGAAGGACGCGGATGGTAACATTACTATCCACAAAGCTAGACTTTTCGTGAAAGGGTTCACGCAAGTTCCAGGAGTGGACTACAACGAGACTTTCTCGCCCATAGCTATGCTTAGGTCTGTTCAGATAATGCTGGCAATTGCTGCTTATTTCGACTATGAAATATGGCAGATGGATGTCAAAACGGCTTTCCTAAATGGAAACCTCAAAGAGGATGTATACATGATACAGCCAGAAGGTTTTGTCATTCATGAGGATGCTGGAACGGTATGCAAACTTCAGAAAGCCATTTATGGTCTGAAGCAAGCATCAAGGAGCTGGAACATTCATTTTGATGAAGTGGTCAAAGAGTTTGGCTTCATCAGGAATGACGAAGAATCTTGTGTTTACAAGAAGTTTAGTGGAGCACAAAATCATTTCTAATCTTGTATGTGGATGACATATTGTTGATTGGAAATGACGTGAATTTTCTTAGCAAAATAAAAGACTCATTGAAAAAGAGGTTTTCAATGAAAGACTTAGGCGAAGCGGCATATGTATTGGGCATCAGAATCTATAGAGATAGATCAAAACGCCTGATAGCGCTTAGCCAAAGCACGTACATTGACAAGGTGTTGAAAAGGTTCAACATGGAGAACTCCAAGAAAGGCCTACTCCCCATGTCACCTGGCATAGTGCTTTGCAAGAATCAGAGTCCTCGGACTCTGGATGAGCGAGTACAAATGAATGATGTTCCATATGCCTTGGCAGTTGGTTCTATTATGTATGCCATGCTATGTACAAGACTGGATGTTTCCTATGCGCTAAGTGTTAGCAGCTGGTACCAAAGTGATCCAGGGTTGGAACACTGGGCTGCAGTCAAGGGTATTCTTAAGTACCTCAGAAGGACCAAGGATTTACTCCTTGTGTACGGAGGTGATGAAGAGCTCATTGTAAGTGGTTACACTGATGCAGGCTTCATGACTGACCCAGAGGACTTCTAATCTCAATCAGGCTATGTTTTCATATTGAACGGTGGCGCAGTTGATTGGAAAAGTTCCAAACAAAAGACTGTGGCGGATTCCACGACGGAGGCGGAGTATGTTGCCGCTTCAGAAGCCTCCAAGGAGGCGGTATGGATCAAGCAATTTCTTGAATACCTTGGTGTGGTTCCAAGTGCTCTGGACCCGGTGGAGATCTATTGTGATAATAGTGGCGCCGTGGCTCAGACAAGGGAGCCAAGTTCGCACCATAAGACAAGACATATTCAACTCAAATATAAACTCATTCGACATCATGTCGAAGAGGGTTTAGTGAAAGTACGCAAAGTTCACACGGATCTGAATGTGTCAGACCCGATGACGAAGCCTCTACCACGAGAAAAGCATGAGCAACATCGGATAGCCATTGGTGTTAGGTAAGCCATGTAACTGGATTATGACTCTAGTACAAGTGGGTGTCTGTAGGAGATATGCCCTCGAGGAAGTAATATCAGTTATTTTGTATCTCCTAGTTTGTAATGAAGGTTTATGTTCCATGCTATAACTGCAATGATTCTCGAGTCTGCAAATAAAACGAGGCTTGGAGGGAAACTCATGTGCACGTGTGGGATAATAAACGGTAAAATGTATTCCTAGTCAAGCCTCTATGACTGGCTCAAGTATTGCATGATGATCATGTTTTCCCAATCATGGGCATGACTATAGCGACAATTTTGAGGGCACAATTGTTAGTAGAACACTTGTGTTGAATCGACCCAATTTGATGTTATGCTATGAGATACATTCATCACAAGTTAATGGTTAATAACACAGAGAAGTTAATGTTTGCATAATTCCTTAGACCATGAGAGTATCGAGTTCCTTCATACTTGCTTCGTGAACTTTGGGGTTTGTTAAACGTCATCCGTAACTGGGTGGCAATTACGGCGGCTTACGGTTTCACGAAAAAGTATGGCAAGTAACAAGATAACTCAAGATTGGGATTTGCTCCTCCGACGATGGAGAGATATACTCGGGCCCTCTCGGTGTAACGGTATCCATCATCGTCTGGCCAGACACATTGTGATTTGATCATTGGGATACCGGAACACGAAAACGAGAAAAGAGAACAAAACCGGTAACGGGGTAACTTGCATGGTGGACAAATTGTTGATCCACGGAAATGCAATAAATCTCACCTCGGGTGTTTGTGACATATCGCGAAGCAACATGAATAGCTCACGGCAACTGGAGGTTCACTCGAATATTTATTTGTGTGGGTATAGGGGTCAATATGGGTGTCCACGGCTCCGATGTTGATCATTGATCGGAAGGGGTTCCGGGTCATGTCTATACTTCACCGAACCTATAGGGTCACACGCTTAAGGGTCATCTATCTGCTGAATACTAGACAGGGAGTCTGAGAGAAAATCACCGGAAAAGTTTCGGACACCGGAAAGGTTTCGGACAGCGGAAAATTTCCGCAGAGAGAGGTCATCGGATGAGTTTTGGTGAAACCGAAAAGTTGTTTCGGGGTATGCCATTAAGTCAAAATGGTTTCGGCACATGCCTGATAATTCTTGGAGGGTGCCAGAATCATTCTGGAAACTTTTTGGAATTTTCAGAGATGAAAACCGGAAATGTTCCAGAGCTGCCGAAACCGCTTCAGATGCTTTTCGCAGATGAAATCACTAAACTGGAATTGTTCCAGGATGCGTTGAAAATTATTTTAGTGGGTACTAGAAATGCTCTAAGCCCACATAAATATTTTCAGTTCGAACGGACGCTAAAAAATGTCGTCGTGAATAGTGAAAGTGCTTTTGGGGTTACTTTTTGGAAAGCCACCTTTTGGGGCTTTACTCAAAAGATCTAGGGATGACATGGATGGATTGGGAGGCCCTCATGGGGCCCCCCCAAGGGGTGTGGCCGGCGACACTTGGGGCTCCACCTTGGAGCCCCTCTTGTTCCTTGGTTTCACTCTTATGCCCTTGAGGAAGGACTTCATTCATGTGCATTTTGGGTTTTTGTGTTAAACTACCCTACCCCTTGGGATTTCTTATAAATAGAGGTGGAGGGGCAGCCCTCTACTCTCATCCCTTGATCTCATACACATGCCATGACTTGTCTGGCTTCTCTCTCCCTCCCAGCGAAATAGTTTCGTAGAGCCGAAAGGCTGTCTGGGTTCCGGCAGGAACTAGTTCTGGACAGCGAAGCCCTGCTGGATAGCTGACACCGTATGTATGCAACCCCGTAGAGAGATTATAGTTTCGATCTTTTGCCCGAGGGGTTGTTCGAGTATCCTCCTGAAGGGCTGTCCGAGTTACCGTCCGAGTTTCGAGGATCCTCCCGAAGGGCTGTCCGCGACATCGTCCGGGGGACTGTCCAACCGCCTCCCGAAGGGCTATTCGGAGAGGGAGTACATCCTCGCGGTTGGGAGGTTGTAAATCCTAGCTGCGGGGATCTGCACCGATGATCTCCATCGACTCTTCTTCCGCTGCGCTTCGAGTCGGTACGAAACAGATCAAACCTTGTATGCAGTCTCCATAGTGGTCCTGGGCGTGCTCGCTATACCAAAAATTTTCGTTTTCTGTCGCGTTCCCCTATAGGATCTACCACGGAGTGCTTCTAAATCAACGCCATAGGCTCACCAATGAGTTGTGAGTAGTTTACCACAGACCTTCGGGTCCATAGTTATTAGCTAGATGGCTTCTTCTCTCTTTTTGGATCTCAATACAAATTTCTCCTCGATCTTCAAGGAGATCTATTCGATGTAATCTTTTTGCGGTGTGTTTGTCGAGATCCGATGAATTGTGGGTTTATGATCAAGATTATCTATGAACAATATTTGATTCTTTTCTGAAATCTTTTATGTATGATTATAATATCCTTGCAAGTCTCTTCGAATTATTGGTTTGGTTTGGCCTACTAGATCTACAGTTCTTGCAATGGGAGAAGTGCTTGGCTTTGGGTTCAATCTTGCGGTGACCTTTCCCAGTGACGGCAGGGGCAGCAAGGCACGTATTGTATTGTTGCCATCGATGATAAAAAGATGGGGTTTATATCATATTGCTTGAGTTTATCCCTCTACATCATGTCATCTTATTTAAAGCATTACTCTGTTCTTATGAACTTAATACTCTAGATGCATGCTGGATAGTGGTCGATGTGTGGAGTAATAGTAGTAGATGCATAATCGTTTCGGTCTACTTGTCACGGACGTGATGCCTATATAATGATCATGCCTAGATATTCTCATAACTATGCGCTTTTCTATCAATTGCTCGACAGTAATTTGTTCACCCACCGTAGAATTCTGCTATCATGAGAGAAGCCACTAGTGAAACCTATGGCCCCCGGGTCTATCTTTATCATATTACTTTCACTTCAATTTCTGTTGCCGTTGCTTATTTGCTTTATTTACTTTCTGTTCTTATACCAAAAATACCAAAAATATTATACTATCCTATCTATCAGATCTCACTTTCGTAAGTGACCGTAAAGGGATTGACAACCCCTTGTCGCGTTGGCTGCGAAGTTCTTATTTGTTTGTGCAGGTGCGAGGGACTCGCGCGTGGTCTCCTAATGGATTGATACCTTGGTTCTCAAAAACTGAGGGAAACACTTACGCTACTGTGCTGCATCACCCTTTCCTCTTCGAGGGAATACAATGCAAACTCGAGAAGTAGCATATACACTTTGAGATTGGCTACAAAATAGCAGTCTGACTCTGGCCCCTTCCTCCCCTCCCTCATGTCGCCCCGCTTGGGCGACCCGAGGGGCGAAATCCCTAGCCCCGCCGCCCACATCCCCTCCTCATCATCCCTCGCCGCCGCCTGAGGCAGCTGCTGTCGGGCAAGCTTGGTGCACTGCTGATGAAGGCGGCGGCGAGGCCCTTGCCGCCTCGCCTTGCCCGCTGGGGGCCTTTGGATCCGGGGCGACGGCCCCGGCAGGTGTGGCATCACCGACTTGCTTCCGGTGGCGTGGGCGTGGGTCAGCGTTTCTTGGCCGTGCTGGCGGCGAGATCCCCGGTGGATGCGGGCCTGCACGCGGCGGCGGTTTCGTCTCCTGCTGCATCAGATCTGGCCGCCTCCACTGTCCTTCTTCTCCAGCGAGCTACCCCCCTCAAATCCGCCCTGCTTCGTCGTGGGGCTCCGGTCTTCTTCAGGCGGGAGTGGGTGACAGGGATGCAGGACCGGGGGAAACACCTAGCCAGCCGTGCCGGCTGCGACGGCGGCGGCGCCCGAGCGCCGCTCACCTTCCTGGAGGCACCGGTCAGGTCTTGCCCCCTACCCCCTTTCCCTTTGTCTCCCGGGTGAAATTCTCAACATTGTTGGGCATCGGCGACGCCCATGGCACCGTAACCTTCTTGAAGGCGCTGTTTTGGGAACAAAGATGGGTTGTGGGCTTCGTTGTGGTGTAGGTGGAGTGTGTCGGCGCCGGCAGCGTGTCTCCAGCGATGGTGGTGTCTCCCTGGGTGTGTGGTCAAGCTGTTTTGGTGCTTCTTCGTTGGGCTGCAGTGTTCCTCCGGTGCCTGTGGATTTTCCAAGACGAGAGGGGATAGGGTTCCCCTCCTCCGGTGGCTGCTCTTCAGCTCGTCGAGCGAGCCGAAGATTTGGTCTTGGCCCTTGCTGCTGCCCATTTGTGCATTCCGACTGCTCGCCCCCTTTCAAGCCTAGACTCTAGCATTTCGTGTTGCTCTGTTTTAGGTAAGTCGTCGTCGGCAGGCTGGGAACGCCTGGTTCCGCCGCTGTGGTTTCCTTTGATGCCATACATCCAGATTCTAGGGTGAGCATGTCCATCGTTCACCGGTGCGGCGCCTTCGAGCCAGACGAGGAGGCAGGGGCCTTCTGTGATGATCGATCTGGATGGATGTGTCTTCTTCAAGCCCAGGCGTCTGGCAACGGCGTGCTTTGCTCCATCTTCGGTGCCCTTTCCTGAGCCGATTAGCGCTTTGCCTTGGTTCTCGACGTGCAAGAGGTTCCTGGCATCTCCAAGCTACGTGTTCTATGTCCATCTTCTAGCTAGCTTGTTGTATGTTCAATGTGAGCTGCTCCTAGGCGCCCTTGTATCTTTGTATCTTTGATGTATATTTTCCTTCCTTTTAGTTGGTGTGTGGTTGTAATCCGAAGTTGTAATCTTGACCGGTTGATGGCTTTGTTAATTCAAAGCCGGACTCTCCTTGAGCCTTCGTTCTAAAAAAACATTGGCTACAAAGTCATACGAATCTAGTACTCCCTCCGTCCTGAAATAAGTGTCTCAACTTTGTACTAACTTTAGTACAAAATTGTACTAAGATTGAGACACGTATTTTGGGATAGAGGGAGTACCTCCTCCGATCCTTGTTACTTGTCACTCAAAAGGATGTATTTAACATTGAAATACGTCTAGATACATCAGTTTAAGCGACAAATAACGTTGATATAAGGGAGTAGCCACATGCTCCCATATGCCACACCATTGTGGAGTCATCATTTGCGTTTGCAAGATACCCACTACGTATTACTCCCTCCATCCCAAAATTCTTGTCTTTGTCTAGATATGGAAGTATCTAACATTAAAACGTGACTAGATACACTCGTATTTAGATAAATTGAAGACAAGAATTTTGAGACGGATGGAGTATAACAAAACAACTCATGGCAACGACCTGATCAAGTGCGTACTTAGCGTGGGTACTTGACACGTAGAGCATCTAGGGCCGGGGCAGATGACAAAGCTCGATTTGCTGCATTCCATGATTAGTTAGTTAGCGAAATCAACGATGAACCGATGGAATCCCCTATTCCAATATTGGCCTAGAAGCCTGCATACAATCTTCCTGCAATATTATCTCATTCCCATGCTGATTCTCTAGTAGCAGTGTAAGATCACAAAAAGGAATCTCTGATAGGTGGGAGGATAAACAAATCATCATATTAGGTAGGCTAATCATTTTGGGAGCTAATCATTTTTCGCCAAACAAGGGCCTAGTTAAAGACGTACACCATTTCAATTCTGTACCTGATCAAGTTAATCATGCGTGCAGCTCAACCACAATTGACTCAGTTGTGACACTTTTTACATTAAAATTAAGAACAATAGACATTTGCCATGTATGTCAACCACCAAGTGATTTAACTATACAACAAGTCAGCAATGAGGAAAGTAAGTTCCTCATTTATCTGCCGCCTATATTTCCAATGCTCCGTTCAATGTCTTGAGAAAGAAAATATCTCGTACCTGCAAAAAATAAAAATAAAAAATAAAAAATCTCCTTCACAAGAGATAAGCTGTTCTTAGATATGGTTGTATCCCTTGCCACATTTTCACTGCCTGACGGAGAACTATATTTCTAGTAGACATGGACTGTTCTCTCGGTTTATCTAAATAAAGTTTTTTCTTTTTATTTCATGGAATAATTCTCGACTCCACCTCCATAGCACTCGACTTTTCTGAAGAAACAAGTACTCCTCGAAAAGAAAAAGAAAACGGCTTACCGTCTGAATGGAACAAAATCATCTATCAGCACATAAAGCATACATTATTGTTCTTATTACACGACGAGGAGCTAACTAACTCGTACTTCCTCTGTCCCAAAATAATTGTCTCAACCTCGGTACAACTTTGTATTAGAGTTAATACAAAGTTAAGACACTTATTTTGGAAGGGAGGGAGTATGTGTCAAACTAATCGATTTCTGAGTATATTATGGAGGCTAAGCTCAATATGCTATACAGCTTGAAATGCATCAAGACAAATGACACTCTGTCCTTAAGTAAGAAGACTTCATTCAAATTCAGGGTACACACTAGACTATAAAAAACTGCACCACAACGCACGGTGCACTGAAGTTGACGAGTCAGATTAACAAACTAGTTATCCTCAAAAAAAATTTAACAAATTAGCGTCAGTTATGCCGCTCTTTTTTTCTGGCCAGCGGCTTCGCTGGCACAAAAGATGCAAAGGCCTTTCGTCCAGTTTTGCTGCACACACGTACACACTCCTGCTCTTTATGTCTAGTCCTTCGTAATATTAACTGAAATTAAAGGTTGGAAAGGCATGTGCAAGTGCAAGCTACCGTTGCTGTAATTATAAACCAGGCATCTGTACTTTGGTGGATTGATTTGATGCCTTGGGAGTACATTTCGTTTTGTTTGATCTGCAAATCTGCAGAGGCAAATTTGAGCCGAATGGCTGGCTTGATCGGAGAGAACAAAATGTGCCAGGTGACAAGAGAACAAAATCGGGAGTAGAAAAGATCCTGCAGACAAGAGGCACGAAGCTCAAGTGGCAAGTCTGTCTGCATATGTACTGATGCCTATATTCAGGTACTGTCCGGTCTGCAAGGTGGCACAACAAGTCAATTTTGAAAATTTCAGTCTGATTACCTGGCAGGTGGTGATACAGTACGCAACGTTAACGTATCTTGGCAACACAGAAACAGGATAAGATCAGCAGAAAACTATGCACAGGTAAAACCAAACAGTTTTTGCTAAAACTCATCTAGATTTCCGATAAAGGGAATATATTAATATCGCGAGAATATCAATTACACCCAGACTCTGCACCAACAACATATCGAAAGACATCAAAGATGCACACAGCCAAGAACAAAAATAAAAAAGAGAGAAATATAAAAACTAAGACCCGTCGCAGTAATGAAACACTCGCAACAGCAACACTCTAACCACCACCAAAGACAACACCCGGACTACAAAAGAGGTTCTCCAAAAGCGACGCCTCCAAGAAGGAAACAATGCACAAGCATTGTCGTCGCCCAATCAAGGATCTCGAGTTTTCACCCCGGAGAGAGTCCGAGATCCCCAAAACAATGCCTTCGCAAGACCATTGCCAGATATAACCAATGAAGGCCAGACCTTGAGCTTTCACCCTGGAAATCACGGCTCGGTACTCGAGAAGCACCCCTAAAAATGTTGTCCACCTGTGCTGCCGCCCCTCATGCCAAGACCGCTGCTGCAAGTCCTCAACACCTGACACACAGGAAAACACCTGTGCCGCCATTCTTCAACGGATCCAAAACTCCTTGCCGCCATTATAAACCTCCGATCGTAGCCACCATGACTTTCTTCACCACTGTCAGCGCCGTGGAAATCTAAACTTAGACATGCCCATGGCACCGGTAAGACAGCAAAGCTTCGTGCCACACACCTTCAAGAAGTCTCTCTGGCCGAAGATGAGGGCGCGCCCGACCAGATCAATTCCAATCTTGATATCCAGTACCGCCATGCGCCAAAAGTTGAGATCTCCGAGAGGAAGACCGGAACCCGTCGGTGTCCAGATCGACGAGGCCGACATGAAGCAGATCAAAGCATTAGAGCATGAAGAAAGCATATCAAAACTCATCTAGATGAGATATAATTTGGTCACATTCACCTTTTTATAGTCATTGGATGTGATGCTATAAGATGTGTGTGTGCTGACGTGGGTTGTATCTGTTCCTGCTTTCCAGGTGAATGTGACTAAATTATATCTCATCTAGATGAGTTATAGGTACTCCCAAAACCAAAAGGCTGCATTCTGAATTTCTGCTGCTTTCGACATCATCACTTGGTCAGAGTGCTAGACAGTCGGTTAGGATGCTGAAATTCAGGAATCAACCAAGTGATGATGTCGAAAGATGTTAATAACTAAGTGGAGCTTGGTTGGGATGCAAATTAAAGAGGGTTAGTACATGAAAGTGAGGCATCAGAGTCATCATTCTGGCTTGGAACAACCGTCCGGACAGCAGCCAAGGGTGATTGGATGAAGTGCTAAGAGCGTTTGGTTGATTGCTCGGTGGGCTATAGCTAAGCTAGCCCAGCTAGCCTAGCTCGGCCTTGCTAACCTTGCCGTAAGGTGCGTATTTGGATGCATGGCTTTTGCTGGCAGTTACGTATGGGATCGTGCGGGTCAAACGTGGATTCTTTTTTTGCATGCGTTTTGCCGTCGAGAGCGAGCCAATCCGGCTCTCCTTGGCGGGCGAGTTTTTTCTGGCCCAGCAAGGCTAGCTGGCCCCTAAAAGCCAGGATTTTTTAGCGGTACCAAACACTGGTCCTTGCCTAGCGAGGCTATAACCGATTTTGCGGAGAAACCAAACGCACCCTAGATGTCCAGCTTGAAAAGGTGAAGTCCGGGGAATTTCTTTTCCTTTGGGTGTCCCCTTAAAGCTTTCACCGGACGAAGTAGATCATGGCTTGAGCTTTAGAGTTTGTTATTATTATTATACTAACCACTAATTTGTCTAGGGAAAATTATACTGACCCCAGTACATGCTAACTGGGCCTGTAATCAGTACTTCTTAATACGTACTATCTGTTACTGACCCCCATGTTAGTTTCAATGTTTCAGTGACAGTTCTAGTCTTTCTGGCCGAAGTACGCTGCTCATGTCCTTCCTGCCAAGTACCACTCGCTTGCCCCTTAACTTCAGGGGTGGTCATTTTCACATAGCCTCACTCACAGTCCGACGAAGACAATAAACCACGCTGAAAACCAGGCGAGCTCGACTCAACTTGCGACGACGATGCTCGTCTTCTTGATGTTTTCTATCGTGCCCATGCATGCCCCGCGTTGTTCATGGACGTGCCTGCCAACTTGTGCACTTGTTCATATCGGCTCTCGGGATCCGGGAAGATAAGCACGGTATGAGTTTTGTCCGTAGGCCTGGCAGCTTATTGTACCAGCAGCGAGTCTGGTGGCAACGCCCGAGATGTGGACGTGACAGCCAAGCCAAAGCTCTCTCAGTCTCTCTGATCTTATCACCTTAAGTAACAGAGTACAGTGGAATGCCTGCATGCATGCATTGCATGACCATCGCCCGATCGTCGTGTATGCCAAAAACTCGCCGGATACATTGCATGTATGCACTGCACCGGCCGGCGGCTAGTGGCACTCCAGAAACGCCGCCGGTCGGTACACAGTCCAGGCAAGTGGCAACGTACGTACGTACGTGCTGGACCAGGCTGATTTCGGCTCGGCTAAGCCGACCAGGAGACCGGTGGCCATACACATGTAATGTAGTGTAGGTAGCATCAGCGAAGTTGCCACACTCTCTGCGTCCCGCACATGAACGCATGGTGCACGGATCGGCTGGACCGCGCGCGCGCGAGGTGAATGCGCCCGACCCCAGCCCCAGCCCCAACCCAGCAGCCGCCGTGCCACCAAACCGGCCACGTTAACCGCCGGAACGGGGCCATCTCGCGGAGATCTGCCGTGGTGCTCCGCCGCCGCCGCCCACATTTTTCCTTCCTCCCTCGCCGCGCCGGCACGCACATGGGATGGGTCGGGGCATGGCATTGCACGCCGGACCGTATCGAGAGCTTCGTATCCTGCACGAATCATGGAGCCTGCGGACGGTCGGGCTCGGGCCGCGACGAGCTGCACGTTGGGTCGACCGATCCGTATATGTATGGGGTATGGCGCTCTTCTTCTCTGATACTGACGTGTTCATGCAATCTTGGAGTATCTCGCTTCTGCAGCGCGCGGCGGCGGATAACGCGCGTTTTGGATCTGACAACAACTTGTGATTTTTATATAGATAGAGGCGCTATTTTTTTTCCTCGATTATGTTTGATCAGATTCCTCAAAAAGAGAACACAGCTTACTGCGTGAACGGAATAAAATCACCAATCATCACATAAAGCATACTCCTACATTATTGTTTTTATTATTATTATTATTACTAGCAAAAGAGCCCGTGCGTTGCAACGGGAGAGAAAACATAACACACGATCTTAACCCAACAACCATCACTCAAGACCACAATAGGTCCATCTCCTTTATTTTTGCGAGGCATCATCTTTGTGTTGCTGCTTATCCTCCTTCTCACCCTCGCCGGCGATGACCTTAGCGTTCACACAAAACAAAGCGAAAAATGTGTTTAAATATGGTTAATCCTAAGGCGTCTCTCTCTCCTCTCTCTCTCTCTCTCTCTCTCTCTCACTCACTCTCGCCATGAGAAATATGTTGTTTACCCCTGCAATATTTTTCAGAGGTATGCATGTGTAGTTATCGATATTTTCTTTTTCCTATATGGTTATAGTGGAGTGCTTATTTGCAATCTGGATCGCCACCGGTACGAAAGAAAAAACGGATCTTGCGTTATAAATTATAAGTTTGCTTCCAAAACAATATTTTAAAAATATTTAACAGGTAAAATTAACATCATATTTGGATTCTACACATTTTTTAAATAAAATTTCATATACAATATGTTAAAATCGAAGTTACGGTTTAAAAGATACGTATAATTTAGAAAATCATTTGTTTGACTTAAATATATTCCAAAATAATATTTAAAAATACTTAACAGGTACAAATAATCTTATATTCATATTTTACATATTTTTCTAATCAAATTTCATATATAACATGTTCAAATCGGAGTTACGGTTTAAAAGATATGGATCATTTAAAAAAACATGTATTTGACTTAAATATGATCCGCGGATGAATTACCTAAAACATCAGGGAGGTTTTCGAAAATTGTAAAATAACGGTTCGGGTATGACTTAAATCCGGACTACGGGTTGATTTCAAGAAACACAAGGACTTTTGTGTAAAATACGAAAAAGATTAGTTTTAACTTAAAATAGGACTGCTTGTTGATTTATCTGAAGTAGAGGGACTTTTCTGAAAAATGCCATGATGGACGGGAAGAAAACCAATTTTGCCCGTGCATTGCAACGGGAGGAAAAATTACACCCTGGACGATATCAGCAAATCCCTTAAAAACCCCACACAACAAACAATATGTTAAGTGGTGTTGCGTAAACTATAATGATTGAATGAATTTTAAAGTGTACTCAATGTGTTTTTAAAAACTTTATGGGAACAATTTCAAAAAAAAAATGAAGATCAATATTAAGCCTAATATACGAAAGGTATTAATTAAGATAGCACCATAAATGTTAGTATTTCAGAAATGAGTAACATGCAAGATAATAGCATCTTTGAAATCTACATATTTTTCTAAGTGATTTTCACGTATAGCGTGTTAGATTTGGAATTAGTGTTTGAAAGATATGAATATTTTTTTAAAGCATTTGAAGTTGGAAAAAATATATTTTTCTTTTAGAAATTGGAAAGAAATATGTGAAAAAAGGTAACGCTAGGGTCGAACTCAAGTCTCTTGGATGGGGAAGTAAAGCTGCGGCCAATGGGCTGGCTGTGTTGTTGCGTTAAGCTACGGGCCACACAGTATATAAACGAAGGGAAACGCCCAGGTAGCGAATATGGGTGGCAAAATGCTCGTGCGTTTGAACGGAAGACAAAAATATTATATCCTAACTAAATAAGTATGGCTCAATACTCTGACATATGAGCGTCATTTATTTTAACACGGTGACCCACCATGTTGCCACTTATATTTTTTCTCAACCTCGATGTCGATGGCCTCGGTGTAATGTAAAACTAATCTGATCTACCACGAACTACTTGTCAGGCCTACATATAACTACTTTCTAAAAAGTAATTAAATTCTAGACACAAAAGATTTAGCAGCCCAAATTCTAGAGCTATCTAGGGCAATCTTATGGAGAACTACTAAAGTAGCCCACATGATATTCTAAAAAAAAAAATCTTTGAACTGGAAACATATTTTTGAATGAACAAGCATATTGTTGAAACTTGGGATTTTTTTTTCAAAATTCACGAACATTTATTTTGTTTAGATGAACATTTTGTGATATGAATGAACAATTTTCAAACTCATGAACAATTTTTGCATCAGCAAACATTTTTTGAATCAATGAACGGTTTTAGAAATTGCGGAACAAATTTTGAAATTGATCATTTTTTAATATTTGTGAACATGTTATTAAATTGAATGAACATATTTTCAAATTCACGGATATGTTTTGAATACACGGTCATTTAACAAAATCATGAACTTTTTTGTATTTTCTGAATATATTTTATGGAATCACGAATTATTTTATTTTATAATATGTGAATACTTTTTTTAAATCACCAACATTTTTTAATCTGTGAAATTTTTATGATTACGCAAACATTTTTTCATACTTGGAACTCTTTGAATGTTGGAAAATCCTGAATTAATTTAAAGAAGGGGAAATAAAATGAGAAACAATAAAAGAAAAGGCATCAAAGTAATAAAAAGGGGGGTGGGGGGGGCACGCTCTGCACATGGGCCGGTACATGAAGGGAACGTGAAGGTACACGTTTCTAAAAAGCGAAAGAAATACACGTTGCTAAAAAACAAAAGAAAATGGTTAGAAGTGGGGATCGAACCTAGGTCCGCTGGGTGAAGGAGGTACGATCCCGCCACTGCGCCACACGCATCCAACTGTTTTTGTAGGGTGGCACCTTCTAAAATAACTGAACTTGAAGCGTGTTTGACAGCAAAAATTGAAACGTTTTCTAACTTATTGATGGCATAGTGGGTAATTTATTGTAACTTCGAGGGTAGTTTTAATGACGGACGGGCTGAAACCCTATTTTCTTTATTATTAGGTAGAGATTAGGGCATCTCCAATAGTTGTAAGATAGCTATTGGTAAATTTGTCACCTAGGACATACTGATGATGTGGCATGTAATAAATGTGGAGAGAAAACATAGTTGTATGTAGAAAGCAAACACATTTATTTTCTCACCATCTATTGGATTGCTTAGATATAACCTATTGGAGTAGTTGTATGATAGCTTGTTGGTTGATGACATGGACATTTTACCAACAAGACTAACATACAACCTATTGGAGATGCCCTTACACGACGGGGAGCACATGTCAAACTAATCGTTTTGCGAGTATATTATGTGGAGGCTAAGCTCGATATGCTACACAGCTTGAATGTGTCAAGACAAATGACACTCTGTCATAAAGCAAGAAGAAGACTAGTTTCTAATTCATCGGTACACACTGGACTAGGGTACTGCGCCATGCACCACAATTGAAGTTGACAAGTAAGATTAACAAATGAGTGCTGCTATACGGACGACACTGCTCGACCGATTTGTAGACAATGCTATCGACCGAACCATGCATTGGTACGTGTAAGCGTTGCACAGTCGCTGGATCAATTGTCGTTTGCAAACCGGGCAGGCACTGTCGGCCGTCCAGTAGTTCCGTTAACAAATTGACTTCGCTTCTGTCTCTTTTTCCCTTGGCTTCGCTGGCACAAAAGATGCAAAGGCCTTTCGTCCACTTTTGCGGCACGCACGTACACTCCGGCCTCTTTAAGTCAAGTCCTTGGATGATATTAGTAGAAATTAATGGTTGGAATAGACATCAGCTAGCTACCGTTGGCAATGTTTGGTATTGAAGATGTAGACAGTTTTCTCTATACACTTGATCAAAGTTAGCAAAGTTTGACTTTCACAAAAATCTATATGCACTACATTGTGGAACGGAGGGAGTATGTCCTTTGGTGGATTTATGCATTCAGAGTACATTTCGTTTGTTTGATCTGCAAATCTGCAGAGGCAACTTTAACCTGAATCGCTGGCATGATCGGCGAGAACAAAATGTGCCAGGTGACAATAGAACAAAATCGAGAGTAGAAAAGATCCTGCAGACAAGAGGCACGAAGCTCAAGTGACAGGTATGTCTGCATATATACTGATGCCTATATTCGGGTACTGTCCGGTCTGCAAGGTGGCACAACACGTCAATTATGAAAATTTGAGCCTGATTACTTGTTGGTGTTGGATGATAAGCTGCCCAATGTTACCATCTCTTGGCAAAACGGGACATGATTCTTAATTAAAAGAAAATAAGCAGAAAGCTGTGTACAGGTGGAACCAAAAGAAAGGCCGCATTCTCAGCTCAACAGCTCTGGACATCTTCACTTAGTTGACGACACTGCTTAACACAAATATGTTTTTGGGTGTCTCCCTTGAAGCTTTCACCGGACAAAATGGAACAGAGCTGGAACTTTAGAGTTAGTTATTATTCCCTCCGTTCCAAAATAGATTTAGTACAAAGTTAGGTCATCTATTTTGAAACGGAAGGAGTATTACTACTAACCCCTATGTTGTCAATGGAAAGTTATACTAACCCCACGCCATTTGTTTACATCCGACACTAATTAAGTCTCATGCCACAGCCCACTGGTACACTTCGAAGTTAACAGGGCCAGTCGTTGTGGCCAAAGTACGCTGCTCATGTCCTGCCAAGTACCAGTGCGTACCACACGTTTGCCTCTTCACTCCAGTCAAGTGGGTGGTCATTTTCACAGTTCGAGCCACCCGCAAAACCAGGGGAACTCGCAACTCGTCTTCTTGTTGTGTTTCGACCGTGCCCATGCTACCACCAGTGAACCAACGTTGTTTATCGGCGTGCGTACCAACTTGTGCAGCTGTTCGTGTCGGGATTCGCGGAAGATTGGCACAGATCGAGCACGTACGTACATCTCGTACAGCATGTAGCGAAATAAAAAATAAAAGGTGAGAGAGTTAGACGTGGGATAATATATCACATCTAGATGTGAAATAGCAAACCTGATAAAAAAAGATGTGTACCGATACCTGGTACATATTCGTATATACTCCTATAAATATGAATACGGGCGAGTTAAACTACACTACGTTTGGCTGCGTTGATGGCCCAATTTCTACTACAGTACTTACTACTTACCACAATGGTTGCTCCGAGAATGCAGAACGCTCCCGTCTTGTACGGCCGGCGAATTGGCGATGGAACGGAACGAGACGAGTTTTGTCCGTGGGTTTGTCAGCTTGCTGTACCAACCAACATCGTCTGGTGGTCCTAGTTTCAAAAAAAACATCGTCTGGTGGTAACGCGCGAGATGTGGACTTGACAACCTAGCCAAAGGTCCGACGGCAACTCTTATCAGCTTACAGAGTCAGAGGAATGGCCATCGTCCTATCCTGGTGTATGCCAACAACTCGCCGGGATACATTGCATGTATGCACTGCACCGGCAGGTCGGTGCGCGGCTAGTGGCACTCCAGAAACGCTGCATGCCGGTACAGTCCATCCAGGCAAGTGGCAACGTACGTACGTGCTTGCTGGACCAGGCTAATTTCGGCGCAGGACCAACTAGCCGACCGACCAGGAGACCAGTGCACACGCACATGTAGCAGCGAACCTGCCACACACTCTTCCTCGCGCCCATGAACGCATGATGCACGGATCGGCTGGACCGCGCCCGCCCCGCCCCGGCCCCGGCCCCAGCCCAGCAGCCACCGTACCAAATCCGGCCATGTTACTAGCCGCCACAACGGACCAGGTCACGGAGATCTGCCGTGGTGCTCCGCCGCCGCCGCCGCCCACATTTTTCTCTCCGTCCTTTCGATCGACGCTTCGAGCCGCGCCCACTCCCTCGGCGGCACACAGCACACCAACCCCGCACGCACATGGGATGCATGGGTGGGGAGCATCGCACGCCGCGGCGAGCATCTTATCGATGGACCGCGCCACGCCGCTCGCTCCGGGCATGTTGCGCCCGGCCCTCGACCGGTATCGTATCGTATCCATACCGGGAGCTTCGTATCCCGCACGAATCGTGCAGTCTGCGGTCGGTCGGGTCGTTTGACCTGCATACAACGCGACGCCGCGACGAGCTGCACGCTGGGTCGCCGTCACTGGCCGATCCGTATACGGCGTTGTTCTTCTGAATTCTGATACTGACATGTCCATGGGATCATGTGCCATGTAATCTTGGAGTATCGTTTCTGGAGCGCGCGATTGGCGAATAACGCGCGTTTTGGATCTGACAATGACTTGTGGTTTTTATATATGGTCTCTTTATGTCACATCTAACTCCCTCATCCTTAAAATTCATGAAAGACTTAAAAAAAAATCAAGGATGAGTGTGTTAGATGTGAGATAATATCTTATATCTAGATGTGAAATAGCAAACCTGTTTTATATACGTACGTGATTAATTTCAGTGTAGCATGCATCGACAGTCGGTCGCTGCACACTTGTTCCAGAAATAAATAAGTAAATAAACAGTTCCGGCTTTTGGTCTCTTCACCGAGAGTTAGAAGAATAACACCTTGCTAAGCCAGGAGGGGTGCCTTGTTAACCAAGGGCAGTTAACCGATATGATGGCATGAATAGGGGGAACAGATTATTCAGTCGCGTCTCAACGCCGGGTCGACGCTGGCGAAGCAAGATGTGCTGATCATCAGCAGTTTTGCTAATCAACTGTTACCAGTAGTAGGTTAGCATAGCAAGGGGCTTGTCAACCAATAGCGCAAAAGTTGACGGGCGCATCCATGGCGTTAAGCGCTGGGCTGCGTGGCCTGGAATCCGCATGGCGATCTTCTGAAAGCCACAACTCCGGCAAGGATATACCGCACAGCGCGGTGCCAAAATCCGATGATATATCGTCCCTGTCAGACGAGACGAGGCCACATGCTGCTGGGATCGACTGCCCGCCGGGCACATGCACCTCCGGCACCTGACCGTTCATCGACTCGAGACCAGACGATTCTCTTCCTTCTTCGGCTCTCCCCGACCACGCAAACGCCGATGCGATGTGACCGTGGGCATGTGAGCCCGCGTCACGCCCGTAACTGTTATGGTGCGGCAATGTGTGTGCATGGTTTGTCTAATAATTCTGGAGCGTTGATTGGCAGCCGCAACAGTGAGCGCGATATCGATGTGTTTTTCGATGATCACACTGGCGCACCACATGCTGGAATGGCGCAGACGGTGCCTCGTGATCCGCACTTCTGTACCGGATTCAGTGAAGTCATGAGGTGCCGGGCGTACGTGCATGTCAGAGCATCTCCAGCCGTTTGCCCCTCAAGGACGCCGAAAAAACGCGTCCTGAGGACGAGACGGCTTTTTTTTTCGGCGTGGTGGTGAACACGTCCCTAGCCGTCGCCCTCAGGTCGGCCCCACAGTTCGGCCAAATTTCAGCAAACACGGACAAATTTCAACAAACACGGCATATTTCGACGAAATTTAGGTGTTCTTTACACGAATAAAATGGACGAAAAAAACCATAAACTACGGGCCGAAGTACGCGTGAGCAGGGCGTAGTCGTCGCCGACGTCGTCCTCCTGTTTCTCCTCCTTGACACGGTCGGCGCCGCTGCTCGACCCCTCGCACCGGCGCGCCGCTTCACGGCGGCGGCGTTCGGCGATCTCCTCCAGGGCGCGGTGCTGGCGCTCCAGCTCCATGCGCGCGTAGTCCTCGTGCGCCCACTTCAGAGCGGCCTCTTCTTCGTCAACCTCCTCGGCGAGGCCATGCTCCGGCTTCACGGCGGCGAGCCCCGGCTCCGGCTTCACCGTCGCCGGTCCTGGCTCCCTCTTCGGCTTGACGAGGCGAGGGGGGGGGGCGACGAGGAGGAGCCGCGGCCGCCGTCTTTGATGACGAGGCTGGCACCGCGGGTGCGCCTACCGAGCGACGTCTCGGCCGGCTCTGGCTTGACGCTGACCAACGCCGTCGCGTCGGAGGAGTGAGAGGAGGATCGGGAGGAGGAGGAGGATGACCAGCCCATCATCCTCCTCGGCAACCACGCGCCGCCGCTCCGAGCGGTCGGGTACTCGAACGGCGGGTCGTTGCCGCCCTTGAGGTGCGCGAGGACGCCGCTGAGCGTGCGGCTAGGGACGCCCCACTACAGACGGCGACCCTCGCTGTTGTTGCGGCCGCGCGGCGTCGACGCATTGTTGGTGGAGGCGAGCCGCTCCTCCTGCCGGCGTTCGAAGTACGCCACCCACGCCGCGTGGTTGTCGGCGGCGTAATCCGGGAGCGCCCGCTCCGCGGCCGCCAGGGACGCCCGCGCAAGCTCGATCTCGGCGTGGAAATAGCCGGGCATCTCGGGGACGGGCAGAGGGGGGACGGGGACCCCGCCGACGCTGAGCCTTCACCGCGACGGAGCGGGTACGTCGGGCGGCGCGGGGTAGTTGGCCTCGTGGAGGAGGTAGGCATCCCACTCATGCAGCGAGCGGCGGCCGAAACCGTTGGCCGCCGCCACGTTGCTGGGGAACGTCGCGCTCATGTTTGCCGGAGGAGAGAGAGGGGCTCGAACGACTAAGAGAGGGAAGGAAGTGCGGCGGCGATGTGACGCCCCCGATTTGACCGTACACTAATCATGCATGCAAATGTGTACGACCAAGATCAGGGACTCACTAGAAGATATCACAACACAACTCTAGACACAAATTAAAATAATACAAGCTTTATATTACAAGCCAGGTGCCTCGAGGGCTCGAATACAAATGCTCGAATACACAAGAGTCAGCGGAAGCAATAATATCTGAGTACAGACATAAGTTAAACAAGTATGCCTTAAGAAGGCTAGCACAAAAGTAGCAACGATCGAAAAGGCAAGGCCTCCTGCCTGGGACCTCCTAACTACTCCTCGAAGCCGAACTCCACGTAGAAACATCATCGAGATCCTCTGGCTCCTGGACTCCAACGATCTGGTTGCATCAACCAGAAAGAAGAAAGAAGGGGGAAAAGGGGGAGCAAAGCAACCGTGAGTACTCATCCAAAGTACTCGCAAGCAAGGATCTACACCACATATGCAATGGTATCTGTGTAAAGGGGGTAATATATGTGGGTTAAACTGCAGAATGCCAGAATAAGAGGGGGGTAGCTAATCCAATCGAAGACTACCCTTCTGGCCACCTCCATCTTGCAGCAGTAGAAGAGAGAAGATGGAAAAGTAACAAGTATCAAAGCTTCTGGCAGCCTCCGTCTTGAGTAGCTGAAGAGTCCACCAAGTAACATCGTATAGCATAATCCTACCCGGTGATCCTCCCCTCATCGCCCTGTGAGAAAGCGATCACCAGGTTGCATCTGGAACTTGTCTAGGTGTGTTTTATTAAGTATCCAATTCTAGTTGTCATGAGGTCTGAGTACAACTCCGGGTCGTCCTTTTACCGAGGGACACGGCTATTCGAATAGATTAACTTCCCTGCAGGGGTGCACCACATAACCCAGCACGCTTGATCCCATTTGCCCGGACACACTTTCCAGGGTCATGCCCGGCCTCGGAAGATCAACACGTCGCAGCCCTACCTAAGCACAACAGAGAGGTCAGCACGTCGGTCTAAGTCCTAAGCACACAGGGTTCTGGGCCCATCGCCCAATGCACACCTGCACGTTGCAAGGGCGGCCGGTGAGCAGACCTAGCAAGCTCCGTTACTAAGGAAGTTACGTTACGCGGTCCAACCCGGCGCGCGCCGCTCAGTCGCTGACGTCAAGAAGGCTTCGGCTGATACCACGACGTCGAGAGCCCATAACTATTCCCACGCAGCTGGTTAGTGCGTATAGGCCAATGGCCAGACTCGGATCAAATATCCAAACTCGTTAAGCGTGTTATTATGAAAATCACCGCGGACAACGACCAGGGCCAGGCCACCTCTCGACTGGGTGTCTCAACCTGCCCCTGTCGCTCCGCCACAAAGATCCACTCGGGGGCCGTCGGGAACTCAGGCCCACCACTGCCTGGATGGAGCCACCTGTCCTTTCAGCCCCCACATCGGAATCACTTGCGGGTACTCAATGAGCCGACCCGACTTTAGTCACATCATGTATCATGTAAAGTATGTATATAGCATATACCCGTGATCACCACCCGAGGTGATCACGGCCCGATAGTATAGCATGGCAGATGGACAAGGATGTGGGGCCACTGATGGAATACTAGCATCCTATACTAAGCATTAGGATAGCAGGTAAGGTATCAACAGTGGTAGCAACAATGATAGGCTATGCAACAGAATTGGAGCTATCGAATCATCAAAAGTAGCAAATCTAATGTAAGAATAAGAGAGAGAGAATGGGCGATATCGGGTGATCAAGGGGGGGGCTTGCCTGGTTGCTCTGGCAAGAAGGAGGGTCGTCATCACCGTAGTCGAACTGGGGTGTCGCCGCCAGTGTCGGGGTCTACCGGAAAGAAGTAACGGAGGGGGAACATAATAAATGACAGATCAAACATAGCATCACAAAGCGTAACATGGAAAAACATGGTGCTAGAGGTGACATAACGCAGTGCTCGGTGATACAGGCGAAGAGGAATAACATCCGGGAAAGTATTCCCGGTGTTAAGCATTTTGGACAGATGGAACGAAGGGGGACGGTTGCATGTTCGCTATGCTAGGGACGTGTGGTGGACGAACGGACCGCGTATTCGGATTCGTCTCGTCGTTCTGAGCAACTTTCATATATAAAACTTTTTCATCCGAGTTACAATTTATTTTATATGATTTTTCAAAGTTTTAAAGAACATTCTGTAATTTATTTTAACTCGAAAATAAATAGTAAATTGCTATGTCTACACAGCATTGTGTACACAATAGTGTACACAGGCTGACATGTGGGCCAGGGGGACCCAGTTGACCAGTCAAAGTTTGACTGGTCAACAGGGGGTGGGGCCCACCGTCATACACTGATTACTAATTAACATGATTAGTTGGTTAATTTACAGCTTAATTAATGTTAAGTTAATTAAACTTAATTATTTAATTTATTAATTAATTAAGTTAATTTTAATTAATTTATTATTATTATTTTGTTTCAGGGGTGTGGGGCCCCGTCGTCATTGGCCCAAGGGCCAAGCGGGGCGGGCTATCGGGCGGAGTGGCACGCTGGCTCGGGCGCCCGCCCAGGAGGGGACGAGGCCCCGACCCGTTGCGGCCTCAGGGCGGGTGGCCGGCGGCGGCAGGGGAGCTGCTGGCCGGTACGGCGACGAGGCCAGGGCCAACAGCGGAGGCGGCGGTGAGCAGCAGCGGGGCCGACGCAAGCGGGCGCGGCCGGGCAAAGGCTGGCGGCGCGGATGGGTGGCGCAGGCGAGGCAGTAGGATGCGGGGGAGGCGGGTGCACGCGCGGTCAAGCCGGCGCGGCCGGGCCGTGGTAAGTGGGGCTGAGCACGGGAGGCAAGCCGGCGAGGCATGGAGGCGGCGGGCGCGGGCCGGCGGCCGGAGGCAGGTGCGGCTGGACGGAGCCGGGCGGAAGCGGCCGCGGCAAGTGCGGAGGGCAATGACCGGGGCAGACGCACGGTCATTTGGTCACCGGAAGGTGGCCGGCGACGAGCGTACGCGGTGGAGGGCTCGGCCACAATGATGATGGCGACCACGAGGTACGGACGTCGACAAAGAGGGGCAGGGGAAGAAGGCAGGGGCTCACCGTGACCTGTAGGCGAGCAAAGCGGACTCGGGGGAGAGCTCGTCGGAGTGAATCATCGACGGAGTCCGCCGGGTCGAGGAGGAAGCCGGTGGTCGACGACGGCCGAAGGTGGACGGAGACGGCGGCGCCAGCGATGCACGGGCGCCGAGCTCCCGCTGACGACCGCATGTGGCGTAGTAGACGACGACGTACTCTGCGACACTGGGGTGCGGTGAACAAAGTGCAGTGGCTACGCGGGCGACATGGCCATGGCGACTTCAGAGGCGGACGAGCACTGTGGAGACCATGGCGGCGCGCAGAGGGGGGAATGGGGTAGGATTTGACCTAGGGCATCGGAGATGGCCTTGTAGAGGCTGGGGATGCGTCGGATTGGCGACACGTGGTCGATCCGCGACATGGTCGGGCACACGGCGACCACCCAGCCCTGGTGAGCAGTAGGAAGATGGAGATGGGGATGGTGGGCTGGGCCATTTGGTTTAATGGGCCAAGGTGTCCAGTAGGTTTAGGTCTCTCTCCCCCCCTTTTTTTAAGTATTCCTTTTTCTGTTTCTTTTATTTCTTTACTATTTTCATTTATAGTTTCATTTATTTTAGTTTTATAAAATACTAAGTTAGCATCTAAATTAGTACTACTAATTAGGCCACTGCCTCAATTATTTTGACAGGCTCCTAATTTAGTTATAATATTACGAACTTATAAAAGACATTAATTTAATTATTATTGCCACTGTTACAATTATTTTGGAGCAATTAAATAGTTTATAAAAATGTTGTTTCTCCATCATTACTACTTATGATTTATTTGTCATGTTTAGAACATTTTTGTTTTAATGTTTGAAAACTTTTACCGTTTGACTTGATTTTGATTTTGAATTCGAACTGGTTTCGAATCAACGCGAGTTTATTAACAGTATCTGAGGTGACGTGGCATCATTAGTAGAGGTTACCGTAGGTTAAGTATCCGGGCGTCACAATTCTCCTCCACTACAAGAAATCTCGTCCCGAGATTTAGGAGGGGAGTAAGGGGGAAAGTTCTGGTTACGAAAATCTAACGGATCTTCTCGGTCCTTGTTGCCCTTTTCGAAGAGGTTGATCCCTTTCGTCGATGTCTCATTTCTCTGCTTCAAGTCATCGTGATCAAGTCATCATCCTTCCTTCGGGATCTCCATCGTCCTACGAACGCGACCAGGGGAAAAACTCTAGAAGAACGCATCTCCACAAGGCTATGCATCTGACGGTGAACTCAATGGGAAATACACGAGGTACCCCACGAGTTGTATTTCAGTGGATTCGTTGAGTGCAATTTACGGTGGTACCAAAGTTTCAAGTGGGTAGGCAATCATTCGATGCCTAGACAGAAGCTGGAATGGGGGCTTGAACAACGAGAATAACATGGTGTTTGATTCCAGGATGAATAATGGTATAGAAATTAGATCGTGAATCACACACGAAGCCAGGTGCAAAGGATATATTATAATCCGGGTTGTAAAGAAGAGTCAGGTTCCCGTGGACCTGTGGGTTATGGGCCCACCATGTAGGTTAAGAGTAGGAAGGGCGATGACATCTTACATAGAAAACAAGGCATGTCAGAGGGTAGTCTGTCAGCTAAGTTGGCAACAATGTCGGTACCAAGGACGGGGGACGAAGAGAACCATTTTCTTGCTCGTTAAGACGAGGCGGACCGGTAGGCAATGTTTTCTTCCATCAGTGGTTACCAGAATGCTACCAACCATGGTAACAGGGTCTTACCGATAGAGTTGTACAACAAGGTGTTTACATAAGCAGAGAATTATTACTGCTTAGATTATATCTAGACCAAGGAAAGGTTAAACAAACAAATGAAAAGGAAAATTGTGATTACACACAATTATTAGGAGTATATCCATCCCATGGACAAGAAGAATCATGGCAGACAAGGTAGGAGAGCAAGCACCCAACCATTCAGATAAAGAGGCAAGGATTAATCAAGATGTTACCCATACAACGGTGTGTGGATAACTGACCAATAAACATTTAGCATCGTGCCTCCAATGTTCTTGTTTATGAGCGGGGTATCATACTCATACTTCGAGGTAGCAATGATCTGGTGTTTCAATCAAGGATCAGACTTTGGATACACAAATGATCCATCAGGAGCAACTTATAAGATAAGTCTTACAATCCCCTCCTGGAAGAATGGCTATCCTCACAAAAGAAATTATAATGATGGGTCCTCCAGCCAGGGGTGCTAGGCATGACATCCTGTTACCGGGTCATCAAAGGACCAACATTATAACTACTGGAAAGTTGTCCCAACCATCATATCTGCCGAGATTCAGATCCGATTGGTGTCATGATACCTCAGACTCGGGATGTTCGAGAAGAAAAGGTGCAACACAAATCGACGAAATGACATGGCAAGATTCTCGAGAAATGAACTATGGGAGCGGGTTCCCGAAACAATAGTTCATCATTAAACCAAGGAGAGGATGAGGAGGTGGCATATGGGCTCAGCGACAATTCATCGAGAATTCCAAATGGATGGATTTCCATAATAATAGGAACAAGAAGATGACAATTGTCAATTCAAATGATATAATATTGTATGCTCGAGGAAAACATACACCATTAATCATTAGTTGAAAGGTGTGCCCGCAATATGACCTTAGGCAGTCATATCAATGTTAGAGTGATGATTCAATAACCAACAGTCTAAGAATGAACTGTCGATCATTAATTTCAAAGCAATAGGGTTGCTAGAAGTACAAAACTCAAGCAGCATCGTTGGCATATTGGTATCCCGGTTAAAAACAACACGGGGACCAAGGAAGAATGGTGATGGTGAGAAGTATCATCATACCGAGAATTTCTAAGAGGTGGAGCAATCCCCACAACATTCTCGACATAAAAGACAGTAATACTTCAAGGCATAACACAACACTAGCTGGAGAGCAAGTTGTATTCATAATGTGGACAAGTTCGCGATGAAAGGAAGTCAAGGGTGTTGTCGATGATAAAAAATAATCATCGAGGGCAAGGAGGGTATTTCTCATCATGAACACAGTTGACATCTCGGTAGTAGTCAAAGTGTTGAAGGTGATCCGACACATTTGCCGGGAGGTTTCAAGAGGATGCAATCAAACAACAACGGCAACAAGCAAGGAAATGATGAAGTGGCAAGTTATAGGATCAATATATAAGATGCAAGCTCGGAATCAAAGTTGCCTTACTGAACAAGCAACCAGATGCTGAAAGCTCGACATAAGTTGTGCTCAATCTCTGAAGAATTCGTGCACCAAAGAAGGACGAGGTAGCACAGTCAAAGATAGCTAGACAAGGGATGTACCCGATAGTCTAGGAATAAACCAGCTTGAGTTTAAAAATTTCCCAGTAACATCTACTAGGGGTGTTGAATTTTTAGAGCAGATTTGATTTACTAAACGGTGTCCTCGGTTGACGGCAACCTAGAACCCGTAGAGTGATTATGACAAGCAAATGTATTACTTCATCAATAGTTCAAAAGGTGTACTGCAAAGGCATGATATCCTCGAGATATCAGAGGGTAAAACTCGAAGGTAGAACATGATAGAAGTTGAACTAAATCATTGACCTATGACAGTAGATGCTTTAACCTTGTCAAAAATTGACGAGGCTTGGAATGGATTTATTCCAGATATATTAATACGGACAGCATGGTCGGAACCATAACTCTAAGGAATCAATTCAAGAATACCGAAAGAATCATACAGCTGGATAATCATTTTGCAAGAAGCTTCTGAGACGGTCTACATCATTTTCATGGGCATGAACACAAGTTCAAGGTCGACTCCCACTTCTTAAATGTAAATCATTCCATTCACCTCTCGCTTTGATAGAACTGTAGTGTTGGAAATTTATCTGGCAAAACACCATAAGAATATGACACGTGAAAACTTTCGGGTTCTCAAGGATTAGCGAAAGGCATAGGTTCAACCCATCGGGCATCTTAGTAACATATACCACAAATTTTAAAAGTAGTTACACCAGCTCGAAAGTAGAGCATGGTTGGCCAAACAGAGGATACAATTTACCAAAGGCATTATGTATCAGGGGAAGAACTCATAGGTGATTTAATATGAAGGACACTGTCGGATAACAATCCAACAATGGATCGGGCGATCCACAACGGAGCTGATGTGAGTATCGGTACTCACTCAGAGGAAAAAAGAATGCAGAGGCATTAGTTTCAAGAATCATCTTATTAGTCTGATGCTTAAATGGAAAGAAAGTATGGTTTCCAAAATGAAGGATCAGAAGCAGACGCTCTGACCAAGGATGGATAAGTTGAAAACTCTTAGTTGGACAATCAATAAAGGTTTGTATTGCCGAGAAACAACTCATGTGCGGAATGACGTCTGGGCCGGAAAGATAATTTTTTTAAAGGATAACCGATGACTGCGTGCATATGCACACATTGAATCAATAGGCTCAAAATGGCTAAGACAGGGGATGTTAACGAAGACTACTAGTCATATGGAATTAACCATAATGCAAGCAAGCAAGACTTTCAAGAGTAACAGGCTGCAGAGAATTTTCGAAAGATCGAAAGTATTCAGAAGAATATTGTGAGACACATGAGCAATCGAGAAGAACGGATTCTCAATAAATGTGAGGAAATAACCGTAAGGATTTTTATGCGAAATAAAACTGCAAGACAGTACACTCAAAGGATTCTCGGGACAACGTAGAATATTTCGAGGCATCTTGTAACAACAAGAGCGTCGAGGAATGATCATGAGAATGACAAGTGCCTGCAGATATCCATAGGGATATATCAGTGGCAGTGAATTGCAAAGGCGATGAGCACAAGGGTCTCGGGAAAATATCGAGGGAGATCCTCATAATCTTCTGACGAAGCAAGCGACCATCTTGACTGAAGGGGCTCACCGGGAGAAAGTATTTTCGAGAACCTAAAGTTAGATTTTAACAACATCACTTAACCCGAATAGGAGAGAGATAAGTGTCCCAGAGTATAGACGAGGAGTAAAAGATCCTAATACCACCCATTGGTGTTGTGGGCCCGTAAGCCACACAACAAGTTAGTAAATTTGTTTTTTCAAAGACTAGACTCAACTTCGACCAAGGAGTTGGGAAAGGGGGATTCCTACAGGCAGTCGGCTCTGATACCAACTTGTGACGCCCCCGATTTGACCGTACACTAATCATGCACGCAAATGTGTACGACCAAGATCAGGGACTCACTGGAAGATATCACAACACAACTCTAGACACTAATTAAAACAATACAAGCTTTATATTACAAGCCAGGGGCCTCGAGGGCTCGAATACAAATGCTCGAATACACAAGAGTCAGCGGAAGCAATAATATCTGAGTACAAACATAAGTTAAACAAGTATGCCTTAAGAAGGCTAGCACAAAAGTAGCAACGATCGAAAAGGCAAGGCCTCCTGCCTGGGACCTCCTAACTACTCCTCGAAGCCGAACTCCACGTAGAAACATCATCGGGATCCTCTGGCTCCTGGACTCCAACGATCTGGTTGCATCAACCAGAAAGAAGAAAGAAGGGGGAAAATGGGGAGCAAAGCAACCATGAGTACTCATCCAAAGTACTCGCAAGCAAGGATCTACACTACATATGCAATGGTATCTGTGTAAAGGGGGTAATATATGTGGGTTAAACTGCAGAATGCCAGAATAAGAGGGGGATAGCTAATCCAATCGAAGACTACGCTTCTGGCTACCTCCATCTTGCAGCAATAGAAGAGAGAAGATGGAAAAGTAAAAAGTATCAAAGCTTCTGGCAGCCTCCGTCTTGAGTAGCTGAAGAGTCCACCAAGTAACATCGTATAGCATAATCCTACCCGGTGATCCTCCCCTCGTCGCCCTGTGAGAAAGTGATGGCTTCTTGCCCCTCGTTGGTTACCCCAAGTGGAAGGTTGAGATGTAGCGTAGCGGCAAATTTCCCTTGGCAAAGATACCAAGGATCGAATCCCGTGAGACTCCGAGGGTCGACAAGTATGTGTCAACGGCGCCAGAAACTTAGCGGTTGACGGGACCTGCACACAGATACAGATAACTTTGATCCGAACGAGTACAGAGAGGTTGTCAATCCCTCCGGCCTTGTTGTTTACAAAGGATCAAACACAAGAGATAATAATGATAGCTATGACTGCAACTAGGAAATAAAAACAGGAAGTAAATAGAAGGTGTGATCAGCGTGGTAATATGGACCGGGGTCCCATGATGTTCACTAGAGATGTCTCTCTCCCAAAAGACGATGAAACAGCAAAGCGAGGTAAACAAATTACAGCTGGGCAATTGACAGGATTATGTGCGCAAACCAATGCTAACTATGCTGTAAAGAAAGGTAGAGGCTCAAAAGCATGGGCGGTACGCCAATGCAAGTAGACCGAAATCCATCTGCATCTACTACTAATCATCCACCTTGAGATATCTATCCAGAACATCTCGCTGGTATTAAGTTGCAAATCCCACCCAAAGTGTAAACTCAAAGCAACCGACAACTGCATTAAAAGAACTTTGCGTAAAGTAAACAATCCTTGCACCCGCAAGCACAAGCACCGTTGTTTTCTCCCTTGTAGCAACATCACATCCCCTAGACTCATGTTCTTTTCACTCAAGCTAGTCATCAGGGGGCATGAACCCACAATCAAGCATAACGCTCCCTCTTGGAGTTACTACCTACTACTTGGCCAAAGCAATAAACAGCAACGGAGAACATGCAAGAATTACTCAAGAGCAAAGATATAAAAGAGGTGAATCAAATATATTACTCAAACACAATCTGAACATAGTCTCATAATTCATCAGATCCCAGCAAACTCAGCAAAGCAACAACAGAAAGATTACATATGTGCCTCGATCATGTAGGGCAGCTCACGAGGTCTAAACCATGAAGAGCAAAGAGGGGAGGAGAACATCACATAGCTACTGATCATGGACCCATGGTCCAAGGTGGACTACTCACGACTCATCCGGGAAGCGTCCATGGTGGTGGAGAAGCTCCCGGTGGTGGTTCTCCCCTCCGGCAGGGTGCTGGGAAGAGTTCTCCTGATGCTCCCGATCTTGGAAGCGCTGCGGCGGCGGAACAGAGGCGAGATCGCGAAAAAGGGTTCTGTCCTCGAGGGTTTCGGGATGAGAGGGATATATATGCGAAGGGGGGCAGCCAGAGGCGGAGCAGGGGCCCCAGGCGCCCCCCTGGCGCGGCCAGGGGTGGGTCCGCGCCAGGTGGCCGCCTGGGCCTCCCCTGGCTCCCCTCTGGCCCATCTTTGGTTCTTCGCGAAGCTTCCTGTACGCTGATTTTTCCTATATTTTTCCTGGAATTTTTGGAGCACTTTTAATATGGGGAAAACCTGAAATAGAAAAACAGCAGAAAACAGGAACTGACACTGTGGTGCACTGAGTTAATAGGTTAGTCCAAATATGATCAAAAGAGTATGGAAGTGCATCAATATCATAGCAATATCACACAAAAGAAGCATGGAGCAAGCAGAAATTATAGATACGTTTTGGACGTATCAACATCCCCAAGCTTAATTCCTGCTCGTCCTCGAGTAGGTAAATGATAACAAGCATAATTTCTGTGGTGACATGCTACCAACCATATAAGAACTTTTTAAGTAAAGCAATCAAGGCATGTAATTCAATTCAAGTCATAACAAGCAAGAGTCTATATTAGCATTGTAACAGGCAACATAAGAACATAAAGGTGCAAGAGCTCTCGCTGTCCGTGACTCGAATGTCTCCAAATGGTGTTTGCGTGGAAGAAAGGGGATAGGGATATACGAGAGAGTAAAACATAGTTTTTGTATTATTGAGAACTTAATCTACTAAAGTTTCACACTTGGTCTTCTTTGGAATCTTATCTTGACTCATCCCCAGACCACTAGCCAGGTACAAGTCAAAATGATCCACTCCCTTTCGATATTTTGAGCACTCATGCAATGGATGAGCGTAAGCAAGAAGGTTGACACTTAGGATGGCAAAGAGAGAAAAATGATGAAGGGGGAAGACAAAAAAGGTGTGAAAGGCTGACATCAATGATGACAATCATAGGCGAGAGAAAGCCAAATGATAGATATGATGTGAGGAGTAGGGATTGCCATGCAACAGATGCACATATGAGCTAAGGTAAGCTCTCCAATGGAACTAGTGGGGGTGCATCCAACTTGCTCGCTCAAGAAGACCTAGAGCTCTTTTGAGGAGGCTCATCATTGGAATATACAAGCCAAGTTCTATAGTGTGAAGGTCCCCACATAGCTACATGCATGAATGATAATCTCTATGGACTACAAGGTATAAGATGGAGTACGAGTGTGGATCTCTCAAAAGGAATAGTAGTGTGCCCCCTTCTCTTTTTTTATTTCTTTTTCTCTTTTTTCTATTTTTTTTATTTTTTTGTGGCCTCAATGGCTCTTTCTATTCAACTCTCATTTGTCCTCTTTGGGATCTTTTGATTTTGTCCTCTTTGGGATCTTTTCCTCACTTTAGGGGCAACACTCTACAAATTACAAGAAGTATAGAAGATCTTTCACACTTTACAAGAGTACTCAACATAAAGAAGATGAAACTATCATGATGTATGCAAATGTATGCCTCTGCCAGTGTAGCAGGATATGCAATGATACTAGCGCGTCATGTAGCAATGATTAGGGCAAGGCCCAACTAGCATGCGGCTCATCGATCAAGCAAAAAGCATGTATGACATGAAGATCAAGTCATGAGAAGATGGATGTTGCATGACAATGTATCTCGGAAAGGATATGGAAATGCCTTGATAGGTAGGTATGGTGGCTGTTTTGAGGAAGGATATTGTCGGGGGAAACTGTCCACCACGAGCACCTATGGGACCGAAGCCCCTTGTACGTTGCGGTAAGGGAGCGGATGGAGCACGAAGAGCAGATCGAGGAGAGCACGCGGGCAGTTTACCCAGGTTCGGGCCGCGCGGACGCGTAAAACCCTACTCCTGCCTTGGTTGTATTGAGCTCGGGAGCTTGAAGAGCTACAGTACTAGCTACACCGAGCGTGAGAGTTGCTAAGGATTCAAACCCCCTCTACGCTGTGCATGGGCCTCCTTTTATAGCTCAAGGGGTCACCGACAGGTGTCAACGTAGAGGAGGGTAAAAATGTAACTTTGGTGGTAGTTGTAACAGTGCGGGAATAGTGCGTGAACAGTGGATGAACAGTGGTCATCACCTAACTTGACAGTGGGGGACAAGAGCATTAAATGCCCATCGCCGTCGACCCTAAAAGCATCCGTCCATGCGTCTCCGTTCGCCACGGCGGTAGCCTCGTCACCGTGGCTCGCCACCGTGTCCCCCAGGCTGCACAGCCATCCGCCACGCGTCCCTGGAAGGGCCCCAGGGCGACGCGTGGGAAGATGAGCTGGAGCGCGGGCACACAGCGTGAGTTCCCCCCGGCAAGCACCTTGCCGGGGCCTTGACCTTGCCGGGCCCTGAAGCTTGTCGCTCCTCGGGCCCTGCCGGGGCGCCTGATGCGCCGAGGTGTATCTTCTAAGGTGCAGTCTTCTGGTCTTCCTGGCAAGCTCCTCTTGCCAGGGTCTTATGTTAATGTTATAGTCTTCAGCCTGGGACGGCCTTCCCGGCAAGCTCCACTTGCCGGGGCCTTGACCTTCTGTCTTGTATACTTTGTTTTTGAATGGCTTAATAAGGACCGGAAAGGTTTCCGGCAAGCGCGTGGTAGACCCTGCCGCGGGAAGCTGCTACTGCCCGTGCACAAGTTGGGGTACTGAGGTACCCCTACCTTAGTACACCGACAGGAGCCCCCGGGCCTGGGCCACACACGGTGCCGAGCGCTGTTGGGCCAGGCCCAGAACAGTGCACGGGCACGCGCGGCCCACGGCGAGCCGTAGATTCCCTTCCGCATCCGCCGCGCCCCTCCCTAACGGCACGCGTCGATTGCGGCGTCGTGGGAGAGATCGTGGCCACGTTCTTTAATGGGAAATGCGGAGCGTCCCCCACTCCCCCCATAAAAGCTGAGGAAGCAGGGGCAGTTTCCCTCCTTCGCTTTCATTGCTTCTTCAACCTCCAGAAATCCCCCGCTGCGCTTTGCCTCCACACCTCCTCCGCCTTCTTCCGCATCCGCGGCGCCGTCAAGCTTCTCGCCCCTTCCCCCGCCGCCTCCGCCATGGCTCCGAAGGCCGAGAAGGCGAAAGCGGACAAGGCCAAGAGGGAGAAATCCGAGCAGGCGGCAAAGCTTGCCGCCCTGCGGAAGAAGAACGTGGTCTTCACGCCGAGGCTCAGCGCGAGGGAGCTCTGGAACAAGTACTACCTCTTCTGGGCCAAGGAGACCAAAGCTCATCCCCGGACCAGAGTCTACCCCGCCGTCGCCAAAGATCTGCTTCCCGGCGGGTATTTCTTCTTCGTTGTCTTCTTTCACTACGGCTTGTGCCCTCCATTCTCGGAGTTTTTCCGTGACATCATGAACACGTACAACCTCCACCTCTTAGACTTCACTCCCAACGCCATCCTTACGATGGCGGTTTTCGCACATCTGTGCGAAAACTACATAGGGATCTATCCAAATGTAGCACTCTTTCGCCATTTCTTCATGCCTAGAGTAGAGGCAGGCGCTCCCCTCTCCGGCGGCATCTCCTGGATCTTCCGCTTGAACAAGAAGGACTCATATCTGAAAGGAGAACTGCGCGGCAAGTGGGAAGAGTGGCGTGCAGATTGGTGTTGGATAGTGGAGGACCAGCCGAAGCCTTTCACTGCGCCGCGCACAACAGCCATAGTGCGCGGCAGGGACTGGAGCGAGTTGGCCCCGGATGACGGCAAGCTCAACGTCGCCCTCATCAGGATACTTTGTCTCCGGGTAGCTAAACTGACCATCGGAGAGGTAGGGGCAGATTTCCTCCGCCGCCGCATTGCCCCTTTACAGGAAAGAAAAAGGCCAGCATGGGAGTTCGACAATGCGGCGGATATTATGAGGCTGCGCCCGGGATTGAACTTCAACTTCACGGCGTTGGAACTGAAGGGGATGGTCCGGGAGCTTTTCAAGCACGACCCGGCCCATCCGGAGTGGTTTAGATCTCCCCGGGGAGTGGTGCCGCTGTGCAACAGCACTGCCCGGGACTCCTTGCGTGCAATGATGCCCGCGTGTGACTCTCACGGCGTCGACCCCACCTGGATAGTGCCTACGCCGGATGCAATTATGAGTTTCTTCGATAATCTGGTCGAGGTGCCCAAGAACGCCGAGGAGAACAAGGGTCTCACTCGGGCCACCACGGAGCGGGACCTAGCTTATATTGCTTCCCGGATGGAAGAGGCCGCCGCAGCTGCAGCGGCAGGAGATTTTGGATTCACCGTCGATGAGGCAGATGCTGCGGACGCGTCGTGCCAAGCAGAGGAGTCAGAGATCCGCAGATTGCTCAAGCTTCCGCCCGACGAGCTCGCCGGGGTTCCTTCCCTGAGGTATGCCGGGATTCCCGGGATCGTGAGTGAAGCCGCCGCAAGAGGCGAGGTTGCCGGAGGAAGCAGAGGTGCCGGAGGGAGCGGAGCTGCCGGAGGGAGCGAGGCCGCAGGGCAGGATGCTGGACCCAGCGGGCCTGCTGGGGAGGAGGAGGAGGACGTCGAGGCCGATGAAGACACCGACGGATCTCTAGGACTCGACGACGACGCCTCCTCGTCGTCGGAGAACTCCCCACCTCCGGCATGTCCCAAGCAAGCGCCGGGGAAACGCCTCCGCAAGGCGCCTACAGCGACGAGGACGCAGGTGCCCCGACAGCAGCCTGCTCGCCGGGCGGCGCGAGCCACCAGGGCGAGCCAAACCGCGACGAAGGCGCCCCGCGCACCAGCCGCGGCGGAGGCACCTCGCGCACCAGCCGCGGCGGAGGCACCCCGCGCACCAGCGCCAAGCGGAGGGGGATCCTCCCAGAGCGGAGCGGCTGCCCCACCTGCTCCCCGGGCCTCGGCGCCAACGGAGGCTGGGTCTTCGCAGCCCTCAGCCCCGGAGACCGCCAAGCGCCCGAGGGAGCCTTCTCCTCCTGCTCCTCGCGCGGGAGCGCCTCAGGTGGAGTTCGATTTCTCCGCCCTCAGCGACGACGACGAGGAAGAGGAGTAAGTGTTTGTAATTTGTAACTTCTTCGCTTCTGTCTTGATTCTTTCTTTATGATTCTGATCTTGTTCTTGCTTTGCTTGCAGGCCCCTGGCTCAGCGGATGGCGAAGCGGGCCAAGATCCCTGTGGTCGAGGTCGACGACGACTCGCCCGTCGCGACGACAGGGGACGCGCCGGCGACGAACTTGCCGGATCCAACCGCTGCTCCGAGGAGCAGCCCCCAGCGCAGCCCCCATCGTAAGTCTGGTCTTGAGCTTCCTACTTGTCGGGCGCGCTTGAGGTTCTCGCTTTGTACTGACATCTCGTTGCCTTGTTTGTTTTGTTTGTCTTGCGCAGAAGTGGAGCCGCAGCCGCAGGAGCAACCGGAGGTCACTCCCGAGGAGCTGCAGATTCCACCCTCCCCGCCAAGGGCGAACTCCCCGGCGAGGAAGAATGCTCCGACGAGGACGGGCACCCCGCCAAGGACGGGCTCCCCGCCAAGAGCGAGCAGCCCGACGAGGGCGACCACCCCGCCAAGGGAGGGCACGGGCGGCCCTCCGCCAGCAGGGGCCACCGCTCCACCGCCAAGGGAGGACTCCCCGGCGAGGGAGCCAGTCGTCGAAGACGTCCGCGAAGGTAAATTTTGTAGCTTTATCTTCTTGGACTTGTCTTTTTGGATATTTGCTTGATTGTTTCTTTTCTTCTTCTGCTAGATCCTCCCGCGCCGGACCGGATGGAGACCGAGGCCACCGGCGAGGAGGGCGCGCAAGGCGACGGCGGCAACGCCACTGTTGTTGAGGACATGGCAGGAGCCGACGAGCCTGCCGCTGAGGAGACTGCCCCGACCGCAGACGCCGCGGCTGGGAAGGGGGACGGCGGCCACACTGCCGGCCCGGAGGCGGCAGGAGCGTCAAGCGCTGCGCCGGCCGCCGACCCCTCCGCCGGCAAGGAGCAGTCGGGCATCTACCTTGAGGCCCCCAATGGCGTCTTCATACAAGTGCCGTGGGGGTCCTCGTCGCGAGCCCCCGTGGAGGGAGAGGCCTTTGATGGAGAGGTTCTCGCCTCCGCGGGGTTAAAGATCGTCGAAGCGCCTGGCGGGAGCGATGAGCCCGAGGAGGAGAAGTTGCTTCGCCGGCTCCTGGCCCTTTACCGGACCAGGCAGGCGAAGCTGGATTCCCGAGAAGCCCTCGCCGCCAAGGCTGGAGCAGACTTGGAGAAGCGCGCCGCGGAGCTCCGCGCCGCCAACCAGGCGGCCCTCCGCGACTTGGCGGAGGAGCGCGAAAGGCTTGGCGGAGAGCACCAAGAGTTCCTCCTGGAGAAAGCTGAGGCCGAGGAGCAGCAGCGACTAGTCGGTGAAGAGCTGTCCCGGCGAGAAGGAGCGCTCAACTAGCGGAAGGTTGAGCTCGACGCCCATGACGAAGAGCTCATCGTCCGGGAGCAGGCTCTTGGCGGGGCCCTGAAGGAGGCGAAAGAAGCTACCGCCGCCGCAGAAACCGCCAAGAGGGACCTGGAGCTCAAGGTGCAGCAACTGGAGCAGTACATGAAGGCGAGCGAGGACAGGGTCACCGCGCTCAACATAGAGCGCGAGAAAGACGCCCATACCAACTCAGAACTTCAGGTACGCCTCTCCAAGAAGGGCGACGAGCTCACTGCCGCCAAGGATTCGATTGCTGACTTGGAGTTGAAGGTCTCCACATTGAAAGATTCACTCGACGCCGCCCGAGACCGCGAGACCAAGCTGAAGGAGGAGGTTCGCAAGGAGCGGGAGCTGGTGGAGAGCGCCGCCACCTCCGCAAACCGCTTCAACCAGGCGGTGGAGCAATGGACGGAGGAGCTGGTCGATTCTGCTGCCAAGATCGGCAAGGAGCTGATGGCGCTGAGGGCGGAGCACCTTGTGTATTCTCCGGACGAGAACCTCCCCCACAGCGCCAGGTTAAGTCTTTTCTTCAGAGGGATCGCGCCGGCGCTTGCACGGCTGCAGGAGAAACTCCCCGCGCAGCTGGCGGAGGAGTCGCGCCAGCTCTGCGCGGGTACCTTGGAGCGCGTCTTGACCAAGATTGTCTACCGCAACCCTGGTATTAATCTTGTCAACGTCCTCCGCAGCTTGCCGGCCGACGCAGATCAGGAGGCACTGAAGGCGCAGGTCGCCCACATCATCGCCAAGGTGAACAAGATCTCCAGGCGTGAAGGCGACCGCGTAGATTAGGCCTCTTTCTTTCTATTTCCTTTACTGCTGCAAAGTGTGCCATGAACATGAATCTATTAGTCATTGCGACAAGTTATCTCTGTAATATATTATCTTATTTCTGAGCAATCAATGCGGTGTTATCTCCCTTGCTTTTAGTCCTTTACTTTGTATGCTTTTTACCCCACGCTTTCAGGGAAGTTGCCGGCAAGTGGCCCTTGCCGCGAGCGCTGAGTGCTGGACTCTGAGCAGCCTGCTGGCAAAGGCCTTACCGGCAAGCAACCTTGCCGCAGCTTGTCGCAACGCACTTAGCTTGCTGAGCGAACTCGAAAACGAAGCAAGGGCGCGACACTTGTCGCAGCTCACTTAAGTCGTTGAGCGTACTCGAAAACAAGGTAAGGGTGCGGCTAGCCACGGGTAGGTTCCTCCGCGCACAAGTTTTCCATACAAAGTGTGGTTGTTCAAGGAAGATAACAAAAATTTAAAAATTTGAACTGCTCAAATTCTGGTAACTTAGCTTTCATATATTGCTTGTTTCCCCGACAAGGATACTCTTTCTTGAACAGCACTTGGTTCATCCTCCATCTCCTTCCCCCCCGGCAAACTTGTGCGCGAGGAACATTCCTTCTGCTTAAGAGGGAAAGAAAAAAGAAGAGGGAAAACAAGTATAGGGCCTTTCGGCGTGCTAATGCTTACCGGGTATGTGTGTTGCGCAAGATGCCAAGCAATGCATGCGAATAACGAAGAAAAGCATGGAAAAGGCAAATAGTGCAAAACACAAAAGCTTTACTGATGCACGGGATCTGCGCCCGGCTTTGTACAAAGGATTACATGCAACAGCGGCAAGACTCGTACAAAAGGTGGTTGCCGGAGCGGATCACGGCAACCGCGCCTTATGGGTGAAACTTGCGAAGATGCTCTATGTTCCAGGAGTTGCTCACCGGTAAGCCTTCTTCGGTCTCAAGGCGGACAGCGCCGGGCCTTGTGACTTGTCTCACCCGATAAGGGCCTTCCCACTTCGGCGTCAACTTGTTGGAATTCTTGGCGGACTGAACACGCCGAAGAACAAGGTCGCCTTCCTCGAGACTCCTGGCCTTAACCTTGCGGCTATGATAGCGGCGGAAGGCTTGCTGGTATCGAGCAGCTCGTACAGCAGCCTGGAGACGTTCCTCCTCGAGGAGCAATGCGTCATCTTGTCGCAGTTGCTCTTGCTCGAGCTCATCATAAGCGAGCACTCGAGGAGATCCGTATACGAGTTCCGTGGGGAGAACTGCCTCTGCTCCATAGACTAGAGCAAAGGGTGTCTGTCCGGTGGCTCGACTTGGCGTCGTTCTGATTGACCAAAGAGCCGCCGGCAACTCTTCTATCCAGTTTCTTCCGCACTTGCGCAGCCTGTCGAAGGTTCTTGTCTTGAGTCCGTGCAGCACTTCAGCGTTGGCCCTCTCCGCTTGACCATTGCTCCTCGGGTGAGCAACATAAGCGAAACAGACCTTGGCGCCAAGGTCTTGGACGTATTGCATGAAGGTGCGACTAGTAAATTGTGTACCGTTATCGGTGATGATCCTGTTAGGGATTCCGAAACGGCAAACAATTGACCTGAAGAACCTGACCGCTGACTGTGCTGTCACCTTTCTCACCGGTTCCACTTCTGGCCACTTTGTGAACTTGTCGATTGCAACGTACAAGTACTCAAAGCCCCCGACAGCGCGGGGGAAGAGGCCGAGGATATCGAGCCCCCAGACCGAGAAGGGCCAGGATAAAGGGATCGTCTGGAGAGCTTGAGCTGGCTGATGAATTTGCTTGGCATGGAACTGGCACGCTTCACACTTGGTTACTTGTGCAGTTGCATCTTGGAGGGCTTCTTGCCAAAAGAACCCTTGCCGGAACGCCTTTCCGGCAAGTGCCCTTGCGCCGATGTGGTGACCACATATGCCTCCATGTATCTCCGCCAACAGCTTCTGCCCATCTTCTCTGGAAATGCACTTCAATCTGACACCATTAAGTCTTCTTCTGTACAGTTCATTGTCCACGAACTGGTACATACTTGACTGCCTGGTTATTTTCTCTATCTCTTCTGGGTCGTCGGGAAGTTCTCCAGTTTGCAGAAAACGGACGATCTGCTGTGCCCATGCCGGAGCCCGAGGCTCAACGGCAAGGACTAAAGGCATGAGGGCCGCTGCGGGAACCTCAGCTTCTACGGCAAGAACCTCTGGTTCCGCCGGAGCTGACGGTCCCCCGGCAAGCCTGCCAGGGCAGGGCTTGTCGGGAACGCCTGCTTCAACTGTATAGACCCTTGGATCTGCAGGAGCAAACTATTCCTCAGCGTTCTGGTTGTTGATCTTGGGAACCTTGGCGGCGGCTTCAGGGAGATCCGCCGGCAAGTAGTCGCCGGAGACCAACTTTCTTTTCTTGCTTTGCCCAACTGATGGTGTAACGGATGGTTGAGTTAGCTTGAGCAAGAAGGTCCCTGGTTCCACAGGTAACTTCATCGCAGCACACTTTGAAAGGCCATCTGCAATATCATTCTGAGCCCTTGGGACGTGCTCCATTTGCAAACCCTCAAAGTGCTCTTCAAGCTTCCTCACTTCATCTACATAAGCTTCCATCAAAGGGCTCTGATAACTCTTGTTCACTTGTCGGACCACCAACTGAGAATCTCCCTGCACAATCAACTTCTTAATCCCAAGTTCGGCTGCAATTTTGAGGCCGGCAAGCAGACCTTCATACTCAGCAGTATTGTTTGTCGCTTGCTCCCTGGGAAAGTGCATTTGGATAACATACTTGAGGTGCTCTTCGGTGGGTGCTATGAGTACCACACCGGCTCCGGCGCCTTGCAGCGAGAAGGCACCATCAAAGTACATTACCCATTCACTGCTTGCTTCTTGTACGGGGGCGCTTGTTTCTGGAACTTCTTCATCGGGCGTCGGGGTCCATTCGGCTATGAATTCCGCCAAAGCTCGGCTCTGTATTGTTGAAGTACTCTCAAACTTGAGACCGAAGCTTGACAGCTCCAGTGCCCACTCGACGATCCTGCCTATTGCTTCTGGATTCTGTAATATCCTCTTCAACGGAAAGCGAGTGACCACTGTTATCTCATGTGCTTGGAAGTAATGGCGCAGCTTTCTCGAGGCCATGAGGAGGCCGAAAAGCAACTTCTGCACCCCAGAGTATCTTGATCTAGCCCCCTGCAAGAGGGAACTCACAAAATACACCGGGCGCTGCACCATCTTCCTTCGCACTTCTCTTTGCTCCTGCGCAGAGTTGTCCTTGTCGGGGCCAGAGCTTGCCGGTGGAGCCCCCTGCTTGTCGCTGGATTCGCTTGCCGATGGTGTAGATTTTTCCTCAGCCTCCCTTTCTGCTACCAACGCAGCACTAACCACTTGATTGGTTGCCGCTAAGTATAACAGCAACTTCTCTTGTGGCCTAGGTGCGACAAGTATTGGAGTAGAGGATAGGTACCCTTTCAAGTCTTGCAGCGCCGCCTCCGCTTCCGGAGTCCATTTCATAGGACCTGCCTTCTTCAAGATTTTGAAGAAAGGTAGGGCACGTTCTGCAGACTTTGAAATGAACCTACTGAGGGCAGCTACACAACCTGCAAGTCTCCTTACGTCCTTGATGCGCTTCGGGGCTTCGATCTGCTCGATGGCTTTTATCTTGTCGGGATTGGCTTCAATCCCCCTCTGGGACACAAAGAACCCGAGAAGCTTGCCGGAGGGAACTCCGAAGACGCACTTCTCGGGGTTCAACTTAAGCTGGATCTTGCGCAGATTCTCAAACGTCTCTTCGAGATCTTGTATCAGGGTGTCTTTGCTCTTGCTCTTGACCACTATGTCATCCATGTAAGCTTCTACATTTCTATGAATCTGTGGCTCAAAAGCAGTGTGCACCACCCTTGCAAATGTTGAGCTTGCATTCTTCAATCCAAAGGGCATGCATATGAAGCAGTATGTGCCGCATGGAGTGATAAATGCAGTCTTCTCTTCGTCTTCCTTGGCCATGAAAATCTGGTGGTAGCCTGAGTATGCATCAAGGAAGGAAAGCAGCTCACATCCGGCGGTGGAGTCAACAATCTGGTCAATACGCGGCAAGGGAAATGGATCCTTGGGACATGCTTTATTCACATCAGTGAAGTCTATACAAAGTCTCCACTTTCCATTAGCCTTGCGTACGACAACTGGATTGGCTAACCACGTGGGATGGATCACGCCTCTGACCAGGCCCGCTGCTTCCAACTTCTTGATTTCTTCGGCGATGAATTCTTGGCGCTCCACGGCTTGCTTCCTGACCTTCTGCTTGACGGGCCGCGCATGAGGACAAACAGCAAGCTTGTGCTCAATTACCTTCCTGGGAACGCCGGGGATGTCAGATGGTTGCCACGCAAACACATCGACATTCGCCCGCAGGAAGGCAACGAGCGCGCTTTCCTATTTGCTGTCAAGCGTAGCACTGATGGTGAAGGTTCCACCAGTGCCGTCCTCCTTGGCGGACACCTTCTTGGTTGCCGGTGGAGCGGCCATCCCCTTCTTGCACTTGCCGGTGGAGCTCGATGGAACGTCCTCGGTGGCAGCGCAGCACTCCGAAGAGGTGCGTTTGCCGGAGTGGGCCCCAGAGCTCTTGCCGGACTTGGACTTGGTCTTCTTCCCCCCGGGAGCTTCAGCGGCAAGTGTGTTGCTCTCCGCTGCGGCAGCTGCATCCCGGTATATCTTGTCGGCGCAGATAAGCGCGTCCTTCTTGTCGCCAGGGACAGAGATGACGCTTATCGGCCCCGGCATCTTGAGAATGTTGTAGGCATAGTGGGAAGCTGCCATTAACTTTGCGAGGGCAGGACGTCCAAGTATCCCATTGTATGGCAATGGGATATCGGCAACATCAAAGGTTATCCTCTCCGTCCTGAAGTTAAGCTCCCCGCCAAAGGTCACTGGCAGAGTTATCTTCCCCTTTGGCTTGCTCCTTCCCGGGTTTATTCCTTGGAACGACCCGGTTTCTTCGAGCTCGCCGTCTGGGATCTGGAGCTTCTTGATCACAGCTGAGGAGATCAAGTTTAGGCCGGCCCCGCCGTCAACCAACATTTTGGTGACCTTGAGGTTGCGGATTGTTGGTGAGACCAACATCGGCAAGCACCCGACCGCAGTGGTGCGGTCAGGGTGATCCTCAAGATCAAAAATGATGGGCGTGCTGGACCACTTCAGTAGCCTGCGTGACTCAACGGGCGGCTCTGCTGCGTTTACCTCCCGCACCCACTGCTTGAGTTGGCGGTGGGAAGTATGCAGAGAGGCGCCTCCGTCGACACACAGGACTTCTGTGGCCTTCTGGAACTCCTGCTCGTTGTTATCACCTTCCTCCATGTCGTCGTCGTCGTCTTCTTCCTCATCCTTGTCGCGGCCCCGGGAAGGTCGATCACCTTGCCGCTGCTTGGCCTTGCCGCGGCGTCCTCCCCGGCCATTGAATGGCCGCTTCTTGCTGGGTTCTCCTCCGCCACCTTGGGCCTTCTCCTTGTCGCGCCGCTCGTATTCAGCTTTCTGCTGCTCTACGAGGTACTCGACGCGCTTGCAGTTCGAAAGGTCATGACCCTTGGTGCGGTGGATCTTGCAATATTGCTTGTCGGAGCCGTCCTGCTTGTCGGCTGCCGCTACAGGGGCAGGCTCCTTGCCGGAGCCGCCGGCCTATGCTGTCTTGGCGGGAGCCTCCTTGCCGGACTTCTCGACGACCAGCACTTCCTTGCTCTTCTTTCTCCTGTTGTTTCGCCGCCGGCTCTTCTTTGCCGGGGCGGCATCCTCACTGTCACTTCCCCCTGCGCCAGCATCCTCCCCGGGGAGTCTCCTCCCCTCTTCGGCACGCACGCACTTGTCAGCCAGAGCGTAGAGCTCGCTGACGTCCCGTATCTTGGTCATAGCCATTTCTTCTCGCATGCGGCGGTTACGCACGTTCTGGTGGAACGCGCTGATAACCGTAGCAGGGTGGACGTCGGGAATGTTGTGCTGCACGCGGCTGAACCGTTGAATGTACTTGCGCAGGGTTTCTCCTTCCTTCTGGGCCAATATGTGGAGATCACTCTCCTGGCCGTGGGGTTTGTGGCCGCCCGTGAAGGCGCCAACAAACTGATGGCACAAATCTGCCCACAAAGAAATAGAGCCTACCGGCAAGTGCATAAGCCAAGAACGAACGTTTGGCTTAAGCACCAGTGGGAAGTAGTTTGCCAGTATCTTCTCGTCGCGTCCCCCGGCAGCCTGCACCGCGATGGTGTAGATGCTGAGGAACTCTGAGGGGTGCGTCTTGCCGTCGTACTTCTCGGGTACGTCGGGCTTGAAATTTTTCATGCTGGGCCACTGGACGCGCCGCAGCTCACAGGTGAACGCAGGGCAGCCTGCCGCGTACGGCAAGTCGCCTGGTTCACCGGGCGCGTGCGCGTCGACGGCGGTCCCAGCGCGCTGGTCCGATTGCCGCCGGGCTTCTCGGCGGCGCTCGATTGTTGTCCGAGCATCTTCTTGTCGCCGGTCGTCAAGGACTTGGCGCTGGTCCCGACGAGCCCGCGGATCCGACGACGCCGTGGAGTCGTCGTCGACGTTAATCCGATGGGGAGGCGTCTTCTGCTTCCGCGGCGGGGAGTGCACGATGGTTGCACCCCCGGCGGTCTTGTCGCCATCGGCCTTCGTCTTCTCGACTTTTCATGGCCGCGATGTCGCCGGCTGCTGCGGCGTGTCGTCGTTGGCGAAGGCGATGAGGCTTTGTATCGTCGCCCTCCAGTCTTCGGCCTTGTCTGCCGCTGGAGGGAAGTCGAGGAGCAGTTGCGCTCTTGCGAGCGCTTCTGCTGGAGAGGAGGGGAGCGGGGGCGAGCGGTGCGAGGAGCGAGATATGCTCGGACTTCTAACAGGGTTAGAAGGAGCAGTCTCTCGCCCTGGCGACCGCGCCTTGCTCGTGCCAGGACGGTGGCCTGGAGCATCCCGCGAACCTCCGGTTTGTCCTTGCCCCAGCAAGCGGATGGTACCTCCTGTACCACGGCGCTGCTGGGTTGTCGTCTGCTGAGATGGACGTGGCGCGTCTACGGACACCGAGGCCTTGGAATTGGTCCGGTCGTCCGCCTTGTCCTTGGATTTGGTGGCGCCGTGAGTTTCCTCGCCGGCAACCACCCCTCCGCCGGCGTCTCCTCCACCCACCGTTGGTTCGGGTGGCGGTGGAACAGACGCAGACGGGCCTGCGACCTCCGAAGCCTTCTTCTTCGAGGCCATGTCGCTGTTGCTGATGAAGTTGATGAAGCTGGAGAGGTTGATGAAGAATGCACCCGCGTGAGCGTCGGATCAGGTTCGCACAACCTCGACGCCCCCTACCTGGCGCGCCAAAGATGTCGGGGGAAACTGTCCACCACGAGCACCTATGGGACCGGAGCCCATTGTACGTTGCGGTAAGGGAGCGGAGGGAGCACGAAGAGCAGATCGAGGAGAGCACGCGGGCAGTTTACCCAGGTTCGGGCCACGCGGACGCGTAAAACCCTACTCCTGCCTTGGTTGTATTGAGCTCGGGAGCTTGAAGAGCTACAGTACTAGCTACACCGAGCGTGAGAGTTGCTAAGGATTCGAACCCCCTCTATGCTGTGCATGGGCCTCCTTTTATAGCTCAAGGGGTCACCGACAGGTGTCAACGTAGAGGAGGGTAAAAATGTAACTTTGGTGGTAGTTGTAACAGTGCGGGAATAGTGCGTGAACAGTGGATGAACAGTGGTCATCACCTAACTTGACAGTGGGGGACAAGAGCATTAAATGCCCGTCGCCGTTGACCCCAAAAGCATCCATCCATGCGTCTCCGTTCGCCACGGCGGTAGCCTCGTCACCGTGGCTCGCCACCGTGTCCCCCAGGCTGCACAACCATCCGCCACGCGTCCCTGAAAGGGCCCCAGGGCGACGCGTGGGCAGATGAGCTGGAGCGCTGGCACACAGCGTGAGTTCCCCCCGGCAAGCACCTTGCCGGGGCCTTGACCTTGCCGGGCCCTGAAGCTTGTCGCTCCTCGGGCCCTGCCGGGGCGCCTGATGCGCCGAGGTGTATCGTCTGGTCTTATGTTAATGTTATAGTCTTGAGCCTGGGACGGCCTTCCCGGCAAGCTCCACTTGCCGGGGCCTTGACCTTCTGTCTTGTATACTTTGTTTTTGAATGGCTTAATAAGGACCGGAAAGGTTTCCGGCAAGCGCGTGGTAGACCCTGCCGCGGGAAGCTGCTACTGCCCGTGCACAAGTTGGGGTACTGAGGTACCCCTACCTTAGTACACCGACAGGTATAATGAGGCTTATGATGATAGAGCGTATCGTGCCAAGGATTTGGATGCACCTGCGAAGTATAAGCCAACTCTCGAGGTGAGAAAGGGCAATGCACGGTACCGAAGAGGCTAGAAAAATATGGCTAGGTGGAAGTGTCAACTTTCGAATACTCACATTAGTCCGAAGAACTCATGCACTTATTATCGGTAACTCTCAATCTAATTAGGAGGTTCACAAAGAGACAAGTACCCCGAGGAGGAGTGTATGGGGGTTTGGTTATCCTTGCGCATCCTCGACTCATGGTACGTGAGTGTACTCTAATATTCGATCCCTCCAAAGATTAGTGATCCATCTAGTAGCTAAAGTTCTCAACTATTTTGTACGTTTTCGAAAATAAACACGGATTGCCCAAAATACGACATCTATCACTAATAGGCTAAAGCTCTTGACACCAAAAGTTCAGACATTACTCATGGCAATACCTCAAAACTATTGCAAGTTACTACTAAAATTAAATAGCAACCTCAATTACCTACTTTAAGTTAAGACACACAACTCAGTGCAACAGGCAAACTCTCTTAACAAGATAAATATGAAAACTCAAGAGAGTTCAGCAACCAACTAAACAAAAGCTCTTTAAAAAGAAAAGCATGAAAACTAAGAGCTAAACATGACAGCAGCTATGGAAAGACAAAGAACACACACAGCAAAGATAAGCATGAAAATCCTATGTTGTGTTCTAGGTTCAAGTGGAGCGTGTTTCTCTCCCACACAAAGAAAGTTGGGTTCTAACTTGTTATGAACAACAAGCAAAGCTAAAGAAAACTAAAAAAAAAAGAAACTAAGAGCAAGACGCTCCAAGCATAGCACATAACGCATGAAGTGATAAAATTATAGTGGAACGAAAGACGAACTGATAATTGTTGATGGAGAAGGGGATGCATGGGGGCATCCCCAAGCTTAGACGCTTGAGTCTTCTTAAATAATTCTTGGGGGTGCATGGGGGCATCCCCAAGCTTGAGCGTTTGACCCTCCTGAATCTTCTTTTATCATCTTCCCTCGCACACTTGAAAACTCCCTTCATACATAACTCATCATAATCTGATTAGTGAGGTTGGTACCCACAATAAAATAATTTTTCCCTACTGGAAATAAAGATAATCTTGAAGAGCTACTGTTTCTTAAGATAGCCAAAAGGTTTTTGCAAAGAAAAGGCAAGCTCAAGGTTTGCAAAACGAAGAAAAGGCAAAACATGACAGAATCTGTGAAAAACAGACCAGCAGGTAGTAAATAATTTTTTCGGGGCACTTCTGCAACTCAAATCAAAAAACTCAGAACAGACGCTCGAAAGCCAATTGTATAGAGCACGCTGTCAAAAAAATTCAGATCAAAAAGATGATCTGGTGATTTTATTCGAATTTTTCTGTCCAAGGACAGAATCTGTTTTCTGGACAGCACGTCACAACTTTTGAACTTTCTTGCAATCGGAGGCTAAACTTGGCACAAAGCTGAAAAGAAAAGATACAATGATGATGCTACTGTAGTAACAAACATCAAGAAACAACAAAAGCAAAATAAAACCAAATTCGTTGTGGGCTGCCTCCCAAAAGCGCTTTCTTTTATGCCTTTAAGCTAGGCATGATGCAAAAAGAGAAGATCAAGTTTTATCAAGAGTAAGAGAATAGCTAGCCCGTGTAAAGGACTCAAAAGGCAACTTAATCTTCTTTCTAGGGAAGTGTTCCATCCCTTTCTTGAGAGGGAATTGGAATTTTATATTCCCCTCTTTCATGTCAATGATAGCACCGGAGAATTGATCTTTCATAACTAGGTTCAGTAAAGCAGGTTTAATCTCATAAGAAGGTGCTGAAGTGGCAGGTGTAGCAATAGGCGTGCAGATAAAGTCATTGTTGTTATGACTAGTGAAGTCACACAACTTGGTGTTCTCGGTGGAACCCATAGCAGCAGCAAGCAAGATAACTATTTTTGTGATTTTTGGTAAGGGACACTAAAGCAAAAAATGAAAGGTAAACTAACAAGACTAAAAAGCAAAGATAAAAGATAGCGTGCAACTCCCCTATCTTGAAGAGTGGAGTCCCCGGCAACGGCGCCAGAAACTTGCTTGATGGCTTCTCGCCCCTCGTTGGTTACCCCAAGTGGAAGGTTGAGATGTAGCGTAGCGGAAAATTTCCCTTGGCAAAGATACCAAGGATCGAATCCCGTGAGACTCCGAGGGTCTACAAGTAGGTGTCAACGGCGCTAGAAACTTAGCGGTTGACAGGACCTGCACACAGATACAGATAACTTTGCTCCCAACGAGTACAGAGAGGTTGTCAATCCCTCCGGCCTTGTTGTTTACAAAGGATCAAACACAAGAGATAATAATGATAGCTATGACTGCAACTAGGAAATAAAAATAGGAAGTAAATAGAAGGTGTGATCAGCGGTGGTAATATGGACCGGGGTCCCATGATGTTCACTAGTGATGTCTCTCTCCCAAAAGATGATGAAACAGCAAAGCGAGGTAAACAAATTACAGCTAGGCAATTGACAGGATTATGTGCGCAAACCAATGCTAACTATGCTGCAAAGAAAGGTAGAGGCTCAAAAGCATGGGCGGTACGCCAAGGCAAGTAGACCGAAATCCACCTGCATCTACTACTAATCATCCACCTTCAGATATCTATCCAGAACATCTTGCTGGTATTAAGTTGCGAATCCCACCCAAAGTGTAAACTCAAAGCAACAGACAACTGCATTAAAAGAACTTTGCGTAAAGTAAACAATCCTTGCACCCGCAAGCACAAGCACCGTTGTTTTCTCCCTTGTGGCAACATCACATCCCCTAGACTCATGTTTCTGTCACTCAAGCTAGTCATCAGGGGGCATGAACCCACAATCAAGCATAACGCTCCCTCTTGGAGTTACTACCTACTACTTGGCCAAAGCAATAAACAGCAACGGAGAACATGCAAGAATTACTCAAGAACAAAGATATAAAAGAGGTGAATCAAATATATTACTCAAACACAATCTGAACATAGTCTCATAATTCATCAGATCCCAGCAAACTCGGCAAAGCAACAACAGAAAGATTACATATGTGCCTCGATCATGTAGGGCAGCTCACGAGGTCTAAACCATGAAGAGCAAAGAGGGGAGGAGAACATCACATAGCTACTGATCATGGACCCATGGTCCAAGGTGGACTACTCACGACTCATCCGGGAAGCGTCTATGGTGGTGGAGAAGCTCCCGGTGGTGGTTCTCCCCTCCGGCAGGGTGCCGGGAAGAGTTCTCCTGATGCTCCCGATCTTGGAAGCGCTGCGGCGGCGGAACAGAGGCGAGATCGCGAAAAAGGGTTCTGTCCTCGAGGGTTTCGGGACGAGAGGGATATATATGCGAAGGGGGGCAGCCAGAGGCGGAGCAAGGGCCCCAGGCGCCCCCCTGGCGCGGCCAGGGGTGGGGCCGCGCCAGGTGGCCGCCTGGGCCTCCCCTGGCTCCCCTCTGGCCCATCTTTGGTTCTTCGCGAAGCTTCCCGTACGCTGATTTTTCCTATATTTTTCCTGGAATTTTTGGAGCACTTTTAATATGGGGGAAACCTGAAATAGAAAAACAGCAGAAAACAGGAACTGGCACTGTGGTGCACTGAGTTAATAGGTTAGTCCAAATATGATCAAAAGTGTATGAAAGTGCATCAATATCATAGCAATATCACACAAAAGAAGCATAGAGCAAGCAGAAATTATAGATACGTTTTGGACGTATCAGAAAGCGATCACCAGGTTGTATCCGGAACTTGTCTGGGTGTGTTTTATTAAGTATCCAGTTCTAGTTGTCATGAGGTCAGTGTACAACTCCGGGTCGTCCTTTTACCGAGGGACACAGCTATTCGAATAGATTAACTTCCCTGCAGGGGTGCACCACATAACCCAGCACGCTTGATCCCATTTGGCCGGACACACTTTCCAGGGTCATGCCCGGCCTCGGAAGATCAACACGTCGCAGCCCTACCTAAGCACAACAGAGAGGTCAGCACGTCGGTCTAAGTCCTAAGCACACAGGGGTCTGGGCCCATCGCCCAATGCACACCTGCACGTTGTAAGGGCGGCCGGTGAGCAGACATAGCAACCTCCATTACTAAGGAAGTTACGTTACACGATCCAACCCGGCGCGCGCCGCTCAGTCGCTGACGTCAAGAAGGCTTCGGATGATACCACGACGTCGAGAGCCCATAACTATTCCCACGTAGCTGGTTAGTGCGTATAGGCCAATGGCCAGACTCGGATCAAATATCCAAACTCGTTAAGCGTGTTATTATGAAAATCACCGCGGACAACGACCAGGGCCAGGCCACCTCTCGACTGGGTGTCTCAACCTGCCCCTATCACTCCGCCACAAAGATCCACTCGGGGGCCGTCGGGAACTCAGGCCCACCACTGCCTGGATGGAGCCACCTATCCTTTCAGCCCCCACATCGGAATCACTTGCGGGTACTCAATGAGCCGACCCGACTTTAGTCACATCATGTATCATGTAAAGTATGTATATAGCATATACCCGTGATCACCACCCGAGGTGATCACGGCCCGATAGTATAGCATGGCAGGAGGACAAGGATGTGGTGCCACTGATGGAATACTAGCATCCTATACTAAGCATTAGGATAGCAGATAAGGTATCAACAGTGGTAGCAACAATGACAGGCTATGCAACATAATTGGAGCTATCGAATCATCAAAAGTAGCAAATCTAATGCAAGAATAAGAGAGAGAGAATGGGCGATATCTGGTGATCAAGGGGGGGCTTGCCTGGTTGCTCTGGCAAGAAGGAGGGTCGTCATCGCCGTAGTCGAACTGGGGGGTCGCCGCCAGTGTCGGGGTCTACCGGAAAGAAGTAACGGAGGGGGAACATAATAAATGACAGAGCAAACATAGCATCACAAAGCGTAACATGGAAAAACGTGGTGCTAGAGGTGACCTAACGCAGTGCTCGGTGATACAGGCGAACAGGAATAACATCCGGGAAAGTATTCCCGGTGTTAGGCATTTTGGACAGATGGAACGAAGGGGGACGGTTGCATGTTCACTATGCTAGGGACATGTGGTGGACGAACGGACCGCGTATTCGGATTCGTCTCGTCGTTCTGAGCAACTTTCATATATAAAACTTTTTCAACCGAGTTACGATTTATTTTATATGATTTTTCAAAGTTTTAAAGAACATTCTGTAATTTATTTTAACTCGAAAATAAATAGTAAATTGCTATGTCTACACAGCATTGTGTACACAATAGTGTACACAGGCTGACATGTGGGCCAGGGGGACCCAGTTGACCAGTCAAAGTTTGACTGGTCAACAGGGGGTGGGGCCCACCGTCATACACTGATTACTAATTAACATGATTAGTTGGTTAATTTACAGCTTAATTAATGTTAAGTTAATTAAACTTAATTATTTAATTTATTAATTAATTAAGTTAATTTTAATTAATTAATTATTATTATTTTGTTTCAGGGGTGTGGGGCCCCGTCGTCATTGGCCCAAGGGCCTTGCGGGGCGGGCTATCGGGCGGAGTGGCACGCTGGCTCGGGCGCCCGCCCAGGAGGGGACGAGGCCCCGACCCGTTGCGGCCTCAGGGCGGGTGGCCGGCGGCGGCAGGGGAGCCGCTGGCCGGTGCGGCGACGAGGCCAGGGCCAGCAGCGGAGGCGGCGGTCGCGGCGGTGAGCAGCAGCGGGGCCGACGCAAGCGGGCGCGGCCAGGCAAAGGCTGGCGGCGCGGATTGGTGGCGCAGGCGAGGCAGCAGGATGCGAGGGAGGCGGGCGCACGCGCGGTCAAGCCGGCGCGGCCGGGGCCGTGGTAAGTGGGGCTGAGCACGGGAGGCAAGCCGGCGAGGCGTGGAGGCGGCGGGCACGGGCCGGCGGCCGGAGGCAGGTGGGGCTGGACGGAGCCGGGCGGAAGCGGCCGCGGCAAGTGCGGAGGGCGATGACCGGGGCAGACGCGCGGTCATTTGGTCACCGGAAGGTGGCCGGCGACGAGCGTACGCGGTGGAGGGCACGGCCACAGTGATGATGGCGACCACGAGGTACGGACGTCGACAAAGAGGGGCAGGGGAAGAAGGCAGGGGCTCACCGTGACCTGTAGGTGAGCAAAGCGGTCTCGGGGGAGAGCTCGCCGGAGTGAATCATCGACGGAGTCCGCCGGGTCGAGGAGGAAGTGATGGCTTCTCGCCCCTCGTTGGTTACCCCAAGTGGAAGGTTTGAGATGTAGCGTAGCAGCAAGTTTCCCTTGGCAAAGGTACCAAGGATCGAATCCCGTGAGACTCTGAGGGTCGACAAGAAGGTGTCAACGCTAACGGCGCCAACTTAGCGGTTGACAGGACCTGCACACAGATACAAATAACTTTGCTCCCAACGAGTACAGAGAGGTTGTCAATCCCTCCGGCCTTGTCGTTTACAAAGGATCAAACGCAAGAGGTAATAGTGATAGGTATGACTGCAACTAGGAAATAGAACAGGAATTAAATAGCGGGTGTGATCAGTGATGGTAATATGGACCGGGGTCCCATGATGTTCACTAGTGATGTCTCTCTCCCAAAAGACGATAAAACAGCTAAGCGAGGTAAACAAATTACAGCTGGGCAATTGACAGGATTATGTGCGCAAACCAATGCTAACTATGCTGTAAAGAAAGGTAGAGGCTCAAAAGCATGGGCGGTACGCCAAGGCAAGTAGACCGAAATCCATCTACATCTACTACTAATCATCCACCTTGAGATACCTATCTAGAACATCTCGCTGGTATTAAGTTGCGAGTCCCACCCAAAGTGTAAAATCAAAGCAACAAACAACTGCATTAAAAGAACTTTGCGTAAAGTAAACAATCCTTGCACCCGCAAGTACAAGCACCGTTGTTTTCCCCCTTGTGGCAACAGCACATCCCCTAGACTCATGTTTCTGTCACTCAAGCTAGTCATCGAGGGGCATGAACCCACAATCAAGCATGACGTTCCCTCTTGGAGTTACTACCTACTACTCGGCCAAAGCAATAAACAGCAACGAAGAACATGCAAGAATTACTCAAGAACATAAATATAAAAGAGGTGAATCAAATATATTACTCACACACAATCTGAACATAATCTCATAATCCATCGGATCCCAGCAAACTCAGCAGAGCCACATCATAAAGATTACATATGTGCCTCGATCATGTAGGGCAGCTCACGAGGTCTAATCCTTGAAGAACAAAGAGGGGAGGAGAACATCCCATAGCTACTGGTCATGGACCCATGGTCCAAGGGGGACTACTCACAACTCATCCGGGAAGCGTCCATGGTGGTGGAGAAGCTCCCGGTGGTGGTTCTCCCCTCCGGCACGGTGCCGGGAAGAGTTCTCCTGGTGCTCCCGATCTTTGAAGCGCGGCGGCGGCGGAACAGAGACGGGATCGCGAAAAAGGGTTCCGTCGTCGAGGGTTTCGGGACGCGAGCAATATATATGCAAAAGGGGGTCACCAGAGGCGGAGGTGGGGCCCCAGGCGCCCCCCTGGCACGGCCAGGGGTGGGGCCGCGCCGGGTGGCCGCCTGGGCCACCCCAGGCTCCCCTCTGGCCCTGCTTTGTTTTTTCTTGAAGCTCCCGATACGCTGATTTTTCCTGTATTTTTCCCAGAATTTTTAGGGCACTTTTAATATGGGGGAAATCTGAAATAGAAAAACAGCAGAAAACAGGAACTGGCACTGTGGTGCACTGAGTTAATAGGTTAGTCCAAATATGATCAAAAGTGTATGGAAGTGCATAAATCTCATAGCAATATCACACAAAAGAGGCATGGAGCAAGCAGAAATTATAGATACGTTTTGGACGTATCAACATCCCCAAGCTTAATTCCTGCTCGTCCTCGAGTAGGTAAATGATAACAAGCATAATTTATGTGGTGACATGCTATCAACCATATAAGAACTTTTAAAGCAAAGCAATCAAGGCATGTAATTCAATTCAAGTCATAACAAACAAGAGCATATATTAGCATTGTAACAAGTAACATAAGAACATAAAGGTGCAAGAGCTCTCGCTGTCCGTGACTCGAATGTCTCCAAATGGTGTTAGCGTGCAAGAAAGGGGATAGGGATATATGAGAGAGTAAAACATAGTTTTTGTATTGTTGAGAACTTAATCTACTAAAGTTTCACACTTGGTCTTCTTTGGAATCTTATCTTGACTCATCCCCAGACTATCAGCCAGGTACAAGTCAAAATGATCCACTCCCTTTCGATATTATGAGCACTCATGCAATGGATGAGCGTAAGCAAGAAAGTCGACACTTAGGATGGCAAAGAGAGAAAAATGATGAAGGGGGAAGACAAAAAAGGTGTGAAAGGCTCACATCAATGAGGACAATCATCGCCGAGAGAAAGCCAAATGATAGATATGATGTGAGGAGTAGGGATTGCCATGCAACGGATGCACATATGAGCTAAGGTAAGCTCTCCAATGGAACTAGTGGGGGTGCATCCAACTTGCTTGCTCAAGAAGACCTAGAGCTCTTTTGAGGAGGCTCATCATTGGAATATACAAGCCAAGTTCTATAGTGTAAAGGTCCCCACATAGCTATATGCATGAATGATAATCTCTATGGAGTACAAGGTATAAGATGGAGTACGAGTGTGGATCTCTCAAAAGGAAATAGTAGTGTGCCCCCTTCTCTCTTTTTATTTCTTTTTCTCTTTTTTCTCTTTTTTTATTTTTTTGTGGCCTCAATGGCTCTTTCTATTTATCTCTCATTTGTCCTCTTTGGGATCTTTTGATTTTGTCCTCTTTGGGATCTTTTGATTTGTCCTCTTTGGGATCTTTTCCTCACTTTAGGGGCAACACTCTATGTATTACAAGAAGTATAGAAGATCTTTCACACTTTACAAAAGTACTCAACATAAAGAAAATGAAACTATCATGGTGTATGCAAATGTATGCCTCTGCCAGTTTAGCAGGATATGCAATGATACTAGTGCGTCATGTAGCAATGATAGGGCAAGGCCCAACTAGCATGCGGCTCATCGATCAAGCAAAAAGCATGTATGACATGAAGATCAAGTCATGAGAAGATGGATGTTGCATGGCAATGTATCTCGGAAAGGCTATGGAAATGCCTTAATAGGTAGGTATGGTGGCTGTTTTGAGGAAGGATATAATGAGGCTTATGATGACAGAGCGTATCGTGCCAAGGATTTGGATGCACCGGCGAAGTATGCGCCAACTCTCGAGGTGAGAAAGGGCAATGCACGGTACCGAAGAGGCTAGAAAAATATGGTTAGGTGGAAGTGTCAACTTTCGAATACTCACATTAGTCCGAAGAACTCATGCACTTATTATCGGTAACTCTCAATCTAATTGGGAGGTTCACAAAGAGACAAGTACCCCGAGGAGGTGTGTATGGGGGTTTGGTTACCCTTGCACATCCTCGACCCATGGTACGTGAGTGTACTCTAATATTCGATCCCTCCAAAGATTAGTGATCCATTTAGTAGCTAAAGTTCTCAACTATTTTGTAGGTTTTCGAAAATAAACACGGATTGCCCAAAATACGACATCTATCACTAATAGGCTAAAGCTCTTGACACCAAAAGTTCAGACATTACTCATGGCAATACCTCAAAACTATTGCAAGTTACTACTAAAATTAAATAACAACCTCAATTACCTACTTTAAGTTAAGACACACAACTCAGTGCAACAGACAAACTCTCTTAACAAGATAAACATGAAAACTCAAGAGAGTTCAGCAACCAACTAAACAAAAGCTCTTTAAAAAGAAAATCATGAAAACTAAGAGCTAAACATGACAGTAGCTATGGAAAGACAAAGAACACACACATCAAAGATAAGCATGAAAATCCTATGTTGTGTTCTAGGTTGAAGTGGAGCGTGTTTCTCTCCCACACAAAGAAAGCTGGGTTCTAACTCGTTATGAACAGCAAGCAAAGCTAAACAAAACTAAAAAGGAAAATAAGAGCAAGACGCTCCAAGCATAGCACATAACGCATGAAGTGATTAAAATATAGTGGAACGAAAGACGAACTGATAATTGTTGATGGAGAAGGGGATGCACGGGGGCATCCCCAAGCTTAGACGCTTGAGTCTTCTTGAATATTTCTTGGGGGTGCACGGGGGCATCCCCAAGCTTGAGCGTTTGACCCTCCTGAATCTTTTTATCATCTTCCCTCGCACACTTGAAAACTCCCTTCATACATAACTCATCATAATCTGATTAGCGAGGTTAGTACCCACAATAAAGTAATTTTTCCCTACTGGAAATAAAGATAATATTGAAGGGCTAATGTTTCTCAAGATTGCCAAAAGGTTTTTGCAAAGAAAAAGCAAGCTCAAGGTTTGCAAAACGAAGAAAAGGCAAAACATGACAGAATCTGTGAAAAACAGACCAGCAGGTAGTAAATAATTTTTTCGGGGCACTTCTGCAACTCAAATCAAAAAACTCAGAACAGAAGCCCGAAAGCCAATTGTATAGAGCACGCTTTCAAAAAAATTCAGATCAAAAAGATGATCTGGTGATTTTATACGGATTTTTCTGTCCAAGGACAGAATCTGTTTTCTGGACTGCACGTCACAACTTTTGAACTTTCTTGCAATCGGAGGCTAAACTTGGCACAAAGCTGAAAATAAAAGATACAATGATGATGCTACTGTAGTAACAAACATCAAGACACAACAATAGCAAAATAAAACCTAATTCGTTGTGGGCTGCCTCCCAAAAGCGCTTTCTTTTATGCCTTTAAGCTAGGCATGATGCAAAGAGAGAAAATCAAGTTTTATCAAGAGTAAGAGAATAGCTAGCCCGTGTAACGTACTCAAAAGGTAACTTAATCTTCTTTCCAGGGAAGTGTTCCATTCCTTTCTTGAGAGGGAATTGGAATTTTATATTCCCCTCTTTCATGTCAATGATAGCACCAACGGTGCGAAGAAAAGGACGTCCCAAAATAATTGGACATGAAGGTTCACATTCAATATCCATAATAGTAAAATCAACGGGAACATAATTGTCATTGACAATGATAAGAACATCGTCGATCTTCCCCAAAGGTTTCTTTATGGAAGAATCAACAAGACGAACACCAAAAGAAGAAGGATCAAAAGATTTCAATTTAAGGATATCATACATTCTTTTGGGCATAACGGAGGTACTAGCTCCAACATCACATAAAGCATAGCAAGAGAATCAACTTAATTTTAATCATAGGATCCCAACCATCTTCTAGCTTTCTAGGTATGGAGGCTTCTACCCTAAGCTTCTCCTCCCTAGCTTTGATGAGAGCATTAGTGATATGCTCTGTGAAGGCAAGGTTAAGTGTGCTAGTGTGGGGATCTCTAGACATCTTGTGAAGAAAACTAATAACTTCAGAAAGGGTACAATTATCAAAATCAAGGTCACTACTATGAAGTAAAGTGGTAGTGGTGTCCTTTAGGCTCACTTGTTTGGTAGCTTCTATGGTCATAGGAGTTTCTACGGTTGAGGTCATAGCATCACCATTAATAGGTCCAATGGGACTAGGAGTGCATTGGGTGCTAAGAGTTTGGATATCCTCAACAACTTGGATAGTAGCAACAGTGTGGTGGGTAGGAAGGCTCTTAATTCTATCTTCTTCCTCCTTTTCTCTAGCCCATCTCTCTTTAAGTTTAGCCATCATCCTAATGTTTTCATTAATTTGCACTTGAATAGCATTCATAGGAGTGGTCTTCCTCTCCTCAAGAGGGGAAGTTCTAATTTTAAGCAATTCTACCTCATGGGCTAAATTGTCTACCTTCGAAGAGAGATTATCTAGTTTGGCTAATTTTTCTTCTACACTCTTATTGAAGGCTTTTTGGGTAGTGATAAAGTCTTTAAGCATAATCTCTAGTTCAGAAGTGGAGTTCTTGGTGCTAGGATAAGCATTGTTGTTCCCATAGGAATTAGAGGGGAACGGTCTAGGGTTGCTACCAAAATTACTCCTATAAGCATTGTTATTGAAATTGTTTCTAGAGATAAAGTTCACATCTACTTGATCTTGAGCAATCAAAGAATTTAAAGGAACATCATGACGATCAATAGAAGATTGCTTGGAAAGTAGAGACATGATCAAGTCAACTTTTTCATTTAGGGAGGAAATCTCCTCGACAGAGTTTACCTTCCTACATGTTGGAGCGCATTCGGTGTGCCATTGGGAATAATTGGTCATCATCTCGTCGAGAAGTTTCGTGGCAGCACCAAGTGTAGTTGACATAAAGGTTCCTCCCGCGGCCGAATCTAACAAGTTCCGCGAGGTAAAGTTCAAGCCCGCATAAAAAGTTTGGATAACCATCCAAGTAGTCAAACCATGAGTAGGGCAGTTCTTGACAAGAGATTTCATGCGTTCCCAAGCTTGGGCAACGTGTTCATTATCCAATTGTGTAAAATTCATTATATTACTCCTTAGTTGGATAATTTTAGCAGGGGGATAGTACTTCCCAATAAAGGCATCCCCGCACTTGTCCCAAGAAAGGAAAAAGCTTAAGCTTAACAATATCACCAACTATTTCTCGGTACTTTTGCATATCACAGAGCCCAACAAAATTATTTAAGTGCAAAGCAGCATCATCTCCAGCACCGGAGAATTTATCTTTCATAACTAGGTTCAGTAAAGCAGGTTTAATCTCATAAGAGGGTGCTGAAGTGGCAGGTGTAGTAATAGGCGTGCAGATAAAGTCATCGTTGTTATGACTAGTGAAGTCACACAACTTGGTGTTCTCAGTGGAACCCATAGCAGCAGCAAGCAAGATAACTATTTTTGTGATTTTTGATAAGGGACACTGATACGTCTCAAACGTATCTACTTTTCCAAACCCTTTTGATATTGTTTTGACCTCATTCTTGCATGATTTGGACTAAACTAACCCGGGCTGACGCTGTTTTCAGCAGAGCTGCCTGTATGGTTTATTTGTGTGCAGGAAAATGGATTTTTAAGCATCTCAGAAAAATCCACGAAAAATCACGAAAAATCCACGCACCCGAAGAAACCAAATACCAGAAGTGGGGCCAGAGGGGGGCCAGGGGGTGCCCAGGCGCCCTATGGGCGCGCCCCCCCCTGGGCCGCGCCGGGGGGGGGGGGGGGCGCCTGGGTGGGGCCCACACCCCCTGGTGCCCTACTTTAGCCCATATTTTTCCTCGCGATGCAGAAACCTCAGATCGGAAGTCCTTTCGCTGTTTTTCGTCGTGGAGCCGCCGCCACCCTCTGTTCTTCTTCGGGAGGCTAATCTGGAGGCTGATTTGGCCTCCGGAGAGGGGAGATCGTCGCCATCGTCATCATCATCACCACTCCATCATCCCTCCATGACTCCCCCCTTCATGTGTGAGTAATTCCCTTGCTGTAGGCGAAGGGGATGGTAGGGATTGGATGAGTTAGATCATGTAATAGTTCGTCAGATTGTCGGGGGCATGTTGCCTATCATCTAGTATGGTGTTTATCATCTTTGCTACAACTTGTTATTCTTAATGCTTGACACTTAGGGCCCGAGTGCCATGATTTCAGATCTGAACCTTATGTGTTTGCATGAATATATTTGTGTTCTTGATCCTATCTATGAGTTGTATGCACCTGTTACGGTTTGGAACCGGCGATCCCAAAAGTGACAGCTTGGGACACCAAAGGGGATGGTCCGTAGTTTGAGGATTACATGTATCCATTGAGTTCATTGCTTTGTTCCGGTGCTCTTTGACAGGAGCACCTTAATATCCATTAGTTCCTTTTGGCCCCGTTCGTAGCGGGATGGTAGGACAAAAGATGTTGTGCAAGTTCTTATTGCAAGCACGTACAACTACCTACGGGATACATGCCTAATGTTTGATATTTTCCTAGATGATCATTACTTTTCCGTGTGCCGTGCCCCAAGTTAGAATCTATCTCATCCATGCAACGCCCAACCATCCATCTCCCTAGCCTACAGTATTTTAAACCTTGCTTGTTACTAGTCGTTACTTTTGCTGTTTATTTTGCTATCTACTGTTACTATTTACTTTTACTATTACTATCATCACTATCATATCACTATTACCACTTGTCTTTTGTTGCAAGTTAGTATATTCCAGGTGCGGTTGAATTGACAACTCAACTGTTAAAGCTTATAAATACTCTTTGGCTCCTCGTGTGTCGAATCAATAAATTGGGTTATTCTTACCCGCGAAGACTATCTCGATCCCTTACGGTTGAGGGTTATCAAGTACCGTTTTCTGGCGCCGTTGGCGGGGAGCATAGCAATATTTACAAGTCTACTTGAGGTATCCTACCTGCTGCACTTTATTCACTATGGGTAAGAAAAATGACCCCAAGGTTCCGATCTTACGATCCACTACAAGAAGAGGTACTGCTCTGAGCACTAGTGCTACTCTTGATTCACCTTCTGTTATGAGTAAGTTTGCCTCACCACCACCACATGATGCTCCTACTGAATCTGTTACTATGTCTGATACTCTTGATGATGCTTCTACTACTTTTGATGATGATATTAGTTCGCTTGGTTATGCTCTTGAGAAACAAATTACTGCTGCTGCTGAAAAATATGGAATTGAACTTCCTGTTACTCGCTACCCTATTGGTGAAACTTATGATTTTCCTGAATTGAGTAAACTTCAGGAGAGGCTCCTTGATGATGATGATTACTATATACTTGATGAACATGTATGCAGGGAACTGACAGAGTTTGCTGGCTCTGACCCTGAAACTATTAAGAAAATATTTGAAAAACACTCTTTGAAAAACAAAACCGTTCCTAATCCTGAGTTTGCTACATATCCTATATGCATTGATGATCCTGATTTTGATTTCTCTGTTGATCTTTCACTTATACCTATGGTTGAAGCTGACCCCTTTTATGGCAGAGAAAATGATGATGCTATTGCACACCTAACTAAACTTGGTGAGCTAGGTAGCCTGTTTACCACAGATGAGAAGATACGCTACTTTTATGTGACCAAGCTTCTTCCTTTCTCCTTGAAGGAAGGTGCTAAAGCATGGTATGATTCACTCCCATGCGGTTCTATTAAGAGTCCTCAGGACTTAGCTCACTCTTTTGTTGATAAATACTTTCCTGCTCATATGCAACATGCTGCTTTACAAAGAATTTATAATTTTAAATAGTTGCAGGATGAGTCCCTCCCTAAAGCTTGGGGGAGGTACTGCAGTTTGATTCAGGCTAGACCAGGACATGGAGTTCCTAAGAATGAATTGATCGATATATTATATGCTGGTTTAACTGATGAATCTAGGTCCTACTTGGACAGTTGTGCTGGTTGTGTTTTCAGGAAAAGAACACCGGACGATGCGGAAGATCTAATGTGCAGGATTGCCAAAAACCATGAAGATTGGTCCGTCCCTGAACCACCTCCACCAACAAAGAAGAGGGGCATGTTTGTTCTAAGCCCCGAGGATATGCGAGAAGCAAAGAAGTCTATTAAAGAGAAAGGTATTAAAGCTGAAGACGTGAATAATCTACCCCCTATTGAGAAGCTGTGTGAGCCTACCACTCACCCTCCAATGGTAGAGGTACACTCTCTTTTAGATTTCAACGCAAGTGACATCCCTCATGGTAAACCTCCTGATCAATGTTTATACGAGTTTGATAATTTTATTATGAAACAGAATCATTTTAATGAGAGGATAGAAAGTCAGTTGCATGATAATTCCCTTGCTATCAAAAAGTTCCTTGGTGTTTTAGATAGAACAGTTAATGATGTTCAATGTCTTGTGAAGCATTTTCATATGGTTCAAACTCAGCTTGATCAAATTTCTAATGTGCAAAGAGATTTGCTTGCTAACAATGCCAAACAAGATAAATTGCAGGCTTTTGGGATTAAGACCCGAGGAGGAACTAGTACTCAAGATCCTCTTTATCCAGAGGGACATCCGAAGAGAATCGAGCAAGATTCTCAAATGCAGGAAAAAGAAATTGTTGTCTCTCCAAATAAGAAAAAGAAACATAAAGAGACTGACAATTCTAATGATCCTATTGCAGATGAAGAGCCAGCTATTGATCCCAACAGTGTATCTATCTCCGATGCTGAAACTGAAGACGGTGCTGAACCTGAAGGTAATGATAATGAGAAGAATGATCCGCCTGAAATTCGAGAGGAAGAAGCACCTGACAAACGTAAGAGGTACACTAAAGAGGACTTCATCGCAAGGAAACATGGGAAGGAGAAAGAACCATGGGTACAGAAACCCATGCCCTTTCCAGGTAAGTCCATCAAATCTAAAGAAGAAGAGCATTATAATAAGTTTTGTGAATGGATTAAACCTCTTTTTCTTCAAATCCCTTTGACTGATGCTATTAAGTTACTTCCTTATTCAAAATATATGAAAGATATTGTCACTAACAAAAGAAAAGTTCCTAATGATGCAATATCTACTATGCTTGCTAACTATTCTTTCAGTGGAAAGATTCCTGAGAAGCTCGGTGATCCAGGTATACCCAACATTCCTTGCTCCATAAAGAATAATTATGTCAAAACTGCTTTGTGTGATCTTGGAGCGGGAGTAAGTGTTATGCCTCTCTCTCTTTGCGAGAGGCTCTGTTTAGAGAAACTAATTCCTACAGATATCTCCCTTCAGATGGCTCACAAGTCAACCGCTATTCCGATAGGTATTTGTGAGGATGTTCCAGTTGAAGTTGCTAATTGTTTAATTCTTACTGATTTTGTTGTGCTTGACATGCCCGAGGATGGGAGCATGTCCATTATTCTTGGTAGACCTTTCCTTAACACCGCAGGTGCTATTATTGATTGCAACAAAGGGAAGGTTACCTTTCATGTGAATGATAAAGAACACACAGTATATTTTCCGAAGAAGACCGACATGAGGCATGCCCTCAACTCTATAGAGAATATCGAGACCGTGAAAATTGGAGAATGGGACTGTCCACTACATGTGCCTCACAAATACAAAACTATCATGGTGGGGACCATGTCCATCAAGGTAAAAGTTCAGTGATTACTTTGTAGGAGGTGATACTTTTTGCTCTATATATCGCTTGTTTGTTGGTAAGACTTGATCAACATTACTAGTGAACGTGTTTTATATGGATAAAAAGTGGAGCTTTCTATGTTTTCATTTGTTTTTAGTATTGTCCTACTTGCTGTACCAAGTATCTATGTTTTTGAAGCTTCACAATACTACTAACTACTTCAAGTTTTCAGAGAGTTTCGCGGCTTTTTGAACTTCGAAAAAATTTCAACAGTGAAGTTTTCAGAAAAAATCCAGAAAAATTATATTAAAAATTTCCACAACGGGAGAGACCCGGAAAGTCCTGGTGCCAGCCAGGGGGGGCTACCAGTGGCCCAGGCGGCCAGCTGGCGCGGCCCAGCCCCTGGTCGCGCCCACAGGGCGCCTGGGGCCCACGGGACCCCCCTCCAGGTATTTCTTCTTCCCCTCTCTCTCTCTTTTTCCAGAAACCCGAGTTCTGGTCGTGATCTTCTTGTTCTTGCTGTTCTTGGGGGCGATTCTTCGATCTCTCTCTACAGCCCATCATTTGAGCTGAAATTTTGAGCAAATACTCCCTGGTATGTGACTCCTCCACTCCTCATTTGTGAGTATTTAATAGTTCTTGGTGCTGTAGAGATGAGCTTGCATGCATGTGTAGAAAGTTGTTTTCCAAGTTTTGATGCAAGTTTATGCCTTGGGCAAGTGAGTTGAGTAGTTTGCCTTAGCTCACTTTGTTTTAATCCTCGTTTTTCTGAATTGTAAAAATTTCAGAAATGAGTTTATTAGGAAGGGCAAAAGGATGGCTTGAGAAGAGGAGGCCCGCACACTCCGATCGAGTCACTAGGGCCGCAGCTTCACCAACGACTGCCAGGGTGAGCTATAATGAAGATCATGTGCCCCTGGAGTTGTTGGAAGATACAAGTCCAGCACGTGCGATGACATATCCATGTGACGAATTCATGGAAGCTGCGGGAATCAAAGATGAGTTTTATAATCTTTGTGCTAATGCAGGTTTGACACGGCTCGTCACCAACCGTGTTACTCAGTATCAAAAACTCACCTCCATTTTCATTAACAGTTTTAGATATAATCCTGAATCAGGTGCTATTGAGTTTAAAATTTATAATGATCTTATCACCATGACTTTGGGAAATTTTTGTGAAGTGATAGGTGTGCCGAACGTTGGGAGGACGGCAAGGATGGCTACTCAGCCCTCCGAGCTGAAAACCGTCATCAACTCTCTCTGCAGCATGGGTACGAGGGATATTCATCGGTCGAAGATCTCCAGTATCTTGTTTCCTCACCTCAGGTATTTTGCATATTATATTGCTAGAGGGGTGTTAGCTCGTGACAACACGAGCAGCATTTCTGCTCCGGATATTGCTATCCTGGCAGCAGCCCTCTCAGGGAGGTCTGATTATAATATTGGTACCTTAATTGCTCGACGCCTTGCTATGAACGGTAACAAGGGGGACTTATATGGTGGCATTTATGCCACGCTTATCTTAGAGCATCTTGGAGGCACCCCACATCCTGATGATACTCCTTTTACTTATTTAAGCTTTGATCTTGCTGCTATGAAAAGGCATAAGTTTGTTACCATGGGTTCTGAGCTTGATAACCTTGTTTATATCTTGCGTTTCGGAACTACCGCGGAACGCGAGATCCGTCTACCTGCACCTCTTTTGTTTGATTATTCTCGCAGGAACGGATGGTCCTTTGATGTTGTCCAGTTCGATGAGTTCATGGTCCAGCATCAGTTCCCTAACCCCATGGAGGGGGTTGTGCCCGACGAGGAGAGGCACAGTGAGATACCACATTTTCAGGAAGAGACCGCCACCGAGTTTGGTGAAGGATCTTCCTCTGTTTGGCGTTCGGAGCCTTCCTCGTGGGAGACTCCGAGGAGTTCGGTGTACGCGCCATCATCCTTCTACGACCCTTGGTCTCACCACCATACCCCTGGAGCAGGAAGCTCCTGGGGGCAGTAGCTGCTACCAACTTAGGCCAAAAGCCTAAGCTTGGGGGAGTACGTGCCCTTCTCACTTTTCCATTGTATTATCCATTTTATTCGCTTTGATCTTTTCGAAGTTTTTGCCCGTTCTTCTTTATTCCTCTATTCGCAAAAACAACAAAAAGATTTTCTCTTCCTTTTGCTTTTATTCAACCTTTGAAAAACCCAAAAAGATTTCCTTTCTCTCTTTAGTTTGCTTTGTTTTCAGAGATCAGCTCGAGTCCGTGATGGCATTTGATTATATTTCCTACATTCGATCGTGCAAGTGACAAGCAGTAATGACGAAGATCGACTGAAAGGAAGCAACAAGGAAGACCGGTATGAACTCTTATTGTTTCTACTTTTGTACATATGCCTGTACTTATGATCTAGAGATCAGCTTGTAGCGACATAGTGCTATGTTTACAATGCTATTCCAGTGGTTCATGCTTTCCTTGTGGCTAGTCTCTAATAACTAGAGTATATAATGTGTTATTGAAATGATCTACATGCATTGCACTGTTCATAGTCTGGTATACTAAGGTGGTATTTCCCTTTAGAGAATTTTTGGATTGACTTGGCACATGCTTACACATGTTTAAGACTAAAAGTCTACTTTGCCTTGATGATCTTTGAGTTTTAGAATAGTTATCTCACTTTCATGCCCGATTCAATGTTGCTTTGTCGCTCTGCATGATTATGACCGTTATTGCTCTCTAGTTGGTCGCTTCCCAGTCTTTTGCTAAAACTCCACCCGTACTAAGCGGAATGACTGCTTGTGCATCCAAAACCTTTAAACCTGTTATGCCATACGAGTCCACTATACCTTCCTATACATGGTATTTACCTGCCATCCCTAACGAAGACTTTCATGTACCATCTCGAAATTAATCAAAAGCATTTCCCTTTTTTTTGTGCCTATGTTTTAGCTCATGAGGAAGTAGTAGTTAATTCATGATCTCTTTAAGTTGGACAAGTTTCACCCCTGGATTGCATGTATAATGTGCGAACCCCTAATATGAAAAGGAACTGGCATTGAGTGCGCCCGGCTCGAAAAGATAATATAACAAACAAACCCTCCTTCACGCTTTGTTCATGAGAAATCAGAAAACTTTGGCAGTGATAAACAAAGGAGATTAAGAGGATGTGATCGTCCCCATGCGGGAGCCGTTCCTCGAGACTTTTCTAGCTTAAAAAGTGATTGAGTTATCTGCTAGCATTCGTTGATGAAATATGCACCTCTCAAAACATATTTACTTCTGTTTTTAAAACCAAGAGCTCTGGTACATGTTTAGTTTTTGTTTCCGATCACGGATTTTCAACCTTGCCAATAAAAGCCACGGTTCGAGAGTCTCATCTTCTTTCTTCAAAGCACTGACTAGGAGAGCATAATTGTCATTCTGAGTGTAATGTGCATTGTCCCAAAGTATTACATTGTCTTCTGCATATTTGTGATATGATTTATTCTAAAATTCTTAGTTCTAGTCTCCTTTAAAACTCTGGAGGAGTCTCTGCATTTATGTTTTGCTTTACTAATGGAGGCTAGCGAGATACCACCTTAATATGCCCAAGCTATGTGCAATGTGATCTTGTCTTGATTTTCAGTAATATATTGTTTACTCTTGATTATTTGTGACTGGTCACTTGAAGGAAGGATTGCTCCTTGCAATGTTCTCGTAAGTACTGTTTCAATACTTGCTGAACTATTTTCGTAGTACATGCTTATATTCAACTAATGAAGCAAAATAGTTTGTCAAAGTTTTCTTTGTCGCGTCCAGTTCGTTGAACTGAATTGCTTGAGGACAAGCAATATGCTAAGCTTGGGGGAGTTGATACGTCTCAAACGTATCTACTTTTCCAAACCCTTTTGATATTGTTTTGACCTCATTCTTGCATGATTTGGACTAAACTAACCCGGACTGACGCTGTTTTCAGCAGAGCTGCCTGTATGGTTTATTTGTGTGCAGGAAAACTGATTTTTAAGCATCTCAGAAAAATCCACGAAAAATCACGAAAAATCCGCGCACCCGAAGAAACCAAATACCAGAAGTGGGGCCAGAGGGGGGGCCAGGGGGTGCCCAGGCGCCCTGTGGGTGCGCCCCCCTGGGCCGCGCCGGGGGCGCCTGGGTGGGGCCCACACCCCCTGGTGCCCTACTTTAGCCTGTATTTTTCCTCGCGATGCAGAAACCTCATATCGGAAGTCCTTTCGCTGTTTTTCGTCGCGGAGCCGCCGCCACCCTCTGTTCTTCTTCGGGAGGGCTAATCTGGAGGCTGATTTGGCCTCCGGAGAGGGGAGATCGTCGCCATCGTCATCATCATCACCACTCCATCATCCCTCCATGACTCCCCCCTTCATGTGTGAGTAATTCCCTTGCTGTAGGCGAAGGGGATGGTAGGGATTGGATGAGTTAGATCATGTAATAGTTCGTCAGATTGTCGGGGGCATGTTGCCTATCATCTAGTATGGTGTTTATCATCTTTGCTACAACTTGTTATTCTTAATGCTTGACACTTAGGGCCCGAGTGCCATGATTTCAGATCTGAACCTTATGTGTTTGCATGAATATATTTGTGTTCTTGATCCTATCTATGAGTTGTATGCACCTGTTACGGTTCGGAACCGGCGATCCCAAAAGTGACAGCTTGGGACACCAAAGGGGATGGCCCGTAGTTTGAGGATTACATGTATTCATTGAGTTTATTGCTTTGTTCCGGTGCTCTTTCACAGGAGCACCTTAATATCCATTATTTCCTTTTGGCCCCGTTCGTAGCGGCATGGTAGGACAAAAGATGTTGTGCAAGTTCTTATTGCAAGCACGTACAACTACCTACGGGATACATGCCTAATGTTTGATATTTGCCTAGATGATCATTACTTTTCCGTGTGCCGTGCCCCAAGTTAGAATCTATCTCATCCATGCAACACCCAAACATCCATCTCCCTAGCCTACAGTATTTTAAACCTTGCTTGTTACTAGTCGCTACTTTTGCTGTTTATTTTGCTATCTACTGTTACTATTTACTTTTACTATTACTATCATCACTATCATATCACTGTTACCACTTATCTTTTGTTGCAAGTTAGTATATTTCAGGTGCGGTTGAATTGACAACTCAACTGTTAAAGCTTATAAATACTCTTTGGCTCCCCGTGTGTCGAACCAATAAATTGGGTTATTCTTACCCGCGAAGACTATCTCGATCCCTTACGGTTGAGGGTTATCAAACACTAAAGAAAAAACTGAAAGGTAAACTAACAAGACTATAAAGCAAAGGTAAAAGATAGCGTGCAACTCCCCTATCTTGAAGAGTGGAGTCCCCGGCAACGGCGCCAGAAACTTTTGCTTGATGGCTTCTCGCCCCTCGTTGGTTACCCCAAGTGGAAGGTTTGAGATGTAGCGTAGCAGCAAGTTTCCCTTGGCAAAGGTACCAAGGATCGAATCCCGTGAGACTCCGAGGGTCGACAAGAAGGTGTCAACGCTAACAGCGCCAACTTAGCGGTTGACAGGACCTGCACACAGATACAAATAACTTTGCTCCCAACGAGTACAGAGAGGTTGTCAATCCCTCCGGCCTTGTCGTTTACAAAGGATCAAACGCAAGAGGTAATAGTGATAGGTATGACTGCAACTAGGAAATAGAACAGGAAGTAAATAGCGGGTGTGATCAGTGATGGTAATATGGACCGGGGTCCCATGATGTTCACTAGTGATGTCTCTCTCCCAAAAGACGATAAAACAGCTAACCGAGGTAAACAAATTACAGCTGGGCAATTGACATGATTATGTGCGCAAACCAATGCTAACTATGCTGTAAAGAAAGGTATAGGCTCAAAAGCATGGGCGGTACGCCAAGGCAAGTAGACCGAAATCCATCTGCATCTACTACTAATCATCCACCTTGAGATATCTATCCAGAACATCTCGCTGGTATTAAGTTGCGAGTCCCATCCAAAGTGTAAACTCGAAGCAACAGACAACTGCATTAAAATAACTTTGCGTAAAGTAAACAATCCTTGCACCCGCAAGTACAAGCACCGTTGTTTTCCCCCTTGTGGCAACAGCACATCCCCTAGACTCATGTTTCTGTCACTCAACTAGTCATCGAGGGGCATGAACCCACAATCAAGCATAACGTTCCCTCTTGGAGTTACTACCTACTACTCGGCCAAAGCAATAAACTGCAACAGAGAACATGCAAGAATTACTCAAGAACATAAATATAAAAGAGGTGAATCAAATATATTACTCACACACAATCTGAACATAATCTCATAATCCATCGGATCCCAGCAAACTCCGTAGAGCCACAGCATAAAGATTACATATGTGCCTCGATCATGTAGGGCAGCTCACGAGGTCTAATCCATGAAGAACAAAGAGGGGAGGAGAACATCACATAGCTACTGGTCATGGACCCATGGTCCAAGGGGGACTACTCACAACTCATCCGGGAAGCGTCCATGGTGGTGGAGAAGCTCCCGGTGGTGGTTCTCCCCTCCGGCAGGGTGCCGGGAAGAGTTCTCCTGGTGCTCCCGATCTTGGAAGCGCGGCGGCGGCGGAACAGAGACGAGATCGCGAAAAAGGGTTCCGTCCTCGAGGGTTTCGGGACGCGAGCAATATATATGCAAAAGGGGGTCACCAGAGGCGGAGGTGGGGCCCCAGGCGCCCCCCTGGCGCGGCCAGGGGTGGGGCCATGCCGGGTGGCCGCCTGGGCCACCCCAGGCTCCCCTCTGGCCCTGCTTTGGTTTTTCTTGAAGCTCCCGATACGCTGATTTTTCCTGTATTTTTCCCGGAATTTTTAGGGCACTTTTAATATGGGGGAAACCTGAAATAGAAAAACAGCAGAAAACAGGAACTGGCACTGTGGTGCACTGAGTTAATAGGTTAGTCCAAATATGATAAAAAGTGTATGGAAGTGCATAAATATCATAGCAATATCACACAAAAGAGGCATGGAGCAAGCAGAAATTATAGATACGTTTTGGACGTATCAGGAAGCCGGTGGTCGACGACGGCCGAAGGTGGACGGAGACGGCGGCGCCAGCGATGCAGGGGCGCCGAGCTCCCACCTACGAGCGCAGGTGGCGTAGTAGACGACGACGTACTCTGCGACACTGGGGTGCGGTGAACAAAGTGCAGTGGCTACGCGGGCGACATGGCCATGGCGACTTCAAAGGCGGACGAGCACTGTGGAGACGATGGCGGCGCGCAGAGGGGGGAATGGGGTAGGATTTGACCTAGGGCGTCGGAGATGGCCTTGTAGAGGCTGGGGATGCGTCGGATTGGCGACACGTGGTCGATCCGCGACGTGGTCCAGCACACGGCGACCACCCAGCCCTGGTGAGCAGTAGGAAGAAGGAGATGGGGATGGTGGGCTGGGCCATTTGGTTTAATGGGCCAAGGTGTCCAGTAGGTTTAGGTCTCTCTCCCCCTTTTTTTAAGTATTCCTTTTTCTGTTTCTTTTATTTCTTTACTATTTTTGTTTATAGTTTCATTTATTTTAGTTTTATAAAATACCAAGTTAGCATCTAAATTAGTACTACTAATTAGGCCACTGCCTCAATTATTTTGACAGGCTCCTAATTTAGTTATAACATTAGAAACTTATAAAAGACATTAATTTAATTATTATTGCCACTATTACAATTATTTTGGAGCAATTAAATAGTTTATAAAAATGTTATTTCTCCATCATTACTACTTATGATTTATTTGTCATGTTTAGAACATTTTTGTTTTAATGTTTGAAAACTTTTACCGTTTGACTTGATTTTGATTTTGAATTCGAACTGGTTTCGAATCAACGCGAGTTTATTAACAGTATCTGAGGTGACGTGGCATCATTAGCAGAGGTTACTGTAGGTTAAGTATCCGGGCGTCACAGGCGAGGAGGGGGGGGGGGCTATCGATGGATGGTGCCTCACCGGCCTGGACAGGGGCGTCTTTTATAGCGGCTCGGGGCGGCCGCGTGCGAATGCGTGGAGGGAGGCGGGGCAGTGTCGCCGCACTGCTCCGCCCGTGAATCAATGGCAGGCTGACCGGCGACAGCCTTGGCATTGATTCCCTGCGGGAAAACCGAGACGATGAGGACGACGAGGCGTCGTCTCGCTGACTCGCCGGTCCCGCCACTTTTTCGCGCCAAAACATTCGCGCCGGCGTCCTCGGGCGCCCCCCAGCGCGTCGGGTTCGACCTGGGTCCGCCGGCGCCAGTTTCGGCCCAATCCGGCGAAAAACTGGCTCGTGGGAACGCGACTGGGCCGATTTTTCGACACCGACGCTAAAAAACGGCCTTGGGGGCCTGTTGGGGGCGCGGCTGGAGATGCTCTGAGACGGGCATACTCTTGGATTTTCAAGTTTCGTCAGGACAAGTTTTTGACTAACATAGGAAGTAGGTGGCTCAAAATGTGAATAACAACTATATAGGGAAAATAATAAATGTTAAATGGGCGAACAAAATTTTGCAAAAACAAAAATAAAAAATATGGAAGAACAAAGCTCCATCCCCTCCACACAGCTCAGATTATTTAATCCAGGCCAACTGGACGATGACGAAACCAACATTTCCGTGCCTCACCAAAGAAAAATAAAGTCGCAACATTTCAAACATCCTATAAAACCTCCCACCCCACCCTCCACGAGAAGCCAGCCAGCTCTATTCCACCAACTCGTCCTCCCCCACGCCATTAACCCACCATCGACCAGCGGCGCAGCAGGCCACCAGAAGCTCGCCCCTCAAACCTTTCTTGATTGTGTTGGCTCGGTAAAGACTAGTTGATTGCTTCTCCATACTCCACTATGGGTGAGCCACTCTTCGGCATATCTTCACAAGTCCATTGTCACCACAATGAACGGCAAGTTTCAAGCACTTGATCTCTTCGTGATGCATCACTTGAACTTGCACACCACAACCTTGATTTGACATCATCCTCCATATGTTGTATGTGATCTTCCTCTTGACGCAAGCCCATGAAAGATAACCTAACCCCACATAGAATTCTCACAAAGACCATGGGTTTGTACACAAAACGTAATTAACAATGTTTACCATACCATGGGATCGCTTGATCCCTCTCGATACATCTTCTACGCTTTGTGTGTTGATCAACTTGAAACATTCTATGTACTTAGTCTTGATCAACCTTGAATCTTTCCAACTATATTCATTTGGATGATGTCTTAGGTAAACATGAATGATCACACACTTTTCTTATCCAAGACATGCTTGCAATAAGCTCAACACTCACAAGACCAATCTTTGGGTAATTCCTTAATAACATCTTGGTCATCACAAACTCTCCTTGAAACCAACAAATGGACTCCAAGAAAAGCCTATGGACAAACCTTTCAAATATAACTCACGCAACCATTTGTCCATAGTGATTGTCATCAATTACCAAAACCAAACATGGGGCACAGCATGCTCTTTCAGATGGGCCGACGAGTATGATGGACTGTGGTGGCGAGGGGACAAGATTTGCTGAGTGATTTAGTAACATTATTTATATAAAATGCCGCCATTTATATTAGATGTTAATATTTCTACCCTTGAAACATACCTGTCTTCAAGAATAACTGATTCTCTTTCGATTAAACTCTCTCTTTCGAACACAAATCTCCAGTGATTTGAGTCAGCCTCTGATGATTGACCATTCTAATACTAAGTGATTGTTTCAATATAGTACTTACAGTAAAAACACTGAGCATAATATTGTTGGGCATATTAGATTTGCATAAGTCTCAGTCATCAACGTCTGAAATAATCAAGAGAACTTGCAACGCAAATGAAAGGATCTCGAATGATCTTAATCAACTATTGATTCTATGAATGAAACATCAGTCGCTTTCCACCGTTCCCTAAATATAGCAGCCAACATTTTCCCCATGTTAATTCATTGACTATACAAACCATGCAGGTGGACGCACAACTCATCCTCCGTAGATAAAAGTCCCACAACATTGATGTGCATCAAGTGTTATGTTCAGATATACACATCAATGTAACGTAACAAGTTTATAGAGACCACCAATGTAGACCATTCGACATAGTACGGGAGTTGTCTTTGTACTTTCATTTGCAATACCTAAGACAACCACTATGTACCAGTGATGATGTAATGGAAAACAAGTCAGTTATATTCAAAGATGCATGTACAAATGCGTCTAGTCATCAATGCATAGACTGCGTGTTCTCTTGTGCGCAAAGTCATAAATGTATTATGATTGTTCAACAATTTGCCTCACTGGTACAATTTACTAGAGAAGATGAAAAATGTGAGTTGTCTGCCATCTGTGTGCAAAGAGCAGGGAGGAGATACAAGGATGAAGGGCGGCGAAAAGTATTGAGAACAAGGACAATTTCTTTGATCATATATTTGATTTATTGATTTTACAAAGCAAAATGCTCTATATATAGCTTCATAACTCAATTAAAATGCACACTTTAGTCTATATGCGAAAAATCATACAGTTTAGTATTGTAACATCCACTTATGGAGAAAACAGAAAACAACGACAAAACGTGAAGATCAAGAATAAATAATCCAAATGGCTAAAAAGCCACGATCTATTTCACCAAGTTTTTCTTTATCTATATTTGTACACCATCAATCTGCACACTATTGCTCTCTTAAATTAGCACCTCATTGCACTTTTTTATTTATCATGTATGCCACCAAGTCATGTAATCGACTAAATGATCCATATTATCTACTCCCTCCGTTCCGATTTACTCATCGTGGTTTTAGTTCAAATTTAAACTAAAATCACGACGAGTAAATTGGAACGGAGAGAGTACTATATTATTCTTGCTTAACTTACCAAAACCCGATAAACTATAAATAACAAATATAAGCAACAACAAATTGTCGATAACGTGCTTACGCACGGGCGCGGCGTGTCGTTGCGCCTCCGCCTGCTAGTAGGATGAATAACCACCATAGGAAATATGTGGCTCAAAATGTGAATAACAACTATATGCTGAAAATAATAAATGTTAAATGGGCGAACAAAATTTGGCAAAAAAAAAAGGAAGAACAAAGCTCCATCTCCTTCACACAGCTCAGACTATTTGATCCAGGCCGATGACGATACCACACGTCCCAACATTTCCGTGCCTCATAAAAAAAATCCCAACATTTCTAACATCCTATAAAACCTCCCACCCCACCCTCCACGAGAAGCCATCCCCATTCCATTCCACCAACTCGTCCTCCCCCGCCAATTCAAAAAAAAAAAACTCGTCCTCCCCCGCGCCATTAACCCACCATCGACCAGCAGCACAGCAGGCCACCAGAAGCTCGCCCCTCGACCTCCCATGGCGAAATGCAGCAAGATCCGCGACATCGTCTGGCTCCGGCAGACCCTGCGGAGGTGGCGGTCCCGCGCTGCGGCGCGCGTGGCCGAGGGCGGCGCGGTGTCCGTGCCGGCGGGGCACGTAGCGGTGTGCGTGGGCGGCGCGTCGCGGCAGTTCGTGGTGCGGGCGGCGCACCTGAACCACCCCGTCTTCCTGGAGCTGCTCCTGCAGGCGGAGGAGGAGTACGGGTTCCGGACCGGCGCCTGCGGCCCCATCGCGCTCCCCTGCGACGAGGACCGCTTCCGGGACGTCCTCCGCCGCGTCTCCTCCGAGGACCGCCGCGGCCGTTCGTTCGGCTGCCGCGCGCCGGCCGCCAGCAGCCGAGACGTCGCGACGCGGCCGTTGCTGCGGCGGCCGGCGGCGGAGGAGCTCGTGTGGTGACGGATCCATGGGAGCAACACGCATAGCCCATTCGGTGTACGTGCTCTGCTCTCAGGCAAGCTGGCCGTGGCGATTTGCGGCGGCAGCGGCGGCTGGTCTTCCGGACGCGGGAATGGCGCGAGCATGCCGTGGCCGAGGAGACTGCGCCCGCCCGCCCGCCCGCGCGCACAGCAAGCGGCCGAGGCCTGAATATCTGATTGAAGGGCGTGGTCGGGTAGTAGTGGCCGGCGGCGCCACGAATTGTGAATCGGACAAGGCGCCGCGCTTGAGCAACTGAGGCAGGCTGGCCGGCCGGCGTGTGGCTAGCAAATAGTGCTAGCTCTGCTTGACTGCAGCTAATGATTAGTTACAAGATGACCATTTTTTGTGATGTCGTATTTGGTAGTAACACTCCTCGCTGGGAATAATAAAGAATATTTTCTTCGCGTCATCAACGTTGCATGGAGCCATCTTCAAAATAGACTTCGACCGGTCAACGTCTGCCACCGTGTCCAGACACATAATCACGTTGCATGGAGTCATCTTCAAAATATACTTCAAAAAGCATATGACAAAGTTCTTTTGCAAACTTTGCGCAAGAAGAGATTTTCATCAAAATGGTGTCGATGAGTAGAGAGTTTTGTTTCTGGAGGTAGTGTGGCTATCAAAGTCAACGATAATGTTGGCAACTACTTTCAGACTAAGAAGGGGCTTCGCCAAGGGAGGTGGATTAGGAGCACTCGGCGACGCGCATCTATGAAATCTCTGCCGACCGCCTGATGTCTCGTGATTCGAGCCAAATATGTCGAAACTATTACAGTGAGCGAATACGGCAACGGCGGCGTACGACTAAACAGTATCTACATGTTCTGGCACATTTATTCTATCTCCACGCTGCATCGAGAGGTACAGAACATTTATGTGGGGGTAATTAAATGAACGACCTCCACCTACCTAGCGATATTTCTCCTAGCTCCCAAGCACACCATTGCCTGACGAGCTGCTCGCATCTAGGCTGCTCGGAATGTTTGTATTCCAAACAATATTTGCTGAGAAGAAGAGCATTCTTGAAAGTAATTAATCTAGCACCTCAGCCCATCCTGCCAAATCTTTAGACGCCGATCTAATTTGGCGGAAAGGGGTCACCAGCTGAGTAGATCGGGGTCTAGATCGTACAGCCGCCATGGATTCCAGGTAAGATTGATTTTATTTCCAACTGTAAGATGAACTACGGTGGATTTGCTACTTATCAGTTTGTTGTTTACCAAGTTGGTCATGTTAATTTTCTGCTCGATCCAAGTTTTGAGCGCAGACAAGTGCGCTGCCGGTATAGCACAGATGGCAGTAACAGAGACGCGGGCGTTGTCCACCGTAGTGGAAGCGGACGAGGTTGATTCTTCTAATGCAAGCACAGAGCAACATGTTTCAACAGTTCTAGATGGTGAACCAGGGCCGAAATCAAGAACTCCAAGTTTTATTGATGTCGATAGGGAAAACAGTGGATGGGTTCGACGGTGAGTATTTTCTATACATGATGCTTTTGTTTCTCGGCGTGCTGTACTAAACGAAATATTACAATTAGAACAAAAGACATAGATGGAATATCTTATTTTTATTACTGGTTTATAACTTTATATCAAAGTATATACATTTTTATGATGTTCACACTGGCAATGTTGTACATATGAAATACAGTCATAGGCACGGTGCAATGCCAGACGAAAGAGCTGCTAGTGCAGATAGGATAAGTGCACTTGAACTTGCATTTAGAGGATTTGCTGAGAGGAAAGGAGACGCAGTAGTGGTGCCTTCGATGGGATTGACATTTGATTCTCTTGGAGAAGCTTACGACTACTACAATCTGTATTCGTGGGAGTGCGGCTTTGGAATATGGTACGGGAAGAGTCGGACAAACGTGAAAGGAGCTAAAAGCATGCAAGAGCTACTCTGCAACTGCGGGGTAAGGATACAAGCAAAATATTCATTGTGTTCCTTTCATTTAGATGAAAGTTTGGTTAAACTAAACGAGACATGATGTTCTACAGGGCAAACCAAAGAAAGTTAACTCCAGTTCTTCCAGAACAGAGTGTCCAGCCATGATTAGATTGCTTAGAACTGAAGACGACGGGTGGTACATATGCGAATATAGAGTATCTCACAACCATGAGATGTTGCACACATGCGCACAGAAACTGCACTTCCCTTCACACAGACACATCGACAAATACACCAGAGAGCTGGTATCTCAGTTGCGCCAAAATAACATCAATCTTAGCAAGGTTTATAGCATAATTGGTACATTTTTCGGTCGTATTGAGAATGTCCCTTTCACCAAGAGGTGCTTGCGGACGTTGTGTGCAAAATTGAGCAGAGACCAGGCAGATGAAGACGTTAAGAAAACCATGGATTATTTTTCAGAACTGAAGCAGTCAGACCCTGAATTCACTTACACTGTCCATGTAGACAGTGAAAGTAGAGTTCGGACACTAATATGGACCACTGGGAAGAGCAAATTGCAGTACCACTACTTAGGGAAATGATTCATGAAAAAAAAATCCATTCTGTAGAGTGGATATCGTCTAAAAAAATAGTTTAGTCGTAGTCTGGCAAAAGAGCGTTTCGAAAATTTGTAGGGAAGACTTTCGGTCGTCGCATATCGACATATAATGCCATGGATATAAATGGTGTGCACTGAAAAAGCAACCGAGTTGGCAGAATCATGTTCATTCGCTCTAAAAGTATACTGCCGTACGAAAAAACAGCCGGCGAAAATAAATGCTGGATGTTTTGTAATATTTGGAAATAGTGTTTTGACAAACATATAAGGTATTAATGGAAAAGCCTAAATTAAATGTGGATGGGTACAGGTGGTCAGCATTAAATTCAGCTTTGATTGCCCTAGGACGGTAAGAGAAAAAAAGTTATATTTTCTATGTAAAAAAGCACCCAAAAAGGAATGTGGCACGAAGTTTCCTACGCCTGTTATTGCAGCAGCCTACTAGTAAAGCATCTGAGTTTCCGTCGGCGTGGTTGTTTTGTCTGGAGAGGTTGGTTCTCACATGCTTCAGAACTACAGATCCAGAGCAAATCTCTTGAAGGAAGCGGGAGCAAATCTCAGAACTACAGATCCAGAGCAAATCTCTTGAAGGAAGCGGGAGCAAATCTCTTGAAGGAAGCGGCAACAAGGTTAGTTCTTTCAAATATCAACGTTTCTCAACGCCTGGTCAGCTGCATCAAGCACATGTTCGAGCAAGCGTGAGGAACTAGGACGTGAGTATGACATCCTGGAACAGGAACAAAACACAAAAGTTATAATGTTGCTGCTTTTGGGTGTGAACTGACATGGAAAAACTTATACGCTTGTTTGAGACATACCTTGGTTGAATGATGAAGATATGAGATCTTGGGTTAGATCCAGCTCTTAGAGTGCATCGAGAAGCCTATGCCATGGCTGCCACGAATTCTGTCTGCTTGGAATGGAAACGACTTGGGCGTATATGTGCAGATGGGAGGTGTTTATAATGGGAGCACGGAAGCGTGTGGGGGCACCGGCTGGGCGGTATTGATGGTTAAACAGTGGGAATTAAGTGTGTTGGAGCAGGCTTTTGGGCATGGAAAAGTTGACTTGCGGACAAAGTGAACAGTATAGGTAGGAGTTGATTTATTGAGAAGAAGTACGACGTGACGTGGGCACACGGGTGGACGTAAATGGTGAACACTAATTACGGTGTTAATCTGGAATATATTAGATGATACTGAAGTGAACACATAATTGGGAAGGTAGATAATGAAAAATAAATATAACATACATCTGATTAGGAATATATCAGGGGAGTAGAAGTTGTGATACATGATTACAACATCTGATAAGTTGCCATTGGATGACAACTGGTTACCGACGATACATAAAAACATTTTTATTCATTACTAAGCGCTTGAAGTACAGACAGGAGTCGGGAAAGATAATGGCGGCTTCAAGCAACCTTGCAGCATAGGAAGAACAGAGCGAGCAGATTGACTAGGAGGAGAGCGATGATGATGCGGTGAAATTTCTTGTCTTCCCGGGAAGCAACAGTGAGCAGCCTCGGCCACTTCGCACGTATGACGTTGATGTAGTTGTCCTCCCATTTCCAAAAGTTGCATTTGCGAGTCTTGAAAAAAATCCAGAAAACAGGAGATGAGTACATGGACCAGAACGGTATAGTACTGAATAAAAGAAAATATTTATGACTTACCCACTCGTGCTCACACTTGTAAAAGTGCTTACCTGGATTTCTGGTCGTGCGGGAGACCCACCACTGAACCATGCCATTGTTGCAGAAAGGGCAAACCATGAGTGGAAGTGGTGGTTGCTCGTCAAGAGAAACAAGGGGGGCGCTGGAGCTTGACATGAGAGTGCTTGAGCTTGACATGGCAACGAGAACCATCTACAAGAGAGGAGGAAAGTGAGAGAGCTAGATAGTGGATATGTTCGGTTCTTGATAGTATGATATGCGGTATTGAGGAAGCTGCAAGCTGCAAGTATGTTAGAAATGATGAGAGGAGGAAGATGACCGTTGTAGTGAGGATTGAGCCGTTGCAAGAAAATGAGGAGCGTGTGCATTAAGTTCAGTGGGTGGTTGGAAGTTGGCGGATGACAGCGAGTGATGTACAGGATGGCATCCATTTGTCTGGACGATGGGAGAAAACGTGTTGCACTGTTCAGCTGACATACCACACTGTGCAGAGGAATACCAAAAATTGAAAAGCTGTGAATACGAAGCAGCTATTATAGCGAGTGCGAATCCCAACGCTAGTGGATGGGATGGATTACAGTGAGGGGGGTCGCCGAGAGCTCCTAGGCAATTTCGCTTCGCCAAGGGGCAATAATAGCTGATATGTTAGCTACACTTGTTGAGCGGGCTAAGGTGGCCGGTCAAATTAGCGGTGTGATTCCTCATTTGGTAAAAGAAGTGAAGGAAATATGCCCTAGAGACAATAATAAAGTTGTTATTTATATTTCCTTATATCATGATAAATGTTTATTATTCATGCTAGAATTGAATTAACCGGAAACTTAGTACATATGTGAATACATAGACAAAACAGAGTGTCCCTAGTATGCCTCTACTAGACTAGCTCATTGATCAAAGATGGTTATGTTTCCTAGCCATAGACATGAGTTGTCATTTGATCAACGGGATCACATCATTAGGAGAATGATGTGATGGACAAGACCCATCCGTTAACTTAGCACTATGATTGTTTAGTTTTACTGCTATTGCTTTCTTCATGACTTATACATGTTCCTATGACTATGAGATTATGCAACTCCCGAATACCGGAGGAACACCTTGTGTGCTATCAAACGTCACAATGTAACTGGGTGATTATAAAGATGCTCTACTGGTGTCTCCGAAGGTATTCGTGGTGTTGGCATAGATCAAGAATAGGATTTGTCACTCCGAGTGTCGGAGAGGTATCTCTGGGCCCTCTCGGTAATACACATCATAATAAGCCTTGCAAGCAAATGACTAATGAGTTAGTCACGGGATGATGTATTACGGAACGATTAAAGAGACTTGCCGGTAACGAGATTGAACTAGGTATTGAGATACCGACGATCGAATCTCGGGCAAGTAACATACTGATGACAAAAGGAACAACATATGTTGTTATGCGGTTTGACCGATCAAGATCTTCGCAAAATATGTGGGAGCCAATATGAGCATCCAGGTTCCGCTATTGGTTATTGGCCGAAGATGAGTCTCGGTCATGTCTACATAGTTCTCGAACCCGTACGGTCCGCACGCTTAACGTTTGATGACGATCGATATTATGAGTTTATGAGTTTTGATGTACCGAAGGTAGTTCGGAGCCCCGGATGAGGTCAAGGACATGAGGAGGAGTCTCGGAATGTCCGAGATGTAAAGATTGATATATTGGATGGCTATATTCAGACACCGGAAATGTTCCGGAAAAGTTTCAGATTTAACCGGAGTGCCGGAGGGGGTTACCGGATCCCCCCAGAGGGAGTATGGGCCGTAGTGGGCCTATGAGGGAAAGAGATGGGCAGCCCATAGGGCTGGCCGCACCCCCCCGGGGTTCCTAGTTAGACTAGGAAAATGGGGGGAGGCGCCACCTCTCCTTTTTCTTCTCCTCTCCCCCTTCCTTTCCTACTCTTAGTAGGAATAGGAAAGGGGATTCCTATTCCTACTAGGAGTAGGAATCCTAATCCTGGCGCGCCTTAGAAGGCCATCCGTACCTCCTCCCTTGCTCCTTTATGTACGGGGGCATAGGGGCACCCAAAGACACCCAAGAAATATTGTTCTAGCCGTGTGTGGTGCTCCCCTCCACAGAAACACACCTCGGTCATACCATTGCAGTGCTTAGGCGAAGCCCTGCGCCGGTAGCTTCATCATCTCCGTCATCACGCCATCGTGCTAACGAAACTCTCCCGTGAAGCTCAACTGGATGAAGAACTCGTGGGACGTCATCAAGCTGAACGTGTGATGAACGCGGAGGTGCCATACGTTTGGTGCTTGATCGGTTGGATCGCGAAGAAGTCTGACTACATCAACCGCGTCACTAGATGCTTCCGCTTTCGGTCTACGAGGGTACGTAGACACACTCTCCCCTCGCGTTGCTATGCATCTGGTAGATAGATCTTGCGTGATCATAGGATTTTTTTTAAATACTACGTAAACCAATAGTGGCATCGTGAGCCATGTCTATGCGTAGATGATATGCACGAGTAGAACACAAGTGAGTTGTGGACGATACTAGTCATACTGCTTACAAGCATGTCATAATTTGATTCGGCGATATTGTTGGATGAAGCGGCCCAGACCGACATTACGCGTACGCTTACGCGAGACTGGTTCTACCGACGTGCTTCGCACACAGGTGGCTGGCGGGTGTGAGATTCTCCAACTTTAGTTGAATCAAGTGTGGCTACGCCCGGTCCTTGTGAAGGTTAAAACAGAACATACTTGACGAAACATCGTTCTGGTTTTGTATGCGTAGGTAAGAACGGTTCTTGCTAAGCCCGTAGCAGCCACGTAAAACTTGCGACAACAAAGTAGAGGACGTCTAACTTGTTTTTGCAGGGCATGTTGTGATGTGATATGGTCAAGACATGATGAGTGATATGTTATTGTATGAGTTGATCATGTTTTGTAAAGTTATCGGCAACTGGCAGGAGCCATATGGTTGTCGCTTTATTGTATGAAATACAATCGCCATGTAATTGCTTTACTTTATCACTAAGCGGTAGTGATAGTCGTGAAAGCAATAGTTGGCGAGACGACAATGATGCTACGATGAAGATCAAGGTGTCGCGCCGGTGACGATGGTGATCATGACGGTGCTTTGGAGATGGGGATCAAAAGCACAAGATGATGATGGCCATATCATGTCACATATTTTGATTGCATGTGATGTTTATCTTATTATGCTTCTTATTTTGCTTAGTACGGCGGTAGCATTATAAGATGATCCCTTACAAAATTTCAAGGTATAAGTGTTCTCCCTGAGTATGCACCGTTGCGAAAGTTCGTCGTGCCGAGACATCACGTGATGATTGAGTGTGATAAGCTCTACGTTCAAATACAACGGGTGTAAGACAGTTTGGCACATGCAGAATACTCGGGTTAAACTTGACGAGCCTAGCATATGCAGATATAGCCTCGGAACACTGGAGACCGAAAGGTCGAGCATGAATCATATAGTAGATATGATCAACATAAGCTGTTCACCATTGAAAACTACTCCATCTCACGTGATGATCGGACATGGTTTAGTTGATTTGGATCACGTGATCATTTAGATGACTAGAGGGATGTATATCTAAGTGGGAGTTCTTTAGTAATATGATTAATTAAACTTTAATTTATCATGAACTTAGTCCTAGTAGTATTAGCATATCTATGTTGTAGATCAATAGCTCGCGATGTAGCTCCCCGTTTGTTTTATATGTTCCTAGAGAAAACTAAGTTGAAAGATGTTAGTAGCAATGATTCGGACTTGTTCCGTGATCTGAGAATTTTCCTCATTGCTGCATAGAAGTATTATGTCCTTGATGCACCGCTAGGTGACATATCTATTGCAGGAGCAGATGTAGACGTTATGAACGTTTGACAAGCTCGGTATGATGACTACTTGATAGTTTAGTGCATCATGCTTTACAGCTTAGAACCGGGACTTCAAGAACGTTTTGAACGCCATGGAGCATATGAGATGTTCTAGGAGTTGAAATTAGTATTTCACACTCATGCCCGTGTCGAGAGGTATAATACCTCTGACAGTACATTGCCTACAAGATGGAGGAGAATAGCTCAACTAGTGAGCATGTGCTCAGATTGTCTCGGTACTACAATTTCTTGAATCAAGTGGGAGTTAATCTTCCAAATAAGATAGCAATTGACAAAGTTCTCTAGTCACTATCACCAAGTTAGTATAACTTCATGATGAACTATAATATGCAAGGGATGACGAAAGTAATTCCCGAGCTCTTCGCGATGCTGAAATCGGCGAAGGTAGAAATCAAGAAAGAGCATCAAGTGTTGATGGTTAACGAGACCACTTGTTTCAAGTAAAGGGCAAAGGGATAGAAAGGGAACTTCAAGAAGAATGACAAGCAAGTTGTCACTCCCGTGAAGATACCCAAAGCTAAACTCAAGCCTGAAACTAAGTGCTTCTACTACAAAGGAAATGGTCACTGGAACTGGAACTACCCTAGATACTTGGCGGATAAGAAGGATGGCAAAGTGAACAAAGGTATATTTGATATACAGATTATTGATGTGTATTTTACTAATGTTCATAGCAACCCTTGGGTATTTGATACCAGTTCAGTTGCTAAAATTAGTAATTCGAAACGAGAGTTGCAGAATGAACAAAGACTAGTTAAAGGTGAAGTGGCGATGTGTGTTGGAAGTGGTTCCAAGATTGATATGATCATCATCGCACACTCCCTGTACTTTCGGGATTAGTGTAGAACCTAAATAAATGTTATTTGGCATTTGCGTTGAGCATGAATATGATTTGATCATGTTTGTTGAAATACGGTTATTCATTTAAAGTCATAGAATAATTGTTATTCTGTTTACATGAATAAAGCCTTCGATGGTCATACACCCAATGAAAATAGTTTGTTGGATCTCGATCGTAGTGATACACATATTCATAATATTGAAGCCAAAAGATGAAAGGTTAATGATGATAGTGCAACTTATTTGTGGCACTGCCATTTAGGTCATATTGGTGTAAAGCGCATGAAGAAACTCCATAGTGATGGACTTTTGGAATCACTTGATTATGAATCACTTGGTGCTTGCGAACCATGCCTAATGGACAAGATGACTAAAACTCCGTTCTCCGGAACAATGGAGCGAGCAACGGATTTGTTGGAAATCATACATACTGATGTATGTGGACTAATGAGTGTTGAAGCTCGCGGCGGGTATTGTTATTTCTGACCTTCACTGATGATTTAAGCAGATATGAGTATATCTACTTAATGAAGCACAAAGTCTGAAACATTTGAAAAGTTCAAAGAATTTCAGAGTGAAGTAGAGAATCATCGTAACAAGAAAATAAACTTTCTACGATCTGATCGTGGAGGTGAATATTTGAGTTACGAGTTTGGTCTTCATTTGAAGCAATGTGAAATAGTTTCACACTCACGCTACCCGGAACACCACAGCGTAATGGTGTGTCCAAACGTCGTAACCGTACTTTATTAGATATGGTGCGGTCTATGATGTCTCTTACCGATTTACCCCTATCGTTTTGGGTTATGCATCAGAGACAGCTGCATTCACGTTAAATAGGGCAACATCTAAATCCGTTGAGATGATGCCTTATGAACTGTGGTTTGGCAAGAAACCAAAGTTGTCGTTTCTTAAAGTTTTGGGCTACGATGCTTATGTGAAAAAGCTTCAACCTGATAAGCTCGAACCCAAGTCGGAGAAATGTGTCTTCATAGGATATCCAAAGGAGACTGTTGGGTACACCTTCTATCACAGATCCGAAGGCAGGATATTCGTTGCTAAGAATGGATCCTTTCTAGAGAAGGAGTTTCTCTCGAAAGAAGTGAGTGGGAGGAAAGTGGAACTTGATGAGGTAATTGTACCTTCTCCCGAATTGGAAAGTAGTACATCACAGAAACTAGTTACAGTGATTCCTACACCAATTAGTGAGGAAGCTAATGATGATGATCATGAAACTTCAGATCAAGTTTCCGCTGAACTTCGTAGATCAACCAGAGTACGTTCTGCACCAAAGTGGTATGGCAACCCAGTTCTGGAAGTCATGTTACTAGACCATGATGAACCTACGAACTATGAGGAAGCGATGATGAGCCCAAATTCCGCAAAATGGCTTGAGGCCATGAAATCTGAGATGGGATCCATGTATGAGAACAAAGTGTGGACTTTGGTTGACTTGCTTGATGATCGGCAAGCCATCAAAAATAAATGGATCTTCAAGAGGAAGACCGACGCTGACGGTAATATTACTGTTTACAAAGCTCGACTTGTTGCGAAAGGTTTTCGACAAGTTCAAGTATTTGACTACGATGAGACTTTCTCACCCGTAGCGATGCCTAAGTCTGTCCGAATCATGTTAGCAATTGCCGCATTTTATGATTATGAAATCTGGCAAATGGATGTCAAACTGCATTTTTGAATGGATATCTCAAAGAGGATTCGTATATGATACAACTAGAAGGTTTTGTCGATCCTAAAGGTGCTAACAAAGTGTGCAAGCTCCAGTGATCCATCTATGGACTGGTGCAAGCATCTCGGAAATTGAATATACGCTTTGATGAGGTGATCAAAGCATATGGTTTTATACAGACTTGTGGTGAAGCCTGTATTTACAAGAAAGTGAGTGGGAGCACTACATCCTTTTCTGATAAGTATATGTGAATGACATATTGTGGATCGAAAATGATGTAGAATTTTCTGGAAAGCATAAAGGAGTGTTTGAAAGGAGTTTTTTCAAAGAAAAAAACCTTGGTAAAGCTGGTTACATATCGAGCATCAAGATCTATAGAGATAGATCAAGATGCTTGATAAGTTTTTTCAATGAGTACATACCTTGACAAGATTTTGAAGTAGTTCAAAATGGAACAGTCAACGAAAGAGTTCTTGCCTGTGTTGCAAGGTGTGAAGTTGAGTAAGACTCAATGCCCGACCACTGCAGAAGATAGAGAGAGAATGAAAGTCATTCCCTATGCCTCAGCCATAGGTTCTATGAAGTATGCCATGCCCTGAGTTTGGAAAGGGAGTACAATTTTGATCTAGGAGTAGATCATTGGACATCAGTCAAAATTGTCCTCGGTTACTTGATGACTAAGGAAATATTTCTCAGTTATGGAGGTGATAAAGAGTTTGTCGTAAAGAGTTACGTCGATGCAAGCTTTAACACCGATCTGGATGACTCTGAGTCTCGATCTGGATACATGTTGGAAGTGGGAGCAATTAGCTAGAGTAGCTCCATGCAGAGCATTGTAGACATAGAAATTTGCGAAATACATACGGATCTGAATGTGTCAGGCCCGTTGACTAAACTTCTCTCACAAGCAAAACATGATCACACCTTAGTACTCTTTGGGTGTTAATCACATGACGATGTGAACTAGATTGTTGACTCTAGTAAACCCTTTGGGTAGTGGTCACATGGCCATGTGAACTATGGGTGTTAATTCACATAACGATATGAATTATTGGTATTAAATCACATGGCGATGTGAACTAGATTATTGACTTTAGTGCAAGTGGGAGACTGAAGGAAATATGCCCTAGAGGCAATAATAAAGTTCTTATTTATATTTCCTAATATCATGATAAATGTTTATTATTCATGCTAGAATTGTATTAATCGGAAACTTACTACATGTGTGAATACATAGACAAAACAGAGTGTCCCTAGTATGCCTCTACTAGACTAGCTCATTGATCAAATATGGTTATGTTTCCTAGCCATAGACATGAGTTGTCATTTGATCAACGGGATCACATCATTAGGAGAATGATGTGATGGACAAGACCCATCCGTTAGCTTAGCACTATGATCGTTTAGTTTTACTGCTATTGCTTTCTTCATGACTTATACATGTTCCTATGACTCCCGAATAACGGAGGAACACCTTGTGTGCTATCAAACGTCACAACGTAACTGGGTGATTATAAATATGCTCTACTGGTATCTCCGAAGGTATTCATGGTGTTGGCATAGATCAAGAATATGATTTGTCACTCCGAGTGTGGGAGAGGTATGTCTGGGCCCTCTCGGTAATACACATCATAATAAGCCTTGCGAGCAAATGACTAATGAGTTAGTCACGGGATGATGTATTACGGAACGAGTAAAGAGACTTGCCGGTAACAAGATTGAACTAGGTATTGAGATACCGACGATCGAATCTCGAGCAAGTAACATACCGATGACAAAAGGAACATTGTATGTTGTTATGCGGTTTGACCGATAAAGATCTTCGCAGAATATGTGGGAGCCAATATGAGCATCCAGGTTCCGCTATTGGTTATTGGCCGGAGATGAGTCTCGGTCATGTCTACATAGTTCTCGAACCATAGGGTCTGCACGCTTTACGTTGGATGACGATCGGTATTATGAGTTTATGAGTTTTTATGTACCGAAGGTAGTTTGGAGTCCCGGATGAGGTCACGGACATGACGAGGAGTCTCGGAATGTCTGAGACGTAAAGATTGATATATTGGACGACTATATTCGGACACCGGAAGTGTTTCTGAAAAGTTTCGGATTTAACCGGAGTGGCGGAGGGGTTATCGGAACCCCCCCCCCCCCCCAGGGAGTATGGGCCATAGTGGGCCTATGAGGGAAAGAGGTGGGCAGCCCATAGGGCTGGCCGCACCCCCTAGGGTTCCTAGTTGGACTAGGAAAATGGGGGGAGGCGCCACCTCTCCTTTCCTTCTCCTCTCCCCCTTCCTTTCCTACTCCTAGTAGGAATAGCAAAGGGGATTCCTATTCCTACTAGGAGTAGGAATCCTACTCCTGGCGCGCCTTAGAAGGCCAGCCGCACCTCCCCCTTGCTCCTTTATATACGGGGGTAGGGGGCACCCAAAGATACACAAGAAACATTGTTCTAGCCGTGTGCGGTGCCTCCCTCCACAGAAACACACCTCGGTCATACCGTTGCAGTGCTTAGGCGAAGCCCTGCGCCGGTAGCTTCATCATCTCCGTCACCACGCCGTCGTGCTGACAAAACTCTCCCGTGAATCTCAACTGGATCAAGAGCTCGTGGGACGTCATCAAGCTGAACGTGTGCTGAACGCGGTGGTGTCGTACGTTTGGTGCTTGATCGGTTGGATCGCGAAGAAGTTCGACTACATCAACTGCGTCACTAGACGCTTCCGCTTTCGGTCTACGAGGGTACGTAGACACACTCTCCCCTCTCGTTGCTATGCATCTGGTAGATAGATCTTGCGTGATCGTAGGAAATTTTTGAAATACTACGTAAACCAATAAGAAGAACTGTCTATTCTACAATATGCGGATGACACTATACTTTTTCTAGATCATGACCTAGATAAAGCTAGAAACCTCAAACTACTTTTATGTGCATTTGAGGAGATCTCTGGTCTCAAAATGAACTTCCATAAGAGCGGGCTTTTTTGCTTCGGTGATGCTGCAGAGTCCGCATCTGAGTATGCTGAGATTTCGGCTGTCAGCTCGGCCAGTTCTCGATTAGGTATCTAGGTATTCCTATTCACTATCGGCGTTTAACTATCGCTGAGTGGAAGCACGTGGAAGAAAGACTTGAGAAACACCTAGCCAGCTGGAAGGCCAAACTCTTGTCGTATGGGGGATGGTTGATTCTGATTAATTCCGTCCTCAACAACATGGTTATATACATGTTGTCATTCTTCCACTTACAAAAAGGGGTTCTACAGCGTCTCGATTGTTTTAGATCCAGTTTTTTTTGGCAGTGTGATAATGAATCCAAGAAATATCTGCTGGCTAGGTGGAGTATATTATGCCGACCTAAAAGTCAAGGGGGCCTTGGAATTGATAATCTTGAGATTAAAAACATCACTCTCTTGAGTAAATGGGTGTACAAACTACTCACTGAGAATGGAGTATGGCAGGAAATCATTCGTAACAAGTACGTGGGGTCTAAAGCCATTTCTGAAGTTCATTGGAAACCCGGTGATTCACATTTTTGGAGTGGTGTGATGAAGGCCAAGGATTTTTTTTTCCAATTTGGTACTTTCTCGGTTAGAGATGGCTCCCAGGTTCGATTCCGGGAAGATACCTGGCTCGGGGCTAGTCCACTTATGGTGCAATACCCTAGCTTGGATAGGATCATCAGACATAAATTTGTCATGATCAAACAAGTATTGGGACAAGAAAACCCTGATATTTCTTCCCGTAGGGACCTTATTGGGCCTCGACTGGTAGCATGGAATGAATTACTCAATCATCTGGAGGCCATTGAGCTGTCAGGCGAACAAGACAAGTTCCAATGGAATTTCCATCAGAACGGTACCTTTTCAGTCAAATCCTTGTATGATGCAATGGTCCACACCGATGTTCCGGCTGATAACAAGAAATCGTGGAAGCTCAAAATTCCCCTAAGGGTGAAGATATTCCTCTGGTTTCAAAACAGTGGGGCCATCTTAACTAGAGATAACCTGGCATGATGCAACTGGCAAGGTAGCAAGACATGTGTCTTTTGCCAACAGGACAAGTCCATCAAACACTTATGTTTTGAGTGTAAGTTTACTCGTGTAGTCTGGGCCATAGTTCAAGTAGCTTCAAATCTATATCCCCCATGTAGTGCACTTAACATGTTCGTCAATTGGTTGCGGGGTATCGATAAATAATTTTCTGCACATGTACTCGTGGGAGCGGCTGCCTTATGCTGGGCACCGTGGCTTACCTGAAATGATGTGATTTTTAACAATAAATGTGTTTCATCTCCTATGCAGGTTATCCATGCGTGTACGCGATGGCTCCGTACGTGGTCTATCCTGCAGAGACCAGAGGACAGAGACCTTTTTATGATGGCGTCTACATGGCTAGAGCATACAGCCATGGAGGTTTTCTCCCTACATGGATGGCAGTGTAATCTCTGGATATGATTTGCCCCACCCTAGGCTGTACTGATTTACTTTTGCTGCAAAACGATATTTATTTTTACGCTTGTTGGGCATGTTGGCTGTGTGCATCGCGCTATGCAAAGGCCGGACATTCTTCAATGTGGTTGTATCACCTCGATATATCAATTGAATAAAATGCTCTTTATCGAAAAAACAACTGGACACAAAATATTCATCACCTAGAAATGATAAACGATTGATTGACCCTGATAGATAGATACTTCCAAAGGAGGAGGAGGCCAGATTTCGTCGCTTCCTCGCTGACCCCGTCCCCTTGGGGTTTCCGGAGCGATGGTTGTACTACTTGGCATAGGCATAGGTTGCCGGAAGGGCGTTGTTGTCGGACGTGGTTCCGATGTCGGAGGAGGATGTGGAGATGGAGGTACGGAAGCGGCTTTGGTGCAGATCTGCAGGACCCGGAGTCGGATCAGCTAGAGGTAGCCCGTGGCGCCATCTGCCTTGCACGACGATAGGCCCGCGACATCGACTTCGGTAGCCACGGCCGCGAGCTTGACGATGCAGGCATGAGCACCCAATGCCTCTCGGGAGGAGCAGGGCTGGAGGTACCGGCGCCATCGGTCTAGCTGCTGCCTGACCGAGGAAGGCGCGGACGACGACGTGCGCGCGTGAGCCGGCGTGGAGTTGTAGTTGCCCGTTCGGGCCACCGTGGAGGTTGCAGAGCTCGAGCAAAGACGCACCCGAGGTGATCGCTCGGTGTGAATACACTGTCGACGATCACCGTCTTGCAGCCACCCTCATCAAGTTGCCCGACTCGGACGATGCTGCTAAGCAGGCGGGGAATGAAGTACACGCTGATGGCTTCTCGCCCCTCGTTGGTTACCCCAAGTGGAAGGTTTGAGATGTAGCGTAGCGGTAGTTTTTCCTTGGCAAAGATACCAAGGATCGAATCCCGTGACACTCCGAGGGTCGACAAGAAGGTGTCAATAGCGCTAGAGACTTTTGCTTGACAGGAGCTGCACACAGATACAAATAACTTTGCTCCCAACAAGTATAGAGAGGTTGTCAATCCCTCCGGCCTTGTCGTTTACAGAGGATCAAACGCAAGAGATAATAGTGATAGGTATGACTGCAACTAGTAAATAAGAACAGGAAGTAAATAACGGGTGTGATCAGTGATGGTAATATGGACCGGGGTCCCATGATGTTCACTAGTGATGTCTCTCTCCGAAAAGGCGATAAAACAGCTAAGCGAGGTAAACGAATTACAGCTGGGCAATTGACAGGATTATGTGCGCAAACCAATGCTAACTATGCTGTAAGAAAGGTAGAGGCTCAAAAGCATGGGCGGTACGCCAAGGCAAGTAGACCGAAATCCATCTGCATCTACTACTAATCATCCACCTTGAGATATCTATCCAGAACATCTCGCTGGTATTAAGTTGCGAGTCCCACCCATAGTGTAAACTCAAAGCAACAGACAACTGCATTAAAATAACTTTGCGTAAAGTAAACAATCCTTGCACCCGCAAGTACAAGCATCGTTGTTTTCCCCCTTGTGGCAACAGCACATCCCCTAGACTCATGTTTCTGTCACTCAAGCTAGTCATCGAGGGGCATGAACCCACAATCAAGCATAACGTTCCCTCTTGGAGTTACTACCTACGACTTGGCCAAAGCAATAAACAACAACGGAGAACATGCAAGAATTACTCAAGAACATAAATATAAAAGAGGTGAATCAAATATATTACTCACACACAATCTGAACATAATCTCATAATCCATCGGATCCCAGCAAACTCAGCATAGCAACAGCATAAGGATTACATATGTGCCTCGATCATGTAGGGCAGCTCACGAGGTCTAATCGATGAAGAACAAAGAGGGGAGAAGAACATCACATAGCTACTGGTCATGGACCCATGGTCCAAGGGGGACTTATCACAACTCATCCGGGAAGCGTCCATGGTGGTGGAGAAGCTCCCGGTGGTGGTTCTCCCCTTCGGCAGGGTGCCGGGAAGAGTTCTCCTGGTGCTCCCGATCTTGGAAGCGCGGAGGCGGCGGAACAGAGATGAGATCGCGAAAAAGGGTTTCGTCCTCGAGGGTTTCGGGACGCGATGTAAATATATGCCAAAGGGGGTCACCAGAGGAGGTAAGGGGGGCCCAGGCGCCCCCCCGGCGCGGCCAGGAGGGGGGCCGCATGGGCAGGCCGCCTGGGCTGCCCCTGGCTCCCCTCTGGCCCCACTTCTGGCGCGTGGAAGCTTTCGGAGCGCTGATTTTTTATATATTTTTCCCGGAATTTTTCTGGCAATTTAAGTAATGGGAAAACCTGAAATACAAAAACAGCAGAAAACAGAAACTGGCACTGGGGTGCACTGAGTTAATAGGTTAGTCCAAATATGATCAAAAGTGTATGGAAGTGCATAAATATCATAGCAATATCACACAAAAGAGGCATGGAGCAAGCAGAAATTATAGATACGTTTTGGACGTATCAACATCCCCAAGCTTAATTCCTGCTCGTCCTCGAGTAGGTAAATGATAACAAGCATAATTTCTGTGGTGACATGCTATCAACCATATAAGAACTTTTAAGTAAAGGAATCAAGGCATGTAATCCAATTCAAGCCATAACAAGCAAGAGTCTATATTAGCATTGTAACAAGTGACATAAGAACATAAAGGTGCAAGAGCTCTCGCTGTCCGTGACTCGAATGTCTCCAAATGGTGTTTGCGTGCAAGAAAGGGGATAGGGATATATGAGAGAGTAAAACATAGTTTTTGTATTGTTGAGAACTTAATCTACTAAAGTTTCACACTTGGTCTTCTTTGGAATCTTATCTTGACTCATCCCCAGACCGTCAGGCAAGTACAAGTCAAAATAATCCACTCCCTTTCGATATTTTGAGCACTCATGCAATGGATGAGCGTAAGCAAGAAAGTCGACACTTAGGATGGCAAAGAGAGAAATGATAGAGGGGGAAGACAAAAAAGGTGTGAAAGGCTCACATCAATGAGGACAATCATCGGCGAGAGAAAGCCAAATGATAGATATGATGCGAGGAGTAGGGATTGCCATGCAACGGATGCACATATGAGCTAAGGTAAACTCTCCAATGGAACTAGTGGGGGTGCATCCAACTTGCTTGCTCAAGAAGACCTAGAGCTCTTTTCAGGAGGCTCATCATTGGAATATACAAGCCAAGTTCTATAGTGTAAAGGTCCCCACATAGCTATATGCATAAATGATAATCTCTATGGAGTACAAGGTATAAGATGGAGTACGAGTGTGGATCTCTCAAAAGAAATAGTAGTGTGCCCCCTTCTCTCTCTTTTTTTCTTTTTCTTTCTTTTTCTTTTTTTTGTGGCCTCAATGGCTCTTTCTATTTATCTCTCATTTGTCCTCTTTGGGATCTTTTGATTTTGTCCTCTTTGGAATCTTTTGATTTGTCCTCTTTGGGATCTTTTCCTCACTTTAGGGGCAACACTCTATGTATTACAAGAAGTATAGAAGATCTTTCACACTTTACAAAAGTACTCAACATAAAGAAAATGAAACTATCATGATGTATGCAAATGTATGCCTCTGCCAGTGTAGCAGGATATGCAATGATACTAGCATGTCATGTAGCAATGATTAGGGCAAGGCCCAACTAGCATGCGGCTCATCAATCAAGCAAAAAGCATGTATGACATGAAGATCAAGTGATGAGAGGATGGATGTTGCATGGCAATGTATCTCGGAAAGGCTATGGAAATGCCTTAATAGGTAGGTATGGTGGCTGTTTTGAGGAAGGATATAATGAGGCTTATGATGACAGAGCGTATCGTGCCAAGGATTTGGATGCACCGACGAAGTATGCGCCAACTCTCGAGGTGAGAAAGGGCAATGCACGGTACCGAAGAGGCTAGAAAAATATGGATAGGTGGAAGTGTCAACCTTCGAATACTCACATTAGTCCGAAGAACTCATGCACTTATTATCGGTAACTCTCGATCCAATTAGGAGGTTCACAAAGAGACAAGTACCCCGAGGAGGTGTGTATGGGGGTTTGGTTACCCTTGCTCATCCTCGACCCATGGTACGTGAGTGTACTCTAATATTCGATCCCTCCAAAGATTAGTGATCCATTTAGTAGCTAAAGTTCTCAACTATTTTGTAGGTTTTCGAAAATAAACACGAATTGCCCAAAATACGACATCTATCACTAATAGGCTAAAGCTCTTGACACGAAAAGTTCAAACATTACTCATGGCAATACCTCAAAACTATTGCAAGTTACTACTAAAATTAAATAGCAACCTCAATTACCTATTCTAAGTTAAGACACACAACTCAGTGCAACAGACAAACTCTCTTAACAAGATGAACATGAAAACTCAAGAGAGTTCAGCAACCAACTAAACAAAAGCTCTTTAAAAAGTAAAGCATGAAAACTAAGAGCTAAACATGACAGTAGCTATGGAAAGACAAAGAACATACACATCAAAGATAAGCATGAAAATCATATGTTGTGTTCTAGGTTGAAGTGGAGCGTGTTTCTCTCCCACACAAAGAAAGCTGGGTTCTAACTCGTTATGAAAAGCAAGCAAAGCTAAAGAAAACTAAAAAAGAAACTAAAAGCAAGACGCTCCAAGCATAGCACATAACGCATGAAGTGATTAAAATATAGTGGAATGATGGCTTCTCGCCCCTCATTGGTTACCCCAAGTGGAGGGTTTGAGATGCAGTGTAGCGGAAGTTTTCCCTTGGCAAAGATACCAAGGATCGATTTCCCCTGAGACTCCCAGTTTCAACAAGAAGGTGTCAACTGCTAACGACGCCAGATATTAGCAATCAACGTGGACCTGCACACAGATACAAATAACTTTTCTCCAAACGAGTACAGAGAGGTTTTCAATCCCTCCGGCCTTGTCGTTTACAAAGGATCAAACGCAAGTGATAATAGTGATAGGTTTTGCTGCAAGTAATAAGTAAAAGAGGAAAGTAAATAGCGGATGTGATCAGTGATGGTAATATGGACCGGGGTCCCATGATGTTCACTAGTGATGTCTCTCTCCCAAAAGACGATAAAACAGCTATGTGAGGTGAACGAATTACAACTAGTGAATTGACAGAATTATGTGCGCAAACCAATGCTAACTATGTTGCAAGAAAGGTAGAGGTTCAAAGCATGGGCGGTACGCCAAGGCAAGTAGACCGAAATCCATCTGCATCTACTACTAATCATCCACCTTGAGATATCTATCCAGAACATCTCGCTAGTATTAAGTTGCGAGTCCCACCCATAGTGTAAACTCAAAGCAAAAGATAACTGCATTAAAAGAACTTTGCGTAAAGTAAACAATCCTTGCACCCGCGGGCACAAGCACCGTTGTTTTTCCCCCTTGTGGCAACAACACAACCCCTAGACTCATGTTTCTGTCACTCAAGCTAGTCATCGAGGGGCATGAACCCACAATCAAGCATAACGTTCCCTCTTGGAGTCACTACCTACTACTTGGCCAAAGCAATAAACAACAACGGAGAACATGCAAGAATTACTTACGAACATAAATATAAAAGAGGTATATCAAATATATTACTCAAACACAATCTGAACATAATCTCACAATCCATCGGATCCCAGCAAACTCCACATAGCAACAGCATAAGGATTACATATGTGCCTCGATCATGTAGGGCAGCTCACGAGGTCTAATTAGTGAAGCACAAGAACGGGAGGAGAACATCACATAGCTACTGGTCATGGACCCATGGTCCAAGGGAGACTACTCACAACTCATCCGGGAGGCGTCCATGGTGGTGGAGAGGCTCCCGGTGGTGATCCTCCCCTCCGGCAGGGTGCCGGGAAGAGTTCTCCTGGCGCTCCCGATCTTGGAAGCGCGGCGGCGGCGGAACAGAGATGAGATCGCGAAAAAGGTTTCCCGTCTCGAGGGTTTCGGGACACGATATAAATATATGCCAAAGGGGGGCATCAGCGGAGGCCTGGGGGCCCCAGGCGCCCCCCCCCCCCCCCGGCGCAGCCAGGAGGGGGGCCGCGCCACCAGGGCGCCTGGAGCCCTGGTGGCCCCACTCCGGCTCTACTTCGGGTGCCGGGAAGCATCTGGAACGCTGATTTTTTATATAATTTTTCCGGGATTTTTCTGGCAGTTCTCGTAATGGGAAAACCTGAAATACAAAAACAGCAGAAAACAGAAACTGGCACTGGGGTGCACTGAGTTAATAGGTTAGTCCAAATATGATCAAAAGTGTATGGAAGTGTATAAATATCATAGCAATATCACCCAAAAGAGGCATGGAGCAAGCAGAAATTATAGATACGTTTTGGACGTATCAACATCCCCAAGCTTAATTCCTGCTCGTCCTCGAGTAGGTAAATGATAACAAGAATAATTTCTGTTGTGACATGCTATTAACCATATAGGACTTTTCATAGTCACATGACAAAAGCTTACTGAGACAATGAATCTGTAGTAATTAAGTTGCCTCATGAGAAAATCACAAAGAACTGAAAGTTTTACAACATGATACTGAAACATCAAATAGATTTGTAATGAGCATGGTGTGCAAATATGATAAAGTGATATCTCGCTTGCCCCCTTTAGTGAAGCAAAACATAAATGCAGGGGCACCTCCAAGGTTTAAGTGATGACTAGATACAATGATTTCAGAATAAACGATATCATAATCGTGCAAAAGACAATGCTACTTTGGGACAATGCACATTACACTCAGAATGACAATCATGCTCTCAGTAGTTGGTGCTTTAAAAGAAGGTGGAGACTCTCGAACCGTGGCTTTTGTTGGCAAGGTTGAAAACCCGTAGTCGGAAACAAAGACAAAGCATGTACCAGAGCTCTTGGTTTTAAAAACAGAAGTAATAATATTTTTTTTAGATCATGCATGTTTCGTTAACGAATGCTAGCAGACAACTCAATCACTTCTTGAGATGGACAAGTTTCGAGGAACGGCTCCCGAATGAGGACGATCACATCCTCTTAATCTCCTTTGTTTATCACTGCCAAAGTTTTCTGATTTCTCATGAACAAAGCGTGAAGGAGGGTTTGTTTGTTATATTAATTTTGAGCCGGGCGCACTCAATGCCAGTTCCTTCTCGTATTATGGGTTTGCACATTAGACATGCAATCCCGGGGTGAAGCTTGTCCAACTTAAAAAGATCATGAATTAACTACTACTTCCTCATGAACTTAAAACAGAGGCACAAAACAGAAATGCTTTTTTTTGAATAATTTCGAGATGGTACATGAAAGTCTTCGTTAGGAATGACAGGTAAATACCATGTATAGGAAGGTATGGTGGACTCATATGGCATAACTGGTTTAAAGGATTTTGGATGCACAAGCAGTCAGTCCGCTTAGTACAGGTGGAGGTTAGCAAAAGACTGGGAGCGACCAACTAAGAGAGCAATGACGGTCATAATCATGCAGAGCGACAAAGCAACATTGAATCAGGCATGGAAGTTATATCGCTACTCAGAAACAAAAGATCATCATGGCTTGACAGACTTTCTTTACAGTCTTAAATATGCGTGAGCATACGCCAAGTCAATCAAAATAAATTCTCGAAGGAAGATATTACTAAACCATACCACATCATAGGCAAACAAATCATGTTGGTACTCCAATAACACATTGGGAACCCCCCAGCTATTTGAGACTAACCATAAGAAAACATGAACTACTAAGCGCCATTATGCACGTAGCATTTTTATCATAGACATATCAACCAATGCAACAGAAGCAAACTCTCTTAATAAGATAAGCATGATAACTAAAGATAGTTCAAGCAACCAACTAAACAAAAGCTCTTTAAAAAGATAAACATGAAAACTAAGAGCTAAGCATGATAGTAGCTATTGAAAGACAAAGAACACACACAGCAAAGATAGACATGAAAATTCTATGTTGTGTTCTAGGTAGAAGTGGAGCGTGTTTCTCTCCCACACAAAGAAAGCTGAGTTCCGACTCGTTATGAAAAGCTAAAGAAAACTAAAAAGGAACTAAAAGCAAGACGCTCCAAGCATAGCACATAACACATGAAGTGATAAAAATATAGTGGAACGAAAGACGAACTGATAATGTTGATGGAGAAGGGGATGCACGGGGGCATCCCCAAGCTTAGACGCTTGAGTCTTCTTGAATATTTCTTGGGGGTGCATGGGGGAATCCCCAAGCTTGAGCGTTTGACACTCCTGAATCTTTTTATCATCTTCCCTCGCACACTTGAAAACTCCCTTCATACATAACTCATCATAATCTGATTAGCGAGGTTAGTACCCATAATAAAATAATTGTTCCTTGCTGGAAATAAGGATTTTATTAAAGGTCTACTGTTTCTCAAGATTGCCAAAAGGTTTTTGCAAAGAAAAAGCAAGCTCTAGGTTTGCAAAATGAAGGAAAGGCAAAACAGGACAGAATCTGTGAAAAACAGAACAGCAGGTAGTAAATGATTTTTTCAGGGCACTTCTGCAACTCTAATCAAAAAACTCAAAACGGACGCACGAAAGACAATTGTATAGAGCACGCTGTCGAAAAAATTCAGACCAAAAAGATGATCTGGTGATTTTATACGATTTTTTCTATCCAAGGACAGAATCTGTTTCCTGGACAGCACGTCACAACTTTTGAACTTTCTTGCAATCAGAGGCTACCATTGGCACAAAGTTGAAAAGCAAAGATACAATGATGATGCTACTGTAGTAACAACATCAAGACACACAAAAGCAAAATAAATTTTTTATTCATGTGGGCTGCCTCCCAAAAGCGCTTTCTTTTATGCCTTTAAGCTAGGCATAATGCATAGAGGAATCAATAACCATCATAATAATCGGAGTTATAAATTGCTTCAAATGGTTCCTCAACAAGTTCACTCTTGTTCCTTCTGGGAAAGGGGTACACACCTTTTTCCTTTCCGCGTAAGCGGATTTGTCCCTTACCTATATCGATGAAGCCTTTTACCGCTCGGAGGAAGTCCCTTCCAAGCACTATATTTCCTTGGTTTGGCTCCATGATGAAGAAATCGACCATTGTAATCCCTTTAAGGAATTTAACTAGCACGTCTTTTACTCTTCCCTGGATTTCAGAAATATCTCCATTAGTGTGTTCATGATAAGATGGTAATCTATCCATGTTAAATTTTAAAGAATCATGAACAATTTTTGGCATAGTAGAAACCATAGATCCAATATCACAATAAGCAAGGAAGTCTTGATTAGAGATGCTAATCCTAACAAAAGGCTCCCAATCATTGTCTATTTCCAAAATATCTCTCTTATTGGGTTTGGGTTTCTCTACCTTCATCAAGTCTAGAGCATCCATTCTCTTCTCAATAGTAGCAAGTCTATCTATGACAGTATCAAAGTTATGATCATAAACTAAGTAACTAGATAGACCATGTATAATTTCAAGAGCTCTAGATTCATCACACTCTAGGAAATCTCCTTCAGCTATAATATCAAGAGAGTGTTTACACCATATAAAAAGACCATGGTAAAAATTTCTAAGCACAATCTTTATAGGTATCCAAGGCATAATTCTCCTATGTGCATCAGAATTTCTGTCCCATGCCTTCTTCATATTTTCTCCATCCTTTTGATGGAAATCTAGGACTTCAGATTCCCTTAAAGCACCAAATCCTAACATGCTTGACTAAACAGAAAGGACTACTAGCAATTTTTTTTTTTTTGTGATTTTTGATAAAAGATACTAAAGCAAAACTGAAAGGTAAACTAACAAGACTAAAAAGCAAAGGTAAAAGATAGCGTGCAACTCCCCTATCTTGAAGAGTGGAGTCCCCGGCAACGGCGCCAGAAAACTTTGCTTGATGGCTTCTCGCCCCTTGTTGGTTACCCCAAGTGGAAGGTTTGAGATGCAGTGTAGCGGAAGTTTTCCATTGGCAAAGATACCAAGGATCGATTTCCACTGAGACTCCCAGTTTCAACAAGAAGGTGTCAACTGCTAACGACGCCAGATATTAGCAATTAACGTGGACCTGCACACAGATACAAATAACTTTGCTCCCAACGAGTACAGAGAGGTTGTCAATTCTCCGGCCTTGTCGTATACAAAGGATCAAACGCAAGTGATAATAGTGATTGGTTTTGCTGCAAGTAATAAGTAAAAGCGGAAAGTAAATAGCGGATGTGATCAGTGATGGTAATATGGACCGGGGTCCCATGATGTTCACTAGTGATGTCTCTCTCCCAAAAGACGATAAAACAGCTATGTGAGGTGAACGAATTACAGCTAGGCAATTTACAAAATTATGTGCGCAAACCAATGCTAACTATGTTGCAAGAAAGGTAGAGGTTCAAAGCATGGGCGGTACGCCAAGGCAAGTAGACCGAAATCCATCTGCATCTACTACTAATCATCCACCTTGAGATATCTATCCAGAACATCTCGCTGGTATTAAGTTGCGAGTCCCACCCATAGTGTAAACTCAAAGCAACAGACAACTGCATTAAAAGAACTTTGCGTAAAGTAAACAATCCTTGCACCCGCGGGCACATGCACCGTTGTTTTCCCCCTTGTGGCAACAGCACAACCCCTAGACTCATGTTTCTGTCACTCAAGCTAGTCATCGAGGGTCATGAACCCACAATCAAGCATAACGTTCCCTCTTGGAGTCACTACCTACTACTTGGCCAAAGCAATAAATAACAACGGAGAACATGCAAGAATTACTTACGAACATAAATATAAAAGAGGTAGATCAAATATATTACTCAAACACAATCTGAACATAATCTCACAATCCATCGGATCCCAGCAAACTCAACATAGCAACAGCATAAGGATTACATATGTGCCTCGATCATGTAGGGCAGCTCACGAGGTCTAATTAGTGAAGCACAAGAACGGGAGGAGAACATCACATAGCTACTGATCATGGACCCATGGTCCAAGGGAGACTACTCACAACTCATCCGGGAGGCGTCCATGGTGGTGGAGAGGCTCCCGGTGGTGATCCTCCCCTCCGGCAGGGTACCGGGAAGAGTTCTCCTGGCGCTCCCGATCTTGGAAGCGCGGCGGCGGCGGAACAGAGATGAGATCGCGAAAAAGGGCTCCCGTCTCGAGGGTTTCGGGACACGATATAAATATATGCCAAAGGGGGGCATCAGCGGAGGCCTGGGGGGCCCAGGCGCCCCCCCGGCGCGGCCAGGAGGGGGGCCGCGCCACCAGGGCGTCTGGAGCCCTAGTGGCCCCCCTCCGGCTCTACTTCGGGTGCCAGGAAGCTTCTGGAACGCTGATTTTTTATGTAATTTTTCCGAGATTTTTCTGGCAGTTCTCGTAATGGGAAAACCTGAAATACAAAAACAGCAGAAAACAGAAACTGGCACTGGGGTGCACTGAGTTAATATGTTAGTCCAAATATGATCAAAAGTGTATGGAAGTGTATAAATATCATAGCAATATCAGCCAAAAGAGGCATGGAGCAAGCAGAAATTATAGATACGTTTTGGACGTATCATGGAACGAAAGACGAACTGATAATTGTTGATGGAGAAGGGGATGCACGGGGGCATCCCCAAGCTTAGACGCTTGAGTTTCTTGAATATTTCTTGAGCGTTTGACCCTCCTAAATCTTTTTATCATCTTCCCTCGCACACTTGAAAACTCCCTTCATACATAACTCATCATAATCTGATTAGCGAGGTTAGTACCCATAATAAAATAATTTTTCCCTACTGGAAATAAGGATAATCTTGAAGATCTACTGTTTCTCAAGATTGCCAAAAGGTTTTTGCAAAGAAAAAGCAAGCTCAAGGTTTGCAAAACGAAGAAAAGGCAAAACAGGACAGAATCTGTGAAAAACAGACCAGCAGGTAGTAAATAATTTTTTCGGGGCACTTCTGCAACTTAAATCAAAAAACTCAGAACAGACGCCCGAAAGCCAATTGTATAGAGCACGCTGTCGAAACAATTCAGACCAAAAAGATGGTCTGGTGATTTTATACGAATTTTTCTGTCCATGGACAGAATCTGTTTCCTGGACAGCGCGTCACAACTTTTGAACTTTCTTGCAATCAGAGGCTAAACTTGGCACAAAGCTGAAAATTAAAGATACAATGATGTTGCTACAGTAGTAACAAACATCAAGACCACTAAAACTGAAAGAACAAACTGAAAGCAAAGATAACAAGGGTTGTCTCCCTAGAGCTCTTTCTTTATAGCCATAAAGATAGGCTTAAGACTTTAATGATGCTCTCGTAGGAATAAGAGTTGAAGAACAAAAGAGAGCATCAAGAAGCAAATACCAAACACATTTAAGCCTAACATGCTTCCTATGCATAGGAATATTGCAAGACAATAATTCATTGAAGCACAAAGCAATAAGCATAGGAAGACAAAACAAGTGCAGCTTCAAAACCTTCAACATAAAGAGAGGGAACTCGATATTATTGAAATATCTATAAGCATATGTTCCCTTCTCATAATAATTTTCAGTGGGATCACGAATAAACTCAACAATATAAGCATCACATAAAGCATTGTTACCATGATCCACATGCAAAAAGGTATCATTACTCTTCATATAAGCAAAATCTTTCTTATTAGGAATAGTGAGAGTAAAGCAATCATAACCATCATGGTGATCATTGTATTTAGGAGGCATATCATAATCATAATAAATTTTATCCTCAATAGTAGGTGGACTGAAAACATCATATTCATCAAACATGTCATCCCCAAGCTTAGAGTTTTCCATGTCATTAGCAATATTGATATTCAAAGAAAGCATACTAATAACATCACCACCATCATGATTGTTGTGCAAATAATAAAGTTCCATAGGTTTTTTAATTTTCTCTTCAAACACATCATGTCCCAAAGCAAGGTAGAGCTTATAAAGCTCTCTCATATTTTTGTTGTTTTCCATTAAGCAAAACTAGTGAAAAGACATAAAGAAAACTGAAAGGTAAACTAACAAGACTAAAAAGCAAAGATAAAAGATAGCGTGCAACTCCCCTATCTTGAAGAGTGGAGTCCCCGGCAACGGCGCCAGAAACCTTTTCTTGATGGCTTCTCGCCCCTCGTTGGTTACCCCAAGTGGAAGGTTTGAGATGTAGCGTAGCGATAGTTTTCCCCTGGCAAAGATACCAAGGATCGAATCCCGTGAGACTCCGAGGGTCGACAAGAAGGTGTCAATAGCGCTAGAGACTTTTGCTTGACAGGACCTGCACACAGATACAAATAACTTTGCTCCCAACTAGTACAGAGAGGTTGTCAATCCCTCCGGCCTTGTCGTTTACAAAGGATCAAACGCAAGAGATAATAGTGATAGGTATGACTGCAACTAGTAAATAAGAACAGGAAGTAAATAACGGGTGTGATCAGTGATGGAAATATGGACCGGGGTCCCATGATGTTCACTAGTGATGTCTCTCTCCCAAAAGACGATAAAACAGCTAAGCGAGGTAAACGAATTACAGCTGGGAAATTGACAGGATTATGTGCGCAAACCAATGCTAACTATGCTGTAAGAAAGGTAGAGGCTCAAAAGCATGGGTGGTACGCCAAGGCAAGTAGACCGAAATCCATCTGTATCTACTACTAATCATCCACCTTGAGATATCTATCCAGAACATCTCGCTGGTATTAAGTTGCGAGTCCCACCCATAGTGTAAACTCAAAGCAACAGACAACTGCATTAAAATAACTTTGCGTAAAGTAAACAATCCTTACACCCGCAAGTACAAGCACCGTTGTTTTCCCCTTTGTAGCAACAACACATCCCCTAGACTCATGTTTCTGTCACTCAAGCTAGTCATCGAGGGGCATGAACCCACAATCAAGCATAACGTTCCCTCTTGGAGTTACTACCTACTACTTGGCCAAAGCAATAAACAGCAACGGAGAACATGCAAAAATTACTCAAGAACATAAATATAAAAGAGGTGAATCAAATATATTACTCACACACAATCTGAACATAATCTCATAATTCATCGGATCCCAGCAAACTCAGCATAGCAACAGCATAAGGATTACATATGTGCCTCGATCATGTAGGGCAGCTCACGAGGTCTAATCGATGAAGAACAAAGAGGGGAGGAGAACATTACATAGCTACTGGTCATGGACCCATGTGATACGTCCAAAACGTATCTATAATTTCTGCTTGCTCCATGCCCTTTTTGTGTCATATAGCTATGATATTTATGCACTTCCATACACTTTTGATCATATTTGGACTAACCTACTAATGGTTGCAAAAGTGCACAATGTTCTTGTTTTACACTTTATTGTGTAGGAATTACTTGGAAATTGACAAAAACGCAAAAGGAGTCGTATTGGAGTAGGACTCTGACTTTCCTGAAATCTGTCTGAGAATGTTTTTTAAAGATGGTCACGTTCCGGCCCGAAGACGACGACAAACGGAAAAAGTCTAGTTACGAAAGTTATGGGGAATTTCGAGGCGATGCTTCTGGATATAAAATTCGTCCAAATCGGAGTCCGAACGGCGGAGTAAAGCCCGTTTTACTGAGGCCCAAAATCTGATGACGGGAATCCGAGAGTCTATATAAAGAGAGGAAACCTAGGTCACCAAGGGCCACGAATTTTCCTCCTCCCGAGCCGCCGTCTTGGAGGGGAGGACCAGCACCATTGCAGCACCATCTACAAGGAAGAAGGGGGGCCAAGGAGCCGCTGCCCCCTTGGGCCGCCGCCGCCGCCGCGCCCCCAAGGGCCGCCGCCACCGCCTCCGTGGCTGCCGTCGACCGTCTCCTCCTCGCGGGGCTGCACCTCTCCATCAACACCATCATCAACCTCCTCCTCACCATGTCCATGTGTGAGTAGTCTTCTCCGGGGCCGAGGGCCAGTACGTGTAGCTATGTGGTTATCTCTCTCTCCCATGATGTGATCTTCGTCGTGATCATAGGCTATGTTAATCTAGGGTGATCCCATGATATTTCCCCTTCCTCTATGTATTGGATTGATGTACTCACTTGTCTTTATCTAGTATAATCCCCGAGACCAAGGTGACAGCGGTCTATTGGACATGGATTAGAAAAATATTTTCATGAGCGATTTCCTCTCTTGTGTGTTGATTGAAGATCGAGAGTCTCTTGGTGCTTGTCTTTGACTATCCTTTAGATATGTTGTGGTGATTGTGGGACTCTCTTTGGATGGCCGCGATGACATTGGGAAATCCTTAAATTGAGAACTACGAACTTTGAGGTGTGCTTTTGTAGCCCTACATAATTCTCGTCCTCTCTTGACCACGAAGGAATGACCTCCGGGTGCGTCTCCATTGCATGTTTCATGGGAAATATCATGTGATTCGATTATGTTAATGTTGTTGGGAGTTGCCTCTAGTGAAAGTATGATCCCTAGGCCTTGTTTCCACCATTAAAATACCATTTGTGCTCACGTTTACCACTTGTTTGCTTGCTGCACTTTTTATTGCAGATTTATATTACTTTGTTTTGCCATCCATATCACTTGCCATTTAACATCTCTTTGCCGAACTAGTGCACCTATACATCTAACAAGTGTATTAGGTGTGTTGGGGACACAAGAGACTTCTTGTATCTTAGTTGCAGGGTTGCTTGAGAGAGACCATCTTCAACCTCTACTTCCCTGAGTTCGATAAACCTTAGGTCATCCACTTGAGAGAAATTGCTGCTGTCCTACAAACCTCTGCGCTTGGAGGCCCAACATTGTCTACAAGAGTAGAAGCGTGTGTAGACATCAAGCTATTTCTGGCGCCGTTGCCGGGGAAGTGAGTGCTTGAAGGTATATCTTTAGATCTTGTAATTAAATCTTTTTGTTTCTTTTTTTTATTTCACTAGTTATGTTTATGGAAAACCGCAATCTTAGTTCGCTGCTTGTGGGAAGACGCCCCACACCTGTGGTGGTTGCTTCTCCCCCTACTGAAATTGTGCCCTATAAAATACCAGCTGGTATTATCGATTATGTTTTGGCTAATCGTTATGCAGGACACAGACATCCCGATGAACACTTGCTATATATGTCACAACTATGTTCATTATTTAAGATTGCAGGTGTATCAAGGGAGTTTGTCATGAGGAAATTATTCGCCGTATCACTTATAGATAAAGCTTCAGATTGGTATAAGCTTCTCGATAACTCGCACTTGCTTGATTGGCAAGAGCTTATGTCTCTCTTTTATACTAAGTTTTATCCTCTTCATGAAATTCATCGAGACAGGAACTATATCTATAACTTTAGGTCTCGTGACGGAGAGAGCGTAGCTCAAGCTTGGGGGAGACTGAAAACGTTAATGCTAAAATGTCCTAACCATGGGCTCCCCAAAGATGCTTATGTGGAGAGTAAGAGTACCTTTTTGCATGTGGATCATGGTAACAATGCTTTATGTGATGCTTATATTGTTGAGTTTATTCGTGATCTCACTGAAAATTATTATGAGAAGGGAACATATGCTTCTAGATATTTCAATAATATCAAGTTCCCTCTCTTTATGGTGAATATTTTGAAGTTATGCTTGTTCTGCCTTCCTATGCTAGTTGCTTTATGCTTCAATAATTTATTTTCTGACAAGATTCCCATGCATAGGAAGTATGTTAGACTTAAATATGTTTTATATATGCTTCTTGATGCTCTCTTTTGTTCTTCAACTCTTATTCCTACGAGAGCATCATTAAAGTCTTAAGCCTATCTTTATGGCTATAAAGAAAGAGCTCTAGGGAGACAACCCTTGTTATCTTTACTTTCAGTTTGTTCTTTCAGTTTTTAGTGGTCTTGATGTTTGTTACTACTGTAGCAACATCATTGTATCTTTATTTTTCAGCTTTGTGCCAAGTTTAGCCTCTGATTGCAAGAAAGTTCAAAAGTTGTGACGTGCAGTCCAGAAAACAGATTCTGTCCTTGGACAGAAAAATTCGTATAAAATCACCAGATCATCTTTTTGGTCTGAATTTTTTCTACAGCTTGCTCTATACAATTGGCTTTCGGGCGTCTGTTCTGAGTTTTTTGATTTGAGTTGCAGAAGTGCCCTGAAAAAATTATTTACTACCTGCTGGTCTGTTTTTCACAGATTCTGTCCTGTTTTGCCTTTCCTTCGTTTTGCAAACCCTGAGCTCGCTTTTTCTTTGCAAAATCCTTTTGGCAATCTTGAGAAACAGTAGACCTTCAAGAATATCCTTATTTCCAGCAAGGAAAAATTATTTTATTATGGATACTAACCTCGCTAATCAGATTATGATGAGTTATGTATGAAGGGAGTTTTCAAGTGTGCGAGGGAAGATGATAAAAAGATTCGGGAGTGTCAAACGCTCAAGCTTGGGGATGCCCCCATGCTCCCCCAAGAAATATTCAAGAAGACTGAAGCATCTAAGCTTGGGGATGCCCCCGTGCATCCCCTTCTCCATCAACAATTATCAGTTCGTCTTTCGTTCCACTATATTTTTGTCACTTCATGTGTTATGTGCTATGCTTGGAGCGTCTTGCTTTTAGTTTCCTTTTTAGTTTTCTTTAGCTTTGCTTGCTTTTCATAACGAGTTGGAACTCAGCTTTCTTTGTGTGGGAGAGAAACACGCTCCACTTCAACCTAGAACACAACATAGAATTTTCATGTTTATCTTTGCTGTGTATGTTCTTGGTCTTTCAATAGCTACTGTCATGCTTAGCTCTTAGTTTCCACACTTTACTTTCTAAAGAGCTTTTGTTTAGTTGGTTGCTGGAACTCTCTTTAGTTATCATGCTTATCTTGTTAAGAGAGTTGGCTTCTGTTGCACTGGTTGATATGTCCATGATAAAAATGCTATGTGCATAATGGTGCTTAGTAGTTCATGTTTTCTTATGGTTAGTCTCAAATAGCTGGGGGGTTCCCAATGTGTTATTGGAGTACCAACATGATTTGTTTGCCTATGATGTGGTATGGTTTAGTGATATCTTCCTCCGAGAATTTATTTTGATTGACTTGGCATATGCTCATGCATATTTAAGACTGTAAAGAAAGTCTATCAAGCCTTGATGATCTTTTATTTCTGAGTAGCGATATAACTTCCATGCCCGATTCAATGTTGCTTTGTCGCTTTGCATGATTATGACCGTCATTGCTCTCTTAGTTGGTCGCTCCCAGTCTTTTGCTAACCTCCACCTATACTAAGCGGACTGACTGCTTGTGCATCCAAATCCTTTTAACCAGTTATGCCATATGAGTCCACCATACCTTCCTATACATGGTATTTACCTGCCATTACTAATGAAGACATTCATGTACCACCTCGAAATTATTCAAAAAAAGCATTTCTCTTTTGTGCCTCTGTTTTAGCTCATGAGGAAGTAGTAGTTAATTCATGATCTTTTTAGGTTGGACAAGCTTCACCCCGGGATTGCATGTCTAATGTGCAAACCCCTAATATGAGAAGGAACTGGCAAAGAGTGCGCCCGGCTCATTAAAAAATAATACAACAAACAAATCCTCCTTCACGCTTTGTTCATGAGAAATCAGAAAACTTTGGCAGTGGTAAACAAAGGAGATTAAGAGGATGTGATCGTCCTCATGCGGGAGCCGTTCCTCGAAACTTGTCCAGCTCGAGAAGTAATTGAGTTATCTACTAGCATTCGTTGACGAAATATGCATATTCTAAAAAAAAATTACCTCTGTTTTTAAAACCAAGAGCTCTGGTACATGTATAGTTTTTGTTTCCGATCACGGGTTTTCAACCTTGCCATCAAAAGCCATGGTTCGAGAGTCTTCACCTTCTTTAAAGCACCAACTATTGAGAGCATGATTGTCATTCTGAGTGTAATGTGCATTGTCCCAAAGTACAATTGTCTTTTGCATGATTATGATATCGTTTATTCTGAAATCATTGTATCTAGTCGTCACTTAAACCTTGGAGGTGCCCCTGCATTTATGTTTTGCTTCACTAAAGGGGGCAAGCGAGATATCACTTTGTCATATTTGCACACCATGCTCACTACAAATCTATTGAGTGTTTCAGTATCATATTGTAAAACTTTTAGTTCTTTGTGATTTTCTCATGAGGCAACTTAATTACTACAGATTCATTGTCTCAGTAAGCACTTGTCATGTGACTGTGAAAAGTTCTTATATGGTTAATAGCATGTCACCACAGAAATTATCCTTGTTATCATTTACCTACTCGAGGACGAGCAGGAATTAAGCTTGGGGATGTTGATACGTCCAAAACGTATCTATAATTTCTGCTTGCTCCATGCCCTTTTTGTGTGATATTGCTATGATATTTATGCACTTCCATACACTTTTGATCATATTTGGACTAACCTACTAATGGTTTCAAAAGTGCACAATGTTCTTGTTTTACACTTTATTGTGTAGGAATTACTTGGAAATTGACAAAAACGCAAAAGGAGTCATATTGGAGTAGGACTCTGGCTTTCCTGAAATCTGTCTGAGAACGTTTTTTAAAGATGGTCACGTTCCGGCCCGAAGACGACGTCAACCGGAAAAAGTCTAGTTGCGGAAGTTGTGGGGAATTTCGACGCGATGCTTCTGGATATAAAATTCGCCCAAATCGGAGTCCGGACGGCCGAGTAAAGCCCGTTTTACTGAGGCCCAAAATCTGATGACGGGAATCCGAGAGTCTATATAAAGAGAGGAAACCTAGGTCACCAAGGGCCACAAATTTTCCTCCTCCCGAGCCGCCGTGTTGGAGGGGAGGACCAGCACCATTGCAGCACCATCTACAAGGAAGAAGGGGGGCCAAGGAGCCGCTGCCCCCTAGGGCCGCCGCTGCCCCGAGGGCCGCCGCCGCCGCCGCGCCCCCAAGGGCCGCCGCCGCCGTCTCCGTGGCTGCCGCCGGCCGTCTCCTCCTCGCGGGGCTGCACCTCTCCATCAACACCATCATCAACCTCCTCCTCACCATGTCCATGTGTGAGTAGTCTTCTACGGGGCCGAGGGCCCGTACGTGTAGCTATGTGGTTATCTCTCTCTCCCATGATGTTATCTTCGTTGTGATCATAGGCTATGTTAATCTAGGGTGATCCCATGATATTTCCCCTTCCTCTATGTATTGGATTGATGTACTCACTTGTCTTTATCTAGTATAATCCCCGAGACCAAGGTGACAGCGGTCTATTGGACATGGATTAGAAAAATATTTTCATGAGAGATTTCCTCTCTTGTGTGTTGATTGAAGATTGAGAGTCTCTTGGTGCTTGTCTTTGACTATCCTTTAGATATGTTGTGGTGATTGTGGGACTCTCTTTGGATGGCCGCGGTAACATTGAGAAATCCTTAGATTGAGAACTACGAACTTTGAGGTGTGCTTTTGTAGCCCTACATAATTCTCGTCCTCTCTTGACCACGAAGGAATGACCTCCGGGTGCGTCTCCATTGCATGTTTTATGGGAAATATCATGTGATTCGATTATGTTAATGTTGTTGGGAGTTGCCTCTAGTGAAAGTATGATCCCTAGGCCTTGTTTCCACCATTGCAATACCATTTGTGCTCACGTTTACCACTTGTTTGCTTGCTGCACTTTTTATTACAGATTTATATTACTTTGTTTTGCCATCCATATCACTTGCCATTTAACATCTCTTCGCCGAACTAGTGCACCTATACATCTAACAAGTGTATTAGGTGTGTTGGGGACACAAGAGACTTCTTGTATCTTAGTTGCAGGGTTGCTTGAGAGAGACCATCTTCAACCTCTACTTCCCTGAGTTCGATAAACCTTAGGTCATCCACTTGAGAGAAATTGCTGCTGTCCTACAAACCTCTGCGCTTGGAGGCCCAACATAGTCTACAAGTGTAGAAGCGTGTGTAGACATCACCATGGTCCAAGGGGGACTACTCACAACTCATCCGGGAAGCGTCCATGGTGGTGGAGAAGCTCCCGGTGGTGGTTCTCCCCTCCGGCAGGGTGCCGGGAAGAGTTCTCCTGGTGCTCTCGATCTTGGAAGCGCGGCGGCGGCCGAACAGGGATGATATCGCGAAAAAGGGTTTCGTCCTCGATGTTTCGGGACGTGATGTAAATATATGCCAAAGGGGGTCACCAGAGGAGGTAAGGGGGCCCAGGTGCCCCCCCGGCACGGCCAGGAGGGGGGCCGCGTGGGCTGCCCCTGGCTCCCCTCTGGCCCCACTTCTGGCGCGTGGAAGCTTCCGGAGCGCTGATTTTTTATATATTTTTCTCGGAATTTTTCTGGCAATTTAAGTAATGGGAAAACCTGAAATACAAAAACAGCAGAAAACAGAAACTGGCACTGGGGTGCACTGAGTTAATAGGTTAGTCCAAATATGATCAAAAGTGTATGGAAGTGCATAAATATCATAGCAATATCACACAAAAGAGGCATGGAGCAAGCAGGAATTATAGATACGTTTTGGACGTATCACACGCCAACGAGCGCGCAGTCCCCACTGTTGTAGTGAGTGAAGAGGACTAACCCGCAACCACGGATCGCAATGATGGACCCATCGCCGAATTTTACCGTGCCGACACATCAGTTCATTGAAGCACGCATCGGTCCTCGACATATGGTTGGACGCGCCAGTTTTGAGGTACCACGTAGAGTTGTACTCCTCCTCTGCCCCCTTCCCCCAAAGATGCACCACCGCATGCTCCTCGACGAGATCGACGTAGTCATCGATAATGTCGTTCTCGTCGGTGAGCGTGCACACCTACGCCATGAGGAAGGTGGGGTCCTTGTCTTCCGCGCCCTCTACATGAGTTAGCTCTGCCACCTCCCTCTTCTTTCCCGCTAGTCACGGGCCCAATGGCCCAAAATGTTGTAGTACTTGTACTTGTCAGAGTCGCCGTCGTGAGCTGCCTACGTGCTCTTGCCGCATCACGACAATGCTTGCGTCCTTTGGAACATCGGCCTCACCCTGACAAGTTGATGCTAGAGATGCCATGACCCTTGGACCGCGTGATCTACTCCTCCTCGGTGAGCAGGAGGCATTGAACACCAGACTCCACTTGATCGAGCTCATACCACTCCTCGGCAGCCTTGAGCCCACGGTGAGCTCCTCAATGGTGATCGTGTCAAGATCAACTAGTGTTTCAATGGAAAGGGAGATCTGCGAGTACCTCTTATAAGCAATGAAAGGAACTTGCAGATGGCGTGCTCCTCTGGTACGACCTCCCCAAGCCACGCCATCAGAGTGACCATGTTGGTGATGCGCATGCCGAAATCATCCAATGTCTGCCTTGTATTGCTTGGAGAGGGCTGCGAGTTTTGCCTCATGGACGTGCGCTACAGTGAGCTTCATTGTTTTCACGGAGTCCCAGACTTCCTTGACCATGGCCTTGACGGCAAAGCTGAGCGACATATAGGAGGGACCCAACGCAGGATCGCCTTGAGAGCCGTCCTGTCATCGCACCGCGTCGTAGTGCTGGTCTTGACGGCATCCCAGAGTCGTCGCCCCTCCATCATGACCTGCATCAGGACGACCCAGTCGATGTAGTTGGTCCTCGCCGGCTGAGGCTACGTCGTGTCGCCAGTGTTATGCACCACCTGCACCTGGAATCTCTCTGCCAGGTAGTGTAAGGGCATCTCTTGCCTGAGGTTTTGGTGACGATGACAATCCTTGTGTGGACTAATCGTGTGTCAATATTACTCAGGTTGATAACATGTGGCACAAGATGGTTAGGCCTTCCCTCTTTAAGGAAAAGATCGAAGACGGAGGTTCCGATGCCTTTTTGTTTCTTTTGGTCATAGGGAATCCGTACTATTAAGAGGGAACCCACATCGGAAGGTAATGGGTGAATCAAGTCACGTACACAGATACTTTGCACCCACTATATTGCCTCCGTTCGTGGAGAGAGAGGTTCCATTTCATTCCTCCTTTCTGTGTAGACTCATCCACGGCAGTAGTACCGCCCTAGTTGGCGGTTGTACCGGTGGCCGGTAGTTCCGGTCAAACCACCGCCCCAAGTACCGCTCAGGGGTGATATCTTCTGTACTGGGTGCGGTGGTAGACCGGTGGTGGCCCGGAAGTACCGGTTCGCAAGACCGGTACTACCGGTGTTCCGAGCGGTAGTACCGCTCTGACTGCTACCACGCAGAAACTATCTGCCTGGCGGTAGTTCCGGCCCAACCACTGTCCCAACTACCGCCCCTGCTTGAAACCTTCTGGTTTCCAAGAGGTAGTTGACCGGAGGTGGTGCGGTAGTTCCGGTTTTCTCCGGAAGACCGGTACTACAGGGTGAACCACCGGAAGTCCCGCCTTAGTGGCAAGGGCGCAGGTTTCTTCACTCACCGGTACTACCGGTTGGGCTAGCGGAACTACCAGTCCTATGTAAATCTGCACATAACGGTTGGATTGGTGGAGACCCTATTTAAGGAGCCCCTTCTCCCACCTCCACCTTATCTCTTGCCTCTCTCTCTCCACCATTAATGCCATTGAAGCTTTCTTGCCCGATCTCTCTCCCTAGCCAACCAAACTTGTTGATTTGCTAGGGTTTGAAGGAGGAGACCTAGATCTACACTTCCACCAAAGGAAACTTGATTACCCCATACTTTCTTGTGTGGATTTTGTTACTCTTGGGTGTCTGAGCACTCTAGACGGAAGAGGTCACTTCGGAGCCACAATCCATTGTGGTGAAGCTCCGGGGTTTCGTTGGGACCCTCCAATTAAGTTGTGGAGAGAGCCCCAACCTTGTTTGTAAAGGTTCGGTTGCCGCCTTCAAGGGCACCACTAGTGGATTCACGGCACCTTGAATTGTGTGAGGGCGTGAAGAGAATACGGTGGCCCTAGTGGCTTCTTCGGGAGCATTGTGCCTCCACACCGCTCCAACGGAGACGTACTTCCCCTCAAAGGGAAGGAAATTCGATATCACATCCTCGTCTTCACCGTCTCCACTTGTGGTTATTTCTTACCTTCACTTGTGCTAGCATTACTTGTTTCTCTCCTATAGTGTGCTTGTGTAGTTGTTACCTTTACTTTCGGTTAGTTGTCATCTTAGTAGCTTATCTAGACAACTTACTTTGACGCTTAATTTAAAGTGGTTAAGAAAAGCTAAAAATTGTTAGTTGCCTATTCACCCCCCCCCTCTAGTCAACCATATCGATCCTTTCAATTGATATCAGAGCCTCGTCTCTTTTTAAGTACTTTACCGTCCAAAGAGTATGGGTGACAACCACTACAAGAAATATGTCAACTTATGATCTTTTGTTAGTGACCCTGGAAGAATTGGTCATAGATCTATGAACATTTCAGACCAATTGGTCAAAAGCTGTTCGGGGGGCTCCAAACCCTAAACTACAACGACCATTTTGGTCAGAAAGGTCATAATTTCCTTACACGAAATGGTCACAAAGCAGATAGCACTGGTTCGCTGCCTTATTTCTAGCTGTTCATCACCAATATAGATGGTCATAACCTTGAAAATTGTGGTAGGTTGCTACGACTAGGCGCCACCTCATCAGTTTTGCCTATGTGTCATGTCCATGTGGCAGTTTTTGCCCTAGGTTGTGAAGCAACCTATATTTCTGTCATTCCCAAAATTCCCCAAAAAATCTCATAAATTCTTTGGGTCATATCTTCATCAAATATGTAAAAAACCTTCCTTGCCTAGTTCAAAAATAATTCAAAAATATTCATTTTCCTATTCTGTTAAAAAAAACACTTTGTGAAGGAAGTACCACTTTGTCATGTCCAAATGGTATCCATTTTCTACAGTGCTTTCCTATGCCCAAATAACTATCCTCCACCAAATGCCAGCTCAATCCATTCATTATTTTGAGCCCATCTTCAACATTCGTATTTATGTCCAGTGTGGTACTTTGCAAAGCAAGTACCACCTAGACTCCTCCTTTGGAGCTGAAAATTTGTGAAGACGGTCTTCTTAGTAACTGATCATCCTCAACCAAAACTCACGCCCATTAGCCATGTGCATTTTCCGTACCGCTAATCAAACACTTGGCTGCTAATTCATGTTTGAGCATCGATCGGTCTCCTCGTGAGAATCTTATGTTGTAATTTTCTTCCTAGCACCTACCTGGGGAGTGGCAAACCCACTAGACATGCCTAGGCCACCCAGAACACATGGCAACGCCACAGTCACGCGGTGACCACGCAGCGGGCATGCGAGTTTACGCGCTCTAGAGTTGGGGCCCTCGACCACCGCCCAAACCTCGACGTATCGCCACCAAACCATGTATTTATGATTAAATAGGTACTTATGTACCTAGAAATGATTTTTGGAAAAAATAAATAGCAAACTATGAGGCAGCCGCAGTTCAAATTTGACCCGCTTCCAGCTGAATCGGCGGAAATTTGTCTTTTTCACGAGAGGTGGATCAAAACTTTTTACACCCAACCATTTGGTCAATTGTGCATTAAATATGGCCTAGTATTTTAGAAAATTGATTTGGTCAAATTTTTCAACAATTATTTGGGAGGTCCTTCACAAAAAAACCTCCTTTTGGGCACTCGAAAAATGGAAAATGAATTTTTCGTCCAAAGAAAATGAAAACTTCCTTAGACAACATTGTTTGCCATTCCAAGATGCACCCTTGTGCACAATATGAGATCATTTGAACAAACTATGCCATGAATGTGGCCATAGGATTGATCATTTGGCTTGAAAGCCATGAATCTTCACGCATGATAGCTCATTTCTGAGAACACTTTTTTAATAGAATTGCCGTATTACAAGTTTATTATTTTTCCTGGTAACTTGGTCATATATAATGACACAATGCGAAGGTGTTCCAATTTTTTGATTTTTTTTGAATTTTTTATGCCCGTTTCAAAATGCGGTCAAAACGGTGGGAATGACCGTTCCTAGCTAATGGTTGAATCTTGGAACTTTTTTGGTGTTTCTCTGATTAAATAGGTACTTATGTACCTAGAAATGATTTTTGAAAAAAAAAATAGCAAACTATGAGGCAGCCGGAGTTCAAATTTGACCCGCTTCCAACTGAATCGGCGGAAATTTGTCTTTTTCACGAGAGGCGGATCAAAACTTTTTACACCAAACCATTTGGTCAATTGTGCATTAAATATGGCATAGTATTTTAGAAAATTTATTTGGTGAAATTTGGCAATAATTATTTGGGAGGTCCTTCACAAAAAAACCTCCTTTTGGGCACTCGAAAAATGGAAAATGAATTTTTCGTCCAAAGAAAATGAAAACTTCCTTAGGCAACATTGTTTGCCATTCCAAGATGCACCCTTGTGCACAATATGAGATCATTTGAACAAACTATGCCATGAATGTGGCCATAGGATTGATCATTTGGCTTGAAAGCCCTGAATCTTCACGCATGATAGATCATTTCTGAGAACACTTTTTTAATAGAATTGCCGTATTACAATTTTTTTATTTTTCCTGGTAACTTGGTCATATATAATGACACAATGCGAAGGTGTTCCAATTTTTTGAATTTTTTTGAATTTTTTATGCCCGTTTCAAAATGCGGTCAAAACGGCGGGAATGACCGTTCCTAGCTAGTGGTTGAATCTTGGAATTTTTTTGGTGTTTCTCTGATTAAATAGGTACTTATGTACCTAAAAATGATTTTTGGAAATAAATAAATAGCAAACTATGAGGCAGCCGCAATTCAAATTTGACCCGCTTCCAACTGAATCGGCGGAAATTTGTCTTTTTCACGAGAGGCGGATCAAAACTTTTTACACCCAACCATTTGGTCAATTGTGCATTAAATATGGCCTAGTATTTTAGAAAATTGATTTGGTCAAAAATTTTGCAACAATTATTTGGGAGGTCCTTCACAAAAAAACCTCCTTTTGGGCACTCAAAAAATGGAAAATGAATTTTTCATCCAAAGAAAATGAAAACTTCCTTAGGCAACATTGTTTGCCATTCCAAGATGCACCCTTGTGCACAATATGAGATCATTTGAACAAACTATGCCATGAATGTGGCCATAGGATTGATCATTTGGCTTGAAAGCCATGAATCTTCACGCATGATAGCTCATTTCTGAGAACACTTTTTTAATAGAATTGTCGTATTACAAGTTTATTATTTTTCATGGTAACTTGGTCATATATAATGACACAATGCGAAGGTGTTCCAATTTTTTGATTTTTTTTGAATTTTTTATGCCCGTTTCAAAATGCGGTCAAAACGGCGGGAATGACCGTTCCTAGCTAGTGGTTGAATCTTGGAATTTTTTTGGTGTTTCTCTGATTAAATAGGTACTTATGTACCTAGAAATGATTTTTGGAAAAAATAAATAGCAAACTATGAGGCAGCCGCAGTTCAAATTTGACCCGCTTCCAGCTGAATCGGTGGAAATTTGTCTTTTTCACGAGAGGCGGATCAAAACTTTTTACACCCAACCATTTGGTCAATTGTGCATTAAATATGGCCTAGTATTTTAGAAAATTGATTTGGTCAAATTTTGCAACAATTATTTGGGAGGTCTGTAATGCCCAGGATGGAGTTATACCTCCTACGTGTCGAGGCACGACTTAAAGGCATAAATCCATCCTAGAATGATCTCAAGTTTGGTAATCTTTGCACAACTCATGTAAAAGAGGGGATAGTAAACTGAAAATAGTTGGCTTACACTCGCCACGTCACAGAATTACAGTACAAGTCTCAAACATCATACATTAAGAACATCACAACCCTCTAAGGGCAAAAGCCAAATGTCAAAGTACCAAACTCAGATAAATAAACCACAGGCGGATCGAATCCTAGTAAGAGACTCCACTACTGATCGTCCGGGTAGCGCACGTAGTACCGACTCCGCTCCTCGTCGTACTCCCAATCCAGCTCGGTGCCATCACCTGGATAGCTCACAGCTGGACCTGCATCTGGTGTGTGAAGTAACTGTGAGCCACAGAGGACTCAGCAATCCCGTTCCCGGGTAACAAAACTATTTAAGCCTTTAGGTGAGGGAAAGGCTGAAGAAAAGAATAAGTCTGCAGCAGCAACTAGCATCTAGCTTACGTAAGTGAGAGCGAGAAGAGAAGGCCTCGGCGAGAAGTGATCACGAAGTGATCCTAGCTACAAGCTCCACAAACATAACCCCTCCGTGTTCAACTCCCGAATCCCCATTCGGAAATTGACAATCACGGAACACACGCTGGTAGTGTATTAGTAACATTGTGTCAAGTTATCTACAACCGGAATTAACAAGCTCCCATCTGCCACATAACCGCGGGCACGGCTTTCGAAAGTTCAAACCCTGCAGGGGTGTTCCAACTTGACCCATTACAAGCCCACGATCCGCGGAGTCGCAACTCCAAAGTGGGAAGACCCGAGTATCCTCGGAATCCCGTGCTCAAGATATACCAAGCTAAGGTAAGGCTAATCCAGCAAATCCTCCCGGCGTGTCGACACCCTGATAGTAGCCGCGCGTATCTAGGTCTCAGGACACGTCCGGATGAGCAGTACGTACAGATACCGAAGATCCCAGCGAACCGGGTGGTATCCGCAAGTGGCTCTAGTTTGGACCAACACTCAAGTCGAGCACTGGCCCAGGGGGGTTGAATTAATTAAGCCTCGGGTTAATTACTCCCTCGGAAAGTTTTTAGTTGTTTAGGCAAATAGTACCAAGGTTGGGACTTGCTGGAAAAGACTTAGCACTTAGCGGTTTATCGAGGGGGTCCCATACACCCCAACCGTGTTAGGAACGCATAATCAAGGAACATAACACCGGTTTATACGGTTCCTAACGGCATGAGTGGAACAAAACACCAAGCAAAAGGCTTAGCCTTCCACCCTTGCCAATGTATAGATGATTTCATTATAAGCATTTATATAGTGTGATATAACCCAACCAAACTTCAACATGAAGCAAGCATCTTCGATCTTCACCTGCAACTAGCAACGCTATAAGAAGGGCTGAGCGAAGCGTACTTAGCCAAGCAACGGTTTGCATAGGTAGGTTGGTTAAACATGGCAATTGGTTACAAGTAGGAGGCTGACAAGAAGATCATGGGCATCGAGGCAAAACTATAGATCGAGACTACTAGCAATAGGCAAAGATAGTAATGTTATCGGGGTTCAGTCATCTGGCCTGAAGAGAAGTCGTTCGGATCGTAAGAAGGGTCCTCGTGCTCAACCTCGTTGGAAACCTCGTGCTCAACCTCGTACTCGGTCTCAGCTTCCGGCTCTAAACAAAACAATCACACCAAGCACCAATCAAGAAGATGCAATGCGCACTCGGAAAAGATGAATGCATGATGGATGCACTAAGGATGCACATGGAGCACGTAAAACATCACTCAAGCAAAACACCTCAAAACAAGATAACAATCTGATATTATTAATCTACACAGAAAAACAATCAAGTTTGATATAAGATTCGCTGAAATCGGAGTTACGGGCTAAAAGTTATGCCCGAAACAAGATTTGAGCGAAAGCTGAAAATTACAGCAACATAGCATCTTTGGAGCTCAAAATAATTAAGCTACAGCACCCAAAAAGCATGGCAAAGGACTTGAACACAAACTAGACATATAGTACAGCAACTAAGTCCAAAGTGCACCCCCAACGGAGTCACGGATCAATAGCAATGATCTTGGACATATTGAACTTTACAATAAAATTCTGGCAGCAGAATTTTATTGAAACTTTAGAGCAAAAGATAAACATGCTACAGCCACTCAAATGGACATGTGAGGACATGGATGGAAATACAACAATATATACTACAAGGAACAATCAAAATCCACCCCAAAACTAACATGCTTTGTCCTAGAACATCACACGAACATGGCATCGGAACGTTACAGATTTCAGACTTAGTGAAAAATCACTAAGTCCTAAAACAGCAATATCATCATGGCATCTAAAAGAGAATGTTTAAGTCACCTCGAAACTAAACATGGCAAAGGGTAAGCACCTCATCAAAGTGCATATGAAGGTGATCCCGAAACACACAAGCATGCAGCATAGAGGTGAACACAACGATTGCAACGAGCTCATCAAGATGGCATTTCATAACAAGTGAAAACACATCACATGAACATGGCACTTTGCAACGATGATAACAAGGCAATAATAAATCTACCATGCAACCTATCACAAGCAACACGTAGTTCGTGGCAAGACGAACACGTGGACATGTCATTTGCATCATTTGGACAAACGAGCTAAAAGATATCACATGGCAAAGGTGGCATGAAAATAACACATAACAATAGTTTATATCATGATGCACTCTTGCAACAGCAAAACAAGCCCCTAGATGATCTCTAACATGCAAGACTACAACAGATAAAACGTAGAGCACAACTCCACGAACGTCTGGACATATTACACGCGCAAAACGGAGCATCACAGTAAAAGTTATGCATGGTCAAACATAGCATCACAGATTAAACAGAACAGGGACTTAGTGGGAAAAAGGGGAGGTCAACCTCAGTCCAGATCTGAACAGTAACGGGCTCAGGCCGGATCTGGAGCGGCGGCTCGGCCTGCTGGGCGGCCCGGTGCGGAGCGGGGCGGCGGCCCGCGGTGGATCTGGGCCTGCGACGGCTGCGGCGGCCCGCGCGAGGAGGCGGCGGCTTCGCGGCACGGGAGTGGGCCGGCCCGGCCGAGCCGTCGAGCGGGCGAGGCGCTCGCCTCGGTGAAGGAGCGAGGGAGGCCCACGAGGGTCTTGGGCCGGGACGGAGAGGCGATGCGGCTGGCGTCGGGCGAGCGCTGCGATCGACTGGAGGAAGCGACGGGGCCGGCTCGATCGGGCCCTTGCGCGTCGGTGGCGATGTAGGGACCGGCCTGCGGGGCGACTAAGTGGTCCCGAACGGATCCAGAAGAATCGATCGGGCAGACTCGACGAAGGAAGCGCCTGGCGCGTCCGGATCGAAGCGCTGCGACGTTGACTTCCCAGGAGGATCGAGGGAACGGCGACTCGCTGGCTACGAAGGAAAGAACGGCGGCTGGTTCGGTGGATCTGAGATAAAAGAGGGAGATCTGGAAAAAAAAATGAGGGGAGAGAGGAGGAAGAAGGGGATGCCCAAAATAGACTAGGGGTCTATAAATAGCAGTTTTTAGGGTTAGGAGGGAGTTTAGGGGCGCTAGGAGCCCTCCGATCGCGATCCGACGGATCCGATCGCGGGGGTAGATTTAAAAGGCCTAGGAGGAGATAAAAGAATGCAGTAGGGGTGTTTCCGGGACACGAAGTGAAGGCACATCGGACCCACACGAGCAACGGATGGGATAGTCAACGGAGTCCAAACGAGACGAGATTTGAGAGGCGGGTTGCACACAACAAAACAACAACACAGACAACAACCTCGCGGCACACCGGTAACGTAAAACGCCCGAACAACAAAGTAGGCCTACGGGACGTCACGGACACGTGAGGGAGCTCCGGAACGCGAAACGGACAACGGGAAGAAACACGCGGAACCGGATGCAACCGACAACACAAATGCAATGCGATGCACATGTCTACATGATATGAATGAATGCCACACACTCACACAACAAAATGACGAAAACCCGAAAGACAAAGAACCCGGAATGGAAATAGATGAAGCCGGAGATATATTATAAGCCCAAAAGGGAAAGTATTACATCCGGGGCATTACAAGGTCCTTCACAAAAAAACCTCCTTTTGGGCACTCGAAAGATGGAAAATGAATTTTTCGTCCAAAGAAAATGAAAACTTCCTTAGGCAACATTGTTTGCCATTCCAAGATGCACCCTTGTGCACAATATGAGATCATTTGAACAAACTATGCCATGAATGTGGCCATAGGATTGATCATTCGGCTTGAAAGCCATGAATCTTCACGCATGATAGATCATTTCTGAGAAAACTTTTTTAATAGAATTGCCGTATTACAAGTTTATTATTTTTCCTGTTAACTTGGTCATATATAATGACACAATGCGAAGGTGTTCCAATTTTTTGATTTTTTTTGAATTTTTTATGCCCGTTTCAAAATGCGGTCAAAACGGCGGGAATGACCGTTCCTAGCTAGTGGTTGAATCTTGGAATTTTTTTGGTGTTTCTCTTATTAAATAGGTTATTATGTACCTAGAAATTATTTTTGGAAAAAATAAATAGCAAACTATGAGGCAGCCGCAGTTCAAATTTGACCCGCTTCCAACTGAATCGGCGGAAATTTGTCTTTTTCACGAGAGGCGGATCAAAACTTTTTACACCCAACCATTTGGTCAATTGTGCATTAAATATGGCCTAGTATTTTAGAAAATTGATTTGGTCAAATTTTGCAACAATTATTTGGGAGGTCCTTCACAAAAAAACCTCCTTTTGGGCACTCGAAAAATGGAAAATGAATTTTTCGTCCAAAGAAAATGAAAACTTCCTTAGGCAACATTGTTTGCCATTCCAAGATGCACCCTTGTGCACAATATGAGATCATTTGAACAAACTATGCCATGAATGTGGCCATAGGATTGATCATTTGGCTTGAAAGCCATGAATCTTCACGCATGATAGCTCATTTCTGAGAACACTTTTTTAATAGAATTGCCATATTACAAGTTTATTATTTTTCCTGGTAACTTGGTCATATATAATGACACAATGCGAAGGTGTTCCAATTTTTTGATTTTTTTTGAATTTTTTATGCCCGTTTCAATATGCGGTCAAAACGGCGGGAATGACCGTTCCTAGCTAGTGGTTGAATCTTGGAATTTTTTTGGTGTTTCTCTGATTAAATAGGTACTTATTGAAGGAAATATGCCCTAGAGGCAATAATAAAGTTGTTATTTATATTTCCTTATATCATGATAAATGTTTATTATTCATGCTAGAATTGTATTAACCGGAAACTTAGTACATGTGTGAATACATAGACAAAACAGAGTGTCCCTAGTATGCCTCTACTAGACTAGCTCATTGATCAAAGATGGTTATGTTTCCTAACCATAGACATGAGTTGTCATTTGATCAATGGGGTCACACCATTAGGAGAATGATGTGATGGACAAGACCCATCCGTTAGCATAGCACTATGATCGTTTAGTTTTTCTGCTATTGCTTTCTTCATGACTTATACATGTTCCTATGACTATGAGATTATGCAACTCCCGAATATCGTAGGAACAACTTGTGTGCTATCAAACGTCACAACGTAACTGGGTGATCATAAAGATGCTCTACAGGTGTCTCCGAAAGTATTCGTGGTGTTGGCATAGATCAAGATTAGGATTTGTCACTCCGAGTGTCGGAGAGGTATCTCTGAGCCCTCTCGGTAACACACATCACAATAAGCCTTGCAAGCAAAAGACTAATGAGTTAGTCATGAGATGATGTGTTACGGAACGAGTAAAGAGACTTGCCGGTAACGAGATTGAACTAGGTATAGAGATACCGACGATTGAATCTCGGGCAAGTAACATACCAATGACAAAAGGAACAACGTATGTTGTTATGCGGTTTTGACCGATAAAAGATCTTCGTAGAATATGTAGGAGCCAATATGAACATCCAGGTTCCGCTATTGGTTATTGACCGGAGATGAGTCTCGGTCATGTCTACACAGTTCTCGAACCCGTAGGGTCCGCACGCTTAACGTTTGATGACGATCGGTATTATGAGTTTATGAGTTTTGATGTACCGAAGGTAGTTCGGAGTCCCGGATGAGATCACGGACATGACGAGGAGTCTCGGAATGTCCGAGACATAAAGATTGATATATTGGACGACTATATTCGGACACCGGAAGTGTTCCGAAAAAGTTTCGGATTTAGCGGGATTGCCGGAGGGGGTTACCGGAACCCCCTACGAAGGGGGATGGTCCATAGTGGGCCTTATGGAAAAGAGAGAGGCAGCCCATAGGGGCTGGACGGCGCCCCACCTAGGGTTCCTAGTTGGACTAGGATTGGGGGGCGCCACCTCTCCCTCTTTTCCTTTCCTTCTCTTCCTTCTTTGGTAGTTCCTACTAGGAATAGGATTGCAATCCTATTCCTAGTAGGATTGCACCCCTAGCCGCACCATAGAAGGGCCGGCCAGCCTCCCCCCTAGCTCCTTTATATACGGGGGCAGGGGGCACCCAAAGACACACAAGTTGAATTGTTCCAGCCGTGTGCGGTGCCCCCCTCCACAGAAACACACCTCGGTCATACCGTCGCGGTGCTTAGGCGAAGCCCTGCGCCGGTGAATACATCATATCCGTCACCACGCCGTCGTGCTGACGAAACTCTCTCGTGAAGCTCAACTGGATCAAGAGCTCGTGGGACGTCATCAAGCTGAACGTGTGCTGAACGCGGAGGTGCCATACGTTCGGTGCTTGATCGGTTGAATCGCGAAGAAGTTCGACTACATCAACCATGTCACTTGACGCTTCCGCTTCCGGTCTACGAGGGTACGTAGACACACTCTTCTCTCTCGTTGCTATGCATCTGGTAGATAGATCTTGCGTGATCGTAGGAAAATTTTAAAATACTACGTTCCCCATCAGTGGCATCATGAGCCAGGTCTATGCGTAGATGATATGCACGAGTAGAACACAATGAGTTGTGGGCGATACTAGTCATACTGCTTACCAGCATGTCATACTTTGCTTTGGCGGTATTGTGAGATGAAGCGGCCCGGACCGACATTACGCGTACGCTTATGCGAGACTGGTTTCACCGTTACAAGCACTCGTTGCTTAAAGGTGACTGGCGGGTGTCTGTCTCTCTCACTTTAGCTGAATCAAGTGTGGCTACGCCCGGTCCTTGTGAAGGTTAAAACAGCACATACTTGACGAAACATCATTGTGGTTTTGTATGCGTAGGTAAGAACGGTTCTTGCTAAGACCGTAGCAGCCACGTAAAACTTGCAACAACAAAGTAGAGGACGTCTAACTTGTTTTTGCAGGGCATGTTGTGATGTGATATGGTCAAGACATGATGAGTTATACGGTTTTGTATGAGATGATCATGTTTTGTAATGTTATCGGCAACTGGCAGGAGCCATATGGTTGTCGCTTTATTGTATGAAATGCAATCGCCATGTAATTGCTTTACTTTATCACTAAGCGGTAGCGATAGTCATAGAAGCAATAGTTGGCAAGACGACAACGATGCTACGATGGAGATCAAGGTGTCGCGCCGGTGACGAAGGTGATCATGAAGGTGCTTTGGAGATGGAGATCAAAAGCACAAGATTATGATGGCCATATCATGTCACAAATTTTTGATTACATGTGATGTTTATCTTATTATGCTTCTTATTCTGCTTAGAACGACGGTAGCATTATAAGATGATCCCTTACTAAATTTCAAGGTATAAGTGTTCTCCCTGAGTATGCACCGTTGCGAAAGTTCGTCGTGCCGAGACACCACGTGATGATCGGGTGTGATAAGCTCTACGTTCAAATACAACGGGTGTAAGCCAGTTTTGCACACGCAGAATACTCGCGTTAAACTTGACGAGCCTAGCATATGCAGATATGGCCTCGGAACACTGGAGACCGAAAGGTCGAGCGTGAATCATATAGTAGATATGATCAACATAAGATGTTCACCATTGAAACTACTCCATCTCACGTGATGATCGGACATGGTTTAGTTGATTTGGATCACGTGATCATTTAGATGACCGGAGGGATGTCTATCTAAGTGGGAGTTCTTTAAATTAATATGATTAAATTTAACTTTAATTTATCATGAACTTAGTCCTGGTAGTATTAGCATATCTATGTTGTAGATCAATAGCCCGCGATGTTGCTCCACGTTTATTTTTTATATGTTCCTAGAGAAAACCAAGTTGAAAGATGTTAGTAGCAATGATGCGGACTTGTTCCGTGATCTGAGGATTATCCTCATTGCTGCACAGAGAATTATGTCCTTGATGCACCGCTAGGTGACAGACCTATTGCAGGAACAGATGTAGACGTTATGAACGTTTTGACAAAAGCTCGGTATGATGACTACTTGATAGTTTAAGTGCACCATGCTTTACGGCTTAGAACCCGGACTTCAAAAAGGTTTTGAACGCCACGGAGCATATAAGATGTTCCAAGAGTTGAAATTAGTATTTCGTACTCATGCCCATGTCGAGGGGTATAAGACTTCTGACAGTACTTTGCCTACAAGATGGAGGAGAATAGCTCAACCAGTGAGCATGTGCTCAGATTGTCTGGGTACTACAATTACTTGAATCAAGTGGGAGTTAATCTTCCAGATAAGATAGTAATAGACAAAGTACTCTAGTCACTATCACCAAGTTAGTAGAACTTCGTGATGAACTATAATATGCAAGGGATGACGAAAGTAATTCCCGAGCTCTTCGCGATGCTGAAATCGGCGAAGGTAGAAATCAAAAAGGAGCATCAAGTGTTGATGGTTAACAAGACCACTTGTTTCAAGTAAAGGGCAAAGGGATAGAAGGGGAACTTCAAGAAGAATGACAAGAAAGTTGTCACTCCCATGAAGAAACCCAAATCTAAACTCAAGCCTGAAACTAAGTGCTTCTACTGCAAAGGAAATGGTCATAGTGGTGGAACTGCCCTAGATATTTGGCGGATAAGAAGGATGGCAAAGTGAACAAAGGTATATTTGATATACAGATTATTGATGTGTATTTTACTAGTGTTCATAGCAACCCCTCGGTATTTGATACTTGTTCAGTTGCTAAAGAGTAGTAACTCGAAATGGGAGTTGCAAAATGAACAGAAACTAGTTAAAGGATGAAGTGACGATGTGTATTGGAAGTAGTTCCAAGATTAATATGATCATCATCACACACTCCCTATACTTTCAGGATTAGTGTTGAAACTAAATAAGTGTTATTTGGTGTTTGTGTTGAGCATGAATATGATTTGATCATGTTTATTGCAATACGGTTATTCATGTAAGTTAGAGAATAATTGTTGTTCTGTTTACATGAATAAAACCTTCTATGGTCATACACCCAATGAAAATGGTTTGTTGGATCTCGATCGTGTGATACACATATTCATAATATTGGAGCCAAAAGATGCAAGGTTAATAATGATAGTGCAACTTATTTGTGGCACTGCCGTTTGGGTCATATTGGTGTAAAGCGCATGAAGAAACTCCATAGTGATGGACTTCTGGAATCACTTGATTATGAATCACTTGGTGCTTGCGAACCATGCCTCATGGGTAAGATGACTAAAACTCCGTTCTCCGGAACTGTGGAGCGAGCAACAGAGTTGTTGGAAATCATACATACTGATGTATGCGGACCAATGAGTGTTGAAGCTCGCGGCGGGTATCGTTATTTTCTGACCTTCACTGATGATTTAAGCAGATATGGGTATATCTACTTAATGAAGCACAAGTCTGGAACATTTGAAAAGTTCAAAGAATTTCAGAGTGAAGTGGAGAATCATCGTAACAAAAAATAAGAGTTTCTACGATATGATCGTAGAGGTAAAATATTTGAGTTAGCGAGTTTGGCCTTCAGTAAAAACAATGTGAAATAGTTTCACTACTCACGCCACCTGGAACACCATAGTGTAATGGTGTGTCCGAACGGCATAACCGTACTTTATTAGATATGGTGCGATCGATGATGTCTCTTACCGATCTACCACTATCGCTTTTGGGGTTATGCATTAGAGATAGCTACATTCATGTTAAATAGGGCACCATCTAAATCCGTGGAGATGACACCGTATGAACTGTGGTTTGATGAGAAACCTAAGCTGTCATTTCTTTAAGTTTGGGACTGCGATGCTTATGTGAAAAAGTTTCAACATGATAAGCTCGAACCCAAATCGGAGAAGTAAATCTTCATAGGATACCCAAAAGAAACTATTGGGTACACCTTCTATCACAGATCCGAAGGCAAGGTCTTTGTTGCTAAGAGTGGATCCTTTCTAGAGAAGGAGTTTCTCTCAAAAGAAGTGAGTGGGAGGAAAGTAGAACTTGATGAGGTAATTGTACCTTCTCCCAAATTGGAAGGTAGTACATCACAGAAACTAGTTCTAGTGATTCCTACACCAATTAGTGAGGAAGCTAATGATGATGATCATGAAACATCAGATCAAGTTTCTGCTAAACTTCGTAGATCAACCAAAGTTCGTTCCGCACCAGAGTGGTACGGCAACCCAGTTCTGGAAGTCATGTTACTAGACCATGATGAACCTACGAACTATGAGGAAGTGATGATGAGCCCAGATTCCGCAAAATGGCTTGAGGCCATGAAATCTGAGATGGGATCCATGTATGAGAACAAAGTGTGGACTTTGGTTGACTAGCCCGATGGTCGGCAAGCCATCGAAAATAAATGGATCTTCAAGAGGAAGACTGACACTGACGGTAATGTTACTGTTTACAAAGCTCGACTTGTTGCGAAAGGTTTTCGACAAGTTCAAGGAGTTGACTACGATGAGACTTTCTCACCCGTAGCGATGCTTAAGTCTGTCCGAATCATGTTAGCAATTGCCGCATTTTATGAAATCTGGCAAATGGATAACAAAACTGCATTCTTTAATGGATTTATTAAAGAAGAATTGTATATGATGCAACCAGAAGGTTTTGTCAATCCTAAAGGTGCTAACAAAATGTGCAAGCTCCAGCGATCCATCTATGGACTGGTGCAAGCATCTCGGAGTTGGAATATACGCTTTGATAAGTTGATCAAAGCATATAGATTTATACAGACTTGCGTTGAAGCCTGTATTTACAAGAAAGTGAGTGGGAGCACTACACCATTTCTGATAAGTATATGTGAATGACATATTGTCGATCGGAAATGATGTAGAATTTTCTGGAAAGCATAAAGGAGTGTTTGAAAGGAGTTTTTCAAAGAAAGACCTTGGTGAAGCTGCTTACATATTGGGCATCAAGATCTATAGAGATAGATCAAGACGCTTGATAAGACTTTCGATGAGTACATACCTTAATAAGATTTTGAAGTAGTTCAAAATGGATCAGTCAAAGAAGGAGTTCTTGCCTGACTTGTAAGGTGTGAAGTTGAGTAAGACTCAAAGCTAGACCACGACAGAAAAATATAGAGAGAATGAAAGTCATTCCCTATGCCTCAGCCATAGGTTCTATAAAGTATGCCATGCTGTGTACCAAACATGTGTACCTTGCCATGAGTTTGACAGGGAGGTACAATAGTGATCCAGGAGTAGATCACTGTACAACGGTCAAAATTATCCTTAGTAACTGGATGACAAAGGAAATGTTTCTCAATTATGGAGGTGATAAAGAGTTCGTCATAAAGGGTTACGCCGATGCAAGCTTTGACACTAAATCCAGATGACTCTAAGTATCAATCTGGATGCGTATTGAAAGTGGGAGCAATTAGCTAGAGTAGCTCCATGCAGAGCATTGTAGACATAGAAATTTGCGAAATACATACGGATCTGAATGTGGCAGACCCATTGACTAAACTTCTCTCACAAGCAACAACATAATCATACCTTATTACTCTTGGGTATTAATCACATAGCGATGTGAACTAGATTATTGACTCTAGTAAACCCTTTGGGTGTTGGTCACATGGCGATGTGAACTATGGGTGTTATTCACATAACGATGTGAACTATCGGTATTAAATCACATGGCGATGTGAGCTAGATTATTGACTCTAGTGCAAGTGGGAGACTGAAGGAAATATGCCCTAGAGGCAATAATAAAGTGGTTATTTATATTTCCTTATATCATGATAACTTTTTATTATTCATGCTAGAATTGTATTAACCGGAAACTTAGTACATGTGTGAATACATAGACAAAACAGAGTGTCCCTAGTATGCCTCTACTAGACTAGCTCATTGATCAAAGATGGTTATGTTTCCTAACCATAGACATGAGTTGTCATTTGATCAATGGGGTCACACCATTAGGAGAATGATGTGATGGACAAGACCCATCCGTTAGCATAGCACTATGATCGTTTAGTTTTTCTGCTATTGCTTTCTTCATGACTTATACATGTTCCTATGACTATGAGATTATGCAACTCCCGAATACCGTAGGAACACCTTGTGTGCTATCAAACGTCACAACGTAATTTGGTGATCATAAAGATGCTCTACAGGTGTCTCCGAAAGTATTCGTGGTGTTGGCATAGATCAAGATTAGGATTTGTCACTCCGAGTGTCGGAGAGGTATCTCTGGGCCCTCTCGGTAACACACATCACAATAAGCCTTGCAAGCAAAAGACTAATGAGTTAGTCACGAGATGATGTGTTACGGAACGAGTAAAGAGACTTGCCGGTAACGAGATTGAACTAGGTATAGAGATACCGATGATCGAATCTCGGGCAAGTAACATACCGATGACAAAAGGAACAACGTATGTTGTTATGCGGTTTTGACCGATAAAAGATCTTCGTAGAATATGTAGGAGCCAATATGAACATCCAAGTTCCGCTACTGGTTATTGACCGGAGATGAGTCTCGGTCATGTCTACATAGTTCTCGAACCCGTAGGGTCCGCACGCTTAACGTTTGATGACGATCGGTATTATGAGTTTATGAGTTTTGATGTACCGAAGGTAGTTCGGAGTCCCGGATGAGATCACGGACATGACGAGGAGTCTCGGAATGTCCGAGACATAAAGATTGATATATTGGACGACTATATTCGGACACCGGAAGTGTTCCGGAAAAGTTTCGGATTTAGCGGGATTGCCGGAGGGGGTTACCGGAACCCCCTACGAAGGGGGATGGTCCATAGTGGGCCTTATGGAATAGAAAGAGGCAGCCCATAGTGGCTGGCCGGCGCCCCACCTAGGGTTCCTAATTGGACTAGGATTGGGGGGCGCCACCTCTCCCTCTTTTCCTTTCCCTCTCTTCCTTCTTTGGTAGTTCCTACTAGGAATAGGATTGCAATCCTATTCCTAGTAGGATTGCACCCCTAGCCGCACCATAAAAGGGCCGGCCGGCCTCCCCCCTTGCTCCTTTATATACGGGGGCAGGGGGGCACCCAAAGACACACAAGTTGAATTGTTCCAGCCGTGTGCGGTGCCCCCCTCCACAGAAACACACCTCGGTCATACCGTCGCGGTGCTTAGGCGAAGCCCTGCGCCGGTGAATACATCATATCTGTCACCACGCCGTCGTGCTGACAAAACTCTCCCGTGAAGCTCAACTGGATCAAGAGCTCGTGGGACGTCATCAAGCTGAACGTGTGCTGAACACGGAGGTGCCGTACGTTCGGTGCTTGATCGGTTGAATCGCGAAGAAGTTCGACTACATCAACCACGTCACTTGACGCTTCCGCTTCCGGTCTACGAGGGTACGTAGACACACTCTTCCCTCTCGTTGCTATGCATCTGGTAGATAGATCTTGTGTGATCGTAGGAAAATTTTAAAATACTACGTTCCCCATCACTTATGTACCTAGAAATGATTTTTGGAAAAAATAAATAGCAAACTATGAGGCAACCGCAGTTCAAATTTGACCCGCTTCCTGCTGAATCGGCGGAAATTTGTCTTTTTCACGAGAGGTGGATAAAAGATTTTGACACCCAACCATCTGGTCAATTGTGCATTAAATATGGCCTAATATTTTATAAAAATGATTTGGTCAAATTTTGCAACAATTATTTGGTAGTCCCTTCACAATTAAACATATTTTGGGCACTCGAAAAATGGAAAATTGAGTTTTTGTCCAAAGAAAATGAAAACTTACTTAGGCAACATTGTTTGGCATTCCAAGATACACTCTTGTGCACAATAAGAGATCAATATTTGTTTTTTTCATGTGAAAAAGTAGAAGAAAAACAAAAGAAAAAACACAATTATCTATGTTCTATTCTCATTGGTGGAATTCATTGTCACACGGATCGATGACATGGCGCCCATCCATCCATCCATCTCTCCATACCACATCCATCCATCCATCCATCCATCCATCCATTTATGTACAGAAAAAAAGTAAATGAAAAATAAAGCCCCACCTACCCAAACCCTACCCGGATCCCATCGATCCCCTCCTCCCATCGCACCCCTCCTCCCCCTCCTACCCAGATCCCATCGATCCTCTCCTCGACACCATCACCGACGGTGCTCCCCTCGATCCCCGTCGCCACCGACGGTGCTCCCGTCGATCCCCGTCACCACCGCCGCGGGAGCCTCTGCCCTCCACTCTTCGCCTCCGTCCCATCTCCAATCTCCCTCCTTCTCGGTGCCATTAGCGCGGAGGACCCTGCCCCGCCCCCAGCTCGATCCCACCGCCGAGGCGCCGAGGCGACGAGGCGGCGCCGGCTGGCGCGTCGTTTGGACTGGAGTGGCCGGAGCCGCTCGTCACCTTCGCGCTCTCCTGCGGGAGCTGGTCCTCCCCCGCCGTAAGCTCTCTCTCTCTCTCTCCCGATCTCGATCCCAACAGTGGATCGCAACAGTTCTTCTTGTACTACTGAGTACTGACGACGGTGGCGCTGACAGCGACTTGTTGTCTCCTCTGGTGACGGTGCAGGTGAGGGTGTACACGGCGGCGCGGGTGGAGGAGGAGCTGGAGGGCGCGAAGCGGGACTACCTGCAGGCGGCCGTGGGGGTGTCGGCACCGGCGAGCCTGGCCATCCCCAAGCTGCTGCACTGGTACCTGCTCGACTTTGCCAAGGACATGGACTCGCTCATGGACTGGGTGTGCCTGCAGCTGCCGCTCGAGCTGCAGCAGCCCGCCATGCGCGCCGTCGCCTCCACCGACGCGCGCCGCCGCATCCAGGTCCTCCCCTACGAGTTCCGGTTCAGGTACCTCCTCGCCGCGTGCGGCGTGTCGTGTTTGTAACTAGAGTTGTACACAGGGTTGGGTTGCGGCTGCCATAGTGCCATGGATGAATAAAAAGGTTTCTACTTTGTGTTTTGCTGCAATTTGGCCCCATTTTTTTCCCCTGGTGAAGATAGTTTTTACCTGTGCTTCGGTTGAGTGACGGTGATGAAATCCTGACGAGCTCGCCAAGCCGGGAGGCAGAGCCTACTTCAGCAAGTACTACAGCCTGCCTGCGCTCGCCGATCCGCGGATTGGTGAGTTGTTTCCCAGTTCCCCACAATTTTCGTCTGCTGTTGTGGTGTCGGATGCGTCTTATGTGGTCTGGTTTGTAGTCTGCGTCCTGTGCTGGGTGAATTGAGAATCTGACCAGGCCCTGCACGGCATTTTCGTCCCTTTCGTTATCTCTGTTACTACTTGTTGTGAGTTGGAGTGTATGAATATCATGAATTATGTGAATTGCCGATGATTTGACCCATCACTTTTTTATCAGATCGATTACCCTACTCGATAAGGATTCTGGTCGATTCGGCAATCAGAAACTGTGATGAGTTCCCGGTCACGGGGAAGGACGTTGAGAAGATCCTAGACTGGGAGAACAGTGCCACCAAGCAAGTCAAAATCCCATTCAAGCCAGCCCGTGTCCTCCTCCAGGTATTGATTCTGATTCCTGCCATCGTCTCCACTTTTTTTGTTCCAAGTTGTCCAGTTGCCGTGGAAAGAATAAATGTTAGTTGGAGAGATTCGAGTCAATAGCTTTGATGACAGGAATATTGGAAATGATGTCCCCTTTCCTATCCTTTCAAGAAAGTGTAGTTCCCCAATCACCATGTCTTATGCCCATTATGTATGATTGATGTTGTCACCTGGATTTTTAAAGATAGATATCATGCACCAGTAGGTGATAGGTTTCCGTATATGTTTAGCTGCATCATCATCACATATTCTTCTTCCAGTGACAATTATAAAAGTCAACACTTCTATTTTAATCTGGCAAGTGGTACTGTAAGCTGGATACATTGATTATTTTATTCTGATATGTTTCTGCTAAGATGTTTAATGATGTGGATCCTTGCGCTGCTTGCTGAAATCTTCAGTTTATTCACTTAAATCATTTGTCGGCTATAGTGAATGGTTGGTTACTCCGTTCGTCTGCCATGCTCTGAATGTTACGATGGTCAAAGCCATGCCGATTTGGAGTTATATTCCAATGTCATGCTCTAAATGTTAGGATGGTCAATGTAATAGTCCGGTATGTAGTGTAAGGTTTTGGATTGGAAACTCGGTGTGAAGTTTGGCTCTTAGGCTTGCTTTTGCTGCCATTTTTTATTGATGAATACACCAAATGAATCATGTCTCCACTTGGAACTAGACCCAGTTACATCATAAATGGTGGATCATTGGTCGTTCAAAATGGTTTCTTAAGAGTGCTGACTATTTTTGGCCTTGACCAGCTGTAGTTGCTGTGGACTTGTCGCTTGTGGTGTGTAAACTGACTTTCCAGTTGAACTATAAGACATGAGAACCCAAATTTATCTGTGTAGAAACTCATATGATGTATCATGTTCCCCTTCCATTGGATATAAATGTGAGCAGAAGCTTTCTTATAGACATTAGCAATATCCGTATATGTATTCTAGATAATTTACAGTAACAATAATATATTTCTGTAATAGTGAAGAACTACCTTCTTGAGTTTTATATGAAAATGTACTTCTAATTGAGCGGCAACATCACTGCAGTTAGCCGTTCTTGAGTTTCATGAACTTGATATGAACAAATTTGATTAAGAAATCCTGATGCTTATTCATTTAACCTGATGGTCTTATATTGTCATGTGTCGCTGCTGCTCCTGCAGGTTGCTCCGGTCTGACCTGGTCGAGCTGCTGTTGCTCCTACAGGTGGATGGCGAGGCCTGATGGCTGCTCCATACTCCTCCTCCTCCAACTATAGGTGAGGAATTCTACTGTCATTCTCTTGCACTATGCTATGCAGCTCTTGTTTACCTTAAATGCAACTATTGGTGAACTTGTTAAATGCCATTATTTGTGATGTTTGCTCCCTTTGCATGCATGGTTATAGAGTTTGGTGCCCCCATGGCCTCAAATGCATTGAATTATGGGCGTGTTCTTGATATCTTGTTGCTTAGGGTTAATATGGACCTGAATGGCAAGGGCTAGCCAGCCTACTTAGCTAGATTAACATAACACAATGTTAGATTTACTTTTATTTTGTTCCTAACATTTTGTTCTACAATGTGCAGATGCTGGCCTTTCATGTTTCTTTGCGAGCATCAGGACAAAGAAGTTGGATGAAGCATAGTAATGAAGTCCTTGTAGCAGAACTTATATGTGTGCTAGTTCTCGGAGCTAGTTCATTGGAATAATGCTGATCCTATTTGTGTGTTATATGATGATGTAGCAGAACTTGTAGGGCTCATGTGATAGACTTGGGTAGATACACTTGGGCTGTATGTGTTCTAATTGTAAACTTGATGATGATCACATTTACAAATGTACGTTATATGATGTGGCAGATTACTTCCTGCTGTTATTCGAAATATTGTGTCTGTTTTCTATATTTGCATATTGAAATATGAAGAACATGACCTTGACAGTAGGGTCCCACAAACTAGAACATCACATTTGGGACCCACTTACCAGAATTTGACAATTGGGGTGCATCTAAAAAAGAGAAACAAAGGCTACAGCCCAAAAATAAAAAGGCTGCAATGTTGGGCTTGGTCCATGAAGCTGACAAAAAATTCACAGAAAAAATATATAAATGGGCTGAATTAATGGGCTCGGCCCATATAAACACCGAATTGGACCGGGCTGATTCTTGTGCCACATCAGCTTGCCACGCTGGATTCCTACGTGGCGTGGGGAGGTTGCTAGTGACCAAAACACGACAGTAGGAATATTTTGGTCATAAACGTTTATGACCTTCGCACAGAGAAGGTCGCTATAGTCAGTTTATGACGGCCAGCTTTTGACCTTATGTTTTGTTGGGGAACGTAGTATTTCAAAATTTTCCTACGATCACGCAAGATCTATCTACCAGATGCATAGAAACGACAGGGGAGAGTGTGTCTACGTACCCTCGTAGACCGAAAGCGGAAGCGTTATAACAACGCGGTTGATGTAGTCGTACGTCTTCACGGCCCGACCGATCAAGCACCGAAACTACGGCACCTCCGAGTTCTAGCACACGTTCAGCTCGATGGCGTCCCTCGAACTCCGATCCAGCCGAGTGTCGAGGAAGATTTCCGTCAGCACGACGGCGTGGTGACGATCTTGATGTTCTACCGTCGCATCGCTTCGCCTAAGCACCGCTACAATATTATCGAGGAGAACTGTGGTGGAGGGGGGCACCGCACACGGCTAAGAGATCAAGAGATCAACCGTTGTGTCTAGAGGTGCCCCCCTACCCCCGTATATAAAGGAGGGAGGGAGAGGCCGGCCCTAGAAGGGGCGCGCCAAGTGTGGGGAGTCCTACTAGGACTCCCAAGTCCTAGTAGGATTCCCCTTTCCTTTCCGGAGTAGGAGAGAAGGAAAGAGGGGGAGAGGGAGAAGGAAAAGGGGGCTGCACCCCTTGTCCAATTCGGACCAGAAGGGGGCCACGCGCCTCCTTCCTTTTGGCCTCTCTCCTCTATTCCCGTAACTCCCTGGTACTCCGAAAATACCCGAATCACTCGGAACCTTTCCGATGTCCGAATATAGTCGTCCAATATATCGATTTTTACGTCTCGACCATTTTGAGACTCCTCGTCATGTCCCCGATCTCATCCGGGACTCCGAACTCCTTCGGTACATCAAAACTCATAAACTCATAATAAAATTGTCATCGAAACCTTAAGCGTGCGGACCCTACGGGTTCGAGAACTATGTAGACATGACCGAGACACGTCTCCGGTCAATAACCAATAGCGGAACCTGGATGCTCATATTGGCTCCCACATATTCTACGAAGATCTTTATCGGTCAAACCGCATAACAACATACGTTGTTCCCTTTGTCATCGGTATGTTACTAGCCCGAGATTCGATCGTCGGTATCTCAATACCTAGTTCAATCTCGTTACTGGCAAGTCTCTTTACTCGTTCCGTAATACATCATCCCGCAACTAACTCATTAGCTGCAATGCTTGCAAGGCTTATAGTGATGCGCATTACCGAGTGGGCCCAGAGATACCTCTCCGACAATCGGAGTGACAAATCCTAATCTCGAAATACGCCAACCCAACAAGTACCTTCGGAGACACCTGTAGAGTACCTTTATAATCACCCAGTTACGTTGTGACGTTTGGTAGCACACAAAGTGTTCCTCCGGTATTCGGGAGTTGCATAATCTCATAGTCATAGGAACATGTATAAGTCATGAAGAAAGCAATAGCAATAAAACTAAACGATCAAGTTGCTAAGCTAACGGATGGGTCTTGTCCATCACATCATTCTCCTAATGATGTGACCCCGTTGATCAAATGACAACTCATGTCTATGGCTAGGAAACATAACCATCTTTGATCAATGAGCTAGTCTAGTAGAGGCATACTAGGGACACTCTGTTTTGTCTATGTATTCACACATGTACTAAGTTTCCAGTTAATACAATTCTAGCATGAATAATAAACATTTATCATGATATAAGGAAATAAATAATAACTTTATTATTGCCTCTAGGGCATATTTCCTTCAGTCTCCCACTTGCACTAGAGTCAATAATCTAGATCACATCACCATGTGATTAACACCAATAGTTCACATCACCATGTGACTAACACCCATAGTTCTCATCGCCATGCGACCAATACCCAAAAGGGTTTACTAGAGTCAACAATCTAGTTCACATCGCCATGTGATTAACACCCAAAGAGTACTAAGGTATGATCATGTTTTGCTTCGTGAGAGAAGTTTAGTCAGCGGGTCTGTTATATTCAGATCCGTATGTATTTTGCAAATTTCTATGTCTACAATGCTCTGCATGGAGCTACTCTAGCTAATTGCTCCCATTTTTAATACGCATCCAGATTGATACTTAGAGTCATCTGGATTAGTGTCAAAGCTTGCATCGGCGTGACTCTTTACGACGAACTCTTTATCACCTCGATAATCGAGAAACATTTCCTTAGTCATCCAGTAACTAAGGATAATTTTGACCGCTGTACAGTGATCTACTCCTGGATCACTATTGTACCTCCTTGTCAAACTCATGGCAAGGTACACAACATGTTTGCTACACAGCATGGCATACTTTATAGAACATATGGCTGAGGCATAGGGAATGACTTTCATTCTCTATATATTTTTCTGCCGTGGTCTGGCTTTGAGTCTTACTCAACTTCACACCTTACAAGTCAGGAAAGAACTCCTTCTTTGACTGATCCATTTTGAACTACTTCAAAATCTTATCAAGGTATGTACTCATCGAAAGTCTTATCAAGCGTCTTGATCTATCTCTATAGATCTTGATGCCCAATATGTAAGCAGCTTCACCGAGGTCTTTCTTTGAAAAACTCCTTTCAAACACTCCTTTATGCTTTCCAGAAAATTCTACATCATTTCCGATCGACAATATGTCATTCACATATATTCATCAGAAAGGTTGTAGTGCTCCCACTCACTTCTTGTAAATACAGGCTTCACCGCAAGTCTGTATAAATCTATATGCTTTGATCACCTCATCAAAGCGTATATTCCAACTCTGAGATGCTTGCACCAGTCCATAGATGGACCGCTGGAGCTTGCACATTTTGTTAGCACCTTTAGGATTGACAAAACCTTCTGGTTGCATCATATACAATTCTTCTTCAATAAATCCATTAAAGAATGCAGTTTGTTATCCATTTGCCAGATTTCATAAACTGCGGCAATTGCTAACATGATTCGGACAGACTTAAGCATCGCTACGGGTGAGAAAATCTCATCGTAGTCAAAACCTTGAACTTGTCGAAAAACCTTTCGCAACAAGTCGAGCTTTATAGACAGTAACATTACCATCGGCGTCAGTCTTCCTCTTAAAGATCCATTTATTTTCAATGGCTTGCCGATCATCAGGCAAGTCAACCAAAGTCCATACTTTGTTCTCATACATGGATCCCATCTCAGATTACATGGCCTCAAGCCATTTTGCGGAATCTGGGCTCATCATCGCTTCCTCATAGTTCGTAGGTTCATCATGGTCTAGTAACATGATTTCCAGAACTGGGTTGCCGTACCACTCTGGTGCGGAACGTATTCTGGTTGATCTACGACGTTCAGCAGAAACTTGATCCGAAGTTTCATGATCATCATCATTAACTTCCTCACTGATTGGTGTAGGAATCACTGGAACAATTTTCTGTGATGTACTACTTTCCAATTCCGGAGAAGGTACAGTTACCTCATCAAGTTCTACTTTCCTCCCACTCACTTCTTTCGAGAGAAACTCCTTCTCTAGAAAGGATCCACTCTTAGCAACAAAGAACTTGCCTTCGGATCTATGATAGAAGGTGTACCCAACAGTTTCTTTTGGGTATCCTATGAAGATTTACTTCTCCGATTTGGGTTCGAGCTTATCATGTTGAAACTTTTTCACATAAGCATCGCAGTCCCAAACTTAAAGAAATGATAGCTTAGGTTTCTCGTCAAACCACAGTTTATACGGTGTCATCTCCACGGATTTAGATGGTGCCCTATTTAACGTGAATGTAGCTGTCTCTAATGCAAAACCCCAAAAGCGATAGTGGTAGATCGGTAAGAGACATCATCGATCGCACCATATCTAATAAAGTACGGTTATGACATTCGGACACACCATTACACTGCGGTGTTCCACGTGGCGTGAGTAGTGAAACTATTTCACATTGTTTTTACTGAAGGCCAAACTCGCTAACTCAAATATTTTACCTCTACGATCATATCGTAGAAACTCTTATTTTCTTGTTACGATGATTCTCCACTTCTCTCTGAAATTCTTTGAACTTTTCAAATGTTTCAGACTTGTGCTTCATTAAGTAGATATACCCATATCTGCTCAAATCATCAGTGAAGGTCAGAAAATAACGATACCTGCCGCGAGCTTCAACACTCATTGGTCCACATACATCTGTATGTATGATCTCCAACAAATCTGTTGCTCGCTCCAAAGTTCCGGAGAACGGAGTTTTAGTCATCTTGCCCATGAGGCATGGTTCGTAAGCACCAAGTGATTCATAATCAAGTGATTCCAAAAGTCCATCACTATGGAGTTTCTTCATGTGCTTTACACCAATATGACCTAAACGGCAGTGCCACAAATAAGTTGCACTATCATTATTAACCTTGCATCTTTTGGCTTCAATATTATGAATATGTGTATCACACGATCGAGATCCAACAAACCATTTTCATTGGGTGTATGACCATAGAAGGTTTTATTCATGTAAACAGAACAACAATTATTCTCTAACTTACATGAATAACCGTATTGCAATAAACATGATCAAATCATATTCATGTTCAACACAAACACCAAATAACACTTATTTAGGTTCAACACTAATCCCGAAAGTATAGGGAGTGTGCGATGATGATCATATCAATCTTGGAACTACTTCCAATATGCATCGTCACTTCATCTTTTAACTAGTTTCTGTTCATTATGCAACTCCCATTTCGAGTTACTACTCTTTAGCAACTAAATCAGTATCAAATCCCGAGGGGTTGCTATGAACACTAGTAAAATACACATCAATAATCTATATATCAAATATACCTTTGTTCACTTTGCCATCCTTCTTATCCGCCAAGTATCTAGGGCAGTTCCACTTCCAGTGACCAATTCCTTTGCAGTAGAAGCACTTAGTTTCAGGCTTGAGTTTTAGCTTTGGGTTTCTTCACGGGAGTGACAACTTGCTTGTCATTCTTCTTGAAGTTCCCCTTCTATCCCTTTGCCCTTTACTTGAAACATGTGGTCTTGTTAACCATCAACACTTGATGCTCTTTCTTGATTTCTACCTTCGCCGATTTCAGCATCGCGAAGAGTTCGGGAATTACTTTCGTCATCCCTTGCATATTATAGTTCATCACGTAGTTCTACTAACTTGGTGATAGTGACTAGAGAACTTTGTCAATTACTATCTTATCTGGAAGATTAACTCCCACTTGATTCAAGCAATTGCAGTACCCAGACAATCTGAGCACATGCTCTCTCCTCCATCTTGTAGGCATAGTACTGTCAGAGGTCTTATACCTCTCGACACGGGCATGAGTATGAAATACTAATTTCAACTCTTGGAACATCTTATATGCTCCGTGGTGTTCAAAACATTTTTGAAGTCCCGGTTCTAAGCCGTAAAGCATGGTGCACTTAAACTATCTAGTAGTCATCATACCGAGCTTTTGTCAAAACGTTCATAACGTCTACATCTGCTCCTGCAATAGGTCTGTCACCTAGTGGTGCATCAAGGACATAATTCTCTGTGCAGCAATGAGGATAATCCTCAGATCACGGAACAATTCCGCATCATTGCTACTAACATCTTTCAACTTGGTTTTCTCTAGGAACATATAAAAAATAAACGTGGAGCAACATCGCGAGATATTGATCTACAACATAGATATGCTAATACTACCAGGACTAAGTTCATGATAAATTAAAGTTCAATTTAATCATATTACTTAAGAACTCCCACTTAGGTAGACATCCCTCCGGTCATCTAAATGATCACGTGATCCAAATCAACTAAACCATGTCCGATCATCACGTGAGATGGAGTAGTTTCAATGGTGAACATCTTATGTTGATCATATCTACTATATGATTCACGCTCGACCTTTCGGTCTCCAGTGTTCCGAGGCCATATCTGCATATGCTAGGCTCGTCAAGTTTAACCCGAGTATTCTGCGTGTGCAAAACTGGCTTACACCCGTTGTATTTGAACGTAGAGCTTATCACACCCGATCATCACGTGGTGTCTCGGCACGACGAACTTTCGCAACGGTGCATACTTAGGGAGAACACTTATACCTTGAAATTTAGTAAGGGATCATCTTATAATGCTACCGTCGTTCTAAGCAAAATAAGTAGCATAATAAGATAAAGATCACATGCAATCAAAATATGTGACATGATATGGCCATCATCATCTTGTGCTTTTGATCTCCATCTCCAAAGCACCGTCATGATCACCTTCGTCACCGGCGCGACACCTTGATCTCCATCGTAGCATCGTTGTCATCTCGCCAACTATTGCTTCTACGACTATCGCTACCGCTTAGTGATAAAGTAAAGCAATTACATGGCGATTGCATTTCATACAATAAAGTGACAACCATATGGCTCCTGCCAGTTGCCGATAACATTACAAAACATGATCATCTCATACAAAACCGTATAACTCATCATGTCTTGACCATATCACATCACAACATGCCCTGCAAAAACAAGTTAGACGTCCTCTACTTTGTTGTTGCAAGTTTTACATGGCTGCTACGGGCTTAGCAAGAACCGTTCTTACCTACGCATACAAAACCACAACAATGTTTCGTCAAGTATGTGCCGTTTTAACCTTCACAAGGACCGGGCGTAGCCACACTTGATTCAGCTAAAGTGAGAGAGACAGACACCCGCCAGTCACCTTTAAGCAACGAGTGCTCTTAACGGTGTAACCAGTCTCGCGTAAGCGTACGCGTAATGTCGGTCCGGGCCGCTTCATCTCACAATGCCGCCGAAGCAAAGTATGACATGCTGGTAAGCAGTATGACTAGTATCGCCCACAACTCATTGTGTTCTACTCGTGCATATCATCTACGCATAGACCTGGCTCATGATGCCACTGTTGGGGAACGTAGTATTTCAAAATTTTCCTACGATCACGCAAGATCTATCTACCAAATGCATAGCAACGAGAGGGGAGAGTGTGTCTACGTACCCTCGTAGACCGAAAGCGGAAGCGTTAGAACAACGCGGTTGATGTAGTCGTACGTCTTCACGGCCCGACCGATCAAGCACCGAAACTATGGCACCTCGGAGTTCTAGCACACGTTCAGCTCAATGACGTCCCTCGAACTCCGATCCAGCCGAGTGTCGTTGAAGATTTCCGTCAGCACGACGGCGTGGTGACGATCTTGATGTTCTACCGTCGCAGCGCTTCGCCTAAGCACCGCTACAATATTATCGAGGAGAACTGTGGTGGAGGGGGGCACCGCACACGGCTAAGAGATCAAGAGATCAACTGTTGTGTCTAGAGGTGCCCCCCTACCCCCGTATATAAAGGAGGGAGGGAGAGGCTGGCCCTAGAAGGGGCGCGCCAAGTGTGAGGAGTCCTATTAGGACACCCAAGTCCTAGTAGGATTCCCCTTTCCTTTCCGGAGTAGGAGAGAAGGAAAGAGGGGGAGAGGGAGAAGGAAAAGGGGGCTGCACCCCTTGTCCAATTCGGACCAGAAGGGGGCCACGCGCCTCCTTCCTTTTGGCCTCTCTCCTCTATTCCCGTAACTCCCCGGTACTCCGAAAATACCTGAATAACTCGGAACCTTTCCGATGTCCGAATATAGTCGTCCAATATATCGATTTTTACATCTCGACCATTTCGAGACTCCTCGTCATGTCCCCGATCTCATCCGGGACTCCGAACTCCTTCGGTACATCAAAACTCATAAACTCATAATAAAACTGTCATCGAAACCTTAAGCGTGCGGACCCTACGGGTTCGAGAACTATGTAGACATGACCGAGACACGTCTCCGGTCAATAACCAATAGCGGAACCTAGATGCTCATATTGGCTCCCACATATTCTACGAAGATCTTTATTGGTCAAACCGCATAACAACATACGTTGTTCCCTTTGTCATCGGTATGTTACTAGCCCGAGATTCGATCGTCGGTATCTCAATACCTATTTCAATCTCGTTACTAGCAAGCCTCTTTACTCGTTCTGTAATACATCATCCCGCAACTAACTCATTAGCTGCAATGCTTGCAAGGCTTATAGTGATGTGCATTACCGAGTGGGCCCAGAGATACCTCTCCGACAATCGGAGTGACAAATCCTAATCTCGAAATACGCCAACCCAACAAGTACCTTCGGAGACACCTGTAGAGTACCTTTATAATCACCCAGTTACGTTGTGACGTTTGGTAGCACACAAAGTGTTCCTCCGGTATTCGGGAGTTGCATAATCTCATAGTCATAGGAACATGTATAAGTCATGAAGAAAGCAATAGCAATAAAACTAAACGATCAAGTTGCTAAGCTAACGGATGGGTCTTGTCCATCACATCATTCTCCTAATGATGTGACCCCGTTGATCAAATGACAACTCATGTCTATGGCTAGGAAACATAACCATCTTTGATGAATGAGCTAGTCTAGTAGAGGCATACTAGGGACACTCTGTTTTGTCTATGTATTCACACATGTACTAAGTTTCCAGTTAATACAATTCTAGCATGAATAATAAACATTTATCATGATATAAGGAAATAAATAATAACTTTATTATTGCCTCTAGGGCATATTTCATTCATGTTTTTGGTCACAAAAAGGTCACAAATGGAAATTTGTGACCATTCAGTGACCAATAGTGGTGGTCACAAGTTGACATATTTCTTGTAGTGAACGTAGTCGAGACGGAGGATCATTCCGGTGGAACTCCGTCCCTGCCTACGTCAGATGGGGGAGCCTCGGTCTCTCGTGAGGAGTTCAATGTGGCCTTGACCACATTGAAAGAGTCACTAGCGAGCGAGGTCAAAGGCATGTTTAAAGAGTTGCTTGAGGCGCTTAAATTATCCACCGCACCGTTGGAAGTGGTTCGTCCCGCTACCAACGTGTCGGAGGCTAATCCCGACAAGGGAGAAGCTAGTAGTGAACAAGCCCCTGTTACTAAGAATGGGAGTGGGATCTTTGCCCACTCCGCTCCTCCTACTCACTATGGAGGACCCGTTCCCACACCGCATTTAAATTCCGTTGGGCCTCCTCCCAAGTTTATCAAAAAATCTTGATTTTGCTACTTGGGTGTTTCGTTTCAAACGTCATATAAATCATTGTTCTACTAATCTTTGGAGAATCATTGAGCAAGGTTTTTATCCGCATGATCCCGACAACATGACTCCAAGAGAAACTGCGGATCATCAATTCAACGAGTCCGCTCTTTGCATTCTTCAAGATGTCATCCCTCCTGAAGACATTGCACATCTACGGCCCTTCACTATGGCCAAGGAAGCTTGGGAGCATGTTGGCACGATGTACAAGGGAAGCACCAGTATTCAACGCTCCAACTATGAAGTTGTGCAAGATTAAGCCGATGAGTTTGCTATGATCGAAGAAGAAGATCCTCGTGAACTTTATCGGAGATTAACTATCCTTGCGGTCTCTCTTCGAGATCATGGTAGTAAGGATACGGATGACAATTGGATCAAGCGCAAGTTCCTCAAGGCCATGATGCCCTACCATAAGGCCATGTCCTTTGTCATTCGTCAAAGATCGGACTTCCACCACTTACCCTCAAATGAAGTGTTGGACGAGTTTGTTGCCATGAGGATCTTGGATGTGACCGCCGACAATGCGGTCTTAAGAGATCAACGATCGAAGAAGCCTAACCTTGCCCTGAAGGCCAAGGCTTGTGTGGAAGAAGAGGAGGTGGAAGATGATGATGAGTGTAGCCCCGAGGACACCAAATATGCCTATCATGAGCACATGGCTCTTGCTTCAAGGCAATTCTGGGGCAAGAAGAACACAAGACCCAACTTCAACAGGAACAACTGTAGTGGGAACAAGGGCAAGCAACGAGTGAGGACATGCTTCAACTGTGGAAATGTAAGCCACTTCGTTGCGGATTGCCCATATGAGAAGAGAGAAGACTTTGGAGGCAAGCTTATCCGGAAGGACAAGTCAAAGTCCTATCCTAACAAGAACAACTTCATCAAGAAGACTCCTCCGAAAGGGTTGGTGGCCCAAGAAGAATATGCTGAGGATGATGATAATGATGAAGATGATGAGACGGTCACCATGGCCACAATTGCTATTGCTACTACTCCGCACCTATCTCTCTTCGACTCGCCTAATGAGAACATCACCGCCAAGTGTCTCATGGCCAAGGCCACCAACAAGGAATTTGCTTCCGGTAGGGAATCATGGTTGCTCGATAGCGGAGCCACAAATCATATGACCGGAAGCAAAGCCTTGGTGGTGGACGTGCATCTAGGTTCATCTATGGCCACCAACGTCGAATGGGGTGATGCTTCATCTTCTAAGGTATTGGGGCTTGGCAAGGTTGTTGTCTCTCATGATCTCACGATCGATAAAGTCATGCTTGTTGAGTCCCTTGCATACAATTTACTTTCTGTTCGCCAACTTGCACTCATGGGCTTTGCTACATTCTTTGATATTGATACCATGGCCCTCTTGTGGAGCAAGACTCTTAAAGTAACCCGCTAAGGTCGCGACATGTTGGGCATCCCACATGTTGGGCATGTCGAGAACGGCCTTTATGTGGTTTACTTGTCGAAGCAACCCGCTAAGGTCGCGACATGCTTAATGGCTAAAGTTGATGTGGGATGGCTTTGGCATCGCCGTTTGGCCCATGTCAATATGAGATCTTTGCAAAGTCTTCTCAAGGGGGACCATGTCCGTGGACTAACAAATGTTAGCTTTGCCAAAGATCGTGCTTGCAGGGCTTGCATTGAAGGAAAGTTACATGAGACGGCTCACCCTCCCATGACTATCATCTATTCAAAGAGACCCCTAGAGCTCCTTCACATGGACCTCTTTGGGCCTCCATCTTTTGATAGTCTTGGGAGTAGAAAGTACTGCTTGGTGATTGTTGATGATTACTCAAGATACACCTGGGTATACTTCTTCAAGAAGAAGAGTGAGACCCAACAAACCGTCATCAACTTTGCAAATGAAGCTCAACGACAACATGAAGCAAAGATTTTGATGATCAGAAGTGACAACGGCACCGAGTTCAAGAACTACACCTTGGATGAGTTTCTCAGTGATGAGGGGATTAAACATCAATATGCAGCCCCATATACCCCTCAACAGAACGGTGTAGCGGAGAGAAAGAACCGAACTCTGATGGATGCGGCAAGAACCATGATGGCGGAATTCAAATCTCCATACAACTTTTGGGCCGAAGCCATCAACACCGCTTGCCATGCATCAAATCGGATCTATCTCCGCAAAGGCTTGAACAAAACTCCGTATGAGATACTTACCGGTAACAAGCCCAATCTCAAGTACTTTCGGGTATTCGGGTGTAAGTGTTTCATTCTCAAGAAAGGTGTTCGCTTGTCTAAATTTGAATCTAGAGCTCACGAGGGCATATTTGTTGGTTATGCTACAAACTCTCATGCTTACCGTGTCCTCAACAAGTCCAATGGACTCATTGAGGAGACGAGTAACATAGAGTTTGATGAAAATAACGGCTCCCAAGTGGAGCAAAGTGGTACTTGTGATGTAGGTGATGAAATTCCTCCTCAAGCCATAAGAAGAATGGGTGTTGGATATATCCTACCCATTGAGGAACCCCTTGTGGCCGAAGGAGAAGGAAAATGTTCCACTCAAGTGGAACCATCACCAACCCAAGACCCACACGCTTCCGAAGAACAAAGCGAAGGCCCTCAACCTGACGAACAAGGCCAAGTGCAAGATCAATCACAAGATGGTGGAGAGCCACCAAATGATGCACAAGGCCAAGTTCTATCCTCCGAGCAAGATCAAGGTCAAGAGGAAGCTCAAGATCAAGATCTAGCTCCTGACGACGCTCAAGATGATCAACTCAATGCTCCTCAGTTAACTCTTGAAGAGCAATTAGAGCGTCGTGCTGCAAAAGTTGCCTCCAGGCTTGCTTCCAACGAACATCACATGGAGAACATCCTAGGAAGCATCAAAAGGGGGGTAAGCACTCGTAGACAATTAGCAAACTATTGTGCTCATCAAGCTTTTGTCTCCTGTGTGGAACCTCAGAAGGTTTATGAGGCGCTCGAAGATCCCGATTGGCTTAATGCCATGCATGAAGAACTCCATAACTTCGAGCGCAACAAGGTGTGGCGTCTGGTGCCAAGACCAAAGGAGAACCATAATGTCATTGGAACCAAGTGGATCTTTAAGAACAAGCAAGATTCTCATGGCATTGTCATCCGCAACAAGGCGCGTCTGGTGGCTCAAGGCTACTCCCAAGTCGAGGGTATCGACTACGGTGAAACCTTTGCCCCCGTTGCTTGTCTTGAATCCATTCGTTTGTTGCTTGCCTATGCTTCCCATCATAACTTTAAGTTGCAACAAATGGATGTAAAAAGTGCATTTCTTAATGGTCCCATTAATGAGTTGCTATATGTTAAACAACCCCCGGGGTTTGAGGATCCTAAGCTCCCCAATCACGTGTACCAACTCTATAAGGCACTCTATGGCCTTAAACAAGCCCCACGTGCGTGGTATGAGCATCTTACCGAGTTGTTGCAAGATCGTGGGTTTGAAATTGGGAAAATCGACCCCACTCTTTTTACTAAGAAGGTCAAAGGGGAGTTGTTTGTACGCCAACTATATGTTGATGATATTATCTTTGGTTCTCCTAACAAAGCTTTCAATGATGAGTTCGCCGCACTCATGACCACACATTTTGAGATGTCTATGATGGGAGAGTTGAAGTACTTCCTTGGGTTTGAGATCAAGCAAAGAAGAGAAGGGATCTTCATCAAACAATCCAAGTACACTCAAGACATGCTCAAGAGGTTCAATCTAAGTGATGTCAAGCCGGCTACTACTCCAATGCCAACCAAGTGCCAACTTGACATTGATCCAAATGGTAAAGCAGTGGATCAAAAGGTATATCGCTCTATGATCGGTTCCTTGCTTTACCTTTGTGCATCTAGACCAGATATTATGTTGAGTGTGGGAATTTGTGCACGGTTTCAAGCCTCACCTAAGGAAAGTCACTTTGTGGCTGTCAAGCGAATCTTTCGATATTTGGCTCATACCCCAAACTTTGGCTTATGGTACCCAAGAGGAGCAAACTTCAACCTTGTTGGTTTCTCTGATTCTGACTGGGCGGGAGACAAAGTGGATAGGAAGTCCACGTCTGGAGGGTGCCAATTTCTTGGTTGCTCTCTGGTTAGTTGGTCTTCCAAAAAGCAAAGTTGTGTGTCTCTCTCGTCCACCGAAGCAGAGTATGTGGCTACTGGAAGTTGTTGTGATCAACTCTTATGGATGAGGCAAACTTTAAAGGATTACGGTGTCACTTGTGACAAAGTGCCTCTCTGGTGTGACAATGAAAGTGCCATCAAGATTTCTCTCAACCCGGTACAACACTTCAAGATGAAGCATATAGAGATTCGGTATCACTTCATCCGGGATCACATAAGGCCGGGAGAGATCGAGCTTCACTACGTCAACACTCGTGAAAACCTTGCAGACATCTTCACGAAGCCGTTGGATGAAGCAAGATTTCGCGAGTTAAGGCATGAGCTAAATATCATTGATTTGAGCAATGTGGCTTGAGCACGTGCACACCCCACCATACTCATCATATTGTCAAGTCTAGGTGTAGGCATGGAAATAGGGGGAGTAGTGTTCTCTCTATGAACACATCCTCCCCCCATTATGCATAAATTGATATGCTTTTCACATTTGTCATTTGTGATGACACTTGTGTTTCAAAGACAAGTTTTGGTTATGGGCCCAAGGATAATTCTTCGCGGTGCCATGCCAATTGACTCTAACATTGGTGGCTCCGGCCACCGCCCTCCGGTTTGGTTGGTTTCTGGCTTTCGTGTTTTTCTCGTACTACAGTGACTTGCTCCATCCTAAGCCATCTCATCCAAACCATCTACTCCAAATGTACACAAGCTTGTTATCATGTAGTGAGTGGGCACTCCCAGGCGGTACAACCGGTGGTTCAAGCGGTTCTACCGCTTGATCACCTGGTTACAGCCCAGCGGTTGTACCGGTCTAGAGCAGGCGGTTCTACCGCTGGTGCTCTGACCTGTGCCTCTGGCCGGTACTACCGGTGTTGATTAGCGGAACTACCGCCTGGCGCGGAAGTACCGCTCCAACCACCTGGTAGCATCCGGACCGGTACTACCGGTCCCCGGATTAGTACTACCGATGCTGATCTGGGCGGATATATAAGGCACGGGCTGAAGAGGTTTTCCCCTTCACCCGTTCATTCTTTCGCCCTAGCCGCCGGTTGCTCCGCTCACTGCCCCGTAGCGCCCTTCGGCTCTACGGATCCGTCGGCCCTTCACCGGATCTGCTCCGTGGAGGCCGCCTCTTCTTCGATCTCCTCCCATGGATACCGGTATTGCCCTACTTCTTCTTTTTGTTAGGGTTCTTCTTGAATCCTTCTTCTAGGGCAATGCGTGTATTCCTTCATTTTTGGCTAAATGATTTGAGGAAGAGTTCCGTATAGATTCCTATTCACTTGTGCATAGTTAGTAATAGACACCGTGCATGTAGTTTTGAGATCGGGTAGTTCCCCTCATCTTGGCAGATCCGCTCTCAGCGGTAGTACCGGTCACACGACCGGTACTACCGCCGGCCGGAACTATTGGTGCTGATACCGGAACTACCGGTTGCTCTGAATTTATATGCATTGTTTCTATTCTCCTTACGTACTTATGAATTATTCTTCTGCTCTTGTGTACATTCCTCTCATCTTTTCTGGGTTGCTATGTGTTCTCCGTGTGCGTTTGCAGGTGGCTCTAGCTCTCGCTCTGGTCAGTTTGCCAAAAGGAAGGCCCGTAGGGGCAAGAGGCCACCAGATGATGAAGATGTTCCCGAGGTTGTGATCCCCTCCAAAACAACTCGCCGAGAAAAGTCAGTGGCAGCCAAGCAGCATGCAGCGCTTCCTATGTACAAATGGAAGCTTTCGGACTGGGAGAAGTTTCGGTTTCAAGACCCCTACACCGCACCACCTCCTCCACGTTGGAATAATCCTCACTTCCGCAGTGAGATGCAGTTGAGGATTGTGGATGATATCTTCGAGCACCACAAGAACAAGTTCACCCGTATGTGGTCCATTGACCTTGCAAAGTGGAGAAGCAGCCCCGATTACTTTGGAGAGGCTCTGGCGGTCTGTGAGGAGTTTGATTTGGTCAAGCTCATGGAGCTGCGATGTGACTTTGATGTGGAACTCATTCATCAGTTCTATGCTACTGTCCACTTCGGCAGTGACGATTAGTGTCACCTCTCATTTATGTGCCGGGATGAGTTCTTCCGTGTTCCCTGTAGTGCCTTCTACAATGCTTTGGGCTATGAGGACACTGGCTTGGAAGGCCAAGGTGGTCTCCGTCCTCACGACCGAGCCAATCCCATGGATAAAGTGAAGCTAGCACCTCTGTATATCCCTGGTCATGGCATAATAGGTAAATCCAATGACCTTCTGCCTGAAGGAAATATGCCCTAGAGGCAATAATAAAGTTATTATTTATTTCCTTATATCATGATAAATCTTTATTATTCATGCTAAAATTGTATTAACTGGAAACTTAGTGCATGTGTGAATACATAGACAAAACAGAGTGTCCCTAGTATGCCTCTACTAGACTAGCTCATTGATCAAAGATGGTTATGTTTCCTAGCCATAGACATGAGTTGTCATTTGATCAACGGGGTCACATCATTAGGAGAATGATGTGATGGACAAGACCCATCCGTTAGCTTAGCAACTTGATCGTTTAGTTTTATTGCTATTGCTTTCTTCATGACTTATACATGTTCCTATGACTATGAGATTATGCAACTCCCGAATACCGGAGGAACACTTTGTGTGCTACCAAACGTCACAACGTAACTGGGTGATTATAAAGGTACTCTACAGGTGTCTCCAAAGGTACTTGTTGGGTTGGCGTATTTCGAGATTAGGATTTGTCACTCCGATTGTCGGAGAGGTATCTCTGGGCCCACTCGGTAATGCACATCACTATAAGCCTTGCAAGCATTGCAGCTAATGAGTTAGTTGCGGGATGATGTATTACGGAACGAGTAAAGAGACTTGCCGGTAACGAGATTGAACTAGGTATTGAGATACCGACGATCGAATCTCGGGCTAGTGACATACCGATGACAAAGGGAACAACGTATGTTGTTATGCGGTTTGACCGATAAAGATCTTCGTAGAATATGTGGGAGCCAATATGAGCATCCAGGTTCCGCTATTGGTTATTGACCGGAGACGTGTCTCGGTCATGTCTACATAGTTCTCGAACCCGTAGGGTCCGCACGCTTAAGGTTTCGATGACAGTTTTATTATGAGTTTATGAGTTTTGATGTACCGAAGGAGTTCGGAGTCCCGGGTGAGATCGGGGACATGACGAGGAGTCTCGAAATGGTCGAGACGTAAAAATCGATATATTGGACGACTATATTCGGACATCGGAAAGGTTCCGAGTGATTCGGGTATTTTCGGAGTACCGGGGAGTTACGGGAATAGAGGAGAGAGGCCAAAAGGAAGGAGGCGCGTGGCCCCCTTCTGGTCCGAATTGGACAAGGGGTGCAGCCCCCTTTTCCTTCTCCCTCTCCCCCTCTTTCCTTCTCTCCTACTCCGGAAAGGAAAGGGGAATCCTACTAGGACTTGGGAGTCCTAGTAGGACTCCCCACACTTGGCGCGCCCCTCCTAGGGCCAGCCTCTCCCTCCCTCCTTTATATACGGGGGCAGGGGGGCACCTCTAGACACAACAGTTGATCTCATGATCTCTTAGCCGTGTGCGGTGCCCCCCTCCACCACAGTTCTCCTCGATAATATTGTAGCTGTGCTTAGGCGAAGCCCTGCGACGGTAGAACATCAAAATCGTCACCACGCCGTCGTGCTGACGGAACTCTTCCTCGACACTCGGCTGGATCGGAGTTCGAGGGACGTCATCTAGCTGAACGTGTGCTAGAACTCGGAGGTGCCGTAGTTTCGGTGCTTGATCGGTCGGGCCGTGAAGACGTACGACTACATCAACCGCGTTGTTCTAACGCTTCCGCTTCCGGTCTACGAGGGTACGTAGACACACTCTTCCCTCTCGTTGCTATGCATCTGGTAGATAGATCTTGCGTGATCGTAGGAAAATTTTAAAATACTACGTTCCCCAACACTGCCAGTTTATGACATTCTTCACCGTGTGTTCCGGTGTGTGCTGCTGCCCAAAGTTGGGAACCAGGATGATATCTATGGCTATCTGGTGGATCTGCTTGTGGCAATGAAGACCAAGCGAGGCAAGGGCATCACTTTTGATGTGTCCAAATGGATGTGGGAGGAGATGTACAACTGTGTTTGGTACCGCAAGGTACCGATCTACGCTCCCTTTGTGATGCGCTTCCTTTACTCGGTTTGGGAAGTTTGGAGGCCTGGAGAGCCTCTTTCTACTCCGGACAGGCTCACGGAGCATGAGGTCAAGGTGCTGAGACAAAAGAAGCACAAAGCTCCTAGATTCACCGTGGGAAATGAGGAGGATGTCTTTGCCACCTCGGATGATGATGACTTTGAGTTAGAGGCTGGGGCCAAGCCCTCTTGGGTGGAGAAGCTTACTGCCAAGGTCAAGAAGACCTTCTGCCTGCAGGCCCACGTCCAGAAGAAGCTCTACAAGGCTCATGTGAATGAGAAGATGGCACGCCGTCGGCAGATTCAGTTGATGAAGCACCTCAATGTGCCTGGTGTGAAGAGTGGCTCCGAGAAGAGCATCACTCCTGAGGATAAGTGGTGTCTGGCCAACTGCCAGTGGTCTGATGATGAGCCTACAACCTCCACTACTCGAGCGACTGTGGATGCGATGGAGACTGAGGCTGAGGCTGCTGACGACGATGAGGACACGGAGGACTCTGACGATGGTGACTCGGATGATTCTCTGGCGACAGGCGAGGAGCTGTACTGAGCCCTGGGGCGTTAGTCTCGCTCTTTTCCTTTTTGGTGCTTGATGCCAAAGGGGGAGAGTTGAGTATAGGTCACGGGAGTTGCATGGGTGTTTCTTGGTGTTCTTTTTCTTCCCTGTGAACTTCTGTAGCATGGTGTAAGACATGTTATCTAAGTTTTCTATGCTCTATCTTAGCTCTTTGTATCTCGTTCCTGTGAACTTCAGTTGCATGGTGTAAGACATGTGCCCTTATCTTAGTTATCCATGCACTTACGTTTTTAAGCTCTATGCAATCATATGCTCTGTTGTATATTTGTTTTGTTTTTGGTCGCTGGTTTGTTTATAAAACCTAGGGGGAGCATAGATCCTAGTGTGAGCACTTTTGCATTCCAAAAGCAAACTCTATTAAGTGCTCACACTCAGGGGGAGCTCTACCTTCATTCTATAAACCCCCGTGATTGTCTCGTGGTTGTCATCATTCACCAAAAAGGGGGAGATTGTAAGGGCATCTCTTGCCTGAGGTTTTGGTGATGATGACAATCCTTGTGTGGACTAATCGTGTGTCAGTATTACTCAGGTTGATAACATGTGGCACAAGACGGTTAGGCCTTCCCTCTTTAAGGAGAAGATCGAAGACGGAGGTTCTGATGCCTTTTTGTTTCTTTTGGTCATAGGGAATCCGTACTATTAAGAGGGAACCCACATCGGAAGGTAATGGGTGAATCAAGTCAAGTACACAGATACTTTGCACCCACTATATTGCCTCCGTTCGTGGAAAGAGAGGTCCCATTTCATTCCTCCTTTCTGTGTAGACTCATCCACAGCGGTAGTACCGCCCTAGTTGGCGGTTGTACCCGTGGCCGGTAGTTCCGGTCAAACCACCGCCCCAAGTACCGCTCAGGGGTGATACCTTCTGTACTGGGTGCGGTGGTAGACCGGTGGTGGCCCGGAAGTACCGGTGTTCTTCTCGCAAGACCGGTACTACCGGTGTTCCGAGCGGTAGTACCGCTCTGACTGCTACCACGCAGAAATTATCTGCCTGGCGGTAGTTCCGGCCCAACCACCATCCCAACTACCGCCCCTGCTTGAAACCTTCTGGTTTCCAAGCGGTAGTTGACCGGAGGTGGGGCGGTAGTTCCGGTTTTCTCTGGAAGACCGGTACTACCGGGTGAGCCACCAGAAGTACCGCCTTAGTGGCAAGGGCGCAGGTTTCTTCACTCATCGGTAGTACCGGTTGGGCTAGCGGAACTACCGGTCCTATGTAAATCTGCACATAACGGTTGGATTGGTGGAGACCCTATTTAAGGAGCCCCTTCTCCCACCTCCACCTTATCTCTTGCCTCTCTCTCTCCACCATTAATGCCATTGAAGCTTTCTTGCCCGATCTCTCTCCCTAGCCAACCAAACTTGTTGATTTGCTAGGGTTTGAAGGAGGAGACCTAGATCTACACTTCCACCAAAGGAAACTTGATTCCCCCATACTTTCTTGTGTGGATTTTGTTACTCTTGGGTGTTTGAGCACTCTAGACGGAAGAGGTCACTTCGGAGCCACAATCCATTGTGGTGAAGCTCCGGGGTTTCGTTGGGAGCCTCCAATTAAGTTGTGGAGAGAGCCCCAACCTTGTTTGTAAAGGTTCGGTTGCCGCCTTCAAGGGCACCACTAGTGGATTCACGGCACCTTGCATTGTGTGAGGGCGTGAGGAGAATACGGTGGCCCTAGTGGCTTCTTGGGGAGCATTGTGCCTCCACACCGCTCCAACGGAGACGTACTTCCCCTCAAAGGGAAGGAATTTCGATATCACATCCTCGTCTTCACCGTCTCCACTTGTGGTTATTTCTTACCTTTACTTGTGCTGGCATTACTTGTTTCTCTCCTATAGTGTGCTTGTGTAGTTGTTACCTTTACTTTCGGTTAGTTGCCATCTTAGTAGCTTATCTAGACAACTTACTTTGACGCTTAATTTAAAGTGGTTAAGAAAAGCTAAAAATTGTTAGTTGCCTATTCACACCCCCCCCTCTAGTCAACCATATCGATCCTTTTAGGTAGTCTCATCATCGTCGAAGATCTAAGCTCACGGCTTCGATGGTGTCTTCAACTACGTGCTCCTGCTGCCGGTGTCATCCTTCCAGGTCATGTCGAAGATTGGAAACAGATCTGATGCCAATTGCTGATTCCAATGGCGAAATTCTAGTGATGAACAAAGGTGGAAATCGATTGTTTGCCTGCTAAAACTTCGGCAACTTTTTTTCTTTCTCTGTATTTATTCAAGCTACAACTGAAAGAACGGAATCATGGCCCGTAGCTTTGCGCCACTACAATCGTGGAGCTCCTGCCATCCCGCGAGCGTATCGAGAGGGTGTCAGACTCGCTAACAACTTAACTGATGAAGGAAAATGCTAACTACAGAACGACTACCGTGACAGGGAAAAACACTTGTCATGGCAACCAAAACTAACTGAACTTGCAAGGGTTATTCCAAAAAAACTAGCAAGGACATGGACCCCCCCCCCCCGCTATCGTCCGCTCTCGGGCAACTAGGGTCGAAACCCTAGGCGCCGCCGGTTCCCCGCCTCCCCTTCTCCTCCTCCCCAGCTATCGCCGGGCTTGCCCGCGCGGCGGCAGGAGCTTCCCCGCGCACCGGCCTCGGCCTCTGGAGAGCCCCCACCCAGCATCGGGCGTCGCCGCCCGCTTCCCCTGCTTCCCTGGTGGCCGCTGAGGCCGGCCCTCTGCGGCGGCCGTAGCCGCCGGTGTTGTCGTTCCGCACTTGCCCTGGGTCGAGTCGCCGTGGGACGGCTCCACCCGTCAGATCCGTCAGCCTCGGTCCTGGGATCAGGGCCAGCTACTCCGATCTGGCGGGTGGTGGGCCAGGGTTCGCCGGATCCGCTCGGATCTGGCCAACGTGGCCTTGCCTCGTCCTGCCCGGGTTTTCGCGGTGTGGTTCTCCCTAGTGGCGGCGGTGTGGGTCTTTCTCCATGTTTCGACGGGATGTGTGCGGTGGGTGGATGCTGGGGTGGCGGCCTCGGGCAGTGTGGACGGCATTGCCTCTTTGGCGGGCGACGGCCGTGGGTGCTCGTGGTCCGCGACTTCGGCCGTGCGGGCGGTATGGTCTTGGTGGACGTCTACTACAGTGGGTTGGGGTGCCCTGTCAGCCGGCGTGCCTGCTTCGATGAAGTCTAATGCCTTCTCCGGCTGCGTGCACTCGCATGGCCAGGTCCTTGGCCGGGTGGGTGGGATGAGGGCGGGACCAGGGGAAACCCTTGGCCGTCGGCGGAGGCCACTACAATGGCAACACCTTTGCTGGGCGTCGATCCCCTTCTTGGAGGCCTTGTCGAGGTCCTCTCCCGTCTTTCACTGTGCTCTTCTTTTGGGTGAATGATGTAGTTCCCCTTGCAGGCGACAGGGTCGTACCCTCGTCGCGCTCCTTCTCTAAGGTGTCGCCCGGGGTTCCCAGAAGCATGGTAGGCGCTTTGCGGTGCGTGTGAGGTGTTTGGCGGCGGCAATGTGTGTGGCGTTTCATCTATTCTCCGCCGGTCTTCGTCCTGTGGTAGTGCTCCTTATGCTTAGAGATGGACTAGCGTAGTTGGTGGTCGTCGTTTGGCGTCATGGCGGCGTCGATGACGGAGGAAGCTGCCAAGGTTGGCACCTTAATCCGCTATGAAGATGGATCAGTGGGAGATGGCAGCGACGACACATGTGAGTGAGTCGGACCGGATTGTGCCCCGGACCGATATGTGGCTCGGTCGAGGCCTCCGGCTTTAGATGTTAGGCTTAGGTGAGATGTCTAGGTATGTGGCTCATCTTGCACCCCTTCATCTTATGGATGGAAGTAGCGGAAGATGTTGTCAGGATGGCGGGTTCAGGCATATTGTCGTACTACTTAGTGAGATCCTCAAGAATAGTCAATAAAATCGTGGCATGCATTTCCTAGATGTAGAGCCCAGGGTTATCCTCCTTTTCTAAAAACACAAACTAGCAAATCATTTTTTGATAAAGGGAGCATGCATCTGCACTGCACCGTGCACGACGCCTCAACTACAAGAGCGCAGTGACCCCGAAGTACGGGCGCGCGCGTGCGTGCGTATGTACGTACGTGTCATCATGCCAGGGCGTCGCACATGCGCACGCCGAACCTCCGCGTCGGGGAGCAATCATGGTGGCCAGTGGACTGGCTCCAACCGAAATTTGTGCGTCCTAGGCTACACGATCACGCCATTACATGTAGTGATCAGGTCTTAATCTTGTGCCGCGAAAACATATGTGGCAGATGCATGCATGCACCAGCCTTTCTGTTGCTTAGCTGCGTGTACTAACCGTGGACTATCCGTTTTTGATGGGTTAGACTCCATATTAGATGGAGTGCTACAAATCATCTCGATGATTTTATTCAAAATTAAGCCGCCTCCTAATCCGTCCGATCTGACCTTTCACATCCGTAGGATCAGGAAGCTCCCCCTGTGGCAGCACCAAGCAGCAGCTCTCATGGCAGTAGCTCCCATGCCAGCACCGACTGCGCCCGACGGTGCTTCAATGCAACCCCTGTCGGAGCTCCGACGACCCCCCCAGCGCTTCACTGCAGCTTCGGCAGTGCTTCATTGCAACTCTGGCGGCGCTTCAACGACCCCGACAACGCTTCATTGCAACTCCGGCAGTGCTACATTCCAACCCCGGCGATATTTCGTTGCAGCGCCAACATCGGCGCGGCGATGCTTCACCGCAGCACCCTGATGCCGCCGGCGAAGCTTCACTACAGCACCACCACGGCGCACCGGTGATCCCCGTACACCGGCTGCCCCGTCAAAACTCCACCGCAGCGCCTGATGGCCGTTGGCGAAGCTTCAGTGCAGCGCAGCGCGACGGCGACGATGTGCTGCGATGAAGCACGGCGGCGACCGCGGATGCTGCGACGCAGCGCGGCGGCGACGGAGATGATGCGACGCAGCAGGCGGGTGGTGACGGCGGATCTTGCAGCAGCAGCAGCTGCGCTGATGCACGCGCTGGTCAGAGGGGACGCCGTCCTTCGCAACTGGTTGATGGAGAAAAGCGAATCGAGAGGAAGGGGAAGAGAAGGTCGCTGGAGTTCTTGTTGGAGACAAGGATAAGGGAACACTCGAGGAAGAAGAGAGAAAACTACTGAACGAGCTTTCTCTAGCGTGAAGAGCCAAGCGGTGGTGGTCCCTCACAAGGACGCGTGTCGAGCATTGGGGGTGGCTTGCATTGCGATTTAAGAGGCTACAGTATAGTACATCATAAAATTGTGCACATTTTTTTTTCTAGAAAAGGAGGATGACCCCGGCCTCTGCATCTGGGCGATGCATACGGCCATTTTATTAATTATTTTCACAAGACCTTACAAAGCCATACAACAGCAAGACTAAAGCCACAGTCTAAGCAACAACTGTCGCTACACCTATCCAATTGATGAAAGGGCGCAGATAGTCTGGGCCTAATACCAAACAAATATGGCAGCCCAACCTAAACATATAAGACCTAAGTTCCCAACCATGATGCCTGCCGGGTATGTGGCACCTACCAGTCCGGCGCACTCCTCAACCAGGACGCCTGCCGGGTATGAGGCCGCCCCAGCCACCTGCCACCAATCCATCTTCAGAGTTGTACTGTTGCATGTACTGTGCCAGGTCTCTCTGCCATCAACGCCACCACGACGCCCGACAACGTCGTCCTCCTGCGTGATTCCATCCTCCCACAGCGAACTCCGAATCTGCACTGCGCCACGCCGTCAAGATCTGTCGCCATCAGTGTGTAGGATGAAGCACCTCTCCACCAAAGAATCCGTTCTCTGGTCCCTCGATCAAGTGTGTACCTCCAAGAATGACGCCCCCAAGGGAGGAATGACACCAGAGCGCCACCGTTATCCGATTATCCGATCTGGGGTTTCCCCCGGAGGTAGCAGAGAGTGGCCTTGAACTTCTCCACGGCGATGCTTTGAAGAAGGGAACGACGTAGATAGCGCCACCACCGCCGGCCTTAGCAGGAGCCGAAGGCAAGTTTTCACCCAGATCAGTTCGAAGGGATCCAACTCTCGTGCCCGGGCCGCCTTCACCACCAGCACCACCAGGCAGACCCTGGAGTACCGGCAGATCAGCGAGCCGCCGGCACCACCGCATCCAGATCGCCGGCCACGCCGGGCCGCCGCCATCCCCGCGCCGGCCGGGTAAGAGACGGAGCCGCCGATCGCGCACAGGGACCGCCGTCGCCTGCACACGCCAGAGCGCCGCCGAGAGCCCAGCGCCCGCCACCGCTTGCCGAAGCCAACCACCCGAGCACTGGTGCCACCGTGGAGCCATCAGATCGGGGAGGAAGACGCACGCCGACCATCCTCGCGGACCCCGCCGCACGCCCGAGCGCTGGCTCCACCGCGGCGCCATCAGATCGGGATGAGGAGAAGCCCGTGCGCTCGCCGCCGCTAGCACCGCAGCGCCACCAAGCAGGGGAGCTCCGCCCAGATCCGCCGGCGGCCCGACCTACCGCCGAGCCGAGCGCCGCCGCGAGGGCCGGCCGTCCCGAGCCGCCTAGGAGCCTCGCGAGGGGGGAGGGAGCCCCGCCGCCGCCGACGCACACGCTGGCTTTGCCCGGCGGCGTCCCCTAGCGGCGGCGAGGGAGAAGGAAGGCGAGAAATGGGAGCGACGGCGGCGATCTAGGGTTCCGTCCGGGCCGCTCGCGGGAGCGGCACGGGGGACGGGAGCGGCATGAGAGAAAAGAGATCCCATATGCCACACCATGATTATTACCATTGTGGAGTAGATGGGTATGCTGCTGCGTGAGCCACATGCTCCCATATGCCACACCATGATTATTACCATTGTGGAGTAATCATTTGCATTTGATAGGTACCCACTACGTAATCTAAGTTAAACAAATGGCGATTAGATGATCTTATAAGTGCGTACTTAGCATGGGTTCTTGACACGTAGAGCATCTAGCTAGGGCACATGACAAAGCTCGATTTGGTGCATGCACCATATGGTTAGCACAACGATGAATAAATTGGCCTATAGGCTATCGTATAGATCTTCTTGCAATATCGTTTCATTCTAATGCAGATCGACGGAATCTCTGATCAGTGAAAGGATAAGTAAATCAATATACTACTGTACTTGGTAGCAGACTCAATCATTTTGGGAACTAATCATTTTCCGTCAAACAAGGTGCTAGATAAAGACGTGTGCCATTTCAATTGCGTGTCTTCTAATCATGCATGTATCTTGTTCATCCACGATAAGATCGAGTCGTAGTCGTTTCCAGCAAAAACGGAGTTTTATGCCATGCATGTCAATGTCAAAGACCCATTTTGCTATAGAAACAACAAATCAACAACGAGGAGAGTAAGTTCCTCAATTATGTTAGGGTAGCCCCCTATATGTTCTTATATATTGTTAAATATTATGTCAAAGAAAATCTCAAATTCATGAGGCAAATTTTTGCATGAGTAGTTCCACCTTTAGAGTCTAAACTGACCATGTTGAAATATACTGTCCACATCCCTTAGTTCGTACTTTTGGAGGCTGAAGTATGAATTCAATATGGTATCCGAGCTAAGAGGTCTTGACTCAAGACCCTGCCAATGCAGTATTAAGAAAACGATTCCGCGGTCTAAAATAGCCTAAACGTGAAGGGGGGAGGGGGTGTTGAAATATATTGCCTATATGTCATGGATATTTCCAATGTAGACAACATTTTCATGGAAAGTTGTATTATTATGTGCGTTTATAGGTGTTTCAAAAAAGAAACTTCTACACGTCAGATAACTCTCAACGCAACTATATGCTAAGAAAAAAAAATGTTTGGCCACCATATGACATTTGATTTTTCTCAAGAAATGAATAATCAAATTTATAATTAGTTGACCACTGTGGGAACAGAATAAATTCATCAATCAACACACAAACCATACATTATTGTTCTTACACACGATGGGCTGGCTACATCTCGTACGAGTCAATCGAAGAATTTTCGCATTTTGGTGGGTGCTAATTAAGCTTGATATGCTATACAGCTTGAAATGCACCAAGACAAGTGACACCCTGTACATCCTAAAGCGAGACGACTTCTTTCTAGTTATTCATGGGTACACCGTACCACACACTACTAGAGTACTACTGCTCCACGGTGCACTGAAGTTGACAAATACCATAAACATATTCGCTTCGCTGGCACAAAAGATGTAAATGCCTATTCGTCCACTTTTTTATTTTTTGAGGAACCGCCAGGAGCACTGCATTTTCATATAAGAAGGAGAATAAGGTTTATGTACACAAGTATTCCGGTTTTTTGGAGAGAAATCGGATAAAAACCCATAGAAAAGCCCACACGATGGCACTCTTCAACCAATACCGGCTGCCACCTATGCCCGGCCAAAGGCCAAAGTCCTTTTTCTCCCCTTTTGCTGCATGCACTCTCTTGGCTCTTTATGTCTAGTCATTGGATAATTAGTACTCTTTTCGTTTCAAAATAAGTATACGCACTCTTTTGGCTCTTTATGTCTAGTCATTGGATAATTAGTACCCATCCGTTCCAAAATAAGTGTCTCGACTATGTTCTTCATCTTATTATTACTACACGACGGGGAGTACGTGCCAAACTTATCGTTTTGCGAGTATATTATGGAGGCTAAGCTCGATATTCTCTACAGCTTGAATTCATCAGGACAAATGACACTCTGTCCTAAAGCAAGGAGAAGATTTGTTTCTATTTCATGGGTACACCCTGGATTAGGGTACTGCACCACGCACCACAACTGAAGCTGACAAGTAAGATTAACAAATTGGCTTCGCTTTTGTCTTCTTTTTAGTCCCGCTGGCACAAAAGATGCAAAGGCCTTTCGTCCACTTTTGTTGCACGCACGTACTCCTGCCTCTTTAGAGCATCTCCAACTGACGCGTAACGCGCAACGCGTTTAAAAAGTGTTTACAGCGTCAGGATCGTAATTTTTTGCACGCCGCGGAGCCCTGGCTCCAACGGCCGCAGCAAAATATAGCGTGCGCGAGCCGCTCCAGCAGACGCGCTATATTACTTCTCGTTTCTACTGCGACTCGATACACAATCGGCTCGGACTATATAGGCGTAGATTAAATACATAGGATAAATACATAGAATAGATAGTACATAGGATAGATAAATACATATGATAGCCTCCTCTACGAAAGATAAAAAAGGAACTACTACTCGTTGTCCTCCACCTCAGTGATGTCCTCCTTCGACGTCTCAATGTAGTCGTCAATAAACCGATCATCGTCGGAGTCCCAGGTCGACGTTGCTCCTAACTCGATGTTGAACTGAGCGGCCGCCTTCTGCGTACGCTCGTCCTCGCGATAGGCGGCTCGCTTCGCCCTCTTCTCCTCCCTCTAAGCCCTCCTTTGCGCGAAGAATTGCTGCTCATTGATGACGTCTTGCGGGAAGCGTTGGCGCCACTGCTCCATGGCTTCCTCGTCCATCTCGGGGAGGTTGAGACGGCGCCGACACCTCCGGGTCTCGCGACGATCCTCGTCGGTGATAAGCCGCGGGGGAGACGCCAGCTCCAGCGTCGGCACCTCCGGAAAATTCATGTCCCGCCGGGACCGCCGGAGGCGCCACGCCACCGCGTCGTAGGCGCGGGCGGCCTCGTGGGCGGTCTCGAAGGTGCCGAGGCCGAGGCGCACGTCGCCGGACCGAATCTCGGCGGAGAAGGCGCTGGACGGGCACGCGCGGACGCCGCGGTAGCCCAAACCTCCCCGACGGCGTCATGACATGGTGGCGCGTCTATGGCGAGGCGAGAAAACAACTGAGGGCGCGTAGCGAGGTAGAGAGCGATGGGAGGGCGCTGCATTTTATAGGCGGGCCGGACGCAGCATGCCATATCTAGCGCGCGCCCGGCCGCTTTTTTCCGCGCGCACGCAATCGTTTCCCGCACACCTGAGTTTTCCACCTCTGCTAGAGCGCGCGCGCTAAAATCTCATTTTATGGCGCGCGCATTTTTTGCGGTCATTGTTGAAGATGCTCTTACATCAAGTCCTTTGATAATATTAATAGAAATTAATGGTTGGAAAAGCATCTGCTAGCCACCGTTGGTGTAAACCAAATGCATATGTCCTTGGGTGGATTTATGCATTCAGAGTACATTTCGTTTGTTTGATCTGCAAATCTGCAGAGGCAACTTGAAGATGAATCGCTGGCTTGATCGGAGAGAACAAAATGTGCCAGGTGACAAGAGAACAAAATCGAGAGTAGGAAAGATCCTGCAGACAAGAGGCGCGAAGCTCAAGTGACAAGTACGTCTGCACATATACTGATGCCTACATTCAGGTACTGCCTGGTCTGCAAGGTGGCACAAGACGTCAATCATGAAAATTCGAGCCTGATTATGTGTTGGCGTTGCATGATAAGCAGCCCGATGTTACCAACTCCTGGCAAAACGGGACATGATTCTTAATTAAGAGAAAATAGGCAGAAAAAACTGTGTACAGTTGGAACCAAAAGAAAGGCCGCATTCTGAATATCAGAGCTCTCAGCTCAGCAGCTTTGGACATCTTCACTTAGTTGACGACACTGCTTACCACAAATATGTTACTAATAACTAAGGGTAGTTTAGGGTGCTGGACAGTTGGTTAGGATGCAAAAGAGAGCTAGTGCAGGAAAGTGAGGCATCACCGTCATCATTCAGGCCAGGAACGGCAAAATTAACAGATATGACCTCAACGCGAAAACATTTCACAAACTAAACCGTTTTCGAAACTATTTCACACTGTTGACCCTTTTGTGCAGCGCCCAACAGTAGGGCGCTGCACTCTACTGTGCAGCTCCTTACAGCTAGGCGCTGCACAGTGTAGTGCAGCTCCTAACTGTTAGACGCTGGACAGTGTGGCGCCTAAGTGTTAGGCGTTGCACAGTAGAGTGCAGCGCCTTAATATCAGGCGCTGCACATTAGGATCATCGGAGTGAAATATTTTCAGACAAAGTTTAGTTTGTGAAATAGTTTCGCTTCGAGATCAAATTTGAGTCTTTTGCGGCCGGGAACAACCGTCCGGGCAGCAGCCAGGCCAAAAGAGAGCTAGTGCAGGAAAGTACGCTGCTCATGTCCTCTCAAGTACCCGTGCGTACCACTCGTTTGCTTCTTCACTCCAGTCAAGTGGGTGGTCATGTTCACAGATCGAGCCCCTCTGACATTCCGACGAAGACAACAAACCACCCGGAAAACCAGGGCTGCATGCATGGCCATCGTCCGATCGTCGGGCATGCCAACAACTCGCCGGATACATTGCATGTATGCACTGCACCGGCAGGCCGGCGGCCAGTAGCACTCCAGAAGCGCCGCCGGTCGGTACAGTCCAGGCAAGTGGCAACGTACGTGCTGGACCAGGCTAATTTCGTCGCGCGGGACCAACTATCGGACCAGGAGACCGGTGGCCATACAGCAGCAGCGAACTTGCCACACTCTCTTCGTCGCGCCCATGAACGCATGATGCACTTACCGGCTGGACCGCGTGCGCCCCGCCCCGGCCCCGGCCCCAGCCCAGCAGCCACCGGTACCAAAACCGGCCATGTTACCAGCCGCCACAACGGACCAGGTCGCGGAGATCTGCCGTGGTGCTCCGCCGCCGCCGCCCACATTTTTCTCTCCGTCCTTTCGATCGACGCTTGGAGCCGCGCACACTCCCTTGGCGGCACACGACACATGGCACACCAGAGCTCCGTATCCTGCACGAATCGTGGAGTCTGCGGTCGGTCGGGCCGGGCGCCGGACCGTTCGGCCGGCAGCGCAACGCCGCGACGATCGAGCTGCTCCGAGTCCGGGCTGCACGTTGCGTCGCGGTCTCTGGTCGATCCGTATATTTCGTCGGTCTCCTCCTTTTCAACTTTTTTGAGTACTTGTGAAGGTTTCCTTCTGTTACTGACATGTTCATGCAATCATGTGCCTTGTACTTGGAGTATCTCATTTCTGCAGCGCGCGGCGAATAAGGCGCGTTCGGGATCTGACAAGGACTTTACACGTGCGTGATAGTGTAGCATGCATCTTGACAGTCGGTCGTTGCATAGCACTACTCACCCGTTCACAAATATAAAATGTTTTAGATATTTCAATGTGGACGTGTACGTAACTATATGCAATGTACAGTATTTTATATGGAAATGACTACATGTCAATCGACTGGCTCTGCAAAATGGTCAGTCAATTATTGTAAAACTTGAAAACACTGCAACCCAAAAGAAAACTGACTGACCCAAAACTAGCGTCAGTCAGTCAATCGACTGACTCTGCAAAATGGTCAGTCAATTATTGCAAAACTTGAAAACACTACAACCCAAAAGAAAACTGACTGACCCAAAACTAGCGTCAGTCAGTCAATCGACTGACTCTGCAAAATGGTCAGTCAATTATTGCAAAACTTGAAAACACTACAACCCAAAAGAAAACTGACTGACCCAAAACTAGCGTCAGTCAGCCAGCCCAACAGAACAACTTTTGCAACAAAGGCTAAAAACTTTCTGTTTCTTTCTTCTGCGTATGTGTTAAGCCCAGAAACAAAACGGGCCTAAACCCGGTAACGCACAGACGCCACCATGGAAGAAGAAAAGAACTCTCTGATTTGCTGGTGCCTTTTGATCTTTCTACACAACTTCTCCACATGATTCTTGCTGGCAAATTACTTCTCCCCCGATCCTCCAAATATTAGATCCTGCATTCCATTCCAGATCGATCGCAGATCTGCAGAAAAATGGATGATCCTCCATTTCATACCCAGAGCATAGATCTGGCAGCAAGAAAAGCAAAAGGAAGAAGAAAGAAACCTGGGGATCAACGAGGTTCTCATCAATCACAGATATATCATGATTTGCTGCCCACCTGCAGTATTTTTTGTCTGAATTTTAGTTTAGATGTTGCGTCTGTTGAACCACCTGCAAATAACCATGTCATATATCAGAAATCACAGGACGAACATATTAAATGTTTGCTACAATCATGAAACATAATGAGTAAAATGTATTGTAAACTACAAGTAAAAAAATCTAACTGCGGGCACAATATCAAAAAATCATGGTAGAAATTCTTGAATTTGCAATCGCAGTTAATTAAACTTGCAGGAGTTGATGTATAGCATCTTAAACTTGCTGAAATGTAGAAAAATATTTAAGTTGTAGCAGAACAACAACCTAGACGCACAAATTCAGAAAAATAAATGATAGAGATCATTAATTTGCACTGACTATACTCAACTACAGTTAAAAACAAAATATTCGAATTGTATATTCACGAAAGTAAACTTGGAATTCATCTTGAATAGTACGTTTAGTTACAGTTATAGCATAAGAGAATACAGTAGAAGCAACCTAAAAACACAGTCATTGAATATTCACATAAGCAAAAACGCAGTCATTGAATCTAAGCAAGCTAAAAACAATTGTAGTTATACAATTTAAGAAGCTAGAATGTCATTTCTATTGCTAAATTTGTGTATGCCGTGAAATAAACTTGCAGTCCATGATCGATTTCAACGTAGAAATCATTGCACAACTAATAAAACTGAACTTGTAACATACTTAAATTATGTTGAACTGGACTGGAAGTATTTCTATACATATTCAGATGAAAAACAACTTCATGATCCAAAACTAAATTTGAATTTTCACACAATGTTCGACAGTAAGGACACAATGAGTGTGCACACAAAAGACAATACCACACGGTAAGCAAAAAAAAATCTAATACTTGCAGCATTAGCAAAAAGTGCTAAATAATTTTTATACAAAATTTGCGGGCGCTGAAAATTTTCTATGAAGGCAATGAACATATGCAGTCACATGAAAAGTCTAACAATCGACTTTGTGTGGTTAGTATACATTTTCAAATTATTATAAGATGGCAAACTAACTTGTGGTATAATGTTTTGTTACAGGATGCACTGCTTCGACAAAGATTTGTTGGACAACAAGAGCAACACTCCATGGCTAAACATATATGCATTACAAGTGCAGGCTCAGTAGTCTTGTACTACAGAGTAATGGCGACATTCATGTGCTCTTGAATGTAAGCAGCTAGGGAAGCTCTGACATTACCCGGGATGTACTGCATAAAAACAAGAACAAATTAAGACAACCAATAAACAAAATAAACTATAACTACAGCAAGAACCTAAAATCAAATAAGGTACAATGTAAATTGATGTTTTCTATCGTGCCCATGCATGCCCGACGTTGTTCATGGACGTGCTTGCCAACTTGTGCACTTGTTCATATCGACTCTCGGGGTCCGGGAAGATTGCCACGGTATGAGTTTTGTCCGTAGGCCTGGCAGCTTGTTGTACCAGCAGCGAATTTGGTGGTAACGACCGAGATGCGGACGTGACAGCCAAGCCAAAGCTCTCTCTAATCTTATCAGCTCAAGTACATAGTACTCCCTCCGTTCCTAAATATTTGTCTTTCTAGACATTCAAATGGACTGTAACATTCAGATGTATGTAGACATATTTTAGAGTGTAGATTCACTCATTTTGCTTCGTATGTAGTCACTTGTTGAAATCTCTAGAAAGACAAATATTTAGGAACGGAGGGAGTACAGTGGAATGGCTGCATGCATGCATGCCCATCGCCCGATCGTCGTGTATGCCAACAACTCGTCGGGTACATTGCACTACACCGGTTACCTAGATTGGAGTGAGTTGGGGTTCTTTGGATTGGGGATATTTGTGGGGATAGGGTGAGGTCGAGGTGGGCCAGGCTGACGTGTTGGCCGCGCCCTGGCAACTCCATATCCGCCCTATGTTTGTGTTGGCTATGAGGGGCGCTGGACAGCTCGAGCGTTTGAGATCCGTTTGAGACGCCAAACTCGGTTAGATTTTTGTGACCGGTCAATGACCGACGGGCTGTCTGGGCGTTTGAGGCCGGTTCGGGACGCTCGGCTGTAGACGTTCTTGGAGTACTAGACAGTTCACCCGCAAAAAAAGAAAAAAAAAGTGCTAGACAGTTGGTTAGGATGCTGAAATTCAGAAATCCACCAAGCTGAAGTGATGATGTCGAAAGCTGATGTTAAGAACTATGCGGAGCTTAGTTAGAGTGCTAGACAGATGGTCAGGATGCAAATTAAAGAGAGTCCGTATAAGAAAGTGAGGTATCAGAGTCATCATTCAGGCTTGGAACAACCGTCCGGACAGCAGCCAATGATGATTGGATGAAGTGCTAAAACTAGGAGGAAAATGAAGGCTTGTTTAGCTAGCTTGCTTCTTTCCGTTCCATTGAACATAATTTGTTGGCAGAAATTGGGTACCATTAAACTACAGATGTCCAGCCGTCCAGCCTGAAAAGGTGAAGTCCGGTGAGTTTCTTTTCCTTTGGGTGTCCCCGTAAAGCTTTCATCGGACGGAATGGATCATGGCTTGGGCTTTAGAGTTTGTTATTACTAACCACTGATTTGTCTAGAAAAAGTTATACTGACCCAGTACTTCTTAATACGTACTCCCTTCGTCCCATAATATAAGAACGTTTTTGACACTAAAGGAATATCTGTTAATGACCCATGTTAGCTTCAATGTTTTACTAGTATATACCAGTACACCTATTAAGTAACAGTGCCAGTCGTTCCGGCCGAAGTACGCTGCTCACGTCCTTCCCGCCAAGTACCACTCGCTTGCCCCTTAACTTCAGGGGTGGTCATTTTCACATCAACGATGCTACACTTACGGACGGCCAGCGCGCGGAAAACATCTACGCGCGGAGGGGGAGCGAGCTGATTGGCGCTTAGTTTTTCACTTTGCGTCAACTACGGCTCACATCAGTCTCCCATTCTGCCACGTCAGAGCGTAGCCAGCTTTCCGTGAAAAGTTGCCTGTAAGTGTATCATTTTCGTTTTCACATAGCCTCACTCAGAGTCCGACGAAGAGAATAAACCACGCTGAAAACCAGGCGAGCTCGCCTCAACTTGCGACAGTCAGCCAGCCCAGCAGAACAACTTTTGCAACAAAGGCTAAAAACTTTCTGTCTCTTTCTTCTGCGTATGTGTTAAGCCCAGAAACAAAACGGGCCTAAACCCGGTAACGCACAGCCGCCACCATGGAAGAAGAAAAGAACTCTCAGATTTGCTGGTGTCTTTTGATCTTTCTCCACATGATTCTTGCTGGCAAATTACTTCTCCCCCGATCCTCCAAATATTAGATCCTGCATTCGATTCCAGATCGATCGCAGATCTGCAGAAAAATGGATGATCCTCCATTTCATACCCGGAGCATAGATCTGGCAGCAAGAAAAGCAAAAGGAAGAAGAAAGAAACCTGGGGATCAACGAGGTTCTCATCAATCACAGGTATATCATGATTTGCTGCCCACCTGCAGTATTTTTTGTCTGAATTTTAGTTTAGATGTTGCGTCTGCTGAACCACCTGCAAATAACCATATCATATATCAGAAATCACAGGACGAACATATTAAATGTTTGCTACAATCATGAAACATAATGAGTAAAATGTATTGTAAACTACAAATAAAAAAATCTAACTGCGGGCACAATATCAAAAAATCATGGTAGAAATTCTTGAATTTGCATATGCAGTTAATTAAACTTGCAGGAGTTGATGTATAGCATCTTAAACTTGCTGAAATGTAGAAAAATATTTAAGTTGTAGCAGAACAACAACCTACACGCACAAATTCAGAAAAATAAATGATAGAGATCATTAATTTGCACTGACTATACTCAACTACAGTTAAAAACAAAATATTCGAATTGTATATTCACGAAAGTAAACTTGGAATTCATCTTGAATAGTACGTTTAGTTATAGTTATAGCATAACAGAATACAGTAGAAGCAACCTAAAAACACAGTCATTGAATATTCACATAAGCAAAAACACAGTCATTGAATCTAAGCAAGCTAAAAATAATTGTAGTTATATATTTTAAGAAGCTAGAATGTCATTTCTATTGCTAAATTTGTGTATGCCGTGAAATAAACTTGCAGTCCATGATCGATTTCAACGTAGAAATCATTGCACAGCCAATAAAACTGAACTTGTAACATACTTAAATTATGTTGAACTGGACTGCAAGTAACTATACATATTCAGATGAAAAACAACTTCATGATTCAAAACTAAATTTGAATTTTCACACAATGTTCGACAGTAAGGACACAATGAGTGTGCACACAAAAGACAAGACCACATGGTAAGCAAAAAAAATCTAATACTTGCAGCATTAGCAAAAAGTGCTAAATAATTTTTATACAAAATTTGCAGGCACTGAAAAATTTCTATGAAGGCAATGAACATATGCAGTCACATGAAAAATCAAACAATCGACTTTGTGTGGTTAGTATACATTTTCAAATTATTATAAGATAGCAAACTAACTTGTGGTATAATGTTTTGTTACAGGATGCACTGCTTCGACAAAGATTTGTTGGACAACAAGAGCAACACTCCGTGGCTAAACATATATGCATTACAAGTGCAGGCTCAGTAGTCTTGAACTACAGAGTCCTCGCGACATTCATGTGCTCTTGCATGTAAGCAGCTAGGGAAGCTCTGACATTACCCGGGATGTACTGCATAAAAACAAGAACAAATTAAGACAACCAATAAACAAAATAAACTATAACTACAGCAAGAACCTAAAATCAAATAAGGTACAATGTAAATTGATGTTTTCTATCATGCCCATGCATGCCTGACGTTGTTCATGGACGTGCCTGCCAACTTGTGCACTTGTTCATATCGGCTCTGGGGGTCCGGGAAGATTGCCACGGTATGAGTTTTGTCCGTAGGCCTGGCAGCTTGTTGTACCAGCAGCGAATCTGGTGGTAACGACCGAGATGCGGACGTGATAGCCAAGCCAAAGCTCTCTCTAATCTTATCAGCTCAAGTACATAGTACAGTGAAATGGCTGCATGCATGCATGCCCATCGCCCGATCGTCGTGTATGCCAACAACTCACCGGTACATTGCATGTGTGCACTGCACTGCACCGGTTACCTAGGTTGGAGTGAGTTGGGGTTCTTTGGATTGGGGATATTTGTGGGGATAGGGTGAGGTCGAGGTGGGACAGGCTGACGTGTTGGACGCGTGTCAACGATACTGGTACAACAGAGTGGCAAGAGGAAGCACAGCCAAAAACCAGGCCCATACGCAAGCCTCGTTTGCCCACTCGGCTTGCAGGCCCTGAATGGGCCTTAGGCCTTGTAACCCCTTAAGTACCCTTTCCCCTCTCTGCTTCTGGACTTGGCAAAAGGCAAATGGCACGATGGCCAGCTAGATAGCGTGTTCTTCTTCTTCTTCCTTCAGTTCCCCTCTCTGAGATCCAATTGTAAGAACTTGATTCGAAATTCCATGGAGATATAGATGAGAACCTTACAATCTGGCATAAGAGCCATTCGATCTGTCGGCCCTTCCGGCTCACCAGCGCCACACCCGGTTCGTTGACAGGTAGCGAACGACGGCGATGGACCGCATCTCGCCGGAGACCAAGGCCATCTACGACTTGCTGCAAGCTGATTTTGACAAATCTGACCGCGACCGCGTCGATTCCACGGCGGCGGCCATCTCCAAGCTCGACGCCAAGTTGGATCTGCTCTCTTCTCGTATCGACGAGGTCAAAATGTCTATTGGTGTTGACATCGATGAGTTGTGACATGAGCTGGATCATACTCCGCCTGCAGTTGCAGAAACGTCAAGAGGAGCTTCTCCCACACCCATCCGCTCCGCCAGTGGTGGTCCGTCCGAATTGGAAGGTTTCTGCGACAGCGAGAACAAGGGTCCCGGAAATCGACTTTATGTTCCACCACCAGCCAGAGGTACGCAATTCGATCAGTCAGTACAGCGAGTTCCCTTCAGTTCGGTGGAAAATTTTCGCCACAACTCTTCTGATGTGTTCGGGTTTGGACCACGAATCGAGATGCCGTGATTTGATGGAACCAACCCAAAACTCTGGCAGACCAGGTGTGAAGATTACTTCCGTTTCTGGAACACTCCACCGCAGTAGTGGATATCTCTTGCTACAGCCCTGTTCGAGGGTACAACCGTTCGTTGGCTTGATTCAGTTCGCCGTCGAGTCCCTCAAGCAACGTGGGATGAATTCTGCCGCTTACTGCAGTCCAGGTTTGGCCGTAACCAACATCAATCCATCCTGAGGAAGTTTTTCAGTATCAGTCAGACTGGAACTGTAGAAGATTATGTAGAGCGGTTCTCTGACTTGTTTGACCAGCTTGCTGCCTATGAAACTTCACCAAATACAATTCACTATGTTACTCGTTTCTTGGAAGGACTGAAACCATCTATCAAGCTGGCAGTGGGCATACAACAACCGGCCGATCTAGACACAGCATATCAATTGGCCATTCTTCATGAAGAACTGGGATCACAAGTCCATGTAGCAGGCCCATCCAATACGAGAAGAGCATCAGCCTTACCTTTGCCTCCTCCACCAACCAGTTCGTTCCAAACTCCTGCAACAAATAAAGCTATTGAAGATCGTCGCTCTATGGACAGTCAAAAAAGGCCAATTGTTGAGGATAAATGGGGAGCTCTCAGGAATTATCGAAGGGCCAAGGGGCTGTGCTTTGTTTGTGGGGAACGTTGGAGCAAGGATCACATATGCAAACAAGAGGCGCAACTCCATGTGGTACAAGAAATGGTAGAATTCTTGCAGAACACAGAGTTGTCTGAACTTGATGACACTGATAACTCAGCATCTGTCCATATGATATCTATTTTTGCTGCAGCTTTAGGAAGTAAAACAGACAAGTCTCCCAGAACAATGCAGCTAAGGGTTCAGTTACAAGGGCATGCTTGTACCTTTTTAGTGGTTTCAGGTAGCACTCACTCCTTTTTGGACTTGTCTCTCTTACAAAACCTGCACGGAGTAGTATCAATGAAGCCCGTGTCAGTCAGAATTGCCAATGGAGACACAGTTAACTGTTCCAACCAACTTGTGGGCTGCAATTGGGGCTGCTCAGGTCACAAGTTTACCAGTGATTTCAAGTTCTTTCCTCTGGGAAGCTATGATGGAATCATAGGAATTGATTGGTTGTCTGCACACAGTCCAATGCTTGTTGATTGGGAAAATCATTGGTTCTCTTTCCAACATCAAGACACTACTGTCACCCTACTGGGAGCTGCTGCCATTGTTCCTGAACTAGCATTAGTGGAACTGTCGTCTCTTCTTACTACCACAGATGCTCCCATTCCACCTGAAGTCCAAGAAATTTTGGATCAATTCAAACATGTGTTTGCAGCACCCACAGGTTTACCTCCAAGAAGACCATATGATCACAAAATTCCTCTTATACCAGGAGCCACTCCTGTGTCTCTTCGACCTTACAGACTAGCTCCTGCTCTGAAAACTGAATTAGAGAAACACATACAAGAAATGCTGGCCAGTGGAATTATTAGACCAAGTAACAACCCATTTTCATCTCCCCTGCTGATGGTCAAGAAGAAGGACAATACTTGGCGCCCTGTGATCGATTACCGTCACTTAAATGCCATGACTCAAAAAGGGAAATTTCCCATTCCAGTGATTGATGAGCTCCTGGATGAGCTATCAGGAGCTAGCTGGTTCACTAAGTTAGACCTGCGTTCTGGTTATCATCAGATTCGCTTAGCCCCAGGAGATGAATAGAAAACTGCCTTCCAGACACATCTAGGCCATTATGAGTTTACAGTGGTATCTGTTGGTCTGACAGGAGGATCCAATACATTTCAGTTTGCCATGAACAGTACATTGGGTCCAGGCAACAGACACTATGTGGTTGTTTTCTTCGATGACATACTGGTTTTCAGTTTCACATTCGAGGAACACTTGGTCCATCTCAAGAAGGTGCTATCTCTCTTGTCTGAACACCAGTGGAAAGTGAAAATGTCCAAATGTGCATTTGCTCAACGACAAGTAGGGTATCTTGGCCACATTATCAGCGGTGCGGGAGTTTCCACAGACCCAAGTAATATATCTGCTATAGAGACATGGCCTACACCAACCAATGTCAAGGAGGTCTGTGGTTTTCTGGGATTGGCCGGCTACTACCGAAAATTCATCCGCAACTTTGGAATTATCTGCCGATCTCTGACAGCACTGCTGAAGAAGGGGGTGATCTTCCGCTGGTCATCTTGTGAAGAGGAAGCCTTTCACGCACTAAAACGTGCCTTAGTGACAACACCAGTACTAGCTCTGCCCAACTTTACAAAAGCCTTTGTCATTGAGACAGATGCGTGCGATGTGGGCATTGGAGCAGTTCTGTCGCAGGATGGGCATCTCCTAGCATATGTCAGTAAGGCTCTTGGTCCTAGGAACCGTGCTCTGTCAGTATAAGAAAAGGAATATTTAGCTATTCTGCTGGCTGTTGAACATTGGCGTCAATACCTACATTTGAGTGAGTTTGTAATTCAAACTGATCACAGAAGCCTGACCAGTCTGTCTGAGCAACGCTTACACACGCCTTGGCAGCAAAAGGCATTAACTAAACTCATGGGGCTTCAGTACAAAATTGTCTATAAGAAGGGATCAGACAATAATGCTGCTGATTCCTTGTCTCGTAGACCTCATGCAGATGCAGAATTGCAAGCAGTGTCAACACTACAACCTCTGTGGCTTTCTGAAATATTGGCAAGTTATAGTCAGGACCCTTTTTGCCAACAAAAATTACAACGTTTGGCAGCTGACCCAACAGCAGAGAACAGGTTCTCCCTCGGAAATGGGCTTCTATGCACTGATAACTGCATTTGGGTGGGCGCTGACAGTCAACTGCAAAATAAACTGGTACTAGCATTTCATGATTCTCCTTTGGGGGGCCACTCAGGCTTCCCTGTTACCTACAGAAGAATTCGACAACTGTTTCGTTGGTCTGGTATGAAATCCTTTGTCAAACAGGCTGTGCAACACTGTCTGGTCTGCCAACAGGCGAAACCTGAACGAGTTCCTTACCCTGGACTTCTCCAGCCATTGCCAGTACCTAGTCTGCCATGGGAGATGGTAACTATGGATTTCATTGAAGGGCTTCCGACGTCTGGTAGTTACAACTGCATACTGGTGGTGATTGATAAGTTATCTAAGTATGGTCACTTTATCCCACTTCATCATCCCTTTACAGCAGTGACAGTGGCTGAAGCCTTTCTGAACAGAGTCTACAAGTTACATGGTATGACTCTCTCTATTGTATCAGACCGTGACCACATTTTCACAAGTGTGTTTTGGAAAGAGTTGTTTCAGCATACTCAGGGCATCCAATTGCGCATGAGCTCTGCGGGGCATCCCCAATCTGACGGGCAAACTTAACGTGTTAATCAACAGATCGAGTGTTATCTCAGATGTTTTGTCAGTACACACCCCACTAAATGGGCTAAGTGGCTATCCCTGTGTGAGTATTGGTACAATACCAATTGGCACTCAGCCACTGACAGAACCCCTTTTGAGATTATATATGGGCACCTTCCAAGGCATTTTGGTATTGGACCTGACTGTACAATATCTTCCGATGATCTGTCTCAGTGGTTGGAACAGAGGCAAGTGATTTTCAGCACAGTTAAACAGCAACTTTTAAGAGCTCAACAACGGATGAAAGCACAGGCAGACAAACACAGGACGGAGAGAATGTTTGAGGTGGGCGATTCAGTCTTCCTAAAGTTACAGCCATACATCCAAGCTTCAGTTGCTCCGAGGGCCAACCATAAGCTTGCCTATAAATTTTTTGGTCCATACAAGATACTGGAACGTGTGGGGGAAGTGGCCTACCGCTTGGATTTGCCCGCATCTAGTAAAGTCCACCCTGTGTTCCATGTATCCCTGCCGCATAAGGTTCTCAAGCCCGATCAGCAAATCATGCGATTGCTGCCGCCACCAAAGGCTCATCTGCAGATTCCTGAGTTAATTCTTCAGCGACGTGTGGTGATGCGTGGCGCCAAACGAGTACTGCAAGTGCTGGTCCAGTTGTCTAATGGCTCCATTGAATTGGCTACGTGGGAGGACCTGGAAACTCTGAAGCAAATGTTTCCCAGTGCGCCGGCTTGGGGGCAAGCCTCATCTCAACAGGGGGAGATTGTCAACGACACTGGTACAACAGAGCGACAAGAGGAAGCACAGCCAAGAACCAGGCCCATACGCAAGCCTCGTTTGCCCACTCGGCTTGCAGGCCCTGAATGGGCCTTAGGCCTTGTAACCCCTTAAGTACCCTTTCCCCTCTCTGCTTCTGGACTTGGAAAAAGGCAAATGGCACGATGGCCAGCTAGATAGCGTGTTCTTCTTTTTCTTCCTTCAATTCCCCTCTCTGAGATCCAATTGTAAGAACTTGATTCGAAATTCCATGAAGATATAGATGAGAACCTTACAACGCGCCCTGGCAACTCCATATCCGCCCTATGTTTGTGTTGGCTATGAGGGGCACTGGACAGCTCAAGCGTTTGAGACCCGTTTGAGACGCCAAACTCGGTCAGATTTTTGTGACCGGTCAATGACCGACGGGCTATCTGGGCGTTTGAGGCCGGTTCGGGACGCTCGGCTGTAGACGTTCTTGGAGTACTAGACAGTTCACCCGCAAAAGAAGAAAAAAAAAGTGCTAGACAGTTGGTTAGGATGCTGAAATTCAGAAATCCACCAAGTTGAAGTGATGATGTCGAAAGCTGATGTTAAGAACTTTGCGGAGCTTAGTTAGAGTGCTAGACAGATGGTTAGGATGCAAATTAAAGAGAGTCGGTATAAGAAAGTGAGGTATCAGAGTCATCATTCAGGCTTGGAACAATCGTCCGGACAGCAGCCAATGATGATTGGATGAAGTGCTAAAACTAGGAGGAAAATGAAGGCTTGTTTAGCTAGCTTGCTTCTTTCCGTTCCATTGAACATAATTTGTTGGCAGAAATTGGGTACCATTAAACTACAGATGTCCAGCCGTCCATCCTGAAAAAGGTGAAGTCCGGTGAGTTTCTTTTCCTTTGGGTGTCCCCGTAAAGCTTTCACCGGACGGAATGGATCATGGCTTGGGCTTTAGAGTTTGTTATTACTAACCACTAATTTGTCTAGAAAAAGTTATACTGACCCAGTACTTCTTAATACGTACTCCCTCCGTCCCATAATATAAGAACGTTTTTGACATTAAAGGAGTATCTGTTAATGACCCATGTTAGCTTCAATGTTTTACTAGTATATACCAGTACACCTATTAAGTAACAGTGCCAGTCGTTCCGGCCGAAGTACGCTGCTCACGTCCTTCCTGCCAAGTACCACTCGCTTGCCCCTTAACTTCAGGGGTGGTCATTTTCACATCAACGATGCTACACTTACGGATGGCCAGCGCGCGGAAAACATCTACGCGCGGAGGAGGAGCGAGCTGATTGGCGCTTAATTTTTCACTTTGCGTCAACTACGGCTCACATCGTTCTCCCATTCTGCCACGTCAGAGCGTAGCCAGCTTTCCGTGAAAAGTTGCCTGTAAGTGTATCATTTTCGTTTTCACATAGCCTCACTCAGAGTCCGACGAAGAGAATAAACCACGCTGAAAACCCGGCGAGCTTGCCTCAACTTGCGACGACGATGCTCGTCTTCTTGATGTTTTCCATCGTGCCCATGCCCCCACGTTGTTCATGGACGTGCCTGCCAACTTGTGCACTTGTTCATATCGGCTCTCGGGGTCCGGGAAGATTGGCACGGTATGAGTTTTGTCCGTAGGCCTGTCAGCTTGTTGTACCAACAGCGAGTCAGGTGGTAACGCCCGAGGTGTGGACGTGACAACCAAGCCAAAGCTCTCTCTGATCTTATCAGCTTGGAATGCCTGCATGCATGCATGCATGCCCGTCGCCCAATCGTCGTGTATGCCAACATCTCGCCGGATACATTGCATGTATGCACTGCACCGGCCGGCGGCTAGTGGCACTCGAGAAACGCCGCCGGGCGCCGGTCGGTACACAGTCCAGGCAAGTGGCAACGTACGTTCGTGCGTGCTGGACCGGGCTGATTTCGGCGCGCAGGACCAACTAGCTAAGCCAACCAGGAGACCGGTGGCCATACACATGTAATGTAGTGTACGTAGCAGCAGCGAAGTTGCCACACTCTCTGCGTCCCGCACATGAACGCATGGTGCACGGATCGGCTGGACCGCGCGCGCGAGGTGAATGCGCCCGGCCCCAGCCCAGCAGCCGCCGTGCCACCAAACCGGCCACGTTAACCGCCGGAACGGGGCCATCTCGCGGAGATCTGCCGTGGTGCTCCGCCGCCGGCGCCCACATTTTTCTTTCCTCCCTCGCCGCGCCGGCACACGGCACGCCAACCCCGCACGCACATGGGATGGGTGGGGGCATGGCATTGCACGCCGCGGCGCGCCCACGGGCATGTTCCGCCCGGCATCGTATCCGTATCGAGAGCTTCGTATCCTGCACGAATCATGGAGCCTGCGGACGGTCGGGCTCGGGCCGCGACGAGCTGCACGTTGGGTCGACCGATCCGTATATGTATGGCGCTCTTCTTCTCTGGTACTGACATGTTCATGCAATCTTGGAGTATCTCGCTGCCGCAGCGCGCGGCGGCGGATAACGCGCGTTTTGGATCTGACAACGACTTGTGATTTTTATAGAGGCGCTATTTGTTTTTCCTCGATTATGTTTGGTCAGATTCCTCAAACAGAGAACATAGCTTACTGCCTGAACGGAATAAAATCACCAATCAGCACATAAAGCATACTCCCTCAGTAAACTAAAATAAGAGTGTTTAGATCACTACTTCAGTTATCTAAACGCTCTTATATTAGTTTACAGAGGAAGTACATTATTGTTCTTATTATTATTATTATTATTACACGACGGGAAGAACATGTCAAACTAATCGTTTTGCGAGTATATTATATGGAGGCTAAGCTCGATATGCTACACAGCTTGAATGCGTCAAGACAAATGACACTCTGTCCTAAAGCAAGAAGAAGACTAGTTTCTAATTCATGGGTACACACTGGACTAGGGTACTGCGCCATGCACCACAACTGAAGTTGACAAGTAAGATTAACAAATGAGTGCTGCTATACGGACGACACTGCTCGGCCGATTTGTAGACGATGGTGCATTGGTACGTGTAAGCGTTGCACAGCTGCTGTATCAATTGTCGTTTGCAAATCGGGCAGGCACTGTCGGCTGTCCAGTAGTTCCGTTAACAAATTGGCTTCGCTTCTGCCTCTTTTTCCCTTGGCTTCGCTGGCACAAAAGATGCAAAGGCCGTTCGTCCACTTTTGCGGCACGCACGTACACTCCGGCCACTTTAAGTCAAGTCCTTGGATGATATTAGTAGAAATTAATGGTTGGAAAAGCCATCTGCTAGCTACCGTTGGTGCAAACCACGGTCATATGTCCTTTGGTGGATTTATGCATTCAGAGTACATTTCGTTTGTTTGATCTGCAAATCTGCAGAGGCAACTTTAACCTGAATCGCTCGCATGATCGGCGAGAACAAAATGTGCCAGGTGACAAGAGAACAAAATCGGTAGTAGAAAAGATCCTGCAGACAAGAGGCACGAAGCTCAAGTGATAACTGATAAGTATATCTGCATATATACTGATGCCTATATTCAGGTTCTGTCTGCAAGGTGGCACAACACGTCAATCATGAAATTTGAGCCTGGTTGGGTGAAGCTGCCGAACAAGGTGGAAAATTTAGACTTATTTAGCTTGCCCCTGTCCGTTTCATTCAACCTAATTTGTTGGCAGAAATTGAGTAATACCACTGAACCACAGGTGTCCAGCCTGAAAAGGAGTCTGTCTGTCTTTGGGTGTCTCCCTTGAAGCCTAACCCCACGCCATTTGTTTACATCAAGCACTAATTAAGTTCATGCTACTGGTACACTTCGAAGGTAACAGGGCCAATCGTTGTGGCCAAAGTACGCTGCGCATGTCCCTGCCAAGTACACATGCGAGGTTTTTTTCCCCTGGTGTCTCAACTAGGGTTTAGGGTTCCTCTGGCGGCGCCGCCGAGAGTTTCGATCTACCCCAGCGCGATCTCCCTTCTCATCGGCCATCTACCTCGGACGGTTCGGGCTGATTCAGGGGAAGCCTAGGCTTCTTCCCGGCTTTGGCTGTCGAGGTTTTTCGGTAGCGATCGGGGAAGGAAGTGTCAGGAAACATTAGGAGATGGCGAGTGGAAGCAGCAGTGGAGGGCGACGTGGAGTAGAGGATGTGGAGGAACTGATTAAGAGGTTGGATCTCCATGAGGATGATGGGGACGACTTTCTATGGGAGGATGATCCGGATGTGCCGAAGATCCACGCAAAGTGGCTGGCCATGGTTAATGTGCATACGATCAGAGGTTTAGCCCGTCGGCCCTATTCGCAGATATGAGAGCTCCGTGGAACCCGGCGAAAGAAGTGCGGTGGCGCATGATTGAAGAAAATCTTTTCACTGTACAATTTGCATGCTTGGGCGACTGGAATACGGCGATGGTGAAAGGTCCTTGGCTGTTCAGGGATCAAGCAGTGATCTTGGTTGAGTATGATGGTTTCACAAACCCTAAAGAGATGGTACTGGACAAAGTAGCAGTGTGGGCGAGAATCTCAAGTTACCGAACAATTACTTGCATGAGGCGGTGATTAAGGGTATGTGCAGGAAGATGGGAGAGATCCTAGAAACCCAGATACAGCTGCCAGCGGGTTATGTTGGAGCTTTCGTCCGGGTAAAAATTAACCTGGATGTGAACAAGAAACTAGAGCGGTTTGTCTCGATTACGAAGAGCGGCAAGAAGGATTGGTACCAGGTTAACTATGAGAAGTTACCAATGTTTTGTAACCATTGTGGCCTGCTTGGACATTGGTTCGAAGAATGTGGTACAGGGGAGCACGATGCCACGAAATTTGAGTGGGGTGACTTTATTCTTGCAGAGGAGTGGAAGAAACGAGATGGAGGGCGTGGGTTTGGAAGAGGAGCTGGGAGAGGACGCTCTGGAGGATCTTTTGGAAGAGGCTTTGGACGGGGTAGAGGAGAGGCCCCAAATAATGAAAGTAGAGTTCCAGGAGGAACACAAACAGAATATGATCCAAGCAATAGTTGGCGGTGGAATGCGGTAAGGAGTAATCCAGATTCACTTAACTCTGAACCTCCACTCGATGGACGTACAATGGATTCAAAACTCACGAGAGACATTATGATTAAGGAGAAAGGAAATGTGGTTAGAAAGAGATTGGCCATGGACTCCGTGTCTACAGAAGGAGGAGGTGCGAATTTGGAGAAGGCACTGGTGTTAACAGATACTTCAGCAACAGTAGCTAGCATTGTTGAAATGTTTGGTGGGAATGAGAAGGACCCAACGGCTACACCACAGAAGAATGCGCACAAAAAGAAGTTGAAAGGGGCTGATGGAGGAGCAGTGGAAAGTGGAACCAGCACATAAGTTGTAACGGGATCGGCGGCACCCCTAGAGGGTGACCGCCGGAAGCAATGAATGCCCTAGCTCTGAACTGTCGGGGATGCGGACGGCCCGAGACAGTTCAAGAAATACGCAACATGATTCAGTTGCATTGTCCGAGTTTGGTCTTTCTCTCGGAGACCAAACTGTCTGCTACGAGAGCGCAAGACTTGAGGTTTAGACTGGGTTTCAGACACGCATTTGGTGTTAAATCTGAGGGACTCAGTGGAGGACTCGTTTTGTTCTGGAATGGTGATTCAGTAGTCAGACTGAGATCTTACAGCAGATTTCATATTGATGTTTTGATCCGGAATGATAGTACATGAGATAGGGAGTGGAGATTTACGGGGTTTTATGGTGAACCAGTGAGATCCAGGAGGAAGAAAAGTTGGGACCTGCTTAATTATTTGAGGAGAGAGTATGATAACCCGTGGCTTTGTGCGGG
>LR738710.1:861519356-861568424 GCA_902687465.1 Secale cereale | reverse complement strand
AAGATTCTGAACAATTTGGTGGTGCACAGAGAGAGGAGTGGAAGATGGAGGGATTCCGGGATGCGATCAATAGGTGTCGGTTAAGTGATTTGGGCTATACGGGGTTACCCTATACATGGGATAATCGGCAGCAAGGCAATAGAAACATTAAAGTTAGATTGGACCGTGGCCTCGGAGATGATCGGTTTATGGAGGTGTTCGATAATACCTCAGTAACTCATGTGCAAACTACAGAGTCTGGTCACTATGCGCTGGTGATAGGTATTTCTAAATTAGATTGGGCATCTGACAGAGTAACGAACATGCCTTTTAAGTTTGAAAATGCTTGGACTCGGCATGAAACATATTCTCAGACAGTTGAGAATTTATGGGTCCCTTCGAAGGGGAACTTGCAGCAAGTAACAGAGGCATTGGTCGCTGTTAAACAAGGACTCCAGAAGTGGAATAGAGAGGAGTTTGGTTCGGTGAAGAAACAACTTAAAACATTGAGGACCAGATTAGAGAACTTGAGAGCAAACTCTCTATGGCAAGGGCCCTCGACTGAAGAGAAACATCTTGTGAAGAGGATTTCGGAACTTTTGGCTAGAGAGGAAATGATGGAAAAACAACGATCCAGAATTAGTTGGCTGCGGGAAGGAGATCGCAACACTGAATTTTTTCATGCTCAAACTAGGGAGAGGGCTCGAGTAAATAGGATTAAGGCATTAACACTGGACGATGGAAGCACGGTGATGAAACAGCCTGAACTGGAGGAGGCAGCCATTAACTTCTATAAAACACTCTTCACTGCTCAGGAAGAGACGTTTCTGGAGGAGATCACGGCGCATGTTGACAGGAAAGTGAGCGATGAAATGAATGAAAAGTTATGTGGCCCAGCTTCTGATACGGAGATAGAAAATGCTCTCTTCATGATGCATCCGAGTAAATCTCCAGGGGTTGATGGGTTCACAGCTGGATTCTATATTAAGCATTGGAACATCCTAAAGAGCTCAGTGTGTCATGCTATCCGAGAGTTTTTTGTAACAATAATATTGCCAGATGTGGTTAATAATACTGTACTGGTTCTCACTCCCAAAATTAAAAACCCACAGAACCTGGATCAATACCGGCCGATATCTCTTTGCAACATCTTGTATAAGATGATCTCCAAGGTACTTGCTCTCAGGTTGAGGCCTATATTGGAAGAGATTATTTCGGAGGAACAAAGCGCCTTTGTCCCCGGCAGACTAATATCGGACAATGTATTAACTGCATATGAGTGTATACACTACTTGAAAAGGAAGAAAGGAAAAAGTGTTGATTGTGCAATGAAGCTTGATATGACAAAGGCGTATGACCGGGTGGAATGGTCGTACCTGAGGGCAATTATGCATAAACTAGGGTTTGTGGAGTTGTGGATTGACAGAGTGATGGCATGTGTGGAAACTGTATCCTTCTTAGTCAGAGTCAATGGTGTTTTCTCGGAATCCTTTAAGCCATCTAAAGGTATACAACAAGGGGACCCCATATCCCCTTACCTATTTCCGATCTGCTCTGAAGGACCGACGTGCTTACTAAAGAAAGTTGGAGAAGGTCATCTAACCAGAGGAATTAGAGTGGGGATTCATGCACCATGGATCACACATCTGCTTTTCGCGGATGATTGTTTGATCTTTACGCAGGCCACTGATGCTGGAGCAACTAGAATACATGATATACTAGAAACGTACAGGAGGGGTTCTGGCCAATTAGTAAACAGAGCAAAGTCTACAATTTTCTTCAGCGCTAACTGTCCGGACGAGATGAAACAAATAGTACAACAGAAGGCTGGAATTACGACTGAGGCACTGAGGGAGAAGTATCTGGGACTCCCTACTGCCCTAGGGAAGTCTACAGACTCACAATTTGAAGGTATTGTATCCTCCATTAAGAAGTTTTGCAATGGATGGTTACCTTTGTTACTGAATAGTGCGGGCCGAGAGATACTTGTAAAATCAATTTGCCAAGCCATACCTACCTTCTCCATGAGCTGTTTCTGTCTATCTAAAAACATGTGTAAGAAGATAATGAGTGTACTTGCGCGGTTTTGGTGGGGAGGAGATGACAAAAAGAGGAAAATGCATTGGAAAAAATGGACTGATATTGCAATACCAAAAGGGGAAGGAGGAATGGGATTCAGGGACATACAACTATTCAATCAGGCGATGCTGGCAAAACAGGGCTGGAGGTTATTAACAAAGCCTGATTCCTTGTGTGCTAGGATTCTGAAAGGGAAATATTTTCATGACAGAGAATTTATGGAAGCTAGGAATAAACGGAACTCATCTAACACTTGGAGAGCGATATTGCACGGACGAGAACTCCTTAACAGGGGCTTAATCAAGTGTGTAGGGGATGGCAGCAGTACAAGAATTTGGGATGATCCTTGGATCCGTGAAAGCAACAGTAAGAGACCTCTAATTAGACGGCCAAATGCCAATGTTTCCCGAGTGAAAGAACTGCTACAGCCTGACTTTAGTGGTTGGGATATGGAGAAACTAGAAGAAAATTTCTTTCAACTAGATATATCTATGATTGCTAGAATTCCAGTGGGAAGAGTGCAGGAGGACTTCTGGGCGTGGCACCCGGACCGGTTTGGAAACTTTACAGTAAGATCGGCCTATAAACTAAGTGTGCAACTTAGAAGAAATGATGAAATACCGGCTGGCTCGAGAGGACCCGACAAGAAGTTTTGGAGGAAGATGTGGAGATTTCCTGTTCCTCCCAAAGTCCGGATTTTTTGGTGGCGTGTTATCAAAGGCTTTGTCCCAGCTAGAGTTGTCCTATGCCAAAGACATATTGAGCAGATTGGATTCTGCCAAGCATGCGGACAACAGGAAACCATTCAACATGCTTTGTTTGAATGTACATGGGCAAAAATCTTCTGGCAGGAGATAAAAAAAGTTTACATCAACGAAGATACCAATTCTGCACCCTGTAACTTGGGTGATGGACATAGTAGAAGGAGAGAAGGTGAACCAAACAGCGGCATGTATAATCTTATGTGGATCATGGGCTGTATGGACAGAGAGGAATGCGCGAACTCATGGCGAAACTTCTCGGTCCATAGCACAATCTATAAAATGGGCAATCGATGTAGCCACTGACCTAGTAGTTACAGGATCACAAAGTGCAGTCCGAGCGAACAAACAGATTCAGAAGTGGAAGCCGCCAGAAGAAAGTTTCATAAAAATCAATGTGGATGCTGCTTTTTGTGAAGAAACTCATGAAGGTGGGACTGGTTTGGCTGTGAGGAACCATGAAGGCAAGTTGATCATAGCACAATCCATATGGTATGAGGCGGGGCTTAACGCAAGATCACTGGAAGCATATGCAGTCAGAGATGGCGTGCAATTGGCTGCAGACTTGGGGCATCGGAAAGTCATCATTGAATATGATGCTCAACAAGTTATAAAACAGTGCAACTCTCCAGGTCTAGACCGTTCGGAGATAGCGATTACTGTGACAGAGATACAAGAGCTATGCGGGTTGTTTGAGGAACTTCGTTTGGTTTATACACATAGAGAAGCAAATGAAGTGGCGCATCTTTGCGCTAGACATTGTAGTTCATCTAGAAGAAGATGCCTTTGGATAAACTATATTCCATCCTTCCTTACGGCTTGTGTAATGAAGGAATGTAACCCAGTTGTTTAAATCAATAAAGCTCTTGAATCCCAAAAAAAAATATCCCTGCCAAGTACCAGCGCGTACCACTCGTTTGCGGAAGAAAATCCTATGCGACCTGGGTCGCACGTAGCGACCGTGAGACCCGCTCCAGCCGTAGACACTTGGCAAAACCCAATCTCAAAGCACGACCGTCATTTATCCTGTTTCCTTTTTCTTTTGCGGGAAATTTATCATGTTTCCTTAACAAATCCCAAATCCTAACTTCTAGCCGCCGTATGTGAAATACCAATTCCCCTTTCCTCCTTCCGCTCACTCACTGCAGCAGCCGACGCCGCCTCGGCTGCTCTCCCCGACATTCCTCGGTGCCCGGGAAGCTCGCCCTTGAGGCACTTCATTGGCTTGCTTACCGTGGCCGCCGCCCCCGCTGCTCTCCCCCACCGTACAGGATGGCGTTCCTCTCCAGTCTGCACCCCGACAGCTCGTCCTTTAGGCGCTCGTCCTCATATGCTCGTTGCGTCGCTGCCCACCGGTGCTCCGTCCACGGCCAACATCCAGCTCCTTTGCTCTGTCCAGTCCCCCTGACGTCCAAGTTCTTCAGGCTGTGGTGCCGTGTCGCCGCCGGCGGAGTAAATAGCAAAAAACTACTGGTTTACAGGCTATGGTTCCAAAAAACTACCAGTTTTTAAATTTTCTCAGAAACCTACCAGTTGCGCGATTCGCTGTTTCAAAAAACCCAAAACGCCAGCAACTAGCGATTTAACCATTTTCCTGACGGATTGGGCCCACATGTTAGGCCACCTGGCCACGCGCGCTCACAGTGCGGCCGTTGAAGGCCGTTAGCCAGTGCCGTTCGGTCCGGTCGGAACGAGGGTAAATACGAGCTCGCTGCCCTGCCCCCACTTGCTCACTCCCCTGCTCGCTCTCTCCCCTGCTCCCACTCCCCTGCTCCAGTAGGTCACGAGCTCGCCGCCGCTCGCCGTCTTTGAAGTCGGTCGCCGTCGACCTCCTTGCCGCCATGCCTTCCTGGAACCAGGAAACGAGCTCGGAGGAGGAGTGCGAGGTCGTCAGCATGGACATGGGACTGATGGTAAGTTATCCTTTGCCACCTAGGGTTACAGTTAGGGTTAAATGCTACTAGGCCCATGGATCTTGCTTAGTTTAGTGTTGTTGTTGTCTCTGTGGAGTTCTCTTAGATATGTTTCTTGATTAGTGAGGGTGGGGATTTAGCATACCTAGGGTTCATCTCTGTACAGTGTTAGGGTTCATGTTGATTTGGGGATTTTGTCACTGTTTAGGGTTAATGAACAGTGCTAGTTGATTGTGGGATTCAGTGGTGATTGAAACCATTGTTCTTTTGGTTGCAGGAGGAACCAGAAACCATTGTGGAGCCCCCTTTTTGTGGCCAACTTGAGCTTTCTGAACCCAAGTGCATTCTGCACCAAATGAGGCCTGTTAAGCGTGTTGCTTTTGAAGGTACTTTAACAGGAAGGCGTTTCTATGGCTGCCCAGTCCAGGTTAGATATTGATGTTAACTGGCCTCACATGAAGCAGCTGTTTGTTACTGATATGAAAGTCACTTATGGGTTTTTGTTATTTTGCAAACTTAAGCATGGCATTGTAATAACTTACCATATCTTCATTGTTACAAAATTGCAAGTTAATCAGGGCACTGAAATTATCTAGTACTCCACTTGCACTAACTTATCACAATTACAAATGCAGGCAAATGGTGTGAATTGTGGTGTTGTAGAGTGGGTTGATGGGCCCTGGCCTCCAGTTCTTCAGAGATGTTTGTCCAAGCTATGGGAAATGTTCCATGACCAGAACTGTGGAAGGGTACTTGACAAGGAAAAGTTTGAGAAGGAGTTGGCCAAGGTTAACAGTGAACATGAAAGGGAGTTGGCCAAGCTTAATATGGAAAATGACAAGCTTTGGATTGATTACACCAAGCTTGTTGATGATGTATCCAAGATGTTTGATTGGCAGGATGGTAGGGTGGACAAGAGGGTGTACCAGAAACAAGTGGAGGATGAAGAACTTGATAAGAAGAAGAAGGAGCTAGAGGAGAAAGCTATGTTGGAGGTGCAGATGGAAAAGCTCAAACTTGCAAAAGAGCAGAGGTGCATTTTGCAGAGCCAAGCTGATATCATCAAGAACACCAGGAAGGCTATGAAGGATGTTGAAGTTGACAGAGATGTTCTTAAGAAGGAGAAGGCAAAGCTTGAGCTTGTTGTTGCTGAGCTGCTGAAAGAAGGGTATGGCAGCAAGGAGAAGTTAGAGCAAATCAAGACCATCCTTAAGTCTTGAACTTGCTGTGATATGTTGGTGAAGTAAGTACATCCAAAGGCCTTTTATATAAGGATGTGGCCTGGCATGACTGCAAGTGATTATGGGTGTACATTTTGGGGGAATGTGAAGTTTAACCTAGTGTAAGAACCTTATTTCCTATGTTTTTAAGTTGTAATGGATCACCTATGCTATTAAGTGTTGTAATGGATCTCCTATGCTATTAAGCAGCGGGAAATGGATCACCTATGATATTAAGTGTTGTAATGGATCTCCTATGCTATTAAGTAGTGGAAATGGATCTCTTATGATACTAAGTTGTGGAAAATGGATGCTATTAAGTGGTCAATTTGATCTTCTATCTTTTAGATGTTTTTTGTTAGCCTACATATAGTATTTCTGTGTGTAATTGGGCTTAGTGGCCCACTATTATCTGACCAAATGCAACCCTAGGCCTACTAAACCCAACCCCATCCATCTGTCAATATAAACCCCTCCTCACCCCCACCCTTTCCCAGTGACTCCACCAGCCGCCACCCAAAAGAAACCCTACAGATGGATCCTGACATGGGAGATGTCACAGATGAGGAGGGGGAGGCTGTGGAGGTTAGGACAGCAACAGCACATAGGAGGAGGAGGCGCAGGCAGAGGGCAGTAGAGGCGGCCCAGGATGAGCAGCAAGAGGAGTTCAACCGCCGACTCTCCGACAAGGTACTGGAGAAGTGCAATGATGAAGAACTGGAGCTGGTTTTCACTGGTGGCAGGGGAAGGTCGTTCATGGAGATCATTAGGTGGGCAAGGATGAGGGCAGTCATGGCTCCTCATCCAGCAACTAGGGCCAAGTGGGTTCGTTTCTTCGAGCGCTATGACTGATATGTCAATCCTTCTATATACCTATCTATCTATCTATCTATCTTTCTATGTTGGTGTTCTATGTAAGATCTGGTGTAATATGTAAGATCTACTATGTTCTATGTAATAACTGGTGTTTGATGCTACTCTGAACCAATGTATTGACTGACAGAAAATTATGCAGTGGATATGAAATGTACTGACTGAATTAACTGGCAGAAAATACACTGACAGAAATTTACTGACTGAATCAAGACATGAATGACTGTCTGAATGAACACACTGCATAGTAGTTATTACAAACCATGGTAGTTCAACTGTCTGAATGAACTTAAGTTACCCAAATCCAAGATCTAGTTACCACTTGCATAAAAATAGTCTTTCATCCTCCCACTTGGCTTCTTGATCCTCTTTGACCTCTCTTGGACAACAGTTGATTTTGATTGCCTTGGTGCAATGAAAGTTCTTCTCTGGGCACTTGAAGATCTGGTGTTCTTTGCTGGAGAAGTTGTAGATGATCTGGTGTTCTTAGCTGGAGAAGAAGTGTTAATCCTGCTCCTCTTAGCTGGTGGTGCTTGTGCTTTAACTGTTGGAATAGTTGAAGCAGCCCTTTTTCTTGCCCTAGAAGTAGCAACTGGAGCTGGTGAAGATGCAGAAGGTGTAGCTCTTGCTGTAGCTGGTCTTGCTTCAGGTGCAGTAGGAGCAGGTACTCTTGGAGGCCTCTGAGCATTTGTAGCCATAGAAGAACCAGCTTCAGAGTAATTTGCTCTATTTTCCTACACAATTAAGAAACCTTGTAAGAAAATGAACAATGAAATGAGACAATGAAATTAAACAATGAAATGAAATGAGACCATGGCCTCAAATGACCTGGTGCTTGTTCATCCTCATCTGAAACTTAGGCTTCAAAGGGTCACCACAGTTGCTTAATCTATGCCCTTGCTTCTTGCAATTGCTACATGTGACAGTACCGATTCTTGAGGTATCCTTTTTTGCTGGCACCTCAAATACACCTTTCCTCCTAGCAGTTTGCTTTTTGCCCTTTTTTTCTTTGAACACTGGTGGAGATATGTCATGTCCAGGTGTATGAGGCCAGTGGTCAGGACCTGGAACTGGGAAAATGATATGCTTGTATGTTTCACAGTACATGGGCTTTTGAAGAAGTCATTGACAAAATCTTCAGGATGTAGCTTCACTTTCTGCATTGCAGGAATGGAATGACTGCAAGGCACATCCGTCATGTCCCACCTCCTACAGTCACATGTATGGTTGTTCAAGTTAACACAATATGTGTTCTCTGAGCTACTAGTCACCTGCCAGATGCCTGGACCTGCCATGTATGCATCACAATACTGAGCCCACTTCTTGCCTTCTTCTTAAGTTTCTGAGTAGGTTGGTGTGATCTCCCATCTACATGACTCTGTTTTCTCTCTGGTTTTCTGAAACTTGATCATCATCTTTGTTCTTATGCCCTCCAGCATAGTCCTGATTGGCTTGTTCCTAACATCCAATATCATTCTGTCGAAAACTTCATTGAGGTTGTTAACAACCAGGTCAGTTTTGCAAACAGTGTCCATTTTATATCTTGCCCATGTATGGTCTGGTATCTGTGACAACCACTGCCAAGCTTCAAAACTTTCTTTCTTCATATTTTCCATCCCTTTTTCATGACCACTCTTAGTGAAGGAATAGGCAGCCTGATCTAAGTGTTTCTTGAGTTCCTCCCCTCTAAAACCAGCAGATTGAAAGTTGGCATATATATGTCTAAGACAAAACCTCTGTGGGGAGTCAGGGAATACATCATTGATTGCATTCAACAATCCCTGTTAATTATGAATTAGTGATGGCTTGGAATGATGGATAAGTATGATGGTAAGTTTAAAGTGAGCTTGTCATGAGCACTGGAGCACATACCTTTTGCCTGTCAGACATAATTGTGTACTTGCCAAACTTGTTCCCACTTCCAATAATAGTTCTAAGCTATGTGAGAAACCATGTCCAGCTGTCTGTGTCTTCCTTGTCAACAACACCAAATGCAATGGGGAAGATGTTGTTGTTCCCATCCCTGCCAGTAGCTGCCAAAATTTGTTGTCCAGTGCTGAGCTTGATGAAGCAACCATCTAAACCTGAAAATATGATAACATTAGTCGTAAATAACATGAATGCAACCATCTTCGATATAGGTGTAAGGATCATGTACCTATAAATGGCCTGCATCCATTGAGAAAGCCCTCTTTGCATGCAAAAAGGCAGTAGAACATGTAGTGGAACCTGGGGGTAGGAGTTGGATTTTCTAGGTCCTCTTTGGTTGTCACTATGCATCTACTGCCTGAATTAGTATCTAGCACACACTGTAGATAGTCCCTTAGTCTATGATATTGGAGTCTGTGATCTCCTTGCACAACTTCAACTGCTTGCCTCCTTGCCCTATATGCCAAGCTTTTAGGCACATGAACACCAAATGTTTTCTTTGTGTATGACATAATTGTCTCAACACCAGCTCCTGGGTTTGATCTAATGGTATCTTCACAAACCTTTGCAACCCAGTTTACTGTAACCTTGGTGCTCTCTCCACTTGCTCCACAAGTGTGATCCAAATTCATCTTCTTGATGCTGAAAGTAGACTCATTAGCAATTCTAGAGGCCACTATATAAAACTGACAATCTTGCTTTCTATCAGAGCACCAAGCAATAACCCTAGTTGGTTCATTTCTGTGATACTCAAAATTCCTAAGTGTCCTTACATGGAAATTTCTTAGTGCTTCTCTGAACTCCACAACATTTAGGAAGCACAAATGCAATGCAAACTGCTCATGTGCATCAGGGACTGATGGATCATACTGTTGGAAATATGCCCTAGAGGCAATAATAAATTGGTTATTATTATATTTCCTTGTTCATGATAATTGTTTATTATCCATGCTAGAATTGTATTGATAGGAAACTCAGATACATGTGTGGATACATAGACAAACACCATGTCCCTAGTAAGCCTCTAGATGACTAGCTCGTTGATCAATAGATGGTTACGGTTTCCTGACCATGGACATTGGATGTCGTTGATAACGGGATCACATCATTAGGAGAATGATGTGATGGACAAGACCCAATCCTAAGCCTAGCACAGATCGTGTAGTTTGTATGCTAAAGCTTTTCTATATGTCAAGTATCTTTTCCTTAGACCATGAGATTGTGCAACTCCCGGATACCGTAGGAATGCTTTGGGTGTACCAAACGTCACAACGTAACTGGGTGGCTATAAAGGTGCACTACAGGTATCTCCGAAAGTGTCTGTTGGGTTGGCACGAATCGAGACTGGGATTTGTCACTCCGTATGACGGAGAGGTATCTCTGGGCCCACTCGGCAGGACATCATCATAATGTGCACAATATGTGATCAAGGAGTTGATCACGGGATGATGTGTTACGGAACGAGTAAAGATACTTGCCGGTAACGAGATTGAGCAAGGTATCGGTATACCGACGATCGAATCTCAGGCAAGTGCTATACCGATAGACAAAGGGAATCGTATACGGGATTGATTGAATCCTTGACATCGTGGTTCATCCGATGAGATCATCGTGGAACATGTGGGAGCCAACATGGGTATCCAGATCCCGCTGTTGGTTATTGGCCGGAGAGTTGTCTCGGTCATGTCTGCATGGTTCCCGAACCCGTAGGGTCTACACACTTAAGGTTCGATGACGCTAGGGTTATAGGGAAAGTATGTACGCGGTTACCGAATGTTGTTCGGAGTCTTGGATGAGATCCCGGACGTCACGAGGAGTTCCGGAATGGTCCGGAGGTAAAGATTCATATATGGGAAGTCCTGTTTTGGTCACCGGAAAAGTTTCGGGCGCTATCGGTAGCGTACCGGGACCACCGGGAGGGTCCCGGGGGTCCACCGGGTGGGGTCACCAGCCCCGGAGGCATACGTGGGCCAAGTGTGGGAGGGGACCAGCCCCAGGTGGGCTGGTGCGCCCCCCACCATGGCCCAAGGCGCCTCCAAGAGGGGAGGGGGGCAAACCCTAGGGCAGATGGGCCCTAGGGCCCAATCTGGTGCGCCCCCCTCTCCCTCTCCCCCTCTGGCCGCCACCCCTAGATGGGATCTAGGGTGGCCGCACCCCTAGGGGTGGGCAACCCTAAAGGGGGCGCAGCCCCCCCTTCCCCCTATATATATGTGAGGTTTGGGGCTGCCCATAACACGTTTTGACCTCTGTCGCTTGGCGCAGCCCTACCTCTCTCCCTCCTCGTCTCCCGCAGCACTTGGCGAAGCCCTGCTGGAGTCCCGCGCTCCTCCACCACCACCACGCCGTCGTGTTGCTGTTGGATGGAGTCTTCCCCAACCTCTCCCTCTCTCCTTGCTGGATCAAGGCCTGGGAGACGTCACCGGGCTGCACGTGTGTTGAACGCGGAGGCGCCGTTGTTCGGCGCTTAGATCGGAATCAACCGCGATCTGAATCGCAGCGAGTACGACTCCTTCATCCGCGTTCTTGCAACGCTTCCGCATCGCGATCTACAAGGGTATGTAGATCCACTCTCCTTTATGCTCGTTGCTAGATTACTCCATAGATAGATCTTGGTGACGCGTAGGAAAATTTTTGATTTTCTGCTACGATCCCCAACAGTGGCATCATGAGCTAGGTCTATGCGTAGTATCTTGCACGAGTAGAACACAAAGTAGTTGTGGGCGTAGATCATGTCAATTCTCTTGCCGTTACTAGTCTTATCTTGATTCGGCGGCATCGTGGGATGAAGCGGCCCGGACCGACCTTACACGTACTCTTACGTGAGACAGGTTCCACCGACTGACATGCACTAGTTGCATATGGTGGCTAGCGGGTGTCTGTCTCTCCCACTTTAGTCGGATCGGATTCGATGAAAAGGGTCCTTATGAAGGGTAAATAGAAATTGGCATATCACGTTGTGGTTTTGGCGTAGGTAAGAAACGTTCTTGCTAGAAACCTATAGCAGCCACGTAAAAACTTGCAACAACAATTAGAGGACGTCTAACTTGTTCTTGCAGCATGTGCCGTGTGATGTGATATGGACAAAAGGATGTGATGAATGATATATATGTGATGTATGAGATTGATCATGTTCTTGTAATAGGAATCACGACTTGCATGTCGATGAGAATGACAACCGGCAGGAGCCATAGGAGTTGTCTTATTTATTGTATGACCTCTGTGTCACTGAATAACGCCATGTAATTACTTTACTTTATTGCTAAACGTTAGCCATAGTAGTAGAAGTAATGTTTGGCGAGACGACTTCATGGAGACACGATGATGGAGATCATGATGATGGAGATCATGGTGTCATGCCGGTGACAATGATGATCATGGAGCCCCGAAGATGAAGATCAAAAGGAGCAAAATGATATTGGCCATATCATGTCACTATTTGATTGCATGTGATGTTTATCATGTTTTACATCTTATTTGCTTAGAACGACGGTAGTGAATAAGATGATCTCTCACTAAAATCTCAAGAATTGTGTTCCCCCTAACTATGCACCGTTGCTAAGGTTCGTTGTTCCGAAGCACCACGTGATGATCGGGTGTGATAAGTTCTAACGTTCGCATACAACGGGTGTAAGCCAGATTTACACACGCGATACACTTAGGGTTCACTTGACGAGCCTAGCATGTACAGACATGGCCTCGGAACACGGAAGACCGAAAGGTCGAACATGAGTCGTATAGAAGATACGATCAACATGAAGATGTTCACCGTTGATGACTAGTCCGTCTCACGTGATGATCGGACACGGCCTAGTCGATTCGGATCATGTATCACTTAGATGACTAGAGAGATGTCTATCTGAGTGGGAGTTCATTAGATGAACTTCATTGTCATGAACAATAGTCTAAGTTGTCTTTGCAAATTATGTAGTAGACCAATAACTGCGTTGTAGCTCCCTGTTTAATACGATCCTAGAGAAAGACTAAGTTGAAAGATATTGTAAGCAAGGATGCGGACTGGGTCCGTAGTCCGAGGAGTGTCCTCACTGCTGCACAGAAAGCTTACGTCTTTGATGCACCGCTCGATGTGCAAACCCCTACAACGTTGTCTGTGGATGTTGTGAACACCTAAGAGACACGTCCTGATGACTACTTGATAGTTTAGTGCACCATACTTTACGGCTTAGAATCGGGATTCCAATGACGTTTTGAACGTCATAGAACATATGAGATGTTCTGAGAGCCGAAATTGGGATTTCAGGCTCATGCCCGTGTTGAGAGGTATGAGACCTCTCATAAGTTCTTTTGCCAAAAAGACGGAGGAGAATAGCTCAACTAGTGAGCGTGTGCTCAGAATGTCTGGGTGCTAAAACCACTTGAACCAAGTGGGAGTTAATCTTCCAGGTGAGATAGTGGTTGACAGAATTCTCTAGACACTATCACCAAGCTACTAGAACTTCGTGATGAACTATGACATGCAAAGGATGATGATGATCCCGGTGCTGTTAGCGGTTCTTAGTACCGCAAAAGTAGAAATCAAGAAGGAGCATCAAGTGTTGATGGTTTAACAAGACCACTGGTTTCAAAAGGGGTAAGGGCTAGAAGGGAAACTTCATGAATGGCAAACCTGTTGTCACTCTGATGAAGGAACCCATGGTTGAACCCAAACCTCGAGACTAAGTGCTTCTATTGTAAGGGGAACGGTCACATGGTAGCGGAACCACCCCAAATACATGGTAGATATGATAGCTGGCAACTTCAACAAAGTATATTTGATATACGTGTTATTGATGTGTACCTTAGTAGTACTCCTTGTAGCACCTGGGTATTGGATACCGGTTCAGTTGCTATTATTAGTGACTTGAAGCAAAAGCTACGGACTGAACGGAGACTAGCTAAGGGTGAGGTGACGATGTGTGTTGGAAGTGTTTCCAAGGTTGATAAGATCACCATCGCACACTCCCTCTATTTTCGAGATTAGTGTTAAACTTAGATAAATGTTATCGGGTGTCTACGTTGAGCATGAATATGATTAGATCATGTTCATTGCAATACGGTTATTCATTTAAGTCAGAGAATAATGGTTATTCTGTTTACATGAATAATACCTTTATGGTCATGCACCCAATGGTTTGTTGAATCTCGATCATTGTAATACACATGATGATAATATTAATGCCAAAAGATATAGAGTTAATAATGATAGTACCACTTTCTTGTGGCACTGCCGCTTATGTCATTTTGGCATAAAATGCATGAAGAAACTCCATGCTGATGGATGTTTGGAGTCACTTGATTTTGAATCGCTTGACACATGCGAGCCATGCCTCTTGGGCAGGATGACTGAGATCCCGTTTTCAGGTAAAATAAAACGGGCAAGTGACTTGTTGGAAATCATACATACTGATGTATGTGATCCAATGAGAATTAAGGCGTGTGGTGGATATCGTTATTTTCTCATCTTCACTGACGATTTGAGTAGATATGGTATATTTACTTAATGAAGCAAAAGTCTGAAACGTTTGAAAGGTTCAAACAATTTCAGAGTGAAGATTAAGAATCATCATAACAAGAAGATCATGTTCCTACGATCTGATCAAGGGGATATTATCTGAATTATGAGTTTGGCAATCACTTAAGACATTGTGGAATTGTTTCGCAGTTGAATCCCCCTGGAACACCACAGCGTAATGGTGTGTCCGGACATCGTAATCGAACCTTATGAGATATGGTGCGATCTATGATGTATCTTACCGATCTACCGCTGTTATTGTGAGGTTATGCATTAGAGACAGCTGCATTCACTTTATATAGGGCACCATCTAAGTCCGTTGAGACAACGCCATATGAACTAAGGTTTGGCAAGAAACCAAAGTTGTCGTTTCTCAGTGTTTGGGGCTGCGATGCTTACGGCTTCAGCCGGAAAAAGCTCGAACCCAAAGCGGACAAAAACATCTTCATAGGATACCCAAAGGTAACAGTTGGGTATACCTTCTATCTCAAATCCAAGGACAAAAATGTTTGTCGCTAAGAATGGGTCCTTTCTCGAGAAGGAGTTTCTCTCGAAAGAATTGAGTGGGAGGAAGATAGAACTTGATGAGGTTGTCGAACCCTCACTTCAACCGGAAAGTAGTGCAACACAGAAAGATGTTTCTGTGGAACCTACGACTGTTGAAGAGGAAACTAATGATAGTGATCATGAAGCATTCGGATCAAGTTGCTATCAAACCTCGTAGGTCGACAAGGATATGTACTACTCCTGAGTGGTACGGTGATCCTATCTTAGAAGTCATGTTTTTAGACAACAATGAACCTACGAACTATGGAGAAGCGATGGTGGGCCCGTATTCCGACAAATGGTTAGAAACCGAGAAATCCGAGATAGGATCCATGTATCGAAACAAAGTATGGACTTTGGTGGACTTGCCCGATGACTGGCAAGCCATTGAGATAAATGGATCTTTAGGAAGAAGACGGACGTGGACGGAAATGTCACCGTCTATGAAGCTCGACTTGTGGCGAAGAGTTTTCCACAAGTTCAAGGAGTTGACTACGATGAGATTTTCTCACCCGTAGCGATGCTTAAGTCCGTCGGAATCATGATTAGCATTAGCTGCATTTATGAAATCTGACAGATGGATGACAAAACAAGTTTCCTTACCAGTTTTCGTAAGGAAAGGTTGTATATGATACAATCAGAAAGGTTTTGTCGATCCTAAGGATGCTAAAAGATATGCTAGCTCCAGTGATCCTTCTATGGACTAGAGAAAGCATCTCGGAGTCGGAATATACACTTTGATGGAGTGATCAAAGTTTTTGGGTATGCAAAGTTTGTTAGAAACTTGTATTCGCAATAAAGTGAGTGGGAGCACTACAACACTTCTGATAAGTATATGTGAATGACATATGGTTGATCCGAAATGATGTTGAATTTCTGGAAAGCGTAAAGGGTTGTTTGAAAGGAGTTTTTCAAAGGAAGACCTGGATAAAGCTGCTTATATAATTGGGCATCAAGATCTATAGAGATAGATCAAGACGCCTGATGATACTTTCAAAAGGAACACACACCTTTGACATGATTTTGAAGGAGTTCAAAATAGGTCAGTTAAAGAAGGAATTCTTACCTGAGTTATAAGGTGTGAAGTTGAGTAAGACTCAAAACTTGACCACGGCAGAAGAAAGAGGAAGGACGAAGGTCGTCCCCTATGCTTTTGTCATAGGCTCTATACGGTATGCCATGATGAGTACCGCACCTGATGTGTGCCTTGCCACATGTCGGGCAAGAGGGTACAAAGGTGATCCAGGAGTGGATCACTAGATAGTGGTCAAAATTATCCTTAGAGAAATAAGGAAATGTTTCTCGGTTATGGAGGTGATAAAGAGTTCGACGTAAACAGCTACGTCGATGCAAGCTTAACACCTATCCGAATAACTCTAAGTGGAGATACCGGATACGTATAATGGAGCAACAGTTTGGAATAGCTCCAAGTGGAACGTGGTAGCAGCATCTACGATATGACATAAAGTTTTGCGAAGTACATAGGGATCTGAATGTTGCAGACCCGTTGACTACAACCTCTCTCACAAGCATAACATGATCAAACCCAGAACTCATTGAGTGCTAATCACATATTGATGTGAACTAGATTACTGACACTAGTGAACTCTTTGGATGTTGGTCACATGGCGATGTGACCTATGAGTGTTAATCACATGGCGATGTGAACTAGATTATTGACTCTAGTGCAAGTGGGAGACTATTGGAAATATGCCCTAGAGGCAATAATAAATTGGTTATTATTATATTTCCTTGTTCATGATAATTGTTTATAATCCATGCTAGAATTGTATTGATAGGAAACTCAGATACATGTGTGGATACATAGACAAACACCATGTCCCTAGTAAGCCTCTAGATGACTAGCTCGTTGATCAATAGATGGTTACGGTTTCCTGACCATGGACATTGGATGTCGTTGATAACGGGATCACATCATTAGGAGAATGATGTGATGGACAAGACCCAATCCTAAGCCTAGCACAGATCGTGTAGTTTGTATGCTAAAGCTTTTCTATATGTCAAGTATCTTTTCCTTAGACCATGAGATTGTGCACCTCCCGGATACCGTAGGAATGCTTTGGGTGTACCAAACGTCACAACGTAACTGGGTGGCTATAAAGGTGCACTACAGGTATCTCCGAAAGTGTCTGTTGGGTTGGCACGAATCGAGACTGGGATTTGTCACTCCGTATGACGGAGAGGTATCTCTGGGCCCACTCGGTAGGACATCATCATAATGTGCACAATATGTGATCAAGGAGTTGATCACGGGATGATGTGTTACGGAACGAGTAAAGAGACTTGCCGGTAACGAGATTGAGCAAGGTATCGGTATACCGACGATCGAATCTCAGGCAAGTGCTATACCGATAGACAAAGGGAATCGTATACGGGATTGATTGAATCCTTGACATCGTGGTTCATCCGATGAGATCATCGTGGAACATGTGGGAGCCAACATGGGTATCCAGATCCCGCTGTTGGTTATTGGCCGGAGAGTTGTCTCGGTCATGTCTGCATGGTTCCCGAACCCGTAGGGTCTACACACTTAAGGTTCGATGACGCTAGGGTTATAGGGAAAGTATGTACGCGGTTACCGAATGTTGTTCGGAGTCTTGTATGAGATCCCGGACGTCACGAGGAGTTCCGGAATGGTCCGGAGGTAAAGATTCATATATGGGAAGTCCTGTTTTGGTCACCGGAAAAGTTTCGGGCGCTATCGGTAGCATACCGGGACCATCGGGAGGGTCCCGGGGGTCCACCGGGTGGGGCCACCAGCCCCGGAGGCATACGTGGGCCAAGTGTGGGAGGGGACCAGCCCCAGGTGGGCTGGTGCGCCCCCCACCATGGCCCAAGGCGCCTCCAAGAGGGGAGGGGGGCAAACCCTAGGGCAGATGGGCCCTAGGGCCCAATCTGGTGCGCCCCCCTCTCCCTCTCCCCCTCTGGCCGCCACCCCTAGATGGGATCTAGGGTGGCCGCACCCCTAGGGGTGGGAAACCCTAAAGGGGGCGCAGCCCCCCCTTCCCCCTATATATATGTGAGGTTTGGGGCTGCCCATAACACGTTTTGACCTCTGTCGCTTGGCGCAGCCCTACCTCTCTCCCTCCTCGTCTCCCGCAGCACTTGGCGAAGCCCTGCTGGAGTCCCGCGCTCCTCCACCACCACCACGCCGTCGTGCTGCTGTTGGATGGAGTCTTCCCCAACCTCTCCCTCTCTCCTTGCTGGATCAAGGCGTGGGAGACGTCACCGGGCTGCACGTGTGTTGAACGCGGAGGCGCCGTTGTTCGGCGCTTAGATCGGAATCAACCGCGATCTGAATCGCAGCGAGTACGACTCCTTCATCCGCGTTCTTGCAACGCTTCCGCATCGCGATCTACAAGGGTATGTAGATCCACTCTCCTTTATGCTCGTTGCTAGATTACTCCATAGATAGATCTTGGTGACGCGTAGGAAAATTTTTGATTTTCTGCTACGATCCCCAACACATACCACCTCCTTTCCTTCATCTTCTTCAACCTTCTCTTTCTACCAGAAGGCAACCTTGGAACTTCTTCTTCATCACTAAGAACAAAATCACCTGGAAAGCAGTATTCATCAAGTTCAAGCACCCAATCTTGAAACTTGGTGTGTTGAGGATCACTGTGTGAGTTGATAGTTGGGCCTGGATTTCTGACAGGATTAAGCTTCTTTGCTCCTTTCTCTGGTACAACTGAGGGTTCTTCAGGTTCAGAAAGGTGGTCTTCCTCCCAAAACTCATAAGGTTCTGAGTTTGCTCCACAATAGTGATCTGCAGGTTCTTCCTCTCCCCTAGTCTTATGGCTTGTCCCTGTGCCTGCCTCATCTTCACCCCTACACCAAGCCTTGTATGATATATTCTGCCCAGTGTAATCACCCCTAAAAAACTCAAAATCTGAAGAGGATTTGTCCATCTCATCTTCAGATTCATCTTCATCTTCATCATGTTCTACTTCTACATCTTCTTCTTCTTCTTCCACAACATTTTTCCCCTTGTTGAAATTACAACTGTGTTGTGTGTTAAGATAGGGCTCCTCAGGGATTGCTGGTGCCAAAGTTGCATTAGGGAGTGGATACAGGACACCTTGTTGGGAAACACTATAAATAACAGGTTCACCAACATGATCAATGGGGATCTGCTCCTCAAGCATTATGTCATCCATGTTAACATCAGCTGGGCTTGGATCAGTAGGCTTTCTGATAGTGATGTTCAGGATCTTCTTATCAACAAACAAGTCAAGCATTTCCTCTAATGCCTCCTCACTATCCAGGACCTCCACCCCCTCCAAGCCCTTTCCCTCTTCCTTTACATAAGTCAGACAAGCATCCATTCCATAACCCTCCAACTCAGCCAATGCTAATATGGTCAGATAACTAATGTCTGAAGAAACTGAATACTTTCTCTCCATGTTATCTGTTCCTTGAAAATGTAGCCTCATGTCCCAAATCTCAGCATCTAAGCTGTAGTATTAAATTGACAAACAATTAATTTTTAACTCACTAAAACTTAAAACAATGACCAAATGACCAACTGAACATTACTGAACTTTCTTCTAATTACAGTGAATGCACTGACCAAATGAACTAACCAAATGCACTTTGTTCTGCAGTGACTTAACCAATAAAATAAAGTACCATGCCAAGAACAAACAATTACTAACCCTGGTTCTAAAATGAACTAAAGGACCCAGAAATTTGTAATTTGAACTAAAAGTCTGAAGGGCCCAAAAATTTCTTACCTCAATCCACCAAAGGATGAAGCCCAAGTGTGCCCGCCATCTGGATCCGCGTGGATGGACTTCCCCACTGCCCTAGCCGCGCGGACTGCCGGATCTGAGCTCGCCGGATCGACCTCAGCCGCGGGTGCTGATGGCTGCTGCAACCGCTCTGCCGAGAAGCTCGAGCTGCCTCGCCCTAGGGCCACCTCTGGATGTCCACCGCCATCCTGGCCGGTGACGCCTTGGCTCAATACCTCGCCGCCGACGGCATTTGGCTGTGCCGCCGCCATCGCCAACCTAGGTCACCGTGGGAGAGGGGAGAGGAGGGGGAGACTGAGAGAGAGTGCGGCCCGACCAGCTCCTTTCGTTCCGACCGGACCGAACGGCACTGGCTAACGGCCGTCAACGGCCGCGCCGTGAGCGCGCGTGGCCAGGTGGCCTGACATGTGGGCCCAATCCGTCAGGAAAACGGTTAAATCGCTAGTTGCTGGCGTTTTGGGTTTTTTGAAACAGCGAACCGCGCAACTGGTAGGTTTCTGAGAAAATTTAAAAACTGATAGTTTTTTGGAACCATAGCATGTAAACCAGTAGTTTTATGCTATTTACTCCCGCCGACGAGATGGACAGAGAAGATTGAATTTGAAACTCAAAGAACGAGGAGCTGGACGTGGGAAACATAGTGAGATGGAAGGGATGGGATAAGCGAATTAATTAGAATTAATTGCATCCGTTCAGAGTTTTTTGCCAAGTGTCTTCCGCTGGAGCAGGTCTCACAATCGCAGCGTGCGACCCAGGTCGCATAGGATTTTCTTCCCTGGTTTGCCTCTTCACTCCAGTCAAGTGGGTGGTCATTTTCACAGTTCGAGCCACCCGGAAACCCAGGGGAACTCGCCACTCGTCTTCTTGTCGTGTTCCGGTCTTGCCCATGCTACCACCCGTCAACCAACGTTGTTTATCGGCGTGCGTACCAACTTGACCTTGTGCAGCTGTTCGTGTCGGGATTCGCGGGAAGATTGGCACAGATCGAGCACGTACGTACATCTCGTGCATCGAGTAGCGAAATAAAAAAAAAAGTGTGTACCGATGCCTGGTACATACTCGTATATATAAATACGGGTGAGTTAATTACACTACGTTTGGCTGCGTTGATGGCCCAATTTCTACTATGAGTACTTTTTTTTTCGAAACGAAGGCAACATAATTGCCTCATCGATTAATTAAGAAGAAGAGAATCGCCTGATTAATTTACGGAAAACCGGGCGAAAACCGAGAATGCAGAACGCTCCCGTCTTGTAGACTGTAGTGCTGGCGAATTGGCGATGAAACGAGACGAGTTTTGTCGGTAGCCCTGTCAGGTTGCTGTACCAACATCGTCTGGTGGTAAGGTAACGCGCGAGATGTGGACTTGACAACCAAGCCAAAGCTCTGACGGCAACTCTTATCAGTTTACATAGTACAGAGTCCAGAGTCCATGAAGTGCAGCATGCATGGCCATCGTCCAATCGTCGTGTATGCCAACAACTCGCCGGATACATTGCATGTATGCACTGCACCGGCCGGCGGCCAGTGGCACTCGAGAAACCCCGCCGGTCGGCACGCAGTCCAGGCAAGTGGCAACGTACGTACGTGCTTGTTGGACCAGGCTGATTTCGGCGCGCAGGACCAACTATCCGACCAGGAGACCGGTGGCCATACAGCAGCAGCCAACTTGCCACACTCTCTGCGTCCCGCACATGACCGCATGATGCACGAACCGGCTGGACCGCGCGCGCCCCGGCCCCGGCCCCAGCCCAGCAGCCACCCGTACCAAATCCGGCCATGTTACTAGCCGCCACAACGGACCAGGTCGCGGAGATCTGCCGTGGTGCTCCGCCGCCGCCGCCCACATTTTTCTCTCCGTCCTTTCGATCGACGCTTCGAGCCGCGTCCACTCCCTCGGCGGCACACGGCACAGCAACCCCGCGCGCACATGGGATGGGTCGGGGGCATCGTATCATTTGGTCGCGCCTCGCAGGGCGTGTTCCGCGTGCTCTCCGCCCGGCTCTCGACCGGCATCGTTTCCGTAGCGAGAGCTCCGTATCATGCACGAATCGTGGAGTCTGCGGTCGGTCGGGCCGGGCGCCGGACGTTCGGCCGGCAGCGCAACGCCGCGGCGCGCGAGCTGCTCCGAGTCCGGCCGCACGTTGCGTCGCCGTCACTAGTCGATCCGTATATGGCGGTCTCCTCCTCCTCAACTTTTTTGAGTATGATGAAGGTTTCCTTCTGATACTGACATGTCCATGTAATCACGTTCCTTGTAGGGTGTGTTTGGTAGCATGTATGAAGGGTGTATGGGCCAAAAAGTTCCCTGTTCGACCCACTTTTGAGTGTTTGGTAGGGTGCATGGGCTTCCTTGGACTATGCTCGTCGGATGCAAAAAAGGCTCTCCGCTATGCTCAGTCGAAGCACCCTGTCGAGGCCTGCTGGGTCGAGCGAGGCTGAGCCCGCACACGAGAAAATTCCCTCCCCCACCCACTTTCCTCGAACGACCAGCCCTCCCCTGCCCTCATTCGACCCCCTCCCCTCGCTTGACCCTCTCTCCTGACCTAGCCGCCGCCGGCTCCCTTCCTCGCCGTCGCCGCGTCCCTGCTCCTCGCCGGCCCTCAACTCGCAGCCCCACACTACTGCTCCTGGCCGGCCCTCAACTCGCCCCACCCCGCCCCTGCTCCACGCCGGCCCTCAACTCGTCGTCGTTCCAGCACCGCGTCGCCGACAGGAAAAGTAGCACCTTCGCCCCCTCCTTCCATTCCTCCGGCCTTCTCCTCCCTTCCTTCCGCCCGACCCCCTCCTTCTGCCTAGGGCCTTTGCTGCCTGACGAGGGAACCGAATATGGTACAGAGAGGTGCATGAAGTATATTGTTGAGATTTTTCTTTTTTGATGTTGTGTACTATCTTATCTTATGTAATCTTGGAGTATCTCATTTCTGCAGCGCGCGGCGAATAAGGCGCGTTCGGATCTGACAAGGACTGCTGATTTTTTTTATATATACACGCGGATATGCCTGCGTGATAGCGTAGCATGCATCTTGACAGTCGGTCGTTGCGTAGCATTACTCACCCGTTCACAAATTTAAAATGTTTTAGATATTTCAATGTGGACATGTACGTAGCTATATGCAATGTACTCCCTCTGTAAACTAATATAAGAGTGTTTTGTCGTGGTTCTAAGTCTGACAGTGAGGGTAGGGGGTATGTAATGCCCAGGATGGAGTTATACCTCCTACGTGTCGAGGCACGACTTAAAGGCATAAGTCCATCCTAGAATGATCTCAAGTTTGGTATCTTTGCACGACTCATGTAAAAGAGGGATTAAATTGCAAAAGGAGATAGTTGGCTTACACTCGCCACTTCACACAAATACAATACATAAGCAAATCATCATTCAGAACATCACAGCCCGACTACGGGTAAGATCCAAAAAAAAGATACCAAAACAACATAAAACCACAGGTCAGGATCGAATCCTAGTAGAAACCACTACTGAACATCGAAACGTCACAAACAAAAGGCCACACTCATCATCGAGCTCCCGATGAAGTACTTGAACCAGCTCCTGCATCAAACTCGGCTGAATCTGCATCTGGTGTGGTGAAGTAACTATGAGCCACAGAGGACTCAGCAATCCCGTTCCCGGGTAACACGACTATTTAAGCCTTGGGTGAGGACAAGGCTGAAGAAAGAATAAGAGGTGAAGGAACAAACAAGAGTCTGCAGCAGCAACTAGCACTAACTTACGTAAAAGAGAGCGAGAAGAGAAGTGCCTCGGTCGAAAGATGATCACGAAGTGATCCTAACTAAAACTGGTCAAACATAACCCCGCCGTGTTCAACTCCCGAATCCCTATTCGGAAATTGACAGTCACGGTACACACGCTGGTAGTGTATTGAAACATTGTGTCAAGTTATCTACAACCGGAATTAACAAGCTCCCATCTGCCACATAACCGCGGGCACGGCTTTCGAAAGTTCAAAACCCTGCAGGGGTGTTCCAACTTGACCCATTACAAGCCCACGATCCGCGGAGTCGCAACTCCATAGTTGGGAAGACCCGAGTATTCTCGGAATCCCGTGCTCAAGTTAAACCGAACTAAGGTAAGGCTAATCCAGCAAATCCTCCCGGCGTGTCGACACCCTGATAGTAGCCGCGCGTATCTAAGTCTCAGGACACGACCGGATGGGCGAAGCTACGGGTATACCAAATACCTCGGGTTGCCCCAAGGCGGCCCCGCAGGCTCCCCGTTTGGGACCAACGCCATCAGCACTGGCCCCCCTGCTATGTAGAAATAAAGGATCCTCGAGGGAGCGACCCTCTATGCAAATTTAATTAAATAATTAAGTTGTTATTATGAGGCAAATAGTACCAAATGTTGGGACTTGCTGGAAAAGACTTAGCACTTAGCGGTTTATCAAGGGGGTCCCATACACCCCAACCGTGTTAGGAACGCATAATCAAGGAACATAACACCGGCTTATACGGATCCTAACGGCATGAGTGGAACAAATCACCAAGCAAAGGCTTAGCCTTCCACCCTGCCAGTATATAGATGATTTCATTTATAAGCATAAATATAGTGTGATATAACCCAACCAAACTTCAACATGAAGCAAACATCTTCAATCTTCACCTGCAACTAACAAAGCTATAAGAAGGGCTGAGCGAAGCGTACTTAGCCAAGCAACGGTTTGCGTAGGAAGGGTGGTTAAACATGGCAATGGTTACAAGTAGGAGGTTGACAAGAAGAACATGGGCATCGAGGCAAAACTATAGATCGAGACCACTAGCAATAGGCAAAGATAGTAATGGTATCCGGGTTCGGTCATCTTGCCTGGGATTCCACAAGGGAGAAGAACAGATCCAAGAAGAAGACGGAGCAACAGTCGAGCGGATCCTCACAACTCCGGAACGAAACCGAAGCTAACAAGAGAAGCAACCGGAAAGAAGAAACAACACGGTAAACACACACAAACATAAACAAGGCATACGAAGCACAAACAAGTATGATGCATGTCCGGTTTAAATATGCATGGCATGGCAAAGTGCACAAACAAATACTACAAGTTAAGTGGAGATCAATATGCAACGAGTTGCATATTGACGAAACACCACATTTAATTATTTAGTTGACTCTCATTATTTACAAGACAAGATTAAATGTTGGTTAATATGGCAAGAGGTGAAGCATAAAGAAACTACACTATTTAGGCATTTTAAATGGGGCCGGAAAAATAACAACAACATATCCGGAAAATCCCCATGAGCATGTTTAATAATTATCAAAGCAACAACAATTAACACATATATAATGTTGTTAATATGATGCGGATGACATGATTAAGTTTATGCAAGTTTTATTAAAAGGTTGACTTAAAGGATAAGAAGCATTTGTCACCGTGGTGGAACGAAAAGGTGCCACGACAACGATTCCGAAAATGATGCCACGGCAACATATCAGTTCCGGTATCTCGTTGAGAGACCGGTGCAAAACAAAAGGTGGAGTGAACGAGTTGAACAAGATGATGGGGTGATCCCGTTGCCGGGTTCCCACGAGTCGGTGACGAGGCAACCGAGGAACAAGACAAAAGCTCGGAACGGGCACGAAGCACACACGAGAGACATTTCATACAACACAAGCAAGCATCACACGGGTCATCGTCTCGAGTTATACCTTCGAAACACTCGTTTCGGGACGGTTCGAGTTCGTCGAGGAACGTAGGGGAAGTAGTGGAGGTAGTCGTTCTCGCAACTCGTAGAGGAAGTAGTGGTACACGGCCGAAAAGGAAGTAGTTGTTCACGGGTCTTCGGCGACGGTAGGGGTACACGACGACGGTAGACGAACTCGTTCGTAGATGTACTTGGCGCATCCGTCTTTTCCGAGCGACGGTAGTGGTACACGCGACGGTAGTCGTTCGGATCGTCGTGGTACTTGTCGGACACGTAGAGGTACTTGGCGTTCGACGGCGTCGTGGTACTCGTCGGGTCATGTAGTTGTTCACGTCATCGTGTCGTTCGGTCGTCGTGTCGTAGTTGTACACGGGGTCGTCGTCGAGTAGTCGTTCCGGGTCATCTGTCAAGTTAACCAAACAAGGCAGCCCACAACAACAAACCAAAACAGCAAGGGCGACGATGCCAGGAGACTGCAGAGGCGAGGAAGATTCGGCGCGGGACTCGCGCGGTGGCTGGAGAAGAGGGCCGCGGCCTGCTGGAGGTGAGGCAGCGCTCGGGGCGCTGAACGGCAGCCACTTGGAGAGGAGGGCCGCCACGCGGGGCTGAAGACGGGCGAAGAGGCGAGGCACTCGGGCCTGGGAACGGAGGGAGGAGCTCTGGCCGCGCTGCGATGCTGGCCGGCGGGCAGAAGGGCGCCGGTGCCACGGGCCTGGCCGGAGGGGACTCCCGCGGCGAGCTGGTGAGGGAGGCTGGAGGCGCGGCAACGCAGAACGGCTCTGGCGCGGCGGGGCGCTCGGGCGCAGAGGCGAGGAAGACTCCATGGCGCAGGCAGAGGTGCTGCGCGGGGCTCGGCCGCGAGGGACGTGCTGCAGCTCCTGCGCGGAGGGAGCCGCGAACCGGCGGGAAGGAGGACAGGAGACGAGGCCCTACGAGGTGCGGCGCTCGGGCGGTCGAGGGAAGATCGAGAGGGGAAACTCGGGGCGAGCGAGCGAGGGGATCGGGACCTGCTCGAGGGACAGAGGGAGAGAGGGGAGCGGGCGAGGTCGAGGGGAACGGGAGTTGCGGCGGCTGAGGGAAGGGCGAGGGGAAAGGCTCCTGGCTAGGGTTAGGGTAGAGGTGCGGGCCAAGGTGATTTGGGCCTTGGGCCTAAGTGGGAAGATGGGCCGAGGCGCCCTGGGCCAAGGAGGGAGGAGGAGAGGCCTGGAGGCTGCACTTCTTTCTTTTAATAGAATTTAGCAGATAAAAACAAAAGAGAGAAAAGAGAAAGAGGAGGACGGCTAGGAGCCGAATTGCATAAGGGAATATTTTTCCCGGGCTCGTAAAAATGAGCACGACCGGAGAAAATATAAAAGGTTAGAACGGAAAAATAATTCAAACATATTTGAATATAATTCAAATAGGTTTGAACTAAGACGAGATTATTGAAGTGTCCAAAAATGTCCGGAATTTTGGAGGAGCCTCGAAACAACGGAAAAGAATTATTGCAAGGTTTTTGGAGGTGAAACTTGAAGTGAAATAACATGGGGAATTATGCAAGTGTGTTGCAGGTTAATTCCAAAGAATGGAATAATTAAAATATAGCTCCCTAGTATTGAGAGGCTTTTATATGTTATAAAGAGAAGTCACCTTCCCTCGATTTAAATGGACCGAAGGTCCACACGAATTATTTAAGTTGAGATGCAAAATAAAATATGACATGATGGCATGATGACATGATGCAATGCAAAAATTAAATAACACAAGCGCAAAAGGACACACGGGCAACCCGGAACATCTGGAATCTTCGGGAAGCTTCTGGAATCTTCTGGGACGTCGGTCTCGGGCGTCACAACTCTCCCACACTAACAGAGGATCTCGACCCGAGATCCTAGAGATATCACCGGGTAAAAACGGAAGAGGAAGAGGTAAAACAAAGTTGCTTCTTTGACAAACGAGTGAAACCAAGGAACCTTGAGAGGCTGACAAAATGAAAGAAGAATACAACGGAGATAAACGAATATGAAAAATACTCCGTTAGAAAATAGTAACACGGAGCATTATGAGAACCTTGAAGGTTGAAAGACATGAAAGGATAGCTTACTAGCCAAAAGAATATAAAACCGCAATGGTATAACCAAGGAAGAAGAATGACAGAATTTGGACAGCACTTCGTCTGAAAATGGAAGGAATTGAACAAGAACTTGAGAAGATGGGATGATGCTTGATGAAAACAACAACATATTGCCTCCGAAACAATTAAAAGAATGGCACAAGGTGTAAGAAAGATTCAGACAGCACTCCGGTTGAAAAGAGAGGCAAACTTGATAAGATGAGGGAACTAGAAAGAAGAATACAACACTCCGGTTAATGATAAGCAAGGAAAAGAACATGATCTCGATAAAACGAGATGATGGTTTGGATAGAGCAACATCACAAAGCCTCCGGAATGAAAGAATAGAATATAGATCGTTGGGAAGAAAGAACGGAGAAGAAAATGACAGCTTCACTCAAAATTTAATTTGAAAGAGCATCTTACAAAGAAGGGTTGAACTGAGTTGTTGGGAAATCAACAACGAAAGAATAAGCTCGTGTGGGCTTACGGAAAACATCTCAAAATTATGAGGTGACAACCAGCCACTATCGAAAACAATTTGATTTGATTGAGGTCAACAAGGAGATGAAAAACTTATTTCGCCGGAAGGATAAATGAAGAACTTGGGTCATTTATAAGCACCATAATTGCAACAATCCTTAGGGAAAGCTTTAGGTGAAATACAACCCAAGATAACTCCAAGAGATAAAAGGAGGGGTTGGAAGGATCTCCTAAAGAGAAAGAAATGATGGTTTTAATTATCTCATTCCTGACAACTTGTGAATCATGAAACATGAAGGAATTGCCAAAAATGACATAACACCATCAGAAAAGATAAGGTAGAAAGGATTGCAATTGGAATGCATGATGAAGAATGCTTAAGCTCCAACAAGAATCTTGATGAAAACTTCGAGGATGAATTAAATGATGATAAACCACCATGAGAACTCCGGTAATGAAAACAAGAGAAGTGAAAGATGGAAAGAATAAGATTCAAGGCCTGCGATGAATTAGATGGAGCTTGAAATGATATGATTGAAATAAGCTCCGGAAAACAAGATGAACAACTTAGAACCAAGGATATGATATGATGAACAAGCTCCAGACAAAAGAATTAAATCACCTGAAGGAACAAGAATAATAGTTATGTTATGCATCTCCTTCACCAATTAAATTGATGACAACCAAAGGATTTGGCATACTACTTATTCTCGTTGCAAAGAATTAAAGAGAGGTCTAGCACAACCTTGGATAAATATTCAACGAACCACCGGTAGGATTATGGAAAGAACAAATGAATTAAAACGATAACAACGGAAGGGTAAACTTGAAAGAACCATCGTAAGAATAAGGAGACGAACGAAGAGACATCAATGAAGAATAGTTGTAGGACGAAGTTGAAAACTGAGAACAAAGAAATATTCTGAAATGATGGCCTTCGGAGGATCACAAAGAAAAAAATTCATGAAATGCTTCGGATGGGTATAAAAGAATTCCTCACAAACAAACGATAATGAGGATGGCAAGAAGCTAGAACCACGAATCTTCAAGAGAACGGGCCAAGATTTAAGAGGAACACTTCTTCGGTCTTCAAATGTTGAGAATGAAGACGAGAAAAGCCAAAAGAATTGTTGAGCACTCCGGAATGAAGAATTAAAAGGTTGAACCAACGATGGAAAGAATTTGAAAGCGATCTTGGAGAAGGCATGTGACTGATGGAAATCATTCTTACGTCACACTTGAAAAGAATTTGAGAATAACTCCAGAATAATAGAAGAGTCAGGTAAGATCCTGGGAAAAGACCTGTGGGTTAGGGCCCACTCAAAGAAAATCACCGTTGGAAAAGATTGCTTAAAAGATATTGCACCGGTTGAATTAACTGACTTGAGTAAGATAGCAGTCCCAAAATAGCTTGAATGGATTAAGAATGGAATTATGAATCTTGAGCACTCCGGATATGAATAACAAGAGGAGAATGATTAATTGGTGCACCGGAATAAGAAAGCATTGTGAAAAGAGGAAAAAGGATAAGATCAACACCGAAATCTTGAATTACATCCACCGAAGAAGAATATGAGAACAAAAGAATGATGAACTTGAAGCTGTTGATCATCTTCACGATAAATCACCGGATAAGAACATTGAAGGAAGAATGAAGAAATATCACATGAATAAAATGGATACTTCATCTGAGAATTTCTGGCTCCGAGAAGAAGAAGGGTGGGAGGGTGGGGAAAACAAAGACAACTTGGGATGAACAAAATGGACACCGGTTGAAAAGAATAACATGAAGATCTTAATGATCAAGAAGAATTAGCACTCCCATAGAAATATGAGAACACCGATTAGGAAAGGTATGGAATCAACATTTGACATCGAAGCAACTCGAATACCAGAATCAAAACAAAAACAAAGGGTAGATATGTTTATGAAGAAGATCATGTTGCACATATCTATCCGAACAGAGAATTGAACAACTGAATTCCGTAGGTACATCACTGGTCGAGAAGCCACTTGGAGAACAAAAAGTAAATAAAAAGGAACAAGGAACAGATAGAACAAATACAAGATAGAAGCTTCGTTCGACATCTTCGTGCTGAAAGCTCATGGAACGTGTTACAAAAGGGTTTTGCAATCCCCGGATCAGCATAGCCAAGGACCCTTTAAGATGCAACTCCCGATCAGAACAAGTCCATAAAACCACTTCACTCAATGTAGAACCCCAAACTTCATATCGAGCATCCGTTGGAAGAATGCCTAGAACTACTTGATGAACCCACCTATAGATTTCCGAAAGATTCCAGTTATGCAATCAGGTGTTGGGGATACACGGGAAGCACCGCGCAATCAATTCTAAACCTACATCCAGGTGTATCCAACCTTCAACACATAACCAGTCTTTCTCGGAAACTGTGTACCTCGGACCTTCGAAAAGCATCCACTATAACAAGCTATGGCAATACTCTCGAACTACCTCCCCAGTACTGGGTGATGTCGGGGTTATCTTGCCACTGGCCGTATAGGAGAGATTTTCGATGTCGGCCGTCTTAAGTATTTAGTACTGCCGCGATATGCTTGTGTCAATGATACCTCGAAGCTCAACTCCTCGGTAACAGGAGGCATCGAGAACAATAACCTTGTCACAAGAACATCGAAACAATCCCAGAATACTCGCGGGATCCTAAAAAAAAATTTGGTGCAATTTTTGAAAGTAGAAGAGAAAAGAGTAATCGTCAGGAGTCCTCACCAGAGAGAAAAGGGATGAGAAGCAAATAAATCCTACTCTCCGATATAATATAGGACTCAAAAAGTTTTTCAGTGTGTGCCTAGACTCAACCGTCAACGATTCGATCAATCAGTGGGGGCTTCTAGGTCGGAGAAGGCTCTGAATACCAACTTGTAATGCCCAGGATGGAGTTATACCTCCTACGTGTCGAGGCACGACTTAAAGGCATAAGTCCATCCTAGAATGATCTCAAGTTTGGTATCTTTGCACGACTCATGTAAAAGAGGGATTAAATTGCAAAAGGAGATAGTTGGCTTACACTCGCCACTTCACACAAATACAATACATAAGCAAATCATCATTCAGAACATCACAGCCCGACTACGGGTAAGATCCAAAAGAAAGATACCAAAACAACATAAAACCACAGGTCAGGATCGAATCCTAGTAGAAACCACTACTGAACATCGAAACGTCACAAACAAAAGGCCACACTCTTCATCGAGCTCCCGATGAAGTACTTGAACCAGCTCCTGCATCAAACTCGGCTGAACCTGCATCTGGTGTGGTGAAGTAACTGTGAGCCACAGAGGACTCAGCAATCCCGTTCCCGGGTAACACGACTATTTAAGCCTTGGGTGAGGACAAGGCTGAAGAAAGAATAAGAGGTGAAGGAACAAACAAGAGTCTGCAGCAGCAACTAGCACTAACTTACGTAAAAGAGAGCGAGAAGAGAAGTGCCTCGGTCGAAAGATGATCACGAAGTGATCCTAACTAAAACCGGTCAAACATAACCCCGCCGTGTTCAACTCCCGAATCCCTATTCGGAAATTGACAGTCACGGTACACACGCTGGTAGTGTATTTGAAACATTGTGTCAAGTTATCTACAACCGGAATTAACAAGCTCCCATCTGCCACATAACCGCGGGCACGGCTTTCGAAAGTTCAAAACCCTGCAGGGGTGTTCCAACTTGACCCATTACAAGCCCACGATCCGCGGAGTCGCAACTCCATAGTTGGGAAGACCCGAGTATTCTCGGAATCCCGTGCTCAAGTTAAACCGAACTAAGGTAAGGCTAATCCAGCAAATCCTCCCGGCGTGTCGACACCCTGATAGTAGCCGCGCGTATCTAAGTCTCAGGACACGACCAGATGGGCGAAGCTACGGGTATACCAAATACCTCGGGTTGCCCCAAGGCGGCCCCGCAGGCTCCCCGTTTGGGACCAACGCCATCAGCACTGGCCCCCCCTGCTATGTAGAAATAAAGGATCCTCGAGGGAGCGACCCTCTATGCAAATTTAATTAAATAATTAAGTTGTTATTATGATGCAAATAGTACCAAATGTTGGGACTTGCTGGAAAAGACTTAGCACTTAGCGGTTTATCAAGGGGGTCCCATACACCCCAACCGTGTTAGGAACGCATAATCAAGGAACATAACACCGGCTTATACGGATCCTAACGGCATGAGTGGAACAAATCACCAAGCAAAGGCTTAGCCTTCCACCCTGCCAGTATATAGATGATTTCATTTATAAGCATAAATATAGTGTGATATAACCCAACCAAACTTCAACATGAAGCAAACATCTTCAATCTTCACCTGCAACTAACAAAGCTATAAGAAGGGCTGAGCGAAGCGTACTTAGCCAAGCAACGGTTTGCGTAGGAAGGGTGGTTAAACATGGCAATGGTTACAAGTAGGAGGTTGACAAGAAGAACATGGGCATCGAGGCAAAACTATAGATCGAGACCACTAGCAATAGGCAAAGATAGTAATGGTATCCGGGTTCGGTCATCTTGCCTGGGATTCCACAAGGGAGAAGAACAGATCCAAGAAGAAGACGGAGCAACAGTCGAGCGGATCCTCACAACTCCGGAACGAAACCGAAGCTAACAAGAGAAGCAACCGGAAAGAAGAAACAACACGGTAAACACACACAAACATAAACAAGGCATACGAAGCACAAACAAGTATGATGCATGTCCGGTTTAAATATGCATGGCATGGCAAAGTGCACAAACAAATACTACAAGTTAAGTGGAGATCAATATGCAACGAGTTGCATATTGACGAAACACCACATTTAATTATTTAGTTGACTCTCATTATTTACAAGACAAGATTAAATGTTGGTTAATATGGCAAGAGGTGAAGCATAAAGAAACTACACTATTTAGGCATTTTAAATGGGGCCGGAAAAATAACAACAACATATCCGGAAAATCCCCATGAGCATGTTTAATAATTATCAAAGCAACAACAATTAACACATATATAATGTTGTTAATATGATGCGGATGACATGATTAAGTTTATGCAAGTTTTATTAAAAGGTTGACTTAAAGGATAAGAAGCATTTGTCACCGTGGTGGAACGAAAAGGTGCCACGACAACGATTCCGAAAATGATGCCACGGCAACATATCGGTTCCGGTATCTCGTTGAGAGACCGGTGCAAAACAAAAGGTGGAGTGAACGAGTTGAACAAGATGATGGGGTGATCCCGTTGCCGGGTTCCCACGAGTCGGTGACGAGGCAACCGAGGAACAAGACAAAAGCTCAGAACGGGCACGAAGCACATACGAGAGACATTTCATACAACACAAGCAAGCATCACACGGGTCATCGTCTCGAGTTATACCTTCGAAACACTCGTTTCGGGACGGTTCGAGTTCGTCGAGGAACGTAGGGGAAGTAGTGGAGGTAGTCGTTCTCGCAACTCGTAGAGGAAGTAGTGGTACACGGCCGAAAAGGAAGTAGTTGTTCACGGGTCTTCGGCGACGGTAGGGGTACACGACGACGGTAGACGAACTCGTTCGTAGATGTACTTGGCGCATCCGTCTTTTCCGAGCGACGGTAGTGGTACACGCGACGGTAGTCGTTCGGATCGTCGTGGTACTTGTCGGACACGTAGAGGTACTTGGCGTTCGACGGCGTCGTGGTACTCGTCGGGTCATGTAGTTGTTCACGTCATCGTGTCGTTCGGTCGTCGTGTCGTAGTTGTACACGGGGTCGTCGTCGAGTAGTCGTTCCGGGTCATCTGTCAAGTTAACCAAACAAGGCAGCCCACAACAACAAACCAAAACAGCAAGGGCGACGATGCCAGGAGACTGCAGAGGCGAGGAAGACTCGCCGCGGGACTCGCGCGGTGGCTGGAGAAGAGGGCCGCGGCCTGCTGGAGGTGAGGCAGCGCTCGGGGCGCTGAACGGCAGCCACTTGGAGAGGAGGGCCGCCACGCGGGGCTGAAGACGGGCGAAGAGGCGAGGCACTCGGGCCTGGGAACGGAGGGAGGAGCTCTGGCCGCGCTGCGATGCTGGCCGGCGGGCAGAAGGGCGCCGGTGCCACGGGCCTGGCCGGAGGGGACTCCCGCGGCGAGCTGGTGAGGGAGGCTGGAGGCGCGGCAACGCAGAACGGCTCTGGCGCGGCGGGGCGCTCGGGCGCAGAGGCGAGGAAGACTCCATGGCGCAGGCAGAGGTGCTGCGCGGGGCTCGGCCGCGAGGGACGTGCTGCAGCTCCTGCGCGGAGGGAGCCGCGAACCGGCGGGAAGGAGGACAGGAGACGAGGCCCTGCGAGGTGCGGCGCTCGGGCGGTCGAGGGAAGATCGAGAGGGGAAACTCGGGGCGAGCGAGCGAGGGGATCGGGACCTGCTCGAGGGACAGAGGGAGAGAGGGGAGCGGGCGAGGTCGAGGGGAATGGGAGTTGCGGCGGCTGAGGGAAGGGCGAGGGGAAAGGCTCCTGGCTAGGGTTAGGGTAGAGGTGCGGGCCAAGGTGATTTGGGCCTTGGGCCTAAGTGGGAAGATGGGCCGAGGCGCCCTGGGCCAAGGAGGGAGGAGGAGAGGCCTGGAGGCTGCACTTCTTTCTTTTAATAGAATTTAGCAGATAAAAACAAAAGAGAGAAAAGAGAAAGAGGAGGACGGCTAGGAGCCGAATTGCACAAGGGAATATTTTTCCCGGGCTCGTAAAAATGAGCACGACCGGAGAAAATATAAAAGGTTAGAACGGAAAAATAATTCAAACATATTTGAATATAATTCAAATAGGTTTGAACTAAGACGAGATTATTGAAGTGTCCAAAAATGTCCGGAATTTTGGAGGAGCCTCGAAACAACGGAAAAGAATTATTGCAAGGTTTTTGGAGGTGAAACTTGAAGTGAAATAACATGGGGAATTATGCAAGTGTGTTGCAGGTTAATTCCAAAGAATGGAATAATTAAAATATAGCTCCCTAGTATTGAGAGGCTTTTATATGTTATAAAGAGAAGTCACCTTCCCTCGATTTAAATGGACCGAAGGTCCACACGAATTATTTAAGTTGAGATGCAAAATAAAATATGACATGATGGCATGATGACATGATGCAATGCAAAAATTAAATAACACAAGCGCAAAAGGACACACGGGCAACCCGGAACATCTGGAATCTTCGGGAAGCTTCTGGAATCTTCTGGGACGTCGGTCTCGGGCGTCACAGGGTACGAATGGAGAGGCAAGGTTCTAGCTATGGCGAGGTTGTATACAGAGTGTTTAGCGAGTTCAGGCCCTTCTCGGAGGAAGTAAAAGCCCTACGTCTCGATGCCCGGGGGCTTGGTCGACTGATGTGTGTATGTATGTGTTACAGAGGTGCGAACCCTTGTTCTGGAGGAGGGGGGTTGCTTATATAGTATGCCAAGACCCCAGCCATGCTCCACGTTACCAAGGGCTTAAAGATACATTAAGGCAGGCGTTACTGATAACGCCTGCAGTAAAGGGTAGTTAAGGGGTTTACTACAATGAGTAAATATAGGACCGTTGCTGTTCTGAGAGGCGCTTAGTCTTCGGAGGTCGAGTGCCTGATCCAGTCGAGTGGAGTTGAGTCGTCCTGGGTACATGAGTCAGTCGAGTGAAGTGTCACCTTGGACCGTCTCAGTCGACTGTCTCCACTGTTATGGGTCTTGTCTTTTGGTCTCCTAGGATAGTGACCTTGGGTGGGGCCCTTTGGTTAGGCCTATGACCCTACCCTAGGTCTGTAACCTCGTCAGTAGCCCCTGAATGGATCGGGGTTTGAGCAAGGGGATGCTGAGGGAGGCTCTGGTCTTGATTCGTCGTCCTTGGGGCATATTGTTTTGGAGTTCATGACTCGGGTAGGCCCCCTCAGTCGTGTCTTGGTCGCCTCGATCGATTCCGAAGCCATTGGTGAATTAGTTGCTTTTGCGTCGACTGGGTGTCTTGCGTCGACTGGGTGTCTTGCGTCGACTGAGTTTTGTGCCAGGCGTCGGGCGCCATGAATGCGTGCCATTTTCGACGGAATCAGTTGCCTTCTGTCCGCCGGATTCGGCGGGGCTTCCGAAATTTGGGGAAGCGCGCGGGAAGGGGCGTGCCGCATCAATCGGAGGGGTGCGGTTCGAACGTCTCGATTCCCGCGCCCCCTTTTTCGCCATGTATCGCGTCAGCGCCGGTTACGGGATCGGATAAGATCGCCCGGGGCCACCGGTCAGCCACTCGACCGAGCCAGCCGTTATAAAGGCGCGCCGAGTCCGCTGCGGGGGGTACTGTGGGCCTAGCCTTCCCCAGTTCGCCTTGTCTTCTCCGCGGCGTCCTTGCTTCTCTGCCGCGCCCCCAATCCTCCCTGTTACTCTCCGCCGCAACCGCCGTCTCACGAGCCATGGTTAAGGACAAGACTGCGGCCATGGAGCGCTCCAAGAAGGCGGCATCGGGGAAGGGGCGGCGAGCAGGCCGGGTCGGATCGTCGTCGAGGTCCGGGCTCCCCGCTGGATGGATCCAGGGGGATTGGATCCGGTCCACTCTTGGGGATCGTAGCAGAAAATCAAAATTTTTCCTACGCATCACCAAGATCTATCTATGGAGTAATCTAGCAACGAGGGAGAGGGGAGTGCATCTACATACCCTTGTAGATCGCGATGCGGAAGCGTTGCAAGAACGCGGATGAAGGAGTCGTACTCGCTGCGATTCAGATCGCGGTTGATTCCGATCTAAGCGCCGAACAACGGCGCCTCCGCGTTCAACACACGTGCAACCCGGTGACGTCTCCCACGCCTTGATCCAGCAAGGGGAGAGGGAGAGGTTGGGGAAGACTCCATCCAACAGCAGCACGACGGCGTGGTGGTGGTGGAGGAGCGCGGGACTTCAGCAGGGCTTCGCCAAGCACTGCGGGAGACGAGGAGGGAGAGAGGTAGGGCTGCGCCAAGCGACAGAGGTCAAAACGTGTTATGGGCAGCCCTAAACCTCACATATATATAGGGGGGAGGGAGGGGCTGCGCCCCCTCTAGGGTTTCCCACCCCTAGGGGTGCGGCCAGCCCTAGATCCCATCTAGGGGGGCGGCAAGGGGGAGAGAGGGGGAGGCGCACCACTATGTGGGCCTTAGGCCCATCTGAGCCTAGGGTTTCTCCCCTTTTCCTTCTCTCTTTGCCTTGGGCCTGGTTAGGGGGGCGCACCAGCCCACCTGGGGCTGGTCCCCTCCCACACTTGGCCCACGCAGCCTTCTGGGGCCGGTGGCCCCACCCGGTGGACCCCCGGGACCCTCCCGGTGGTCCCGGTACGCTACCGATAGCGCCCGAAACTTTTCCGGTGATCAAAACGGGACTTCCCATATATGAATCTTTACCTCCGGACCATTCCGGAACTCCTCGTGACATCCGGGATCTCATCCGGGACTCCGAACAATATTCGGTAACCGCGTACATACTTTCCCTATAACCCTAGCGTCATCGAACCTTAAGTGTGTAGACCCTACGGGCTCGGGAACCATGCAGACATGACCGAGACAACTCTCCGGCCAATAACCAACAGCGGGATCTGGATACCCATGTTGGCTCCCACATGTTCCACGATGATCTCATCGGATGAACCACGATGTCAAGGATTCAATCAATCCCGTATACGATTCCCTTTGTCTATCGGTATAGCACTTGCACGAGATTCGATCGTCGGTATACCGATACCTTGCTCAATCTCGTTACCGGGAAGTCTCTTTACTCGTTCCGTAACACATCATCCCGTGATCAACTCCTTGATCACATATTGTGCACATTATGATGATGTCCTACCGAGTGGGCCCAGAGATACCTCTCCGTCATACGGAGTGACAAATCCCAGTCTCGATTCGTGCCAATCAAACAGACACTTTCGGAGATACCTGTAGTGCACCTTTATAGCCACCCAGTTACGTTGTGACGTTTGGTACACCCAAAGCATTCCTACGGTATCCGGGAGGTGCACAATCTCATGGTCTAAGGAAAAGATACTTTACATATAGAAAAGCTTTAGCATACGAACTACACGATCTGTGCTAGGCTTAGGATTGGGTCTTGTCCATCACATCATTCTCCTAATGATGTGATCCCGTTATCAACGACATCCAATGTCCATGGTTAGGAAACCGTAACCATCTATTGATCAACGAGCTAGTCGTCTAGAGGCTCACTAGGGACATGGTGTTTGTCTATGTATCCACACATGTATCTGAGTTTCCTATCAATACAATTCTAGCATGGATAGTAAACGATTATCGTGAACAAGGAAATATAATAATAACCAATTTATTATTGCCTCTAGGGCATATTTCCAACAGTCTCCCACTTGCACTAGAGTCAATAATCTAGTTCACATCGCCATGTGATTAACACTCACAGGTCACATCGCCATGTGACCAACATCCAAAGAGTTTACTAGAGTCAGTAATCTAGTTCACATCAATATGTGATTAACACTCAATGAGTTCTGGGTTTGATCATGTTATGCTTGTGAGAGAGGTTGTAGTCAACGGGTCTGCAACATTCAGATCCCTATGTACTTCGCAAAATTTTATGTCATATCGTAGATGCTGCTATCACGTTCCACTTGGAGCTATTCCAAACTGTTGCTCTATTATACGTATCCGGTATCTCTACTCAAAGTTATCCGGATAGGTGTTAAGCTTGCACCGACGTAACTCTTTACGTCGAACTCTTTATCACCTCCATAACCGAGAAACATTTCCTTATTACTCTAAGGATAATTTTGACCACTATCCAGTGATCTACTCCTGGATCACCTTTGTACCCTCTTGCCAGACATGTGGCTAGGCACCCATCAGGTGCGGTACTTATCATGGCATAGCGTATAGAGCCTATGACAAAAGCATAGGGGACGACCTTCGTCCTTCCTCTTCCTTCTGCCGTGGTCAAGTTTTGAGTCTTACTCAACTTCACACCTTATAACTCAGGTAAGAATTCCTTCTTTAACTGACCTATTTTGAACTCCTTCAAAATCATGTCAAAGGTGTGTGTTCCTTTTGAAAGTATCATCAGGCGTCTTGATCTATCTCTATAGATCTTGATGCCCAATTATGTAAGCAGCTTTATCCAGGTATTCCTTTGAAAAACACCTTTCAGACAACCCTTTATGCTTTCCAGAAATTCTACATCATTTCGGATCAACAATATGTCATTCACATATACTTATCAGAAATGTTGTAGTGCTCCCACTCACTTTATTGCAAATACAAGTTTCTAACAAACTTTGTATACCCAAAAACTTTAATCACTCCATCAAAGTGTATATTCCAACTCCGAGATGCTTGCTCTAGTCCATGGAAGGATCGCTGGAGCTAACATACCTTTTAGCATCCTTAGGATCGACAAGACCTTTTTGATTGTATCACATACAACCTTTCCTTACGAAAACTGGTAAGGAAACTTGTTTTGTCATCCATCTGCCAGATTTCATAAATGCAGCTAATGCTAACATGATTCCGACGGACTTAAGCATCGCTACGAGTGAGAAAATCTCATCGTAGTCAACTCCTTGAACTTGTGAAAAACCTGTTTGCCACAAGTCGAGCTTCACAGACAGTGACATTACCGTCCACGTCCATCTTCTTCTTAAAGATCCATTTATCTCAATGGCTTGCCAATCATCGGGCATGTCCACCAAAGTCCATACTTTGTTTTGATACATGGATTCTATCTCGGATTTCTCGGCTTCTAACCATTTGTCGGAATACGGGCCCACCATCGCTTCTCCATAGTTCGTAGGTTCATTGTTGTCCAACAACATGACATCTAAGACAGGATTACCGTACCACTAAGGAGTAGTACATATCCTTGTCGACCTACGAGGTTCGATAGTAACTTGATCCGAAGTTTCATGATCACTATCATTAGTTTCCTCTTCAACAGTCGTAGGTTCCACAGAAACATCTTTCTGTGTTGCACTACTCTCCGGTTGAAGTGAGGGTTCGAAAACCTTATCAAGTTCTATCTTCCTCCCACTCAATTCTTTCGAGAGAAACTCTTTCTCGAGAAAGGACCCGTTCTTAGTGACAAACATTTTTGTCCTTGGATCTGAGATAGAAGGTATACCCAAATGTTACCTTTGGGTATTCTATGAAGATGTATTTGTCCGCTTTGGGTTCGAGCTTTTCCCGGCTGAAGCCATAAGCATCGCAGCCCCAAACATCAAGAAAACGACAACTTTGGTTTCTTGCCAAACCATACGACGTCGTCTCAACGGACTTAGATGGTGCCCTATCTAAAGTGAATGCAGCTGTCTATAATGCATAACCTCAAAATAACAGCGGTAGATCGGTAAGATACATCATAGATCGCACCATATCTCATAAGGTTCAATTACGATGTCCGGACACACCATTACGCTATGGTATTCCAGGTGGCTTCAACTGTGAAACATTTCCACAATGTCTTAAGTGATTGCCAAACTCATAATTCCGAAAATCTCCCCTTGATCAGATCGTAGGAACATGATCTTCTTGTTATGATGACTCTTAATCTTCACTCTGAAATTGCCTTGAACTTTTCAAACGCTTCAAACTTTTGCTTCATTGAGTAAATATACCCATATCTACTCAAATCGTCAGTGAAGATGAGAAAATAACGATATCCACCACACGCCTCAATTCTCATTGGATCACACACATCAGCATGTATGATTTCCAACAAGTCACTTGCCCGTTTTATTGTACCTGAAAACGGGATCTTAGTCATCCTGCCCAAGAGGCATGGCTCGCATGTGTCAAGCGATTCAAAATCAAGTGACTCCAAACATCCATCAGCATGGAGTTTCTTCATGCATTTTATGCCAAAATGACCTAAGCAGCAGTGCCACAAGAAAGTGGTACTATCATCATTAACTCTACATCTTTTGGCATTAATATTATCATCATGTGTATTACTATGATCGAGATTCAACGAACCATTGGGTGCATGACCATAAAGGTATTATTCATGTAAACAGAATAACCATTATTCTCTCACTTAAATGAATAACCGTATTGCGATGAACATGATCTAATCATATTCATGCTTAACGTAGACACCTGATAACATTTATCTAGGTTCAACACTAATCCCGAAGGTTGAGGGAGCGCGCGACGGTGATCTTATCAACCTTGGAAACACTTCCAACACACATCGTCACCTCGCCCTTAGCTAGTCTCCGCTCAGTTCGTAGCTTTTGCTTCAAGTCACTAATAATAGCAACTGAACCGGTATCCAATACCCAGGTGATACAAGGAGTACTAGTAAGGTACACATCAATAACAATATACTTTGTCGAAGTTTCCAGCTATCATATCTACCATGTATTTGGGGTAGTTCCGCTACCATGTGACCGTTCCCCTTACAATAGAAGCACTTAGTCTCGAGGTTTGGGTTTAACCATGGGTTCCTTCATCAGAGCGACAACTGGTTTGCCATCCATGAAGTTTCCCTTCTAGCCCTTGCCCTTTTGAAACCAGTGGTCTTTGTTAAACCATCAACACTTGATGCTCCTTCTTGATTTCTACTTTTGCGGTCTTAAGAACCGCTAATAGCTCCGGGATCATCTTCATCCTTTGCATGTCATAGTTCATCACGAAGTACTAGCAGCTTGGTGATAGTGTCTAGAGAATTTCGTCAACCACTATCTCACCTGGAAGATTAACTCCCACTTGGTTCAAGTGATTTTAGCACCCAGACATTCTGAGCACATGCTCACAAGTTGAGCTATTCTCCTCCATCCTTTTGGCAAAATAACTTGTCAGAGGTCTCATACCTCTCAATACGGGCATGAGCCTGAAATCCCAGTTTCAGCTCTTAGAACATCTTATATGTTCTATGGCGTTCAAAACGTCATTGGAATCCCGATTCTAAGCCGTAAAGTATGGTGCACTAAACTATCAAGTAGTTATCAGGACGTGTCTGTCAGGTGTTCACAACATGCACAGACAACGTTGTAGGGGTTTGCACATCGAGCGGTGCATCAAAGACGTAAGCTTTCTGTGTAGCAGTGAGGACACTCCTCAGACTACGGACCCAGTCCGCATCATTGCTTACAATATCTTTCAACTTAGTCTTTCTCTAGGATCGTATTAAACAGGGAGCTACAACGCAGTTATTGGTCTACAACATAATTTGCGAAGACAACTTAGACTATTGTTCATGACAATTAAGTTCATCTAATAAACTCCCACTCAGATAGACATCTCTCTAGTCATCTAAGTGATACATGATCCGAATCGGCTAGGCCGTGTCCGATCATCACGTGAGACGGACTAGTCATCAACGGTGAACATCTTCATGTTGATCGTATCTTCTATACGGCTCATGTTCGACCTTTCGGTCTTCCGTGTTCCGAGGCCATGTCTGTACATGCTAGGCTCGTCAAGTCAACCCTAAGTGTATCGCGTGTGTAAATCTGGCTTACACCCGTTGTATGCGAACGTTAGAACCTATCACACCCGATCGTCACGTGGTGCTTCGGAACAACGAACCTTAGCAACGGTGCACAGTTAGGGGGAACACAATTCTTGAAATTTTAGTGAGAGATCATCTTATTCACTACCGTCGTTCTAAGCAAATAAGATGTAAAACATGATAAACATCACATGCAATCAAATAGTGACATGATATGGCCAATATCATTTTGCTCATTTTGATCTTCATCTTCGGGGCTCCATGATCATCATCGTCACCGGCATGACACCATGATCTCCATCATCATGATCTCCATCATCGTGTCTTCATGAAGTCGTCTCGCCAAACATTACTTCTACTACCATGGCTAACGTTTAGCAATAAAGTAAAGTAATTACATGGCGTTATTCAGTGACACGCAGGTCATACAATAAATAAGACAACTCCTATGGCTCCTGCCGGTTGTCATTCTCATCGACATGGAAGTCGTGATTCCTATTACAAGAACATGATCAATCTCATACATCACATATATATCATTCATCACATCCTTTTGGCCAAATCACATCACACGGCACATGCTGCAAGAACAAGTTAGACGTCCTCTAATTGTTGTTGCAAGTTTTTACGTGGCTGCTATAGGTTTCTAGCAAGAACGTTTCTTACCTACGCCAAAACCACAACGTGATATGCCAATTTCTATTTACCCTTCATAAGGACCCTTTTCATCGAATCCGATCCGACTAAAGTGGGAGAGACAGACACCCGCTAGCCACCTTATGCAACTAGTGCATGTCAGTCGGTGGAACCTGTCTCACGTAAGAGTACGTGTAAGGTCGGTCCGGGCCGCTTCATCCCACGATGCCGCCGAATCAAGATAAGACTAGTAACGGCAAGTAAATTGACAAATCCACGCCCACAACTACTTTGTGTTCTACTCGTGCAAGATACTACGCATAGACCTAGCTCATGATGCCACTGTTGGGGATCGTAGCAGAAAATCAAAAAATTTCCTACGCATCACCAATATCTATCTATGGAGTAATCTAGCAACGAGGGAGAAGGGAGTGCATCTACATACCCTTGTAGATCGCGATGCGGAAGTGTTGCAAGAACGCGGATGAAGGAGTCGTACTCGCTGCGATTCAGATCGCGGTTGATTCCGATCTAAGCGCCGAACAACGGCGCCTCCGCGTTCAACACACGTGCAGCCCGGTGACGTCTCCCACGCCTTGATCCAGCAAGGGGAGAGGGAGAGGTTGGGGAAGACTCCATCCAACAGCAGCACGACGGCGTGGTGGTGGTGGAGGAGCACGGGACTCCAGCAGGGCTTCGCCAAGCACTGCGGGAGACGAGGAGGGAGAGAGGTAGGGCTGCGCCAAGCGACAGAGGTCAAAACGTGTTATGGGCAGCCCTAAACCTCACATATATAGGGGGAAGGGAGGGGCTGCGCCCCCTCTAGGGTTTCCCACCCCTAGGGGTGCGGCCAGCCCTAGATCCCATCTAGGGGGCGGCCAAGGGGGAGAGAGGGGGAGGCGCACCACTATGTGGGCCTTAGGCCCATCTGAGCCTAGGGTTTCTCCCCTTTTCCTTCTCTCTTTGCCTTGGGCCTGGTTAGGGGGGCGCACCAGCCCACCTGGGGCTGGTCCCCTCCCACACTTGGCCCACGCAGCCTTCTGGGGCCGGTGGCCCCACCCGGTGGACCCTCGGGACCCTCCCAGTGGTCCCGGTACGCTACCGATAGCGCCCGAAACTTTTCCGGTGACCAAAACGGGACTTCCCATATATGAATCTTTACCTCCGGACCATTCCGGAATTCCTCGTGACATCCGGGATCTCATCCGGGACTCCGAACAACATTCGGTAACCGCGTACATACTTTCCCTATAACCCTAGCGTCATCGAACCTTAAGTGTGTAGACCCTACGGGCTCGGGAACCATGCAGACATGACCGAGACAACTCTCCGGCCAATAACCAACAGCGGGATCTGGATACCCATGTTGGCTCCCACATGTTCCACGATGATCTCATCGGATGAACCACGATGTCAAGGATTAAATCAATCCCGTATACGGTTCCCTTTGTCTATCGGTATAGCACTTGCCCGAGATTTGATCGTCGGTATACCGATACCTTGCTCAATCTCGTTACCGGCAAGTCTCTTTACTCGTTCCGTAACACATCATCCCGTGATCAACTCCTTGATCACATATTGTGCACATTATGATGATGTCCTACCGAGTGGGCCCAGAGATACCTCTCCGTCATACGGAGTGACAAATCCCAGTCTCGATTCGTGCCAACCCAACAGACACTTTCAGAGATACCTGTAGTGCACCTTTATAGCCACCCAGTTACGTTGTGACGTTTGGTACACCCAAAGCATTCCTACGGTATCCGGGAGTTGCACAATCTCATGGTCTAAGGAAAATATACTTGACATATAGAAAAGCTTTAGCATACAAACTACACGATCTGTGCTAGGCTTAGGATTGGGTCTTTTCCATCACATCATTCTCCTAATGATGTGATCCCGTTATCAACGACATCCAATGTCCATGGTTAGGAAACCGTAACCATCTATTGATCAACGAGCTAGTCGTCTAGAGGCTCAGTAGGGACATGGCGTTTGTCTATGTATCCACACATGTATCTGAGTTTCCTATCAATACAATTCTAGCATGGATAATAAACGATTATCGTGAACAAGGAAATATAATAATAACCAACTTATTATTGCCTCTAGGGCATATTTCCAACATCCACCGTCGTGGTGGAGGATTTGGAGGAGCTGGAGGAGGAGGGGCTGATCGCCGGCGGCTCCTGGCGGGCGCCGGGAGGAGAGCTCGAGCCCCGGCCGCAGGTGGGTGAGTGTGTACTCCACGCCACCCACATCGACCGATGTTTCTCTACTCCACCGCACCATTTTTTCCGCACATTTCTGATCTTCTTCGGTGCTCAGCTGCATTATTTCACGCCCAACTCCATCGCCTTTCTCTCCGCTTTCGTTTCCATGTGCGAGAACTTCCTCGGTTGCCGACCGCACTGGGGCTTGTTCAAGCACATCTTCACCTGCCGCTCCCTGACTGTTAAGAGAGTGAACCCGAGTGACGGCAAGACGCACGTCCTCTAGGCGTGCGGCGGGCTCGGGATTCAGCTTAGGAATAGGAGCGCCTCCCCTCCCATGAACCTTCCAGAGTCGATCCGGGGCTGGCAGTCGACCTGGTTTTATTACAGGGACAGTCCGACCCCGGGTCAGTCGACTGGTCTTCCTCCATTTACCTTAGGTCGAGCCAGCCCGCCTCCTTCGATGGTAGTGAGCAAGGCCGAGAGGGCCGAGGTAGACATGCTGATGGAGAGGGTCGTCCAGCTAGTCCGCGTGGGGGTCACGCGGATGGACTTGTTCGAGGTGTACATCACGCGGAGGATTCAGCCGCTTCAAGCCCGGGACCACCCGATGTGGCTGTACTCTGGTACCGACGACTCGTCACGAGTCCACCCGGAGGCGGCCCACCCAGAGTACGTGGTGCGGTGTTTGAAGAGCATCACCGGGAAAAAGGACAACCCCAGGGGGTCGGGGAGGATCATCCCATTCGACGCTGACCACCTGCCAGACAAGGTTAGCCTTCGGCTTCCGAGTGACGTATCTGTCGATTGGTTTGTGATCTTTATTGATGATTCCAACTGGTATTTGGTGAACTTCCTTTCTTCGCAGATATATACAGAGATGTACTCGCTGCCCAACGGAGACTCGGGCCAGGAGGTCGAGGAGGGGACGGGCGACGCCGCCGAGTGGAAGTCGGAGGAGGAGACCGAGGAGAGCGAGGAGTACAGCAGCGGGGAGGAGGTCGAGTCACCTCCCCGTGTCGAGCGCCGATCCAAGGAGAAGAACGACCCAGGGGCCGCTCGACCTCACGCGGGTCCTTCGGGGTCCCGGACGCCCAAGCGTACTCGCACGACCACCCCCGAGCCAGCTGAGAAGACGCCCAAGCAGCCCAAAGTCACCACCACCAAGCCCCGGAAGGCCCTGGCAAGGATTAAGGTGGACGTACCCATCGCCTCCACGTAAGTGTCACTCGGGCTTGCTTTTCTCTGTTTCTTGGGGGTCGATGACGGTTTTGGTCGACTCATTTCTTGACTTATCCTTCCAGAGCTGCCGCTTCCACGACCTCGATGGACATCGACCGGGGTCGAGACGACGAGGAGATCGCGGATGCCGCGACATCTCGAGCGGGTATGAGCTCTATGAGATTCGTTTTTGTCTTTCTTTTCTTTCGCGGGCGATAGTCGATTGACTTGGTTCCCTGTTTGATCCGAAGCGCCGCGCCTTGTCATAGAGCTGCCGGACGACGACGAGGACGAGGAGCAGCTGGGGGAGGACCACCGGCGCGCAAGGAGGAAGGGCCGGAAGGCGCCTTCTGGCTCGGGGGCCCAGCGACCCGAGGACGCGGCCCGGACCGCGGTCTCATTCGCTGTGCTTGTGTCGACCGCGCCCGTCGTCGACCCACCGTCTGCGCCGGGCGTCGACCCAGCGCCCGCCTCGGTTGTCAACCCGGCGTCCACTACGGTTGTCAACCCAGCGTCCACTCCGGTTGTTAACTCAGCGCCGATCCGCGCCGCCGACCCAGCGCCTGCGCCTGCGGCCGGCTCGACGCCCGCTGCTTCGTCTGTCCTTTTCTCCACCTATCGCCTCCCGGAGGACCCTGTGGGGGCGGCTCAAGAGGCCATTCGCCAGGCGGAGGTGATGATGGGGCGGACGAAGGCGGCGTATGAGGCCAGCATGGCGGCTTACGACGCCAGCTCTGCTCTTCGGGCCAACGTCCAGGTATGTCGTCGGAGTACTTTCTGATTTCGAGAAAAATCTGCTTGTTTTGTTTTGTGAGGTATCACACCCACTGGGTGTTCTTCTTTTTTGAGCTCGCGCCAGACTGATCTTGGCCGAGTGAAACCAGTGGGGGCACGCTCAGTGCACCCACTGGGTGTAGCCCCCGAGACCGTGGTCGACTGATTGCAGTCGGCCATGGTCTTACTATAGAGCTTCCATGCTTTTTTTGAGCTCGCGCTAGACTAATCTTGGCCGAGTGAAACCAGTGGGGGCACGCTCAGTGCACCCACTGGGTGTAGTCCCCGAGGCCGCGGTTGAGTGATCTGACTCGACTGTAGTCTTATAACCTCTGCTTTGTCTCGTTGATGCAGAAATCTTGCGAGTTCGGGGCCAAGTTTGCAGATCTTGAGCAGAAGCAAATCTAGCTTAATCTTGACTTGCAGTTGGCCTGGGACCATCTGAAGAAGACGCAAGACGATGCGGCTGGTAACTTACTTCTGTCTCCTGTCGACTGACTTTTCGCTTAGAGTGTTCCTTCATGTTCATCTGTCCATTGGCGGCCTTGGTAGGTCAACTAAGAGCAGCTTTGGAGCAAAAGGATCTTGACTTGGCGGCGGCGCAGCAGGCGGCCCCGGAGAAGTCGGAGCTGGCGGAGAAGAAGCTGGCTTCTGTGGGCGCACTCGAGGCGGAGATTATCCGACCGAGAGGCTCACTCGACGCGGCCAACAAGGAGGTGGCTCAGCTGAAGAAGTCCAGGGCCGACTTGAACGACAAGTATGAGGCTCTGCTCCGGAAGAGGCTTGATCTTGAGGCGTATCTGGGCGACATCACCAAAAAATGGTACCTCGTGCTCGAAGGTATGTCCTCTTTGGGTTGGTTGAAATTGGGCTGGTCGACCCGTGTTCCATCTGCTAACTCGACTGTTGTTCTTGGTGCAGAGTTCTGTCATAATTTCGAAGAGGAGACTGGCCGGGTTGAGCCTGGCTTGGACCCCACCAACTCCATTGTGAAGGACGAGGTTTCCATGAACATACTGAGGTTGGAGTCTCGCCTTACCGCGGCCACCGATTACCTAGTACGACTGAAGGCGGTGATGGCCCGAATCGACGCCGCGCTCTGGAGGGGAGTCGTGCAGGAGAACGACCTCGAGTCCTTGATGACTCGACTCAATGAGGTCCCCGACCGAGTGTAAGAATGGAAGAAGTCGGCCGCCCGGGGAGGAGCAGACGTGGCGCTGGCTTTGGTCCGTGTGCACTGCAGGGAGGTGAAGGAGAGGAAGCTTGCTGCGCTAAAGGTCGCAAACACGAAGGAGCTTCAATTCCAGTCCTTCATGGAGACTTTCTTGGAGGCTGCCACTCGTATCGCCAATGGATTGATTTGGACGAATTCGTCGCGCCTACAAGTCTGCCTCCTCCCGAGCCATGACTTTGATACATTGACTTTATTTGCCACGGAATGCCGCGTGGATTTGTACTCGTTAAACTCTGGTGGGTCTGTGGCCCAAGTACTCTTGCCCGAACCTTGCGGGGCTTTTATTTGATTTCGATCTTTTGGTTCGTCGCTCTTCTTCTGACTATCTGAATCTTTGAGTCGACGTCTTTGACTAAGTTCGCCCCCGAGTGAGAAGGTCGCTCTTCACTCGGAGTAGAATGTTAATAACTTAGGCGATTCCAAGCTGCGTTGTACTTGTGGTGGAGTTCGGAGGACCGAACCACCTTGTACTTGTGGCGTAGCTCAGAGGATCGCAGCTAAGCCCCCGAGTGAGAGGGTTGCTCTTCACTCGGAGTAGAATGTTTATAACTTAGGCGATTCCAAGCTACGTTGTACTTGTGGCGGAGTTCGGAGGATCGAACCGCCTTGTACTTGTGGCGTAGCTCGGAGGATCGCAGCTAAGCCCCCGAGTGGGAGGGTTGCTCTTCACTCGGAGTAGAATGTTGTAACTTAGGCGAGTCACGGGGTCGCAGTGAAGCCCCCGAGTGAGAGGATCGCTCTTCACTCGGAGTAGAATGTTTATAACTTA
>LR738710.1:861376389-861512345 GCA_902687465.1 Secale cereale | reverse complement strand
CAAGGCTCCAGGCGCCCTGGCGGCGCGCCCCCCGGGCCACGCCGGGGGGGGGGGCGCCTGGGCCCCCCGAAGCTTCCCCGATGCTCCCCTTTGGCATATATTTAAAGCGTGCTCTGAAACCCTCAGAACAGGAACTCTTTTCGCGATCCCATCTATGTTCCGCCGCCGCCGCCGCTTCCAAGATCGGCAGCACCAGGAGAACTCTTCCCGGCACCCTGCCGGAGGGGAGGATCACCACCGGGAGCTTCTCCACCACCATGGACGCCTCCCGGATGACTCGTCAGTAGTCTCCCTTGGACCATGAGTCCATGACCAGTAGCTATGTGATGTTCTCCTCCCGTTCTTGTGCTTCATTAATTAGTCCTCGTGAGCTGCCCTACATGATCGAGGCACATATGTAATCCTTATGCTGTTGCTATGTTGAGTTTGCTGGGATCCGATGGATTATGAGATTATGTTCAGATTGATCTTGAGTAATATATTTGATCTACCTCTTTTATATTTATGTTCATAAGTAATTCTTGCATGTTCTCCGTTGTTATTTACTGCTTTGGCCGAGTAGTAGGTAGTGACTCCAAGAGGGAACGTTATGCTCGATTGTGGGTTCATGCCTCTCGATGACTAGCTTGAGTGACAGAAACATGAGTCTAGGGGATGTGCTGTTGCCACAAGGGGGAAAACAACGGTGCTTGTGCCCGCGGGTGCAAGGATTGTTTACTTTACGCATAGTTCTTTTAATGTAGTTGTCTGTTGCATTGAGTTTACACTATGGGTGGGACTCGCAACTTAATACCAGCGAGATGTTCTGGATAGATATCTCAAGGTGGATGATTAGTAGTAGATATTGATGGATTTCGGTCTACTTACTTTGGCGTACCGCCCATGCTTTGGACCTCAATCTTTCTTGCAATGTAGTCAGCATTGGTTTGCGTTCGTGGTCCTGTCAATTGCCCAGCTGTAATTCGTTTACCTCACATAGCTGCTTTATCGTCTTTTGGGAGAGAAACATCACTAGTGAACATCATGAGACTCCGGTCCATATTACCATCATTGATCATATCCGCTATTTACTTTTCTGCTTTTATTTACTATTGCAAAACATTATCTATCACTACTATCATTGCTTTTAATCCTTTGTGAACTACAAGGCCGGAGGGATTGACAACCTCTCTGTACTCATTGGGAGCAAAGTTATTTGTATCTGTGTGCAGGTCCACGTTGATTGCTAATTTGCGCCGTTAGTAGTTGACACCTACTTGTTGAACCTAGGAGTCTCTGGGGATTCGATCCTTGGCATCTTTGCTAAGGGAAAACACTTCCACATACTGCATCTTACACCTTCCACTTGGGGTAACCAACGAGGGGTTCGAGGCCCATCATCCATTCGACTGAGGGTGTGCTACGGAGGCGTAGTCGACTCGCGTCCCTTGGGAAGTACAGAAAGCTCTGAATTCATCCGAGTCAAAGTTGGAGCCGTTGTCTGTGATGATGCTGTGAGGGACCCCATATCTGAATATTAGTTCCTTAATGAAGCTGATGGCGGTGCTCGACTCGAGGTTCTTGATGGGTTTGGCCTCAATCCACTTGGTGAACTTGTCGACTGCCACCAGAAGGTGAGTGAATCCGCTCCTGCCTGTCCTGAAGGGGCCGACCATATCTAAGCCCCAAACAGCGAAAGGCCAGACTAGTGGGATGGTTTTGAGGGCGGATGCTGGCTTGTGTGACATGTTGGAGTAGAACTGGCACCCTGCGCATTTATCCACAATATCCTTGGCCATATCGTTAGCGCGGGGCCAGTAAAATCGGGCTCGGTATGCTTTGGCCACGATAGTCCGAGAGGAAGCGTGGTGGCCGCAAGTCCCCGAGTGGATTTCATCCAAGATCAGTCGACCTTCCTCTGGATCGATGCAGCGCTGGGCGACTCTAGTGACGCTTTCTTTGTAGAGCTAACCTTGAATGACTGTGAATGCTTTGGATCGGCGGACGATTTGGCGCGCTTCTTCTTCATCTTCTGGGAGTTCTTGCCTGAGCAGATATGATATATATGGCACAGTCCAATCAGGTGTGATTACTAGGACCTCCATGATCAAGTCGACCACGGCAGGCACTTCGACCTCAGTCGGATCGGTTGCACTGACTGGCTGCGGGGGCTCTTCCGTGTAGGGGTCTTCCTTGACAGAGGGAGTGTGCAGATGCTCTAGGAACACATTCTTGGGTATGGACCTCCAAGTCGACCCAATTTTCCCGAGATCGTCGGCTAGCTGATTCTTTGCTCTGGGCACATGATGGAGCTCTAAGCCTTCAAACTTCCTTTCAAGCTTTCGTACTTCACTGCAATAACTGGTCATCGCCGGGCTCCTGACGTCCCATTCTTTCATTACTTGGTTCACCACTAGGTCGGAATCACCATAGACCATCAGGCGACGGACGCCGAGTGAGATGGCCATGCGCAATCCATACAAAAGTGCTTTGTATTCAGCCTCGTTGTTTGATGAATCAAAATGGATCTGAAGGACGTAGCTGAGCTTGTCGCCCCTGGGAGAGATCAGGACCACGCCTGCACCGGATCCGTTCAACATTTTGGACCCATCGAAGAACATAGTCCAATGGTCCGACTGGACTTGAGTCGGAAGCTCTTGTTCTATCCACTCAGCCACGAAATCCGCTATGGCCTGAGACTTGATGGCTTTCTTCGCTTCGAACTTGATATCTAACGGAAGAAGTTCAGTCGCCCATTTTGCCACTCGACCGGTTGCATCTCGGTTGTTTAGTATCTCTGATAATGGGGCGTCGCTGACGACTAAGATTGAGTGATCCGAGAAATAATGGGCAACCTTTTTTGCAGTCAAGTAAATCCCGTACACAAGCTTTTGGTAATGTGGATACCTTTGCTTGGAGGGAGTCAAAACTTTGGATATGTAATAGACCGGGCATTGGACCTTGTATGCCTTGCCCTCTTCTTCCTGCTCGACCGTGAGTATAGTACTGACGACTTGTCCGGTGGCAGCAATGTACAGCAGAAGAGGCTCTCCGCTGACTGGGGCACCGAGCACCGGCTAGGTGGACAGCAGGGCTTTGAGTTCCTCAAACGCTGCTTCGGCTTCAGAATTCCACTCGAACTTGTCGGATTTCTTCATGAGTCGGTAGAGAGGCAGTGCCTTCTCCCCGAGCCGAGAAATGAATTGACTCAATGCGGCCAAGCAACCAGTAAGCTTCTGGACGTCGTGTATACGCTCGGGGCATTTCATTCGAAGGATGGCGCCGACCTTTTCTGGGTTGGCGTCGATTCCCCGTTCGGAAACGAGAAAGCCGAGCAACTTGCCACCAGGAACTCCGAATGTACACTTTGACGGGTTGAGCTTGATATCGTAACTTCTGAGGTTCGCGAATGTCTCAGCAAGGTCAGTTAGTAGGTCGGAACCTTTCCGTGACTTGACCACGATGCCATCCATGTACGCCTCGACATTCCGACTGATTTGCTTTATTAAGCATTTCTGGATCATGCGCATGAAGGTGGCGCCGGCATTTTTGAGGCCGAAAGGCATGGTGACATAGCAAAAACACCCGAAAGGGGTGATGAAGGCTGTCTTTATTTCATCGGGCCCATACAGACAGATCTGATGGTATCCGGAATATGTGTCTAGAAAGGACAAATGCTCACATCCCGCAGTCGAGTCGACTATTTGATCGATGCGGGGAGAGGAAAATGATCTTTCGGGCAGGCCCGGTTGATGTGCTTGAAATCGATGCACATGCGGAGGGACTTGTCCTTCTTGGGGACCATGACGATGTTGGCGAGCCACTCGGAGTGGTATATCTCGCGGATGAACTCTGCTGCTAGGAGTCGAGCCACTTCTTCGCCATTCGCCTTTCGCTTCTCCGCAGCGGATCGACGGAGATGTTCCTTCACAGGTTTCACCTTCGGGTCGACTCGCAAATGGTGCTCAGCCAGCCCCCTGGGCACACCTGGCATGTCTGATGGTTTCCATGCAAAGATGTCCCAGTTCTCACGGAGGAACTGGATGAGCGCTTCTTCCTATTTGCCGTCGAGGGTGGTGGAGATGTGGGTCGGCGCTGCGTTGGGGTCGGTGGGGTGGATGTGCACGGGTTTTGTGTCCTCGGCCGACTGAAAGGCTGACTCGGAAGCCGGCTTCTTTGCCCTTAGCAGGTCGCCTGGATCCACTTGCTTCTGGTACTCCTCCATCTCTACTGCTGCCATCTGCTCGTCGGCGATCTTCGAGCCTTTCTGGAAGCATTCTTCCGCTTTCTGTCGGTTCCCAGTGATGGTTATGACACCGTTGGGTCCCGGCATCTTCAGCTTGAGGTAGACGTAACATGGTCGAGCCATGAACCTGGCGTAGGCTGGCCTACCCAGGATGGCATGATAGGCGCTGTTAAAGTCCACCACTTCGAACGTCAGCTTCTCCTTTCGGTAGTTCTTGGACTCACCAAAGACGACGTCGAGTGAGATCTGACCAAGTGAGTCGGCCTTCTTCCCGGGGATTACCCCATGGAACCTCATGTTACTTTCCCTTAGCTTGGACATCGGAATGCCCATATCCCGGAGGGTTGCTGCATACAGGATATTCAAGCCACTGCCTCCATCCATAAGAACCTTGATCAGTCGAGTGCCTTCGACCACTGGGTCGACCACCAACGCCTGCCGCCCAGGGGTGGCGACGTGCGCTGGATGATCGGACTGGTCAAATGTGATGGGGGTCTTCGACCATTTCAGGAACGTGGGGGTCGCTGGAGCAACCATGTTCACTTCTCTGTTGATGATCTTCAGTCGACTCTTGCTCTCGACGTCTGCGAAAATCACCAAGGTGGAGTTGATGCGGGGGTATCCTCCGTCCCCTTCCTTGTCTTCAGACTCTTCCGATTCCTTCTCTTTCTCAGTAGACTGGTCCTTCTGGAAACTCTGGATCAAGAGTCGACACTGTCGAGTGGTGTGCTTGGGGTACACCAAGTTTCCCTCTTTGTCCTTCTTAGTGTGTATGGGGCACAGCTGGTCGAGCATATCATCTCCAGCCTGACCCTTTCCTTTCTTGGGGGCCCAGGAGTCTTTGGGCTTTCCTTTGCCCTTCCATTGGTTGACCACCGCGGCCTCTCCTTGAGCAGCTGGGTCGGCCTTACGCTTGTTCTTCCGATTGTGATTCTGGTCGTCCTGCCCGACTGATTTCTTGCCGCTACGGAGCCGATCGGCCTCTTCGCCATTGGCGTACCGACTGGCAATTTCCATCATTCGCGATAGGGACATATCGCCTGATCGCCCAAACTTCAGATTCAACTCTCGATTGCGCACGCCTTCCTTGAAAGCGCACACCGCCTGGTGCTCGGAAACGTTTTCTACCGTGTGATGCAAAGTGGTCCACCACTGAATGTAGTCCCTCAAAGTTTCACTCGGCTTCTGCGTGCAATGCTGAAGCTCGGCGAGCCCGGCAGGTCGCTTGCAGGTGCCTTCGAAGGTCCGAACGAACACCCGAGCGAGCTCTTCCCAACTGTATATGCTCCTGGGGGCTAACTGGTTGAGCCACGCCCGAGCGGAGCCTCCCAACATCAAGGGGAGGTGTTTCATAGCGACGTCGTCGTTGCCTCCTCCGATCTGCACGGCCACTCGGTAGTCTTCCAGCCACGTGTCCGGCTTCGACCCATCGGTGAATTTGCTTACTCCGACCGCCAGCCTGAAGTTCGGGGGGATCTCTGCAGCCCTGATGGCGCTGCAGAAGCACTCGGGCCCGGAGGCCGGCGCTCGGCTGCCGGAGGGCTCGTCTCCGCCTCGCTCGTCCCTGGATGCCCGGTTACGATCTACCCGGCCCTGCACAAGGATGGACCTTGCGTCGAAGCCCGGCCGCCGGGGATCCGGGGGGATCCTACGCTCGTCGTCTCGCAGGCGCCTGCTCACGTGCCGCGGAGGCGAGTGTGACCCACTCCCCGGAGGAGGGGCCGGTAGGCGCTCGACGGCGGTCGTTGCGTCCGTGTCGACGGTCGAGTGTGTCGTCGTTCCGACCCTGGTGCCGGTCATGCCGCGGACCACGTTCCTCACGCCTCAGGGGCGATCTTGGACTGTGGGCCGACCACACGGTGTCTGCAGCCACCGATCTGTTGTGAATCCTGTTGCGCGACTGAGAGACAGTCGCGTTTTGCTCTTCAGCCGTTCGGAGCAAAGCTCGGATCTGCTGAAGGCCTCTTCCAGCTTCCGACTGGGAGGGCTGAATCGACTCCGCGATACGGGCCATGGCTTCGAGGTTTTGGACTGGTGTGCGGAACACCCGAGTCTCACGCTGACATGACTGCCGCGGCCGTCGACTGGACTCGGGGGCCAGTCGGCGGGCCTGTTCGTCGAGTGAACTGTAATGCCCCGGATGTAATATTTTCCCTTTTGGGTATATAATATATCTCCGGCTTCATCTATTTCCATTCCGGGTTCTTTGTCTTTCGGGTTTCGTCGTTTTGTTGTGTGAGTGTGTGGCATTCATTCATATCATGTAGACATGTGCATTGCATTGCATTTGTGTTGTCGGTTGCATCCGGTTCCACGCGTTCCTTCCCGTTGTCCGTTTCGCGTCCCGGAGCTCCCTCACGTGTCCGTGACGTCCCGTAGGCCTACTTTGGTGTTTGGGCGTGTAACGTTACCGGTGTGCCGCGAGGTTGTTGTGTGTGTTGTTGTTTTGTTGTGTGCAACCCGCCTCTCAAATCTCGTCGCGTTTGGACTCCGTTGGCTATCCCATCCGTTATTCGTGTGGGTCCAAGGTGCCTTCACTTTGTGTCCCGGAAACACCCCTACTGCGGTCTTTTATCTTCTCCTAGGCCCTTTTAGACTACCCCCGCGATCGGATCCGTCGGATCGCGATCGGAGGGCTCCTAGCACACCTAAATCTCCCCTAACCCTAAAATCTGCTATATATTAGACCCTAGTCTAATTTTGGCATCTCTATCTTCTTCCTCCTTCTTCCCCTAATTTTTTTCTCAGATCTGACCAGCTCCCTAGAGCCAATTGGCAGCTCCTTCCTCCCGCAAAAATCGCACCGATCCGCAGATCGAGCCATCGAGCGCCAGCTCCTCTTTTCCCTTCGTTGACCCGAGCAGGTCAACGCTCCTGGATCGGAGGGCGATCCGATCTGGAGCCTCCCCAGGTCGCTCCCCTCGGTCGGGAGCCCAGGACCACTTCGCCTGAGGCCTCCCGCGGCTGGGCCCTCCCTCCAATCGATCCTGCGCCAGCCCAGCGGCCCGTACGCCGCGCCAGCGTGGACCACTTCAACGCCATCGCCTCCAGCCGCGTCGCGCCAGATCCCGGGCGAGTTTTCCCTCCTGCGCGCCTGGGCCGCTCCCCTCGCGGATCGCGGGCCACATCCGCTAGGCCGCCTCCTTTCGTCGCGGGCCGCCTCCGCCCGAACCAGCAGCTAGCCGAGGCGCCAGCCTCCTTCGCTCCGCCGCCACTCCGCCGGGGCCCGAGCAGGCCGAGGCCCGAGCACCTCCGCGCCGAGCCGTCGGGCGCTCAGGCTCCGACTCGCCAGGCCGGGCCTCCCCTCCAGTCGACCCAGGCCGCCGGCCCGGTCACCTCCTCCCACGTCGCTCACCAGGCCGCGCCAGATCTCAGCGCCGCCGCTGGGCCGGGTCCATCTCCACCCCAGGCCCGTGGACTCCCAGATCCAGATCTGGAGGTTTACCTCTTTTAAACCCTAGTCCCTGTTTTGCTTGATCTGTGATGCATATTTCAATCATGCATAACTTTTTGTGTGTTGCTCCGATTCGCGCATATAATATGTCCAGACGTTCGTGGGATCGTGCTCTACGTTTTATCTGTTCTTGTCATGCATGTTAGAAGTCATCTAGGTGCTTGTTTTGCTGTTGCAAGAGTGCATCATGATATAAACTGCTGCTATGTGATGTTTTTATGTCATCTTTGCCATGTGATAACTTTTAGCTCGTTTGTCCGAATGATGCAAATGACATGTCCACGTGTTCGTCTTGCCATGCTCTACATGTTGTATGTGCTAGGTAGCATGATAGATTTATTCTTGCCATGTTTATCATCGTTGCAAAGTGCCATGTGGCTGTGATGTTGTTTCACTTGTTATGAAATGCCATCTTGTTGAGCTCGTTGCTATCGTTGTGTTTATCTCCATGAAGCTTGCTTGTGTGTTTCGGGATCACCATCATGTGTACTTTGATGAGGTGCTTACCGCTTGCCATGTTTAGTTTCGAGGTGACTTACATGCTCGTTTAGATGCTATGATGATATTGCTGTTTTAGGACTTAGTGGTTTTTCACTAAGTCTGAAATCTGTAATGTTCCGATGCCATGTTCGTGTGATGTTCTAGGACAAACCATGTTAGTTTTGGAGTGGATCTTGTTTGTTCCTTGTAGTATATATTGTTGTCTTTCCATTCATGTCCTCACATGTCTATTTAAGTGGCTGTAGCATGTTTATCTTTTGCTCCAAAGTTTCAATAAAATTCTGCTGCCAGAATTTTATTGTCAAGTTCAATATGTCCAAGATCATTGCTATTGATCCGTGGCTCCGTTGGGGGTGCACCTTTGGACTTAGTTGCTGTAGTATATGTATAGTTTGTGTTCATGTCCTTTGCCATGATATTTGAGTGCTGTAGCCTAATTATTTTGTGCTCCGAAGTTGCTATGTTGCTGTAATTTTCAGCTTTCGCTCATTTCTTGTTTCGGGCATAACTTTTAGCCCGTAACTCCGATTTCAGCGAATCTTATATGTAACTTGATTGAATTTCTGTGTAGATTAATAATATCAGTTTGTTATCATGTTTTGAGGTGTTTTGCTTGAGTGATATTTTACGTGCTCCGTGTGCATCCTTAGTGCATCCATCATGCATTCATCTTTTTCGAGTGCGCATTGCATCTTGTTGATTGGTGCTTGGTGTGATTGTTTTGTTTAGAGCCGGAAGCAGAGTCCGAGTCCGAGTACGAGCACGAGGTTTCCAACGAGGTTGAGCACGAGGACCCTTCTTACGATCCGAACGACTTCTCTTCAGGCAAGATGACCGAACCCCGATAACATTACTATCTTTGCCTATTGCTAGTAGTTCCGCTCTATAGTTTTGCCTCGATGCCCATGATCTTCTTGTCAGCCTCCTACTTGTAAACCATTGCCATGTCTAACCAACCTACCTATGCAAACCGTTGCTTGGCTAAGTACGCTTCGCTCAGCCCTTCTTATAGCATTGCTAGTTGCAGGTGAAGATCAAAGATGCTTGCTTCATGTTGAAGTTTGGTTGGGTTATATCACACTATATAAATGCTTAAAATGAAATCATCTATATATTGGCAAGGGTGGAAGGCTAAGCCTTTTGCTTGGTGATTTGTTCCACTCATGCCGTTAGGAACCGTTTAAACCGGTGTTATGTTCCTTGATTATGTGTTCCTAACACGGTTGGGGTGTATGGGACCCCCTCGATAAACCGCTAAGTGCTAAGTCTTTTCCAGCAAGTCCCAACCTTGGTACTATTTGCCTAAACAACTAAAAACTTTCCGAGGGAGTAATTAACCCGAGGCTTAATTAATTCAACCCCCCTGGGCCAGTGCTCGACTTGAGTGTTGGTCCAAACCAGAGTCACTTGCGGATACTACCCAGTTCGCTGGGGTCTTCGTTATCTGTACGTAGCGCTCATTCGGACGTGTCCTGAGACCTAGATACGTGCGGCTACTATCAGGGTGTCGACACGCCGGGAGGATTTGTTGGATTAACCTTACCTTAGCTCGGTATATCTTGAGCACGGGATTCCGATGATACTCGGGTCTTCCCACTTTGGAGTTGCGACTCCGCGGATCGTGGGCTTGTAATGGGTCAAGTTGGAACACCCCTGCAGGGTTTGAACTTTCGAAAGCCGTGCCCGCGGTTATGTGGCAGATGGGAGCTTGTTAATATACGGTTGTAGATAACTTGACACAATGTTTCTAATACACTACCAGCGTGTGTTCCGTGATCGTCAATTTCCGAATAGGGATTCGGGAGTTGAACACAGAGGGGTTATGTTTGTTGAGCTTGTAGCTAGGATCACTTCGTGATCACTTCTCGTTCGAGGCTTTTCTCTTCTCGCTCTCACTCACGTAAGCTAGTTGCTAGTTGCTGCTGGAGACACTATTTCTTTTCTTCAGCCTTTCCTCTCCCAAAGGCTTAAATAGTCTTGTTACACGGAAACGGGATTGCTGAGTCCTCTGTGGCTCACAGTTACTTCACCACACCATATGCAGGTCCAGTTGTGAGCTATCCAGGTGATGGCACCGAGCTAGACTGGGAGTACGACGAGGAGCGTAGTCGGTACTACGTTCGATACCCGGATGATCAGTAGTGGAGACTCCTACTAGGATTCGATCCGCCTGTGGTTTATTTATCTAAGTTTGGTATCTTGACATTTGGCTTTTGCCCTTAGAGGGTTGTGTTATTCTTAATGTATGATGGTTGAGACTTGGATTGTAATTCTGTGACGTGGCGAGTGTAAGCCAACTATTTATGTTTACTATCCCCTCTTTTACATGAGTTGTGCAAATATTACCAAACTTGAGATCATTCTAGGATGGACTTATGCCTTTAAGTCGTGCCTCGACACGTAGGAGGTATAACTCCATCCTGGGCATTACAAGTTGGTATTCAGAGCCTTCTCCGACCTAGGAGCCCCCACTGTTTGATCGAATCGTTGATGGTCGAGTCTAGGCACACACTGAAAACTTTTGAGTCCTATATTATATCGGAGAGTAGGATTTCTTTGCTTCTCATCCCCTTTCTCTCTGGTGAGGACTCCTGACGACTACTCTTGTCTCTCCTATCTTCAAAAATTGCACCAAATTTTTTTAGGAATCCCGCGGGTATTCTGGGATTGTTTCGATGTTCTTGTGACAAGGATATTGTTCTCGATGCCTCCTGTTACCGAGGAGTTGAGCTTCGGGGTATTGTTGTCACAAACATATCGCGGCAGTACTAAATACTTAAGACGGCCGACATCGAAAATCTCCCCTATACGGCCAGTGGCAAGATAACCCCGACATCACCCAGTACTGGGGAGGTAGTTCGGGAGTATTGCCATAGCTTGTTATAGTGGATGCTTTTCGAAGGTCCGAGGTACACAGTTTCCGAGAAAGACTGGTTATGTGTTGAAGGATGGATACACCTGGATGTAGGTTTAGAGTTGATTGCGCGGTGCTTCCCGTGTATCCCCAACACCTGATTGTATAACTGGAATCTTTCGGAAATTTATAGGTGGGTTTATCCAGTAGATCGTAGGCATTCTTCCAACGGATGCAGGTTAGCGAGTTCGGGGTTCTACATTGAGTGAAGGGGTTATATGACCGATGTTACTATCAGGAGTTGCATCTTAAAGGTTCCTTGGCTATGCTTATCCGGGGATTGCAAAACCTTTTCGTAACGCGTTCATATGCTTTCAGCACAAAGATGTTAGAACGAAACTCATCTCTTGTGTTTGTTCCCGTATGTACCTTGTTGTTTTCTTATTTTATCCTTTTGTCCCCTATGTGGCTTCTCGTGAAGATTGATGTTATCATTTAACTGAGAATTTCATTCGTTCCTCTTGTTCGAATGATTTCATTCGTTCTTATTGTTCGAATGATTATTGTGAAGACTTGTTGCAATTCATTCCATTGATTCAGCTTATACCTTTTGTCAATCAATTGCTGATTCGTGGTCATCTCTTACAGGATGGCTCCGAAAAAGGTTCCCAACGCTAACCCAGAGGTGGAAGAGGTCCCAGATCATCCTCCTTCCCCTCCTCCTCCGCCTGAGGCTTGGAGAGCGATTATGCATACTACAGCTCAGAACACCCAGTTGATGATGCAGATGATGCAGCAGATGCAAGCTAATCAAGCTAATCAGGGTATTCCAGGGAACCAAGGCAACTTCTTCAACCAGCAGCACCATGCTACTCTCAACCAGTTCCTGGCCAACAATCCTAAAGCTTTCAGTTATTGTGTCGACCCTCTTGATGCTGAAGATTGGTTAACCGACATTAAGAAGCATTTTGAGTGCAGTAACGTAAGAGAAGATGATTATGTGAAGTTTGCAGCCTTCCAACTGAAAGATCAAGCAGCTGACTGGTGGCAGCAGTACAAAGACTCCAGGCCGGGTCAAGTGATCTCTTGGGAGAATTTCTGCAAGGACTTTCGCTCGCACCACATTCCAACAAGTGTCATTGAGGGTATGCGTGAGCAATTCCGCAACCTGAAGCAGGGCTCCATGACAGTCTATCAGTATAATGTCAAGTTCCAAAACCTCGCTCGTTATGCTAAGCAAGACATTCCTGATGCCAAGAGTAAAATCTACCAGTTCCGTGGAGGTCTCAAAGATGAACTTCAGCTTGCTCTCACTTTGTTTGAGCCCGATGAATTCGACAAGTTCTATAACATGGCTTTGAAACAAGAAGCAGCTCAGCTTAAGATGAAGGCTTCTAAGAAGAGAATTCGTGATGCCGTTCACTCTTCCTCATCGTCTCAGATGGTCTCGAAGCATCAGAAATTCTGGCTTCCTCCTCCTCCAGTGATTCGAGCTCCCTACAACAACTCCAACAACTCCAACTACAAGAACTCTAGTGGTCGTGGTTTCTCCCACCCACCCAACCCGAGCAACCAGTCGAAGAAGCAGTTTCAGTCTCAAGGCTCCAAGTCCAGTGGCTCTCATTTCCGTCCTCTCTTTGAAGTGGTGTGCAACAAGTGTGGCCAGAAGGGTCATTATGCCAACCGTTGTCCGAATCCGAAGCGTCTTCCACCTCCTCCACCTGTGAGTTCAGCTATTGTCAAGCATGATCCAAAGGCAGCAAGGGTCAATCTGATGAGTGCAGCCGAAGCGGAGAATTCTTCTGATGTCATTTTGGGTAACCTCTCAGTTAACTCTTTTCCAGCTAAAGTATTGTTTGATTCGGGTGCATCTTTGTCCTTCATTTCAAGACCTTTTGTTGCTAAGCATGAATTGGTTTCGGAGAGGATTCCTAGACCTTTGAAGATTATTTCTCCGGGTTTGCAAATGACTTCCAACACAGTTGCTCCGAATGTTTCTATTCGCATGGGTGATTATCCCTTTCTGGCTAATCCGGTGGTTCTTGGTAATTCTGATATTGACCTCATCCTCGGAATGGATTGGCTTTCTCAGCACGATGCTCACATTGATTGTGCTCAAAAGGAAGTCAAGTTGACTCATTCTGATGAAGATGTGATTATCTTCGCCTCCAGGGATAACACTATCAGGCTTTTCTCTCTCAATGATAAGGGCGAAATTAATGCCATATCTCAAATTCCGGTGGTGAACGAATATCAAGACGTCTTTCCTGAAGAACTTCCAGGCATGCCTCCACACCGTCAGGTGGAATTTATCATTGAACTCGAGCCAGGTACTGAGCCAGCATGCCGGCGTCCGTACAAGCTCTCTCCGGATGAATTGAAGGAATTGAAGAAGCAGCTTGATAAGCAGGAGAGTATGGGTCTCATAAGGCCTAGTACGTCTCCTTGGGGCTGTGGTGTCTTATTTGTCAAGAAGAAAGATGGCACGGAGCGTCTCTGTGTTGACTACCGGCCATTGAACAAGAAGACGATTAAGAACAAGTATCCGCTCCCCAACATCAACGAACTCTTTGAGCAGCTCAAAGGAGCTAAAGTGTTCTCTAAGCTTGACCTCCGAATGGGCTATCATCAAATTCGCATTCGCAAGGAAGACATTCCCAAGACGACCTTCAGAACGAGCTACGGTTCATACGAGTATACCGTCATGTCCTTCGGTCTCGCCAATGCTCCTCCTACCTTTTCGAGGATGATGCATTACATCTTCAACCCCTATACTGGCGAGTTTGTGCTTGTGTATCTGGATGATATTCTGGTGTTTTCCAAGAATGAAGAAGATCACGAAAAGCACTTACGTCTGGTTCTTGATCGACTCCGAGAGCATAAATTCTATGCCAAGTTCTCCAAGTGCGAGTTTTGGCTCGATAAGGTTTTGTACCTGAGCCACATCATCTCAGCTGACGGTATTGCGGTTAATCCCGAGAATGTTGAAGCAATTGTCAACTGGGAAGCTCCTCAGAACGTCAAGCAGCTCCGCAGTTTTCTGGGTCTTGCCAGCTATTGCAGAAGGTTTGTTGAGAACTTCTCCAAGATTGCCAAGCCTCTTTCCAACCTGCTTCAGAAGAATGTCAAATACTTTTGGTCTCCAGAGTGTGAAGTGGCATTCAAAACTCTCAAAGAAAAGCTTGTCTCTGCTCCAGTTCTGACTCCTCCAGACGAATCCAAGCCCTATGAAGTATTCTGTGATGCTTCTCTTCAAGGTCTTGGTGGTGTGCTTATGCAAGATAAGAGAATTGTGGCATACACTTCTCGTCAGCTCAAGCCAAGTGAGAAGAACTATCCCACACATGATCTCGAGCTAGCAGCTGTGGTACATGCTCTGATTACGTGGAGACATCTGTTGTTGGGCAGAAAGGTCGACATCTTCACTGATCACAAGAGCTTGAAGTACATCTTCACACAGCCGCATCTGAACCTCCGTCAGACTCGTTGGGTCGAAATGATCCAAGAGTATAATCCCAGCATTGAATACACTCCTGGCAAGGCGAATGTGATTGCAGATGCTTTGAGCAGAAAGGCATATTGCAACAGCCTTCTTATCAAGCCGTACCAGCCTGAGCTTTGTGAAGCTTTCAGGAAACTCAACCTCCAAGTTGTTCCGCAGGGTTTTCTTGCAAATCTCCAAATTGCTCCTACCTTGGAAGATCAAGTCCGTGAGGCCCAACTCAGTGATACCATGGTGAAGAAAGTGAAACATGGGATTGCAAAGGGCACTACAAAATATAAGTGCTTTCGTGTTGATGAGAGAGATACCTTGTTCTTCGAGGACAGACTCGTTGTTCCCAAAGGTGATCTCAGGAAGCTCATAATGGAAGAAGCTCATGATTATCTCCTTTCCATTCATCCCGGCTGTTCCAAGATGTATCAAGATCTCAAGCAGTCTTACTGGTGGACGCGCATGAAAAGGGAAATTGCCCAATTCGTGAATGAATGTGATATTTGCAGAAGAGTGAAAGCAGAACATCAACGTCCAGCCGGTCTTCTCCAACCTCTTCCTATCCCCGAGTGGAAGTTCGACCACATTGAAATGGACTTCGTCACTGGCTTTCCTAAATCCAAGCGAGGAAATGATGCTATCTTTGTGGTGATTGACAAGCTTACCAAAGTCGCTCACTTTCTTCCAGTCAAAGAATCAATCAATGCAGCTCAACTTGCAGAGCTGTACACTTCCAGAATTGTGTCCCTACATGGCATTCCTCAAGTTATATCCTCAGACCATGGAAGCTTGTTCACATCAAGGTTCTGGGACTCCTTTCAGTCCGCCATGGGCACTAAGATCAGGTTCAGCACTGCATTTCACCCTCAGACTAGTGGTGAAGTCGAGCGCGTGAATCAGATTCTAGAAGACATGCTCAGAGCCTGTGTCATCTCCTTTGGCATGAAATGGGAAGACTGCCTTCCATTTGCCGAGTTCTCTTACAACAACAGCTTTCAAGCAAGTGCAGGCAAAGCACCGTTTGAAATTCTCTATGGCAGAAATTGTCGTACCCCTCTCAACTGGTCTGAAACAGGCCAACGTCAACTTCTTGGCAATGACTTGATCTCAGAAGTCGAAGAAATGTGCAAAGTCATACGTGAGAATCTCAAGGCCGCTCAGTCGCGTCAAAAGAGCTACTATGACGGCAAGCATCGTGATTTGGCATTCAACATCAGTGATCATGTCTATCTCCGAGTTTCTCCGATGAAAGGCACCCAAAGATTCGGTATCAAAGGAAAACTTGCTCCTAGATACGTCGGGCCTTTCAAGATTCTTGGCAAAAGAGGCGATCTAGCCTATCAACTTGAGCTCCCTCCCAACTTCGCAAATGTTCATGATGTCTTCCATGTGTCTCAACTTCGCAAATGCTTCAAGGCACCTGAGCGCATGATTCCGTTTGAAGAGATTGACCTTCAACAAGACCTGTCCTACCGAGAGCATCCCGTTGCCATTCTCGAAGAAACCGAACGCAAGACCCGCAACAAGTGATCAAATTTCTGAAAGTCAAGTGGTCTCATCACACCGACCGAGAAGCTACCTGGGAACGAGAAGATCATCTTCGTTCCGAGTACCCTTCCTTTTTCCAGTCCTAGATCTCGGGACGAGATCTTTTTGTAGTAGAGGAGAGTTTGTAATGCCCCGGATGTAATATTTTCCCTTTTGGGTATATAATATATCTCCGGCTTCATCTATTTCCATTCCGGGTTCTTTGTCTTTCGGGTTTCGTCGTTTTGTTGTGTGAGTGTGTGGCATTCATTCATATCATGTAGACATGTGCATTGCATTGCATTTGTGTTGTCGGTTGCATCCGGTTCCACGCGTTTCTTCCCGTTGTCCGTTTCGCGTTCCGGAGCTCCCTCACGTGTCCGTGACGTCCCGTAGGCCTACTTTGGTGTTTGGGCGTGTAACGTTACCGGTGTGCCGCGAGATTGTTGTGTGTGTGTTGTTGTTTTGTTGTGTGCAACCCGCCTCTCAAATCTCGTCGCGTTTGGACTCCGTTGGCTATCCCATCCGTTATTCGTGTGGGTCCAAGGTGCCTTCACTTTGTGTCCCGGAAACACCCCTACTGCGGTCTTTTATCTTCTCCTAGGCCCTTTTAGACTACCCCCACGATCGGATCCGTCGGATCGCGATCAGAGGGCTCCTAGCACACCTAAATCTCCCCTAACCCTAAAATCTGCTATATATTAGACCCTAGTCTAATTTTGGCATCTCTATCTTCTTCCTCCTTCTTCCCCTAATTTTTTTCTCAGATCTGACCAGCTCCCTAGAGCCAATTGGCAGCTCCTTCCTCCCGCAAAAATCGCACCGATCCGCAGATCGAGCCATCGAGCGCCAGCTCCTCTTTTCCCTTCGTCGACCCGAGCAGGTCAACGCTCCTGGATCGGAGGGCGATCCGATCTGGAGCCTCCCCAGGTCGCTCCCCTCGATCGGGAGCCCAGGACCACTTCGCCTGAGGCCTCCCGCGGCTGGGCCCTCCCTCCAATCGATCCTGCGCCAGCCCAGCGGCCCGTACGCCGCGCCAGCGTGGCCCACTTCAACGCCATCGCCTCCAGCCACGTCGCGCCAGATCCCGAGCGAGTTTTCCCTCCTGCGCGCCTGGGCCGCTCCCCTCGCGGATCGCGGGCCACATCCGCCAGGCCGCCTCCTTTCGTCGCGGGCCGCCTCCGCCCGAACCAGCAGCTAGCCGAGGTGCCAGCCTCCTTCGCTCCGCCGCCACTCCGCCGGGGCCCGAGCAGGCCGAGGCCCGAGCACCTCCGCGCCGAGCCGTCGGGCGCTCAGGCTCCGACTCGCCAGGCCGGGCCTCCCCTCCAGTCGACCCAGGCCGCCGGCCCGGTCACCTCCTCCCACGTCGCTCACCAGGCCGCGCCAGATCTCAGCGCCGCCGCTGGGCCGGGTCCATATCCACCCCGGGCCCGTGGACTCTCAGATCCAGATCTGGAGGTTTACCTCTTTTAAACCCTAGTCCCTGTTTTGCTTGATCTGTGATGCATATTTCAATCATGCATAACTTTTTGTGTGTTGCTCCGATTCGCACATTTAATATGTCCAGACGTTTGTGGGATCGTGCTCTACGTTTTATCTGTTCTTGTCATGCATGTTAGAAGTCATCTAGGTGCTTGTTTTGCTGTTGCAAAAGTGCATCATGATATAAACTGCTGCTATGTGATGTTTTTATGTCTTCTTTGCCATGTGATAACTTTTAGCTCGTTTGTCCGAATGATGCAAATGACATGTCCACGTGTTCGTCTTGCCATGCTCTACATGTTGTATGTGCTAGGTAGCATGATAGATTTATTCTTGCCATGTTTATCATCGTTGCAAAGTGCCATGTGGCTGTGATGTTGTTTCACTTGTTATGAAATGCCATCTTGTTGAGCTCGTTGCTGTCGTTGTGTTTATCTCCATGAAGCTTGCTTGTGTGTTTCGGGATCACCATCATGTGTACTTTGATGAGGTGCTTACCGCTTGCCATGTTTAGTTTCGAGGTGACTTAAACATGCTCGTTTAGATGCTATGATGATATTGCTGTTTTAGGACTTAGTGGTTTTTCACTAAGTCTGAAATCTGTAATGTTCCGATGCCATGTTCGTGTGATGTTCTAGGACAAACCATGTTAGTTTTGGAGTGGATCTTGTTTGTTCCTTGTAGTATATATTGTTGTCTTTCCATTCATGTCCTCACATGTCTATTTAAGTGGATGTAGCATGTTTATCTTTTGCTCCAAAGTTTCAATAAAATTCTGCTGCCAGAATTTTATTGTCAAGTTCAATATGTCCAAGATCATTGCTATTGATCCGTGGCACCGTTGGGGGTGCACCTTTGGACTTAGTTGCTGTAGTATATGTCTAGTTTGTGTTCATGTCCTTTGCCATGATATTTGAGTGCTGTAGCTAAATTATTTTGTGCTCCGAAGTTGCTATGTTGCTGTAATTTTCAGCTTTCGCTCATTTCTTGTTTCAGACATAACTTTTAGCCCGTAACTCCGATTTCTGCGAATCTTATATGTAACTTAACTAAATTTCTGTGTAGATTAATAATATCAGTTTGTTATCATGTTTTGAGGTGTTTTGCTTGAGTGATATTTTACGTGCTCCGTGTGCATCCTTAGTGCATCCATCATGCATTCATCTTTTTCGAGTGCGCATTGCATCTTGTTGATTGGTGCTTGGTGTGATTGTTTTGTTTAGAGCCGGAAGCAGAGTCCGAGTTCGAGTACGAGCACGAGGTTTCCAACGAGGTTGAGCACGAGGACCCTTCTGACGATCCGAACGACTTCTCTTCAGGCAAAATGACCGAACCCCGATAACATTACTATCTTTGCCTATTGCTAGTAGTTCCGCTCTATAGTTTTGCCTCGATGCCCATGATCTTCTTGTCATCCTCCTACTTGTAAACCATTTCCATGTCTAACCAACCTACCTATGCAAACCGTTGCTTGGCTAAGTACGCTTCGCTCAGCCCTTCTTATAGCATTGCTAGTTGCAGGTGAAGATCGAAGATGCTTGCTTCATGTTGAAGTTTGGTTGGGTTATATCACACTATATAAATGCTTAAAATGAAATCATCTATATATTGGCAAGGGTGGAAGGCTAAGCCTTTTGCTTGGTGATTTGTTCCACTCATGCCGTTAGGAACCGTTTAAACCGGTGTTATGTTCCTTGATTATGCGTTCCTAACACGGTTGGGGTGTATGGGACCCCCTCGATAAACCGCTAAGTGCTAAGTCTTTTCCAGCAAGTCCCAACCTTGGTGCTATTTGCCTAAACAACTAAAAACTTTCCGAGGGAGTAATTAACCCGAGGCTTAATTAATTCAACCCCCCTGGGCCAGTGCTCGACTTGAGTGTTGGTCCAAACCAGAGTCACTTGCGGATACTACCCAGTTCGCTGGGGTCTTCGGTATCTGTACGTAGCGCTCATCCGGACGTGTCCTGAGACCTAGATACGCGCGGCTACTATCAGGGTGTCGACACGCCGGGAGGATTTGCTGGATTAGCCTTACCTTAGCTGGGTATATCTTGAGCACGGGATTCCGAGGATACTCGGGTCTTCCCACTTTGGAGTTGCGACTCCGCGGATCGTGGGCTTGTAATGGGTCAAGTTGGAACACCCCTGCAGGGTTTGAACTTTCGAAAGCCGTGCCCGCGGTTATGTGGCAGATGGGAGCTTGTTAATATCCGGTTGTAGATAACTTGACAGAATGTTTCTAATACACTACCAGCGTGTGTTCCGTGATCGTCAATTTCCGAATAGGGATTCGGGAGTTGAACACGGAGGGGTTATGTTTGTTGAGCTTGTAGCTAGGATCACTTCGTGATCACTTCTCGTTCGAGGCTTTTCTCTTCTCGCTCTCACTCACGTAAGCTAGTTGCTAGTTGCTGCTGCAGACACTATTTCTTTTCTTCAACCTTTCCTCTCCCAAAGGCTTAAATAGTCTTGTTACCCGGAAACGGGATTGCTGAGTCCTCTGTGGCTCACAGTTACTTCACCACACCAGATGCAGGTCCAGTTGTGAGCTATCCAGGTGATGGCACCGAGCTAGACTGGGAGTACGACGAGGAGCATAGTCGGTACTATGTTCGATACCCGGATGATCAGTAGTGGAGACTCCTACTAGGATTCGATCCGCCTGTGGTTAAGTTTGGTATCTTGACATTTGGCTTTTGCCCTTAGAGGGTTGTGTTATTCTTAATGTATGATGATTGAGACTTGGATTGTAATTCTGTGACGTGGCGAGTGTAAGCCAACTATTTATGTTTACTATCCCCTCTTTTACATGAGTTGTGCAAAGATTACCAAACTTGAGATCATTCTAGGATGGACTTATGCCTTTAAGTCGTGCCTCGACACGTAGGAGGTATAACTCCATCCTGGGCATTACATGAACGTTGGATGTTTTCCAAGCGCGCGCGCTCGGCCAAGGTGGCCACACGCGTGGCTTCGAGGGCCAAAGCTTCTGGGGAATCTCCCACGATGGGGGTGAAGAGCGCATCTCCGTTGCGGCGACAGAGCTCAGCTCTTTGCTCGGAGGTGAGGGGCTGAGGGATGTAACCGTCGTTGTCGTGCGCCCGATAGCCACCGCTGTCGCCGTTCTCCCCGCGAGGAAAACCTGGCGGGCTACGGCGCGGATCGACCATGAGGATTTCCGTCATGGGGTCGCTGCTTCCGCACTCGGAAACGGAATCTTCGAGCCCGGTCGACTGATCGGCCGGCCCGTAAAGGAAACCGTCGGGCTCAATTGCCGTGACTTGCGGGGTGGCCGTTTGACGAGCCACCGCGTGCTTTACCCACCGCTGGAGCCGTGAACGACCGGATCGCTTACGGCGGTGTCTAGCGGGGGTGGTGGACGATGAGTACCGGGTCGACGGCTGCTGAAGGAGGACGCCGCCGGCTCCGGAGCGAAAGTGAGTGGCTCCGCGGGCGGGAAGGGCCTCAACGTCGAGCGGGGCTTCCTGAAGCCACGCGGAGTCGTCGGCGACGAAGACCAGTGTGCCGAGCCGGATCTCGTGGCCCGACGCCAAAGCGCCGCCTGACACCATGATGAAAGCGGTCGGGGAATAGAATGCAACTTCACCAAACGTCGCTAAGACGCCTTGCCCCACGGTGGGCGCCAACTGTCGTGGTTCTAAGTCTGACAGTGAGGGTGGGGGGTACGAATGGAGAGGCAAGGTTCTAGCTATGGCGAGGTTGTACACAGAGTGTTTAGCGAGTTCAGGCCCTTCTCGGAGGAAGTAAAAGCCCTACGTCTCGATGCCCGGGGGCTTGGTCGACTGATGTGTGTATGTATGTGTTACAGAGGTGCGAACCCTTGTTCTGAAGGGGGGGGTGGCTTATATAGTATGCCAAGACCCCAGCCATGCTCCACGTTACCAAGGGCTTAAAGATACATTAAGGCAGGCGTTACTGATAACGCCTGCAGTAAAGGGTAGTTAAGGGGTTTACTACAGTGAGTAAATATAGGACTGTTGCTGTTCTGAGAGGCGCTTAGTCTTCGGAGGTCGAGTGCCTGATCCAGTCGAGTTGAGTTGAGTCGTCCTGGGTACATGAGTCAGTCGAGTGAAGTGTCACCTTGGACCGTCTCAGTCGACTGTCTCCACTGTTATGGGTCTTGTCTTTTGATCTCCTAGGATAGTGACCTTGGGTGGGGCCCTTTGGTCAGGCCTATGACCCTACCCTAGGTCTGTAACCTCGTCATGTTTAGATTACTAAAATAGTGACCTAAACGCTCTTATATTAATTTACTGAGGGAGTATTCTATATTGTACGGAAGATGTGTCAATTAATTCTGGTCGGAGAAAGTATGTTTTATAGAGGAACAGTCACTGCACACTTGTCCCAGAAGATAGCAGCTCTGTGTTTGAGAGCAATCACTTTTCAAAAAAATGTATTTTAAGCATGTTTTGAAATGTCAAAAAATATAACAGAAAATTTTATGCATACATGTTCGCAAATGGGTGTGCGCGGCACAAAGTTTTGTGAAAAATGTCTTTTTGATTTGCCTACGTAAAAAAGACAAATTCCAGTGCTTCTAAATAGCGTTTCACGACATATTTTTTTGTCTTTTTTGCACAGGCCACAAAAAAAGTTATTTTTCCGTGAAACTTCATGCACACACATAGAACATGAAGACGTATCCGTGCAACCTTTTTTAGATTTTTTTGACATTTAAAAATATGTTTTTCAAAGTGGGTTCATATGTATCCGGGTTCATCCATGCACTTCCCCACGGTGTTCGTCTCTTCGTTGTCGCAGACCGAGTAGCTAGAATTAGAAGAATCAATTGAAAGCGGTAATAACTTGCTTAACCAGAAAGCGTGCATGGCATGAATAGTGAGGGACAGGTTCTTCAGTCGCCTCTCATCCCATCGCCGGATGGATGCTCTTCAAACAAGACGTACTGAGATTAGCAGCAGCTGTTGAGTACGTCCCAGTAACAGTTAATTAGCGCATGGGGCTTGTAACTTAATAACGCAATCTCTTTTTTTTTAAAGAATGGCACAAAAGTTGACGGGCGCATCCATAGTGCTAGCCAAACGTGAGGCTGCGTGGCCTGGAATCCGCATGGCGATCTTCTGAAAGCCACACGTCCGGCAAGGATATACCGCACAGCGCGGTGCCAAAATCCGGCGAGATATCGTGCGTGTCAGACGAGACGAGGCCGAAACCCCGGCCACATGCTGCTGGGCTGCGGACAGCGCCGGGCACATGCGCCTGACCGGGAGCGCATGCATGGGCTAGAGACCAGACGATCCTCCTCCATCTTCGGCTCTCCCCAACCACGCAGACGCCGATGCGATGTGACCGTGTGCATGTGAGCCTGCGTAACGCCCGTAACTGTTATGGTGCAGCAATGCGTATGGTGTACATTTTTTAGTACTAGATTGGCAGCGGCAACAGTGTTGGCCAAATCGATGCGTTTCACGATGATCATACTGGCGCGCCACATGGTCGCAGGGAGCCGAAATGGGCAGACGATGCCTCGGACGAAATTGCACAAACCACATATTTTTGGTGCTAGTTTTGCTCATATATAACACTCACCTTGTAGGTTTGTTGTACAAAACACCATATTTTGGGGCAATTCGTTGCAGCTAGGTCTAAACCACCATTTAAGTGTGTTGACATGATTCCTGACAAGTGGGTCCGGTTTGTAAGTGAATCGATGACCAAAAAAAAGTCCGATCAACAGCCTACTAGAATTGTCAATATCTCAAAATTCTTTGCTCCAATCGAGTTGGATTTTTTCTAGAATATTAGTGAGTGCACATATGTTTTTTTTTCGCATTTTCTGAAAATGTTAAATCTGAACAAAAATGTAGAATGAACCAACTAACATTGCAAAACCGCCCAGTATTTGAATGTTAAAACCTCACGGCGGTAATATTTTGATGTGTGCGACTTGATGATGTCTGTAATGGTCACATGACAACCTCATGACGACAATTTTTTGGTGCATGAGACTTGATGGTGATGATGTCAATAATGGCTTTATCGCAACCACTTGTGACGCTAAAGCCTAACAGCGACAGTATCTCCCATATCTTGGTGCTACTGATTTTAATTTATGAATAGTGTGCCTATTTATGAATCGCTTTAGATATGTATAACAATCTTATGTTTTTCACATGAAAGTATGTGGTATGCTAAGCTAGATGTAACCAATAATGAATCTGGAAAGTTTCATTTAGTTTTGATCACATTATAATGAGATACTCGCAGTTCACATTGGCTCATACATTTTTTAAACTCAAAATTCAAAAAATTCAATAAAACCAGAACAATCCTGTAAATCATACATGTATCCAATACTGTTATGGGAAAAAGGCAGCTCATTTGGATAAACAGTTTGTGAGATATTTGCAATGTTAGATGACACGTTGATTTATTTATTTTGTTCAAATTTTAGATTAAAAAAATCATACATGGACTCACTAATATTCTGGAAAAGATTAGCTCAATTGAAACAAAGAATTATGAGATATCGACATTTCTAGTTGGGTGCTGATGCAACATGTTTTTTTTTTGGTAGTGCACTTACAAACTGGACGCACTTGTCAAAAATCATGTCAACACACCCAAATGGTGGATTAGACCTAGCTGCAACAAATTACACTGGACCCACTTGTTGTCAAAAATCATGTCAACACACCCAAATGGTGGATTAGACCTAGCTGCAACAAATTACACTGGACCCACTTGTCAAAAATCATGTCAACAAACTCAAATGGTGGATTAGACCTAGTTGTAACAAATTACTCCAACATGTGTTGTTTTATGCGACAAACCCGTATAATAGGTGTTCTGTGCAACACTAGCACCAAAAATAGATGGTTTGTGCAATTTCCTCCGGTGTCTCGTGATCCACACTTCCGTACTGGATTCAGTGAAGTCACGGGACCCCGGCTGTACGTGCATGTGGGAGTAGGATGAATGACCACCATAGGAAATATGTGGCTCAAAATGTGGATAATAACTTATATAGGGAAAATAATAAATGTTAAATGGAAGAACAAAGCCCCATCCCCTTCACACAGCTCAGATTATTTGATCCAGGCCAACTGGACGATGACGAAACCAACTCCCAACATTTCTGTGCCTCATCAACATCAAGGAAAAAAACTCCCAACATTTCCAACATCCTATAAAACCACCCACCCCACCCTCCATGACAAGCCATCTCCATTCCATTCCACCAACTCATCCTCCCCCGCACCATTAACCCACCATCGACCAGCAGCGCAGCAGGCCAGCAGAAGCTCGCCCCTCAACCTCCCATGGCGAAATGCAGCAAGATCCGCGACATCGTGTGGCTCCGGCAGACGCTGCGGAGGTGGCGGTCCCGCGCCGCGGCGCGCGTGGCCGAGGGCGGCGCGGCGTCCGTGACGGTGCCGGCGGGGCACGTGGCGGTGTGCGTGGGCGGCGCGTCCCGGCGGTTCGTGGTGCGGGCGGCGCACCTGAACCACCCCGTGTTCCTGGAGCTGCTCCTGCAGGCGGAGGAGGAGTACGGGTTCCGGACCGGCGCGTGCGGCCCCATCGCGCTCCCCTGCGACGAGGACCGCTTCCGGGACGTCCTCCGCCGCGTCTCCTCCGAGGACCGCCGCGTCTCCTCCGAGGACCGCCGCGGCTGTTCGTTCGGCTGCCGCGCGCCGGCCGCCAGCACCCGGGACGTCGCGACGCGGCCGCTGCTGCGGCGGGCGGCGGCGGAGGAGCTCGTGTGGTGACGGGTCAATGGAAGCAACACGCATAGGCCATTCGGTGTACGTGCTCTGTTCTCAGGCAAGCTGGCCGTGGCGATTTGCGGCGGCAGCGGCGGCTGGTCTTCCGGACGCGGGAATGGCGCGAGCATGCCGTGGCCGAGGAGACTGCGCCCGCCCGCCCGCCCGCGCGCACAGCGAGCGCCTTACTATCTTATTGAAGGGCGTGGTCCAGTGGCCGGCGGCGCCCCGAATTGCGAATCGGAGACGGCGCCGCGCTTGAGCAACTGAGGCAGGCCGGCCGGCGTGTGGCTAGCAAATAGTGCTAACTCTGCTTGACTGCAGTTAATGATTAGTTTAATGCAAGATGACCATTTGCTGGGATAAAAAAATCATATTTTTCATGTTATACGAGATGCGTCTGGACACGGGGGCACACGTTGACAAGTCGCCCCTCATTTCTTCGCGTAATCGACCATCCTCGAAGGATGTGTCTAGGTCTCAGTCGACTGAGACTTAATTAAGTCTTAATCAAATGATATAGAATATGGGAAGAAAAATAAAAAACTGAAACGATTTTTTTGTACGAATCTCAATGCAAGATCAATGAAATAGAACCCCGACTGAGACATAACGAAGTCTAAGTCGACTGAGACTTAGCAAAACTGATCCTCAAATATTCATGCAACGTGATTTATGTAGATGCAATTTAAACATAGCAATAGCAAGATTCATCATCACCTAGATACAACCGGACACAAAATATTCATCACCTAGATACGATAAACGATAGATTAACCTTGATAGATAGATACTTGCAGAGGAGGAGGCCGCCCGATTTCATCACTTCTTCGCCAGCCGCTTCCCCTTGGGGTTTCCGGAGCGGAGGTTGTAGTACGTGTCGTAGGCATATGTTGTCGGAAGGGCATTGTCGTCGGACGTGGTTCCGATGTCCGAGGAGGAGGTGGAGAAGGACGAGCGCAAGCAACTTTGGTGCAGATCTGCAGGACCCGCAGCGGACCAGCTGGAAGCGTCCCGCACCACCATGTGCCTTACACTATGATAGGCCCGCGAATGCGACTCCCGTAGCCATGGCCGCATGCTCAACGATGGGGGCATGAGCACCCAGTGCCGCCCAGGAGGAGCAGGGCTAGAGGTACTGGGTGCCAACGGTCTACCCGCCGCCTGACCGGGGAGGGCGCGGACGACGACATGCGTACCGACATGGAGTTGCAGCTACCCCTTCAGGCCATCGCGAAGGCCGCAGAACTCGAGCGAAAACGCACCTGAGGCGTTCGCTCAGTGTGAATACGCCATCGACGATCACCGTATTGCAGCCACCCTCGTGAAGTTGCCCGACTTGAACGATGCCGCTGAGAAGGCGGGGAATGAAGTACACGCCAGTGAGCACGCAGTCCCCACAGGTGCAATCAGTGAAGAGGACAAACCCGTGGCCAGGGATCGCGACTATGGACCCATCGCCAAATTTCACCATGCCGGGGACGTGTCGGCCGAGTTCGTTGATGCGTCCCGGCATATGGTTGGACTTGTACGCGCCAGTTTCCAGGTACCACGTAGAGTCGTACTCCTCCCCTACCCCGCTGCCCCCAAGATGCACCACCGCGTGCTCCTCGACGAGATCGACGTAGATTTCGGTAATGTCGTGGTTATCAGTGAGCGCACACACTGATACATCTCCAACGTATCTACTTTTCCAAGCCCTTTTGCCCTTGTTTTGGACTCTAACTTGCATGATTTGAATGGAACTAACCCGGACTGACGCTGTTTTCAGCAGAACTGCCATGGTGTTGTTTTTGTGCAGAATAAAAAGTTCTCGGAATCGCCTGAAAATCAACGGAGAATTATTTCAGAAAATATAAAAAATATCTGCAAGAAGATCTTCACCGGGGGGCCCACACCCGATCCTCGAGGGTGGGGGCGCACCCCCCTTCCCAGGGCGCGCCCCCTGGCTCGAGGGCCCCCCGATGCTCCATCGACGTACCCCCAGATCCTATATCTCCCGTTTCGGGGAGAAAAAAAATAAGAGAGAAGGAATTATCGCGTTTCACGAGACGGAGCCGCCGCCAAGCCCTAATCTCTCTCGGTAGGGCTGATCTGGAGTCCGTTCGGGGCTCTGAAGAGTGGAGATCGTCGCCATCGTCATCATCAACCTTCCTCCATCACCAATTCCATGATGCTCACCGCCGTGTGTGAGTAATTCCATCGTAGGCTTGCTGGACGGTGATGGGTTGGCTGGGATCTATCATGTAATCGAGTTAGTTTTGTTAGGGTTTGATCCCTAGTATCCACTATGTTCTGAGATTGATGTTGCTATGACTTTGTTATGCTTAATGCTTGTCACTAGGGCCCGAGTGCCATGAGTTCAGATCTGAACCTATTATGTTTTCATGAATATATGTGTGTTCTTGGCCCTATCTTGCAAGTCTATAGTCACCTACTATGTGTTATGATCCGGCAACCCCGAAGTGACAATAATCGGGACCACTCCCGGTGGTGACCATAGTTTGAGGAGTTCATGTATTCACTATGTGTTAATGCTTTGGTCCGGTACTCTATTAAAAGGAGGCCTTAATATCCCTTAGTTTCCAATAGGACCCCACTGCCACGGGAGGGTAGGACAAAAGATGTCATGCAATTTCTTTTCCATAAGCACGTATGACTATATTCGGAATACATGCCTACATTGCATTGATGAACTGGAGCTAGTTCTGTGTCACCCTAGGTTATAACTTCTACCCGATGAATAGCATCCGACATAATTTCCCATCACCGATCCAATGCCTACGAGCTTTACCTATATTGCTTGTCGCTTATTTACTTTTCCGTTGCTACTATCACAAAACCCACAAAAATACTATCGTTACTTTTATTGCTGCTACCGCCACTATCATATTACCTTGCTACTAAACTATCTTGTTGCAGATACTAAGTTTCCAGGTGTGGTTGAATTGACAACTCAGCTGCTAATACTTAAGAGTATTCTTTGGCTCCCCTTGTGTCGAATCAATAAATTTGGGTTGATTACTTTACCCTCGAAAACTGTTGGGATCCTCTACACTTGTGGGTTATCAATACTATTTTCTGGCGCCGTTGCCGGGGAGCATAACTCTATTCTTTAAGTCACTTGGGATTTATATCTGTTGATCACTATGAAGAATTTGAGGGACTCAAAAACCAAGATCTTACCCTCAACTACGAGGGGAGGTAAGGAACTGCCATCTAGCTCTGCACTTGATTCTCCTTCTGTTATGAGTAAACTTGCAACACCTACTCCTATTATTGAATCTGATATGTCGTATGTTCTTGATGATGCTACTTCTGCTATGTATGATGAAACTACCTCTATGCCTGATACTGTGCCACTAGGTGAATTTTTAGATGAACAAATTGCTAAGGTTAGGGAGAGTGCAAATGTTGATGATATTTATGAAAGTGATGATGAAACTGCTCCCAATAGATATGAATTGCCCGTTGTGCCTGAGGGTTATGTTATGGATGAAGAAACTGCTAGAGACTTTCTCGCTTGCAATGATAGATACGATCTTAAGAAATTATTAGCTAAGCTGAAAGAAAAGTCCATGAATGCTAGAATGAAACATGACCATGCTTTTGCTACTTCACCTATCTGTGTTACTGATAAGGATTATGAATTCTCTGTTGATCCTGAGTTAATTTCTTTGGTTAAATCTGATCCTTTCCATGGCTATGAGTCTGAAACTGTTGTGGCACATCTTACCAAGTTGAATGATATAGCCACCTTGTTTACCAATGATGAAAATATTCGCTACTACTATATCCTTAAGTTGTTTCCGTTCTCGTTAAAGGGTGATGCTAAGACTTGGTTTAATTCTCTTGATCCTGATTGTGTGAGTAGTCCCCAGGATATGATGTATTACTTTTTTGCTAAATATTTTTCCGCTCATAAGAAACAAGCTGCCTTACGTGAAATATATAACTTCTCTCAAACTGAAGAAGAGAGTCTCCCACAAGCTTGGGGGAGGCTTCTCCAGTTACTTAATGCTTTGCCTGATCATCCTCTTGAGATGCATGATATACTTGATGCCTTTTATAATGGACTAACTGATGCTTCCAGAGACCACCTGGATAGTTGTGCTAGTTGTGTTTTCAGGGAAAGAACAGTTGAACAAGCTGAATTACTATTGAATAATATGCTGGCCAATGAAAATAATTGGACACTTCCTGAACCAGCCCCTAAGCCAACTCCGAAGAAAAGAGGTGTTCTATTTCTCAGTCCTGAAGATATGCAAGAGGCAAAGAAATCTATGAAAGAAAAAGGTATTAAAGCTGAAGATGTTAAGAATTTACCGCCTATTGAATAAATACATGGTCTTGATAACCCGACATAGGTAGTAAAGGTAAATTCTCTTTATAGATTTGATGAAGGTGATATTCCTCGTTATAAGTCTGCTAGCCAATGCTTAGATGAGTTTGACAATTTCATTGTGAAACAAGAAAACTTCAATGCTTATGTTGGTAGACAATTACAACAGCATGCTTATACGATTGAACGCTTGAGTGATTATCTGTTTAGTGCTAAAAGTGAACTGAAACTTATTAGTAAACATGCTTTTATGGTCACCACTCAAGTAGAACAAGTACTTAAGGCTCAGAATGATTTGCTCAATGAATTAAATAGTAAGAATAATGATAATGCCATTAGAGTTGTGACTAGAGGTGGTAGAATGACTCAGGAACCTCTGTACCCTGAAGGCCACCCTAAGAGAATTGAGCAAGATTCTCAGAGAGCTAATTTAGATGCACCTAGTTCTTCTAAGAAGAAGAAAAAGAAAAATGATAGGACTTTGCATGCCTATAGTGAACCTGTAGCTTACCCACCTGAGAATCCCAATGATATATATGTTTCTGATGCTGAGACACTATCTGGTAATGAACATGAACCTAGTGATAATGTTAATGATGATGTTCATGTTGATGCTCAACCTAGCAATGATAATGATATAGAGATTGCACCTGCTGTTGATCTTGATAACCCACAATCAAAGAATCAACGTTGTGATAAGAGAGACTTTGTTGCTAGGAAGCACGGTAGGGAAAGAGAACCATGGGTTCAGAAAACCATGCCTTTTCCTCCGAAACCATCCAAGAAAAAGGATGATGAGGATTTTGAGCGCTTTGCGGAAATGATTAGACCTATCTTTTTGCGTATGCGTTTAACTGATGTGCTTCAAAACAAATACTTATGCCAAGTATATGAAAGATATTATTACCAACAAAAGAAAGATACCTGAAGTAGAAATCTCCACCATGCTTGCCAATTACACTTTTGAGGGTGGAATGCCTAAGAAATTAGGAGATCCAGGAGTACCTACTATACCTTGCTCCATTAAGAGAAACTATGTTAAAACTGCTTTGTGTGATCTTGGAGCTCGTGTTAGTGTTATGCCGCTCTCTTTATATCGTAGACTTGACTTGAGTAAGTTGACACCTACTAAAATATCTTTGCAAATGGCCGACAAATCAACTACTATACCTGTCGGTATTTGTGAGGATGTGCATGTTGTAGTTGCAAATGTTACTATTCTAACGGACTTTGTTATACTTGATATTCCCGAGGACGATAGTATGTCTATTATTCCTGGAAGACCTTTTTTGAATACTGCAGGGGCTGTTATTGATTGCAACAAAGTAAATGTCACTTTTCATGTCAATGATAGTGAGCATACGGTACACTTTCCAAGGAAACAACCTCAGGTCCATAGTATCAACTATATTGGAAAAACTTCAACTATTACTATTGGAGGTTTTGAGTTTCCTATTCCTACTATCAAGAAGGCATATGACATTCTTATTGTCGAGGACATACATATCCCCATTGAGGTAACATAGTGTTATTTGAAAATTCTCCGGTTTCATGTTACTCGGAAAGAGTTTATTAACAAAACCTGATCAACCTTGTTAATGGATTCCTTTTGATGAACATGGGATAGGTGAATCTAGATGGCACAAACCTTCTGTACCCTCCTTTTACTTTCTGTTAATTAGGTTAAATAAAACAAAAATAACATTGTCTGTCTGTTTCCAGACTTATCCGTGCAATAAAAAATATCTCGAAAATAAAAGTTCTCCAAATGCCATGAAAATGAAATATGATTTTTTCCAGAATATTTAGAAAAATATGGCACTGAACACACAGCGAGGGGAGCCAGCATGTGGCATCGAGGGCACAGGGCGCGCCCCCTGCCCAGGGCGTGCCCCTGCCTCGAGGGCCCCACGTGGCCCCCCTCCACTTATCCTTTCACCCATGCTCTTCTTCTTCCTCCCAAAAAAATCCCCAACCAGCTCAAACCTGAGTTCTAGCTCATTTTGCTGCCATTTTTTGATCTCCTTGCTCAAAGCACCATTCACCAAACTGTTTGGGGAGATTGTTCCTTGGTATGTGACTCCTCCATTGGTCCAATTAGTTTTTGTTCTAGTGCTTTATTTGTTGCAAATTTATGCTGCTGTGGTGACCTTGTTCTTGAGCTTGCATGTCAAATTTTCTTGGTCCCAAGTAGTTCTAATGCATAATATAGCCTCTAGGCACTTATAGGAGTTGTTGCTATCAATCTTGTTGAGTTTGGTTAACTTTTATTGAAGTTACTAAAAATTTCAGAAATTTTCAGAAAAGGAAAAATGCTGAAAAGATTATTGAGGTGCTCCTCCAGCAAAAGCTCAGAGGAGAAGAAGAAAGAGGAAAAATAAGAAACCCAAGTATAATCTTCCTCATATGGCGGAAGTTCGACCATGCGAATGGCCTTGTAATAATTTCATGATGTCCGCCGGTATTTACGAAGACTTTTATTGGTTGGCGAACAATGCAGGCCTCACCGACTTCCTCAACAACCGGAAAGAACAGTATCTCTTGCTCACCAATATTTTTACGCAAAGCTTTCATTTTCACTCTAGGAAAACACCACCTACGGTGGAGTTTCGCTTATATGATGTGGTTAAGGAGATATCACTTTTAGATTTTTGTGAAATATGCAAAGTACCCTTTGGAGGTAGACTTGATGAACCACGTCATGAAGACGTCAAAGGGTTCATTGACATGATAGCCGTAGGCGAAACTAGACAAGTTTCAGGGGCAAGAATCACTAGTATACACTTCCCTGTTCTGTGCTACTTTGCTTTATTTGCTAGTAGGTGTTTAATTGGTTGTGGGAATAGTGGGAATCTAAGTGCCCCTGATATTATCATTTTACGCCATGCTTTGTTTCGAGACATAACTTTTAGCTTGGGCGCCGTCGTTGCCAAACGATTGAGTCTGAACCGCTCAAAGGGGCCCGTCTTTGGAGGCATCTTTGCTTCTCGCCTTGATGAATATTTTAATATACCTATTAGGCATCATGAGAAGGAAGAAAAATTGCTTGCCCCTGTTTATCTAGATTACAAGAGCATGGTAGCTCATGACTTTATTGTTAAAGGCAAGAATATGCAGCTCAATTATATATTGAGGTTTGATGAAATATACTATGAAATTGTTACCTTGCCTGCACCTTCTTTGTTTGATCTATCTAGAGGCGTATTCCTTATCACCTCAGATGCCTTCTACAAGTACCAAGGCCAGGCACAAGCTTCAGAGCCTGAGCTAGAACCACCACTTGATCCTTCCCGTCAATATGTTTATGTGTGGGAGCTGGACGAGCTCGCCAACCTGTGGCACCCAGAGGACACATCTCAGTACACTGGAGGGAGTGGCTTCGATCCGTGGCCATAGACCAACTTAGTCCAAAAGCCTAAGCTTGGGGGAGTACGTGTTTCTCGCCGACTTACATTCATGTTCACACTTATTCTAGTTGTCGATGCTCACACTCTTTCACTGTACCATCCATGCTTAGTTTCAATTTCTTTTTCTTACTCTTTTTCTTGTGTGCTAGAAAAACCCAGAAAAACAAAAAAATATTAGTTGTAGCTTCTAGCTAGTTTACTTTCTTTGCTTGTAGTAGTAACTAAAAATGAAAAACCCAAAAAGATTTTCCGTTCTTGTTTTGCTTGTTGGGAGCTTTCCTATGTAAATAGTTTCTTTCCTTTTCTTTAGGGGTTAAGAGTAGAAGACCATGATTCAAATGCTTAATGGCTCTCATATGATTTGTTGTTGAATTAACCTTGAGCCACATTACCTTGTCTTCTCTCTTGTATCAAATGTCTGCAGATTCCAGCTTAGTCCAATGCACGTGCACTATTATTATTTTCCACACCGTTCGGTTGTGCGAGTGAAAGGCAAAAAGGATGATATATGATGAACTAATTGAGATGAGAAAAGCCGGTATGAACTCGACCTCTCTTGTTTTTGTAAATATGATAGCTCATTGTTCTTGATTCAGCTTGTTATGAATGAAACATGTTTGCAATGACAATTAGAGATCATAGCTGCTTATGACATGCTTAATTAGCTCAGAGTTTATAATGGTCTATCTTGCATGCCAACATGATATTAAAATGGTTGTGATGTGGTATGATGGGTGGTATCCTCCTTTGAACGATTTAAGTGACTTGACTTGGCACATGTTCACGCATGTAGTTGAAACAAATCAACATAGCCTTCACGATATTTATGTTCATGGTGATTTATATCCTACTGATGCTTGCATTCATTGTTGATTAATTTTAATGCATGTTCATGACCGTTGTTGCTCTCTAGCTGGTCGCTTCCCAGTCTCTTTCTAGCCTTCACCTGTACTAAGCGGGAATACTGCTTGTGCATCCACTTCCATAAACCCCAAAGTTATTCCATGTGAGTCCACCTTACCTTCCTATATGCGGTATTTACCTGCCGTTCCAAGTAAATTTGTATGTGCCAAACTCTAAACATTCAAATGAAATTCTGTTTTGTATGCTCGAACAACTCATGTATCAACTAGGGTTGTCTATATCTTCCATGATAGGTGGGTTATTCTCACGATGAGTGGACTCCGCTCATCATTCATGAGAAAATGGCTAGTCATCGGGATGCCCAGTCCCATGCTCAAAATCATAATAATTAAACGAAACTCCCCAGGGCTGTTGCTTGTTTGGACGGTACCCCGTGGATTCGGATGGCCGTGGAGTGTGCTTGTTGGTGGTTGGGGGAGTATAAACTTTACCATTCTGTTTGGGAACCGCTTATAATGTGCATACCATGGGAGATATCGAGATTCTTGGTTGTTATGTTGACAATGAAAGTATACCGCTCAAAATGTTATTCAATCTCTATTTAAAAATCGAGCTCTAGCACCTTTGTAAATCCCTGCTTCCCTCTGCGAAGGGCCTATCTATTTACTTTTATGCAAAGTCATCATCCTCTTATCAAAGTGCACCAGTAGGAGAGCACCTCTGTCGTTGCATGTATTACTATTAATCTGCATTGAGTATGATCATGACTAGATCTCTTTTATCATGAATTACAATGTCTAGTCAGTCCTTCATCCTTAAAGGTGCTATGCATTTATGTTTTGCGGTCTCAGAAAGGGCTAGCGAGATACCATCCTGTTATATCATATCATGATTGTTTTGAGAAGTGTTGTGATCCGAGGTTTATTATTATTGCTCGCTAGTTGATTGTGCCATTGATGTGAGTAGTCTTGAGACCTGAAAGTTATTGTGAATGTGGTTATTTCATGATCTTGTTGAAAACTTGAATACTAGCTTACATATTTACAACAACAAGAGCAAACATAGTTTGTCAAAGTTTTTGTTTATCACTTTCAGTTTATCAACTGAATTGCTTGAGGACAAGCAAAGGTTTAAGCTTGGGGGAGTTGATACGTCTCCAACGTATCTACTTTTCCAAACCCTTTTGCCCTTGTTTTGGACTCTAACTTGCATGATTTGAATGGAACTAACCCGGACTGATGCTGTTTTCAGCAGAACTGCCATGGTGTTGTTTTTGTGCAGAATAAGAAGTTCTCGGATAGTGGAGATCGTCACCATCGTCATCGTCAACCTTCCTCCATCACCAATTCCATGATGCTCACCGCCGTGTGTGAGTAATTCCATCGTAGGCTTGCTGGAAGGTGATGGGTTGGAAAGGGATCTATCATGTAATCGAGTTAGTTTTGTTCGGGTTTGATCCCTAGTATCCACTATGTTCTGTGATTGATGTTGCTATGACTTTGCTATGCTTAATGCTTGTCACCAGGGCCCGAGTGCCATGATTTCAGATCGAAATCTATTATGTTTTCATGAATATATGTGTGTTCTTGATCCTATCTTGCAAGTTTATAGTCACCTACTATGTGTTATGATCCGGCAACCCCGAAGTGACAATAATCGGGACCACTCCCGGTGATGACCATAGTTTGAGGAGTTCATGTATTCACTATGTGTTAATGCTTTGGTCCGGTACTCTATTAAAAGGAGGCCTTAATATCCCTTAGTTTCCAATAGGACCCCGCTGCCACGGGAGGGTAGGACAAAAGATGTCATGCAAGTTCTTTTCCATAAGCACGTATGACTATATTCGGAATACATGCCTACATTGCATTGATGAACTGGAGCTAGTTCTGTGTCACCCTAGGTTATAACTTCTACATGATGAATTGCATCCGACATAATTTCCCATCACCGATCCAATGCATACGAGCTTTACCTATATTGCTTGTCGCTTATTTACTTTTCAGTTGCTACTATCACAAAAACCACAAAAACACTATCATTACTTTTATTGCTGGTACCGCCACTATCATATTACCTTGCTACTAAACTATCTTGCTGCAGATACTAAGTTTCCAGGTGTGGTTGAATTGACAACTCAGTTGCTAATACTTAAGAGTATTCTTTGGCTCCCCTTGTGTCGAATCAATAAATTTGGGTTGAATACTTTACTCTCGAAAATTGTTGTGATCCCCTACACTTGTGGGTTATCACACACCTGCGCCATGAGAAAGGTGGGGTCCTCGTCTTCCACACCCTTTGTGTGAGTCAGTTGTGCCACCTCCCTCTTCATTTCCCGCCGGTCACGAGCCCGGTGGCCCACAATGTTGGAGTATGCGTACTTGTCGTCGTCGTTGTCGTGAGCGGCCTACGTGCTCTTGCTGCATAATGACCACATTCGCATCCTTTGGAACATCGACCTCGCCCCGACAAGCTGCTGCTAGAGCCGCCATGACCCTTGGACTGCGTGATCCACTCCTCCTAAGTGAGCAGGAGGCGTCCAACACCGGACTCTGCCTGTTCGAGCTCATACCACTCCTCGGCAGGCTTGAGCCGCACGGTGAGCTACTCAACTGTGATCGTGACAAATAAACTAGTGTTTCAATAGAAAGGGCGATCTGTGAGTACCTCTTATAACCACCGAAAGGAACTTGCGGACGGCGTGCTTTTCTGGTACGCCCTCCCCAAGCCACGCCATCAGACTGACCATGTTGGTGATGCGCATGCCGAAATCATCCAACATCTGGCTTGTATTGCTTGGAGAGGGCTGCGAGTTTTGCCTCGACACTACTAGAAAAACGGTTATAGCTAATATGGACATTAATGGCTATATTACTAATGGCGCACCTGGCGTGTGGTGCACCATTACTAGTTTTGTCCTGGCCCCACACCCCTTCCCAGACTTAGCAGTGGTGCACCAGGGTATAGTGCGCCATTACTAGTTTAACTAGTAATGGAGCACCGCACCCACGGTGCGCCACTACTAACATTTTTTTTCGTTTTTTTTTTCAAAACTTGTAATGGCGCATCGCACACCAGGTGTGCCATTAGTAACCCTGGTTACCAATGGCGCATGCTTAGGGGGTGCGCCATTGGTAACCTGAGAGCAGATATTTTTGATAGCCATCCTAGCTACCACACACTCACTTTCCCCACTTCATTCTCTCCACCCTCTAGCTTGGTCTCGGCTGCCTCCTCCTCCTCACCTCATTTGCACCATAGATTCACCCAAATTAAGTGGTTAAATTTCCTTTTTTGATAGGTAAGTAAGGGGAAAGCTTTCTTTATGATGTAGATCTACTTTTTTCTCCCTTCAACGTACACACTTTTTATGTACTAGATCTACGTATGTTTGTGGTGTTGCATATGTTTGTGTTTGCAGGTACCAGTATTTGAAATGCGATAGTTGCCAATATTTTGCCGGAATGTTGATTCATTTCCATTTCGACGAGAATTTGGCACTATGCATTATTTTTGGTCCTATTTTAGGTAAAGTCATGCCAAAAAAATTTTGGGTTCTAAAATATCGTTTTGCATTACCCCGCAGGCGACCATGGTCCGCACGATGACCAAAGGCCTCGTGAATAGGTTTTTGAGCTCCGCGAAGGCCGAGATGCTTCAAAAGAACGAGACGGGGATAAGATGTCTGTGTCGATCTTGCAAGCTGAAGAGCCTTATGGACCCCGATTCCAGCCAGGTGCGGGACCACCTGCTCGTGCGTGGTTTCATGGATGGCTATCGGTGGCAAGGTGATGAAGATGATTATGAAGTTGTCCATTGGGGCCGGGCAAGAAATAAGGAAGGGCAGCAAGACAATAGCGGCTAGGACGGGCGAGAAGACGAAGAATCTCCAGGACATGATCACGAAGTAGATGCAGGACACAGTCATCATGTAGAAGATGCCAGACATGATGATGAGGAAGATCAAGACGAAGGGCATGATCATGAAGATGAAGATGCCGGAGCAGACGACAATGGACCATGGATGGGCTGGGTGCAGGACCCTTATATTCAAGGGCTGCTTCTCAAGCAGACGGGTAACGTAAGAGCTGCCGCCCGAGAGAAAGCCAAGCTGGATCAACTGGAGATAGACGCGGTTACTCCATTGTATGAAGGATGCAAGCCCGAGGATACCCGCATGAAAGTTACGCTCATGGCTTTGGAGATGAAGGTAAAACACAAAATGACCGACGCATGCTTCGACGAGAACATGTCATTCTGGCACGAACGTCTTCCCAAGGAAAACAAGTGCCCGACCAGTTTCGAGGAGGTGAAGAAAATCGTGTGTCATCTGGATTTACCGCACGTGAAATACCATGTGTGCATGAACGATTGCATCATTTATCGGGACGAGCACGCGGAGTCTACCATATGTCTGGTGTGCGGCGTCACTCGATACAAGAAGAGGAAGAAAGCTCCTCGAAAACTGGTGTGGTACTTTCCGATCACTCCTCGTCTGCAGCGGTATTTCGTGGACCCTAAGCAAGCAAAGCTCTTGCGTTGGCACGCGGATAGGGAGAAGAAGAAGCGAGAAGATGACGGAAATGATCCGGAGATAAATAAAAAAGACTAGATGCTGAGTCACCCTAAGGATGCGAGCCAGTGGCAAGCGTTGAACTTCAAACACCCAGAATTTGGGGACGATCCAAGGAACATCGTGCTAGGCGCGAGCACCGATGGAGACATGGAGTCAATCCGTTTGGCACCTAGAGAAGCACACATAGCACGTGGCCTGTGTTTGTGTGGATGTACAACCTTCCCCCTGGATGTGCATGAAGAGGAAGTACATTCACATGAGTATGCTAATTGAAGGGCCGAAACAACCAGGGAACGATGTCAATCTGTATCTGGGGCTGCTGAAAGAGGAGCTAGACACGTTGTGGAAAACGCCAGCCAATACGTGGGACGCTGCAGCGAAAGAATATTTCCCTATGAGAGCCACACTGCTCACGACGGTGCACGACTATCTCGGTTACAGATATGTCACGGGGCAGGTGGTCCACGGATTTTGTGCATGCGTCAGGTGCATGGATGACACAACGTATCGCCAGCTATATAGAGATCCCGGGTCTTCGAAAACCGTGTTCATGGGACATCGAAGGTGGCTTCGCGACGATGACGCATGGAGAAAATGCAAGGATCTGTTCGATGGTGAAACCGAACCCCGAAGACCCCCACGTACGAGGAGCGGCGATGAAATAGACGAGCTGTTGAAAAATTGGAAAGAGTGCCCACCGCCGGGAAATAAGCGAAAGGCGCCAGAGCCGCTGCTGAAGGTATGGAAAACGAGGTATGTTTTCTGGGACTTTAAGTACTGGAAGATCCTCCGTGTGCCTCACAGCCTTGATGTCATGCATATCACGAAGAACGTGTGCGAGAGTCTGCTTGGTACCCTGCTCAACATGCCAAAGAGGACCAAAGATGGACCGAAAGCAAGGGCAGACTTGCAATCAATGGGCATCAGGGAGGAGCTTCACGCAAAACGCCCTAATGATGATGATGAGGCGAAGGACATGGAAAGTCGTCGCAAAGGCAAATATGACTGCCCTCCCGCGTGCCTCACTTTAAGTCAGAAGGAGATCGAGCAGTTTTTCACCTGCCTCTTAGGAGTAAAACTTCCTTACGGTTACGCGGGGAAGATAAGCAGATACCTAGATTCAGCGAAGCAGAAGTTCAGCGGGATGAAGTCTCACGACTGTCACGTGCTGATAATGCAGATACTTCCAGTTGCAATCTGTGGGATCATGGACGCGCATGTCCGTGAAACGCTATTTGGACTATGCAACTTTTTCGACGTCATCTCTTGGAAGTAGGTTGGCGTGAGGCAACTCAGAAGGCTACAAGAAGAGATCATGGTGATACTATGCGAGCTTGAGATGTACTTCTCGCCCGCATTCTTCGACTTTATGGTGCATTTGCTGGTCCATATCATGGAGGATATCATCCAACTCGGGCCGATGTTCCTGCACAGCATGATGCCGTTCGAAAGGATGAATGGTGTCATCAAATGATACGTTCGCAACAGGGCACGTCCAGATGGAAGCATAGACAAGGGCTTTCTGACCGAAGAGTGCATCTCCTTTGCACGAATTATCTAGGCATCGAGAACCCCGTTGATCTGCCCGTCAACAGACACCTCGGCAGGCTTGCTGGATGGGGTCACCGCGAGGGTTGCCACGAAATGCATGTCGACTTCAAGGGTCGACTCGCCGACTTTGAAAGAGCAAACCTAGTCGTGCTACAACACATAGACGTGGTCGATCCTTGGGTGGTAGAGCACAAAACCTTTATTGAGAAGACATACAATGACCGAGGCCAACAGAGGACGGACGAAGATATAATCAAAGAGCACAACTCATGTTTCACCCGTTGGTTCAAGGAGAAGCTTCTGTCGTACCCGTTACATGAGGATTCTTCTGCGGAAGAAAAACTCATATTCGCCTTGTCACAGGGCACCGAGCACAACCTGATGACCTATGAGGCGTACGATATCAACGGCTACACATTCTACACTGAGGAAAAGGACATGAAGAGCGATTATCAGAACTCAGGGGTAACGATGGAATCCTACACCGGTAACAACAAGGACAGATACTACGGAAGGATCGATGAGATCTGGGAGCTGAGCTACGCTGGAGAGAAGGTCCCGATGTTCCGTGTCAGATGGGCCAAGAGCGTCCTAAAAGAAGACCGGTATTTCACCACCATGGTTATACGCAAAGCCAAATCCAAGACCGCAGGCGCAAACGTCACCGCGAAAAATGAGCCATGGGTACTGGCTTCCCAATTGGACCAATGCTTCTTCATTACCCACCCGTCAAAGCCCAGTCGTGTTGTCGTGAGGAGAGGCAAAAGGAACATCATCGGAATGGATGGAGTCACCAATGAGCAAGACTTCGACAAGTACGGCGACCCGAAGATGGAAGATGACGACGACGATGAAGTACCATACACCACAAGAAGAAGCAGGACCACCCTACCTAAAGGACTTCCGTTCAAAAGAAGAACTCAAGGGGTTCCGGGGCTAAATTATTCAACTGCGAGAAAGAAGGGCAAGAAGATTGTGAAAAGATAGTTAAGATCGAATCACGACGTGTCGTCCGCGTGTGTGTGTCAGTGGCAAGCTCAATTATTACATGCACCTAAATTATTACATGTATCACTTGATTTCAACAATGTCATCTAATTCTAAATCTTTGCACAATGCTTTTATCACTCCGTTTGCATTTTCCTTTTCTTTTATCTCAAATCTTAAATTATTACATGCAACTAAAAATCCAAAAAAAAATTAGTAATGGCGCACCAGGAGAAGGTGCGCCATTGCTATCACGGTGCTTATGGCGTACCCCTAAAAGGTGCGCCATTGATAACCCTACCCCCACTAAAATATCCGAAATCCCTAATCCCCAATCTCACACCTCTCTCAGCCCTCGACCTGCTGCCCCTGACCTGCGCCGCCGCTCTTACCTGCGCCGCCGCTCTTACCTGCGCCGCCGCCCTGCCTCCTCGGGCCCCTCCTCCCCACTTGCCCCCTCGCGCTTCCCCTCGCCCTCTTCGCCTTCTCCTCTCCCCCAGATCCGCGTTGGCAACCCGCGCGCGACGCGCCCGTCGCTGGCCACCTCGCACCACCGGTCGTCGACACCAACCTCGTGCTCGTCCGCGCGCGCCGCAACCTCCGCCTCGCCGAGTCCAAAGGTACCCTCTTTCTCAACGGCCCCCGCTCTCCCGACCCTAGCTAGGGTTCTAACTGAACTGCTGGGGGTTCCACATCTAGCGGCCGGTGGCGCCTCGAAGCTGGAGGAGCTGCTCGTGGAGGAGACGTGGCTGGAGGCGCTGTCCAGGGAGCTGCACAAGCCCTACGCGCTCGACCTCTGCCGCTTTGTCGCCCATGAGCGCCTACACGCCAAGGTGCCAGTCTACCCGCTGCCCCACCTCGTCTTCCACGCGCTCCACACCACCCCCTTCCACGACGTCAAAGCCGTCATCATCGGCCAGGTACCCAAAATCCTAACTCATTGAAGTCTACGAATCCTCTACTTGTTCACCTGCCACAGTTTCACTAATTTAACTTCAGTGTGAGGATCATGTTGCTTACTTACATGAAAATTCAGCTATTTGGTCTCACTGTGGCCTAGAGTTTCTTTTTGTTAGAATGCTGCATGCTATATGTAGTAATGAAAGAAAATTTATACATGGAGCTCAGTTATGTCTGAACTACAGATTCTCTAGGGCCCAATATTTTTTTGTTGTGATGTCGAGCTCTAGCTGTATATCATGACCTTGGAATCTGGCAACTAAACATTAACAATTAATTACTAGGTCCTTTTGTCTTGGTGCTTACTGACCGGCGTCTCCTGATAGGCCAAGCAAATCAAGCCAATCTTACTGTTAACTGTGTTGATTACTAATATTACTACTAATATCAATATCATCCTGGTGTTTGCTCATGGTAATAGTGCGGTGTTTGCTCATGGTAAATTCTAGACCTATATGGTTGTCACGGACTCACATGCATCCTGGTGTTTGCTCATGGTAACAGTGCCATGTATTGTAAGATGAGTAGTCGAGTACTGCACCAAGATCATCATAGGGCTGCTGGCCTTAGTTACTGTACAAGATGAAAACCCATTTTTTAGCTCTCTTCTTTTCTCAGCATTATGCCATGTCATGTATTCCTTCAGCCTATTTCTTATGTAGTACAAGTTTTATCGAGCGGAAAAGACCCCAACTACAGCTGATCTGCCCTTTATGAGTAGTTTCTTATTTGATTCTGTTGTTTTATCGAGTACTCATCGGAATAAACAGCATAGTAGTTTCTACTGTTGCTATCACCATTAAGGCTATCGACCAAATTATGAACTCATCCAAACGTGTTGCGATGCCGTAGCTCAGATGTGATTTACGATATCTGGTGATGCTTGGAATTAATATATAGATTATGTTGCCAAAAGGGTAGCAGTTTGGCTGTAGGATGTATCAGAATTCAGAGCACCCATCAGTTCTGTTAACTATGTTGATTTGCAATCAAGCAGATCATATTACTACTAAAAATGAACCTGCTCGTTAATTAATGGCATACTACTTGTAATTCATCAGTACTGCTGCTATTGTAACCTGCTCGTCATTTCTGTTGCTGCTTTCTTTTACGTACCAGCAGAGCACCACTCTTGCTTTGCATTTTTATCAAGATATATACATACTGAGGTTCGGTAACTAAAGAAAGCACTTTGGGAACATAATATAGCTTAAGATATATACATATTGCAGTGCACGTCTTTCCTGATAACCCCTTTCTCCTGAAATGTTGATTAATTTCCGTTTCAGTTGAGAATGGGGCACTCCTAGGTCAAGAAAATTAGTAAAGGTCATGCCCAATTTTCTTGACCTAGAAGGTGCCCGATTCTCAACCGAAACAAAAATTAATCAACATTTATAGACAATGTTATTTCTACAAAGCAAATATTTCTAAGTGGCTTTTATAGTTTTCCCTTAAGTTGAAATGCAAACTATTTTTTCTTCCTGTAGGAGCAATAGTGCACTTAGTAGGATAGAAAATATATAACCTACTTAGAGCGAACATGGCCGACAACGATGAGGCCGGCGGTTTGGGCAAGCCATTCCGGGAGCTGTCCTAGGAGATGGAGGAAGAACCACACCGCTATGAGGACGCCGCGGAAGACACCGATCCCGACTACACAACCCCTAGTGGCGTCGGGGATGACACCACTCACGATGGTGCCGCCGGGGTTGCTACCAGCCCACCACTGATGATGACAGCGAACGCACAGATGGCAGCCAACCGAAGAGGCAACGGAAGGACAGGCAGCCGAACGTGCTCGGCACTGTCAAGGAGTAATTTACTGAAGTGTCCTCCAGTGGGCATCCAACGACGCCCAAAGAATTAGTCAGTGGGTATGCGGGACAACTCGGGTGCATTTTCCGGAGCACCGTGCTACTTCTCGAGCTTGCGTTGTATTCCCTCGAAGAGGAAAGAGAGATGCAACACAGTAGTGTAAGTATTTCCCTCAGTTTTTGAGAACCAAGGTATCAATCCAGTAGGAGACCACGCGCGAGTCCCTCGCACCTGCACAAACAAATAAGAACTTCGCAGCCAACGCGATAAGGGGTTGTCAATCCCTTTACGGTCACTTACGAAAGTGAGATTTGATAGAGATGATAGTTTATGTTTTTGGTATTATTGGTTTATAAGAACAGCAAATAAAAGCGATAAAATAAAGTATATGTAGATTGATATGTTGAGAATAAACCTGGGGGCCATAGTTTTCTCTAGTGGCTTCTCTCATGATAGCGATATTCTACGACGGGTAAACAAATTACTGTCGAGCAATTGATAGAAAAGCGAATAATTATGATACTATCTAGGCATGATCATTGTATATCACAATTCATCAGATCTCGACAAACACACCGCAAAAAGAGATTACATCGAATAGATCTCCTCGAAGACCGAGGAGAACTTTGTATTGAGATCCAGAGAGAGAGAGAAGAAGCCATCTAGATACTAGCTATGGACCCGAAGGTCTGTGGTAAACTACTCACAACTCATGGTGGGGGCGATGATGATGATGATGAAGAACTCCGTGATGGATCCCCCTCCGGTGGAGCTCTGGAACAGGCTCCAAGATGGGATCTCACGGGAACAGAAGGTTACAGCGGTGGAATTAGGGTTATCTCTCTGTTGTCGAAGGTTTCGGGGTACGTAGACTTATATGGGAGGAAGAAGGACATCGGGGGGGGTGCTCGAGGGGCCCACGAGGCAGGGGGGCGCGCCCCCACCCTCGTGGACACCCCGAGGCTCCCCTGACGTGGTTCTCAAGTCCCCATGCGCGATTTTCTCCAAAAATATCTCTCGCGAAGGTTTCATTCTATTTGGACTCCGTTTGATATTCTTGTTCTGCAAAACCCTGAAACAGGCAAAAACAACAATCTGGTCTGGGCCTTTGGGTTAGTAGGTTAGTCCCAAAAATGATATAAAAGTGTTTTACAAAGCCCATTAAACATCCAAGACTTCATAAATAATAGCATGGAACAATAAAAAATTATAGATATGTTGGAGATGTATCAAGCATCCCCAAGCTTAATTCCTGCTCGTCCTCGAGTAGGTAAATGATAAATAAAGAATTTTTGATGTGGAATGCTAACCAATATAGTTTCTCAATGTATTTCTCTTAATTGTGGCATGAATGTTCAGATCTGAAAGATTCAAGATAAAAGTATATATTGACATAAGAAATAACAATACTTCAAGCATACTAACAAAGCAATCATGTCTTCTCAAAATACTATGGCTAAAGAAAGTTATCCCTACAAAATCATATAGTCTGGCTATGCTCCCTCTTCATCACACAAAATATTCATACCATGCACAACCCCGATTTCAGCCAAGCACTTGTTTTCATACTCTATCTTTTCAAACCTTTCAACTTTCACGCAATACATGAGCGTGAGCCATGGACATAGCACTATGGGTGGAATAGAGGTGGTTGTGGAGAATACAAAAAGGAGGGAGATAGTCTCACATCAACTAGGCGTATCAACGGGCTATGGAGATGCCCATCAATAGATATCAATGTGAGTGAGCAGGGATTGCCATGCAACGGATGCACTAGAGCTAAATATGAATGAAAGCTCAACAAAAGAAACTAGTGGGTGTGCATCCAACTTGCTTGCTCACGAAGACCTAGGACATTTGAGGAAGCCCAACGTTGGAATATACAAGCCAAGTTCTATAATGAAAATTCCCACTAGTATATGAAAGTGACTAAACATGAGACTCTCTATAACGAAGAACATGGTGCTACTTTGAAGCACAAGTGTGGAAAAAGATAGTAGCAATTGTCCCTTTTTTTTGGGCCTTTCTTTTTTCTTTGGCCTTTCTCTTTTCTTTTCTTTTTGCGGAGGGGCTTTATAGATTTAGCCTTTCCTCCCATGGGACAATGCTCTAATAATGATGATCATCACACTTTCATTACAACTCGATATTACAACTTGAAACTACAACAAAGTACGACTCTATATGAATGCCTCCGGCGGTATACCGGTATGTGCAATGAAACAAGAGTGACATGTATGAAAAGTTATGCATGGTGGCTTTGCCACAAATACGATGTCAACTACATGATCATGCATGGCAATATGACAATATGAAGCGTGTCATATGAACGGAACGGTGGAAAGTTGCATGGCAATATATCTCGGAATGGCTATGGAAATGCCATGATAGATAGGTATGGTGGCTGTTTTGAGGAATAATATGGTGGCTGTTTTGAGGAAGGATATATAGTGGGTTTACGGTACCGGCGAGAGTTGCGCGGTACAAGAGAGGCTAGCAATGGTGGAAGGGTGAAAGTGCGTATAATCCATGGACTCAACATTAGTCATAAGAACTCATATACTTATTTCAAAATCTACGAGTCATCAAAACAAAGCAATCAACACATGCTCCTAGGGGGGAGGTTGGTAGGAGTTAACAATCGCGCGCCCCCGACCTCCACACAAAGGTTGGCACTTTACAAATACCTCATGCTCTAACTTCGTCATATAGCGGTTCACCATACGTGCATGCTACGGGAATCACTAACCTTAACACGCATTTCTCAATTTCATAATAACACCAGTAGCATGACTCTAATATCACTATCCTCATATCTCAAAACAATTATCAAGCATCCAACATCTCATTCTATTCAATGCACTTAGTGTGATTTTTTTTACTACATTGACATTGGATGTCTATCATGTGAAGACTAGTTTTTTTATCCTAAACACATTACCATGCTGTCTTAATAGACTCTCAAAAAGATATAAATGAAGCATGAGAGTTCAACAATTTCTACAAAATATAACCACCACCGTGCTCTAAAAGATATAAGTGAAGCACTAGAGAAAAAACTATTCAACTCAAAAGATATAAGTGAAGCACATAGAGTGTTCTAACAATTCATAGGCCATATTTAACTCTCTCAAATAGGTGTTGTTGGGGAACGTAGTATTTTGAAAATTTTCCTACGATCACGCAAGATCTATCCACTAGATGCATAGCAACGAGAGGGGAGAGTGTGTCTACGTACCCTCGTAGACCGGGAGCGGAAGCGTCAAGTGACGCGGTTGATGTAATCGAACTTCTTCGCGATCCAACCGATCAAGCACCGAACGTATGACACCTCCACGTTCAGCACACGTTCAGCTTGATGACGTCCCACGAGCTCTTGATCCAGTTGAGCTTCACGGGAGAGTTTCGTCAGCACGACGGCATGGTGACGGATATGATGTATCTATCGGCGCAGGGCTTCGCCTAAGCACTGCAACGGTATGACCGAGGTGTGTTTCTATGGAGGGGAGCACCGCACACGGTTGGGAGAGATCAACTGATCAACTTCTGTGTCCTAGGGTGCCCCCCTGCCCCCGTATATAAAGGATCAAGGGGAGGGGCCGGCCAGCCCTTCTATGGCGCACCGGGGAGGCAATCCTACTAGGAATAGGATTGCAATCCTATTCCTAGTAGGAGTCCACCAAGAAGGAAGAGGGGGAAAGGAAGGAGAGGGAGAGGTGGCGCCCCCCAATCCTAGTCCAACTAGGATTCCCTGCTGGGGCACCGGCCAGCCTCTATGGGCTGCCTCTCTTCTTTCCTCAAGGCCCACTATGGACCATCCCCCCTGGTGGGGGGTTCCAGTAACCCCCTCCGGCAATCCGGTTAAATCCGAAACTTTTTCGGAACACTTCCGGTGTCCGAATATAGTCGTCCAATATATCAATCTTTATGTCTCAAACATTCCGAGACTCCTCGTCATGTCCGTGATCTCATCCGGGACTCCGAACTACCTTCGGTACATCAAAACTCATAAACTCATAATACCGATCGTCATCAAACGTTAAGCATGCGGACCCTACGGGTTCGAGAACTATGTAGACATGACCGAGACTCATCTCCGGTCAATAACCAATAGCGGAACCTGGATGCTCATATTGGTTCCTACATATTCTACGAAGATCTTTATCGGTCAAACCGCATAACAACATACGTTGTTCCTTTTGTCATCGGTATGTTACTTGCCCGAGATTCGATCGTCGGTATCTCTATACCTAGTTCAATCTCGTTACCGGCAAGTCTCTTTACTCGTACCGTAATACATCATCTCGTGACTAACTCATTAGTCATTTGCTTGCAAGGCTTATTATGATGTGTATTACCGAGAGGGCCCAGAGATACCTCTCCGACACTCGGAGTGACAAATCCTAGTCTTGATCTATGCCAACACCACGAATACTTTCGGAGACACCTGTAGAGCATCTTTATGATCACCCAGTTACGTTGTGACGGTTGATAGCACACAAGGTGTTCCTACGATATTCGGGAGTTGCATAATCTCATAGTCATAGGAACATGTATAAGTCATGAAGAAAGCAATAGCAGTAAAACTAAACGATCATAGTGCTAAGCTAACGGATGGGTCTAGTCCATCACATCATTCTCCTAATGATGTGATCCCGTTGATCAAATGACAACTCATGTCTATGGCTAGGAAACATAGCCATCTTTGACAAATGAGCTAGTCTAGTAAAGGCATACTAGGGACATACTGTTTTGTCTGTGTATTCACACAAGTACTAAGTTTCCGGTTAATACATTTCTAGCATGAATAATAAACATTTATCATGCTATAAGGAAATAAATAATAACTTTATTATTGCCTCTAGGGCATATTTCCTTCAGTCTCCCACATGCACTAGAGTCAATAATCTAGTTCACATCGCCATGTGATTTAATACCGATAGTTCACATCGTTATGTGAATAACACCCATAGTTCACATCGCCATGTGACCAACACCCAAAGGGTTTACTAGAGTCAACAATCTAGTTCACATCGCTATGTGATTAATACCCAAGAGTAATAAGGCGTGATCATGTTTTGCTTGTGAGAGAAGTTTAGTCAACGGGTTGTCACATTCAGATCCGTATGTATTTCGCAAATTTCTATGTCTACAATGCTCTGCATGGAGCTACTCTAGCTAATTGCTCCCACTTTCAATACGCATCCAGATTGATACTTAGAGTCATCTGGATTTAGTGTCAAAGCTTGCATCGGCGTAACCCTTTACGACGAACTCTTTATCACCTCCATAATTGAGAAACATTTCCTTAGTCATCCAGTTACTAAGGATAATTTTGACCGCTGTACAGTGATCTACTCCTGGATCACTATTGTACCTCCCTGTCAAACTCATGGCAAGGTACACAACATGTTTGGTACACAGCATGGCATACTTTATAGAACCTATGGCTGAGGCATAGGGAATGACTTTCATTCTCTCTATAGTTTTCTGCCGTGGTCTGGCTTTGAGTCTTACTCAACTTCACACCTTACAAGTCAGGCAAGAACTCCTTCTTTGACTGATCCATTTTGAACTACTTCAAAATCTTATCAAGGTATGTACTCATCGAAAGTCTTATCAAGCGTCTTGATCTATCTCTATAAATCTTGATGCCCAATATGTAAGCAGCTTCACCAAGGTCTTTCTTTGAAAAAAATCCTTTCAAACACTCCTTTATGCTTTCCAGAAAATTCTACATCATTTCCGATCGACAATATGTCATTCACATATACTTATCAGAAAGGTTGTAGTGCTCCCACTCACTTTCTTGTAAATACAGGCTTCACCGCAAGTCTGTATAAATCTATATGCTTTGATCAACTTATCAAAGCGTATATTCCAACTCCGAGATGCTTGCACCAGTCCATAGATAGATCGCTGGAGCTTGCACATTTTGTTAGCACCTTAAGGATTGACAAAACCTTCTGGTTGCATCATATACAATTCTTCTTTAATAAATCCATTAAAGAATGCAGTTTTGTTATCCATTTGCCAGATTTCATAAAATGCGGCAATTGCTAACATGATTCGGACAGACTTATGCATCGCTACGGGTGAGAAAGTCTCATCGTAGTCAACTCCTTGAACTTGTCAAAAACCTTTCGCAACAAGTCGAGCTTTGTAAACAGTAACATTACCGTCAGCGTCGGTCTTCCTCTTGAAGATCCATTTATTTTCAATGGCTTGTCGATCAACGGGCAAGTCAACCAAAGTCCACACTTTGTTCTCATACATGGACCCCATCTCAGATTTCATGGCCTTAAGCCATTTTGCGGAATCTGGGCTCATCATCGCTTCCTCATAGTTCACAGGTTCATCATGGTCTAGTAACATGACTTCCAGAACAGGGTTGCCGTACCACTCTGGTGCGGAACATACTCTGGTTGATCTACGAAGTTTAGTAGTAACTTGATCTGAAGTTTCATGATCATCATCATTAGCTTCCTCACTAATTGGTGTAGGAATCACTGGAACTAGTTTCTGTGATGTACTACTTTCCAATTCGGGAGAAGGTACAATTACCTGATCAAGTTCCACTTTCCTCCCACTCACTACTTTCGAGAGAAACTCCTTCTCTAGAAAGGATCCATTCTTAGCAACGAATATCTTGCTTTTGAATCTGTGATAGAATGTGTACCCAACAGTTTCCTTTGGGTATCCTATGAAGACGCATTTCTCCGACTTGGGTTCGAGCTTATCAGGTTGAAGCTTTTTCACATAAGCATCGCAGCCCCAAACTTTAAGAAACGACAACTTTGGTTTCTTGCCAAACCACAGTTCATAAGGCGTCGTCTCAACGGATTTAGATGTTGCCCTATTTAACGTGAATGCAGCTGTCTTTAATGCATAACCCAAAACTATAGTGGTAAATCGGTAAGAGACATCATAGATCGCACCATATCTAATAAAGTATGGTTACGACGTTCGGACACACCATTACGTTGTGGTGTTCCGGGTGGCGTGAGTTGTGAAACTATTCCACATTGTTTCAAATGAAGACCAAACTCGTAACTCAAATATTCACCTCCACGATCAGATCATAGAAACTTTATTTTCTTGTTACGATGATTCTCTACTTCACTCTGAAATTCTTTGAACTTTTCAAATGTTTCAGACTTGTGCTTCATCAAGTAGATATACCCATATCTGCTCAAATCATCAGTGAAGGTCAAAAAATAATGATACTCGCCACGAGCTTCAACATTCATCGGTCCACATACATCAGTATGTATGATTTCTAACAAATCTGTTGCTCGCTCCATTGTTTCAAAGAACGGAGTTTTAGTCATCTTGCCCATGAGGCATGGCTCGCAAGCACCAAGTGATTCATAATCAAGTGATTCCAAAAGTCCATCACTATGGAGTTTCTTCATGCGCTTTACATCAATATGACCTAAACGGCAGTGCCACAAATAAGTTGCACTATCATTATTAACCTTGCATATTTTGGCTTCAATAGTATGAATATGTGTATCACCACGATCGTGATCCAACAAACTATTTTCATTGGGTGTATGACCATCGAAGGCTTTATTCACGTAAACAGAATAACAATTATTCTATGACTTTAAATGAATAACCGTATTGCAACAAACATGATCAAATCATATTCATGCTTAACGCAAATGCCAAATAACATTTATTTAGGTTCTACACTAATCCCGAAAGTATAGGGAGTGTGCGATGATGATCATATCAATCTTGGAACCACTTCCAACACACATCGTCACTTCACCTTTAACTAGTCTCTGTTCATTCTGCAACTCTTGTTTCGAGTTACTAATTTTAGCAACTGAACTGGTATCAAATACCCAGGGGTTGCTATGAACACTAGTAAAGTACACATCAATAATCTGTATATCAAATATACCTTTGTTCACTTTGCCATCCTTCTTATCCACCAAGTATCTAGGGCAGTTCCACTTCCAGTGACCATTTCCTTTGCAGTAGAAGCACTTAGTTTCAGGCTTGAGTTTAGCTTTGGGTTTCTTCACGGGAGTGACAACTTGCTTGTCATTCTTCTTGAATTCCCCTTCTGTCGGGGGAAACTGTCCTCCCACGAACACCTATGGGACCGGAGCCCCTTCTACGTTGCGGTGAGGGAGTGGAGGGAGCACGGAGAGCAGATCGAGGAGCACACGCGGGCAGTTTTACCCAGGTTCGGGCCGCGCGGACGCGTAAAACCCTACTCCTGCTTTGGTTGTATTAAGCTCTTGGGCTCGGGAGCTTGAAGATCTACAGTACCAGCTACACCGAGCGAGGGAGTGTGTGAGTTTCTGGGCTCGAACCCCCTCTACGTTGTGCATGGGCCTCCTTTTATAGCTCAAAGGGGTCACCGACAGGTGTTGACGTAGAGAAGGGTAAAAATGTAACTTTGGTGGTAGTTGTAACAGTGCATGAACAGTGCATGAACAGTGGTCTTCACCTAACTTTGACAGTGGGGGACAAAGGCATTGAATGCCCGTCACCGTCGACCCCAAAAGCGTCCGTCCATGCGTCTCCGTTCGCCACGGCGATGGCTTCGTCACCGCGGCTTGCCACCGTGTACCCTAGGCTGCACAACAGTCTGCCACGCGCCCCTGGAAGGGCCCCAGGGCGACGCATGGACAGACGAGCTAGAGCGCAGGCACACAGTGTAAGTCTCCCCCGGCAAGCACCTTGCCGGGGTCACTATCTTGCCGGGCCCGGAAGCTTGCCGCTCTCCGGGACCTGTCGTGGCGCGCGAGGCGCCACAATATTTCTTCTGTAGTGTTATTCTTTGGTCTTCCCGGCAAGCACCTCCTGCCAGGGTCTTGTGCTGAAGAGATGTCCTTGAGCCTGGTACGGCCTTCCCGGCAAGCTCCTCTTGTCGGGGTCTTGTCTCTTAACTTAAATACTTTGTTCTTGAATGGCTTCATAGGGACCAGAGCAGACCTTGGCAAGCGCGTGGTAAGCCCTGCCACGGGAAGCTGCTACTGCCCGTGCACAAGTTGGGGTACTAAGGTACCCCTATATTAGTACACCGACAGGAGCCCCCGGGCCTGGGCCACACACGGTGCCGAGCGCTGTTGGGCCAGGCCCAAGACAGTGCACGGGCACACGCGGCCCACGGCAAGCCGTATCCATCTCCGCATCCGCCGCATCCCTCCCTAACGGCACGCGTCGATTGCGGCGTCGTGGGAGAGATCGTGGCCTGTTCTTTAATGGGAAATGCGGAACGTCCCCCACTCCCCCCTTAAAAGCAGAGGAAGCAGGGGCAATTTCCCTCCATTGCCTTCATTGTGTCTTCAATCTCTAGAAACCTCCGTCGCCCTCTGCCTCCGCAAAGGTCGACGGAGAGCCGAGCTCCACCCCCTCCGCCGCATCCAACTCCCGCAGCGCCGGCGACCTCCTAGCCTCCCTCCTTGCCGCCCCCGCCATGGCTCCGAAGAGCGACAAAGCGAAGGGCGACAAGGCGAAGAAGGAGAAGTCCGAGCAGGCGGCAAAGTTAGCAGCCATGCAGAGAAAGAGGGTGGTCTTCCCGCCGAGGCTCGGCGCGAGGGAGCTCCGGGACAAGTACTACTTGTTCTGGGCGAGGGAGACGAAGGCTCATCCCCGCACCAGAGTCCTCCCCGCCGTCGCCATCGACATGTTCCCCGGCGGGTACTTTTACTTTGCCGCATTCTTCCACTGTGGTCTGTGCCCTCCGTTCTCGGAGTTCTTTTGTGATGTGATGAATACGTATGGCCTCCACCTCCTAGATTTCACCCCCAACGCCGTCCTCACCTTGGCCGTTTTCGCACATCTGTGCGAAAACTACGTAGGAGTCCACCCAAATGTAGCTCTCTTCCGCCACTTCTTCATGCCTAGAGTAGAGTCCGGATCCCCACTCTCCGACGGCATCTCCTGGATCTTTAGGTTGAACAAGAAAGAGGCGTATTTGAAAGGGGAGCTTCGCGGCAAGTGGGAGGAGTGGAGGGCGGATTGGTGCTGGGTTCTGGAAGAGAAGCCTGAGTCGTTTACCTCGCCGCGCAAGACTGCAATAGTGCGCGGCAAGGATTGGAGCAATTTGGCCCCGGAGGATGACAAGTTGGAGATTGCCCTCATTAGGATTCTTCGTCTCCGGGCCGCCAATCTGACTGTGGGCGAAGTTGGGGCTGATTTCCTCCGCCGCCGCATTGCCCCTCTGCAGGAAAGAAAGAGACCTGCTTGGGAGTTCGGCAACGCGGCAGACCGCATGAGGCTGCGCCCCGGGTTGAACTACAATTTCACCGTCTTGGAGCTGAAGGGGATGGTCCGGGAACTGTTTAAGCATGACCCCTAGCACCCAGAGTGGTTCAAACCGTCGGTGGGAGTGGTGCCGTTATGCAACAACACTGCCCTCAGTGCCATACGCGCGGTGATGCCCGAGTGTGACTCCCACGGGGTCGTCCCCACTTGGCTGGTGCCTTCAGCGGAGACCGTGCAAGCCTTCTTCGATAACTTGGTCGAAAATCCCCGCAACGCTGAGGAGAAGAAAGGCCTCACCCGGGACACCACCGACCGGGATATTGCATATATTGCCTCCAGAATGGAGGAGGCCGCTGCGGCTGCAGCCGCAGGTGAATTTGGGTACACTGTGGGCGAGGCGGAAGCAGCGGACGCGGTGAGCCAGGCCGAGGAGGAGGAAATCCTCAAGTTGTTGAAGCTCACGCCCGAGGAGTTTGCCGGGGAGCCTTCCGGGAAGCTTGCCGGGCAGGGTACCGAGTCCAGCGGGCCCGCCGAGGAGGAAGAGGGCGCCGAGTCCGGTGATTCTGACAAGGACTCTGGCGGGTCTCTGAATCTTGATGACGACGCCTCCTCATCCTCGGAGAATTCTCCGCCGCCACCAAGCCCTCCGCAACAACAGAAGAAGCGCCTCCGCAAGGCCGCCGAGCCGGCGAGGCCACAGGCGCCTCGACAGCAGCCGAAACGCCGCGCGACACGCGCCACCACGACGAGCGAGGTCGTCAAGGAGGCGCCCAGAGCCCGAGCGACAAGCGGAGGGGGATCTTCCCGAAGCGGCTCCGGTGCACCTTCTGCCCCTCGGTCCTCGGCGACGACCGGGGCTGGGTCTTCACAGCCCACAGCCCCGGAGCCTGCTAAGCGCCCGAGGGAGCCTTCTCCTCCAGCTCCTCGCGCTGGAGCATACGAGGCGGGGTTTGACTTCTCCGCCCTCAGCTCCGATGAAGAGGAGGAAGAGTAAGTACTTGTAATTTCCTTGATTTTGTCTTGGTTCTTCTTGATTGGTTCTAATTCTGATCTTGCTTGGTTTTCAGGACCTTGACCCAGCGGATGGCGAAAAGGGCCAAGATCCTTGTGGTCAACATCGAGGACGACGAGCCCGTCGCGGCGACAGGGGATGCACCAGCGACAAACTTGCCGGACCAGCCTGCTGCTCCGGAGAGCAGCCCCCAGCGTAAGTCTGGTATTCACTCTTCTGTTTAACGGGCGCGCTTGAGGTTGTTATCCTTACTGATATTTTATTGTCTTGTGCAGAAGTGGAGCCGCAGCCGCAGGAGCACCAGGAGGTCGCCCCCGACGAGTCGCTTGCTCCACCATCCCCGCCAAGGATGAGCTCCCCGGCGAGGGACAGTGCTCCGACAAGGGCGGGTACCCCGCCAAGGGCGAGCAGCCCGACGAGGGTGAGCACCCCGCCAAGGGAGGGCGCAAGCGGCCCTCCGCCAGCAAGGGCTACTACCCCACCGCCAAGGGAGAATTCCCCGGCGAGGGACCCCGTCGTCGAAGAAGCTCGCGAAGGTAAATCTTGTAATTTCTTCTTCTTGGATTCGCCTTTTTGGATATTTGCTTGACGATCTTTCTTTTCTTTTTCTTCTACTAGATCCTCCCGCCCCAGAGCTGATGGAGACAAAGGCTACCGCCGAGGAAGGCGTGCATGGCAACGGCGGCAACGCCACTACTGCCGAGGGAATGGCTGGAGCTGACGAGCCAGCCGTCGAGGAGACCGCCCCGACCGCCGACGCCACGGCTGGGGGAGGGACCGGCGACCACACTGCTGGCCCGGAGGCCGCAGGAGCGTCGGACGCTGCACCGGCCGCCGACCCCTCCGCCTCCGCGGACCGGTCGGGTGTCTATATGGAGGCCGCCAATGGGGTCTTCATTCAAGTCCCGTGGGCGTCCTCGTCTAGGGCACCCGCGGAGGGAGAGACCTTCGACGGAGAGGTTCTCGCCTCCGTCGGGCTGAAAGTTGTTGATGCGCCCGACAGCAGTGACGAGCCCGAAGAGGAGAGACTCCTTCGTCGGCTCCTGGCCCTGTACAAGGCCAGGTAGGCGAAGTTGGAGTCTCGGGAGGCCCTGGCTGCCAAGGCTGGTGCTGACCTGGAGAAGCGCGCCGAGGAGCTCCGTGCCGCCAATCAGGCGGCCCTCCGGAACTTGGCGGAGGAGCGCGAAGAGCTTGCCGGGGCGCACCAAGCCTTCCTCCTTGAGAAGGCCGAGGTGGAAGAGCAGCAGCGACTGGCCGCCGAGGAGCTGTCTCGGCGGGAGGGAGCGCTCAACCAGCGGAAGGTTGACCTTGACAGCCACGAGGACGACCTCACCGCCTGGGAGCAAGCCATCGGCGGGGCCCTGCAGGAGGCGAGGGACGCCGCCGCTGCTGCGGAGACTGCTAAGAAGGATCTGGAGGCCAGGGTGGCGCAGCTGGAGCTGTTCTTGAAGGCGAGCGAAGACAGGGTCACCGCGCTCAACGTGGCGCGGGAGATGGACGCCCACACCAACTCCGATCTGCAAATCCGCCTCTCCGACAAGGGAAAAGAGCTCACCGATGCCCGAGAGTCCATCGCTGACCTGGAGTTGAAGGTTTCCACCCTTACTGACTCGCTCGACGCCGCCCGGGACCGTGAGACGAAGCTGAAGGACGAGCTCCGCACTGAGAGGCTCTTGCTGGAGAGCGCCGCCGTCTCGCAAAACAACTTCACGCGGACGGTGGAGCAATGGATTGACGAGCTCGTCGCTCCGCCGCCAACATCGATATGGAGATGATGGTGTTGAGGGCGGAGCACCTTGTGTATTCTCCGGACGAGAACCTCCCCCACAGCGCCAGACTGAGTCTGTTCTTCTGGGGAGTAGCGCCGGCGCTTGCGTGGCTGCGGGAGAAGATCCCCGTGCAGCTGGCCGATGAGGCGCGTCGGCTCTGCATGGGTACCATGGAGCGGGTGTTGTCGAAGATTGTCTATCGCAACCCCGGAATCAACCTTGTCAACGTCCTCCGGACCCTGCCATCCGAAGCTGACCAGGAGGCCTTGAAGGCGCAAGTCGCCCACATCGTGGCCAAGGTGGGCAAGATCCAGAGGATCGATGGAGACCGAAGAGACTAGGCACCTTGCTTCCCTCGCCGCTGTGAATTAAGTCATAGGCAGTAGTTGTTTTAGAACAGCGGCAAGCTATCTCTGTAATATATACTTTTATTTTGCGTAATCAGTGCAATGTTATCTCCCTTGCTTAGTCCCTTCACTTTGTATGCTTTCCACCTTACGCTTTTAGGGAACTTGCCGGCAAAGGAACCCTTGCCGCGAGCGCTGAGTGCGGGACTCTTAGCAGCCTGCTGGCAATGTCCTTGCCGGCAAGAAACCTTGCCACAGCTAGTCGCAGCACACTTAGGTTGTTGAGCGAACTCGAGAACGATGTAAGGGCGCGACACTTGTCGTAGCTCACTTAAGCCGTTGAGCGTGCTCGAAACAAAATAAGGGCGTAGCTAGCCACGGGTAGGTTCCTCCGCGCACAGGTTTTCCATACAAAGTGTGGTTGTTCAAGGAAGACAACTAAAAATTTAAAAATTTGAATTGCTCAAATTCTGGGAACTTAGCTTTCATGGATTGTTTGCTTCCCGGTAAGGCTTTCCTTTCTTGGACAGCACTTGGTCCATACTTTTATCTTCTTCCCCCCGGCAAACTTGTGCGCGAGGAACATTCTTCCTGTTTCATAGAGAAAGGCAGAAAAGGAGGAAATACAAGTACAGGGCCTTGCGGCTCGTTACTGCTTACCGGGGATGTGTGCTGCACAAGGTGTCAGATGATGCATGCAAGTACAGAGAAAGGCATGAAATGACAATTATTGCGAAGAATGTGCGGGGTCTGCGCCCGGCTCTGTACAAAGGTTTACATGCAACAGCGGCAAGACTTGTACAAAAGGTGGTTGCCGGAGCGGATCACGGCAACCGCGCCTTATGGGTGAAACTTGCGAAGATGCTCTATGTTCCAGGAGTTGCTCACCGGTAAGCCTTCTTCGGTCTCAAGGCGGACAGCGCCGGGCCTTGTGACTTGTCTCACCCGATAAGGGCCTTCCCACTTCGGCGTCAACTTGTTGGAATTCTTGGCGGACTGAACGCGCCGAAGAACAAGGTCGCCTTCCTCGAGACTCCTGGCCTTGACCTTGCGGCTATGATAGCGGCGCAAGGCCTGCTGGTATCGAGCAGCTCGTACAGCAGCCTGGAGACGGTTCTCCTCGAGGAGCAATGCATCATCTTGCCGCAGTTGCTCTTGCTCGAGCTCATCATAAGCGAGCACTCGAGGAGACCCGTATACGAGTTCCGTGGGGAGAACTGCCTCTGCTCCATAGACAAGAGCAAAGGGTGTCTATCCGGTGGCTCGACTTGGTGTCGTCCTGATTGACCAAAGAGCCGCCGGCAACTCCTCTATCCAGTTTCTTCGGCACTTGTACAGCCTGTCGAAGGTTCTTGTCTTGAGCCCGCGCAGCACTTCAACATTGGCCCTCTCCGCTTGACCATTGCTCCTTGGGTGAGCAACAGAAGCAAAGCAGACCTTGGCGCCAAGGTCTTGGACGTACTGCATGAAGGTGCGGCTTGTGAACTGTGTGCCATTGTCGGTGATGATCCTGTTAGGGATTCCAAAACGGCAAACTATTGACCTGAAGAACCTGACTGCTGACTGTGCTGTCACCTTCCTCACTGGTTCCACTTCTGGCCACTTTGTGAACTTGTCAATTGCTACGTACAAGTACTCAAAGCCCCTGACGGCGCGGGGAAAGGGGCCGAGGATATCGAGCCCCCAAACCAAGAAGGGCCAGGGCAAAGGGATCATCTGGAGAGCTTGAGCTGGCTGATGAATTTGCTTAGCATGGAACTGGCACGCTTCACACTTGGTTACTTGTGCAGTTGCATCTTGGAGGGCTTCTGGCCAAAAGAACCCTTGCCGGAACGCCTTCCCGGCAAGTGCCCTTGCGCCAATGTGGTGGCCGCATATGCCTCCATGTATCTCTGCCAACAGCTTCTGTCCATCTTCCCGGGAAATACACTTCAATCTGACACCGTTGAGTCTTCTTCTGTACAGTTCGTTGCCAACGAACTGGTACATACTTGACTGTCTGGTTATCTTCTCTATCTCTTCTGGTTCTTCGGGAAGTTCTCCAGTTTGAAGAAAACAGACGATTTGCTGTGCCCATGCTGGAGCCCGAGGCTCAACAACGAGGACTAAAGGCATTAGTGCTGCTGCGGGAACCTCAGCTTCTACGGCAAGAACCTGCGGCTCTGCCGGAGCTGAAGGTTCCCCGGCAAGCCTGCCGGAGCAAGGCTTGTCGGGAACGCCTGCTTCAACTGTACAGACCCTTGGGTCCGCAGGAGCAGACCGTTCCTCAGCATTTTGGTTGCTGATCTTGGGGACCTTGGCGGCGGCTTCGGGAAGATCCGCCGGCAAGTAGTCGTTGGAGACCAACTTCCTCTTCCTGCTTTGCCCAACTGATGGTGTAACGGATGGCTGAGTTAGCTTGAGCACGAAGGTCCCTGGTTCCACAGGTAACTTCATGGCGGCACACTTTGACAGGCCATCTGCAACATCATTCTGAGCTCGTGGGACGTGCTCCATTTGTAGGCCTTCAAAGTGCTCTTCAAGCTTCCTCACTTCATCGACATAAGCTTCCATCAGAGGGCTCTGGTAACTCTTGTTTACTTGTCGGACCACCAATTGCGAGTCTCCCCGCACAATCAACTTCTTGATCCCAAGTTCGGCCGCAATCCTGAGGCCGGCAAGCAAACCTTCGTACTCAGCAGTATTGTTGGTTGCTTGCTCCTTGGGAAAGTGCATTTGGACAACATACTTGAGGTGCTCTCCGGTGGGCGCTATGAGTAACACACCTGCACCGGCGCCTTGCAGCGAGAAAGCACCATCAAAGTACATTATCCACTCTTTGCTTGCTTCTTGGACGGGGGTGCTTGTCTCTGGAACTTCTTCATCCGGTGTTGGGGTCCATTCTGCTATAAACTCTGCCAAAGCTCTGCTCTGTATAGTTGAAGTACTCTCGAACTTGAGACCAAAGCTCGACAGCTCCAGTGCCCACTCGACGATTCTCCCTGTTGCTTCTGGGTTTTGCAATATCCTCTTCAACGGAAAGCGAGTGACCACCGTTATCTCGTGTGCTTGGAAGTAGTGGCGCAGCTTTCTCGAGGCCATGAGGAGGCCGAAAAGCAACTTCTGCACCCTAGAGTATCTTGATCTAGCCCCCTGCAAGAGGGAACTTACAAAATAAACTGGGCGCTGCACCATCTTCTTCCGCACTTCTCCTTGTTCCTGCGCAGATTTGTCCTTGTCGGGGCCAGAGCTTGTCGGGGAAGCCCCCTGCTTGTCGCTGGATGCGCTTGCCGGTGACGTGGGTTCCTCATCCGCCTCCCTCTCCGCTACTAACGCAGCACTAACCACTTGATTGGTTGCCGCTAGGTATAGCAGCAACTTCTCTTGTGGTTTAGGTGCGACAAGTATTGGAGTGGAGGACAGGTATCCTTTCAAGTCCTACAGCGCTGCCTCCGCTTCCGGAGTCCATTTCATAGGACCTGCCTTTTTCAAAATTTTGAAAAAAGGCAGGGCGCGTTCTGCGGACTTTGAAATGAACCTGCTGAGGGCAGCCACACAACCAGCAAGTCTCCTTACGTCCTTGACGCGCTTCGGGGCTTCAATCTGCTCGATGGCTTTTATCTTGTCGGGGTTGGCTTCAATCCCCCTCTGGGACACAAAGAACCCGAGAAGCTTGCCGGAGGGGACTCCGAAGATGCACTTCTCGGGGTTCAGCTTGAGTTGTATCTTGCGCAGATTCTCAAAGGTTTCTCCTAAGTCTTGGATCAGGGTGTCCTTGCTCTTGCTCTTGACCACTATATCATCCATATAGGCTTCTACGTTCCTGTGTATCTGTGGCTCAAAAGCAGTGTGTACCACCCTTGCAAATGTCGAGCCTGCATTCTTCAATCCAAAGGGCATGCGTATGAAGCAATATGTGCCACATGGAGTAATGAATGCAGTCTTCTCTTCATCTTCCTCAGTCATGAATATCTGGTGGTAACCTGAGTATGCATCAAGGAATGAAAGCAACTCACATCCGGCGGTTGAGTCAACAATCTGGTCGATGCGCGGCAAGGGAAAAGGATCCTTGGGACAAGCTTTATTCACATCCGTGAAGTCTATACAAAGTCTCCACTTCCCATTAGCCTTTCGCACGACAACTGGATTAGCCAACCACGTGGGATGAAGTACGCCTCTAACCAGGCCTGCTGCTTCCAACTTCTTAATCTCTTCGGCAATGAACTCTTGGCGCTCCACAGCTTGCTTCCTGACCTTCTGCTTGACGGGCCGCGCGTGAGGACAAACAACAAGCTTGTGCTCAATTACCTTCCTGGGAACGCCGGGGATGTCAGACGGTTGCCATGCGAACACGTCGACATTCGCCCGCAGGAAGGCAACGAGCGCGCTTTCCTATTTGGGGTCGAGCGTAGCACTGATGGTGAAGGTACCACCAGTGCCGTCCTCTTTGGCGGACACCTTCTTGGTTGCCGGTGGAGCTGCCATTCCTTTTTTACACTTGCCAGTGGAGCTCGATGGTGCGTCCTCGACGGCAGCGCAGCACTTCGAGGAGGTGCGTTTGCCGGAGTGGGCCCCAGAGCTCTTGCCGGACTTGGTCTTGGTCTTCCCCCCGGGAGCTTCAGCGGCAAGTGTCTTGCTGTCTGCCGCGGCTGCTGCATCCCGGTAGATCTTGTCGGAGCAGATAAGCGCATCCTTCTTGTCGCCGGGGACAGAGATGACGCTTATCGGCCCCGGCATCTTGAGCATGTTGTACGCGTAGTGGGAAGCTGCCATGAACTTGGCGAGCGCAGGACGGCCAAGTATCCCATTATATGGCAATGGGATATCCGCGACGTCGAACGTGATCCTCTCCGTCCTGAAGTTGAGCTCTCCGCCAAAGGTCACTGGCAGCGTGATCTTCCCCTTCGGCTTGCTCCTTCCCGGGTTGATTCCTTGGAACGTCCCGGTTTCCTCGAGCTCGCTGTCGGAGATCTGCAGCTTCTTGATCACAGCGGAGGAGATCAAGTTGAGGCCGGCCCCGCCGTCAACCAACATCTTGGTGACCTTGAGGTTGCGGATAGTTGGTGAAACCAACATCGGCAAGCACCCGACCGCGATTGTGCGGTCAGGGTGGTCCTCAAGGTCAAAGATGATGGGCGTGCCGGACCACTTCAGGAGCCTGCGTGATTCGACGGGTGGCTCCGCTGCGTTCACTTCCCGCACCCACTGCTTGAGTTGGCGGTGGGAAGTATGCAGGGAGGCACCTCCATCGACGCACAGAACCTCTGTGGCCTTCTGGAACTCCTGCTCGCTGTTATCTCCATCTTCCATGTCCTCATCGTCGTCTTCGTCCTCGTCCTTGTCGCGGCCCCGGGGAGGTCTGTCACCTTGCCGCTGCTTGGCCTTGCCGCGGCGTCCTCCCCGGCCATTGAACGGCCGCTTCTTGCTCGGCTCTCCTCCGCCTCCTTGGGCCTTCTCCTTGTCGCGACGCTCGTATTCAGCCTTCTGCTGCTCTACGAGGTACTCTACCCTCTTGCAGTTCTGGAGATCGTGGCCCTTGGTGCGGTGGATCTTACAGTACTGCTTGTCGGAGCCGTCCTGCTTGTCGGCTGCCGCTACAGGGGCAGGCTCCTTGTCGGAGCCACCAGCCTGTGTCTTCTTGGCGGGAGCCTCCTTGCCAGACTTCTCGACAACAAGTACTTCTTTGCTCTTCTTCTTCTTGTTCCGCCGTCGGTTTTTCCGTGCCGGGGCGGCATCCTCGCTGTCACTTCCTCCTGCGCCGGCATCCTCTCCGGGGAGTCTCCTCCCCTCTTCAGCACGTGCACATTTGTCAGCCAAAGCGTAAAGCTCGCTGACGTCCCGGATCTTGGTCATCGCCATCTCCTCCCTCATCCGGCGGTTACGCATGTTCTGGTGGAACGCGCTGATAACCGCGGCAGGGTGGACATCGGGGATGTTGTGTTGCACGCGGCTGAACCTTTGGATGTATTTGCGCAGGGACTCTCCCTCCTTCTGGGCGAGGATATGGAGATCGCTCTCCTGGCCGTGGGGTTTGTGGCCGCCCGTGAAGGCGCCAACAAACTGGTGGCACAAATCCGCCCATGAAGAGATGGAGTTCTCCGGTAAGTGCATAAGCCAGACCTGACGTTTGGCTTAAGCACAAGTGGGAAATAGTTGGCTAGGATCTTCTCGTCGCGTCCCCCGGCAGCCTGCACCGCGATGGTGTAGATGCTGAGGAACTCCGAGGGGTGTGTCTTGCCGTCGTACTTCTCGGGTACGTCGGGCTTGAAGTTCTTCATGCTGGGCCACTAGACTTGTCGCAGCTCTCGGGTGAACACAGGGCAACCTGCCGCGTACGGCAAGTCGCCTGGCTCGCCGGGCGCGTGCATGTCGACAGCAGTCCCAGCACGCTGGTCTGATTGCCTTCTGGCTTCTCTTCGACGCTCGATACGAGTTCGAGCGTCCTCTTGTCGCCTGTCCTCGAGGACTTGGCGTTGATCGCGGCGAGCCCGCGGATCCGATGACGCTGTGGAGTCGTTGTCGACGTTGATCCGGCGGGGTGGCGATTTCTGCTTCCGCGGCGGGGAGTGCACGGTTGTCGCACCCCCGGCGGCCTTGTCTCCATCGGCCTTCGCTTGGTCGACTTGCCGCGGGCGTGATGTTGCCGGCTGCTGCGGCGTGTCGTTGTTGGCGAAGGCGATGAGGCTCTGAATTGTTGCCCTCCAGTCTTCGGCCTTGTCTGCCGCTGGAGGGAAATCGAGTAGCAGTTGGGCTCTAGCAAGGGCTTCTGCTGGAGAGGAGGGAAACGGTGGCGAGCGATGCGAGGAGCGGGATATGCTCGGACTTCTAACAGGGTTAGAAGGAGCAGGGTCCCGCCCCGGCGACCGCGCCTTGCTCGTACCAGCGCGCTGGCCTTGAGCATCCCGCGACCCGCAGCTTGTCCGCGTCCCAGCAGGCGTATGGTGCCCCCGGTACCACGTCGCTGCTGGTCCGGCACCTCCTGAAAGGGGCGTGGTGCGTGCACGGACGCCGAGGTCTTAGAGTTCGCCCGGTCGTCCGTCTTGTCCTTGGACTTGGCGGCGCCGCGAGTGTCCTCGCCGGCGTCCACCCTTCCGCCAGCGTCTACCCCACCAACCGTGGGTTCTGGTGGTGGTGGGATCGACGCGGACGGGCCTCCGACCTCCGAAGCCTTCTTCTTCGGAGGCATATTGAAGTTGTCGATGAGGGTGATGAAGCTGAAGAAGTTGATGAAGAGTGCGCCCGCGTGAGCGCCGGATCAGTTTCGCACAACCTCGACGCCCCCCTGCCTGGCGCGCCAAAGATGTCGGGGGAAACTGTCCTCCCACGAACACCTATGGGACCGGAGCCCCTTCTACGTTGCGGTAAGGGAGCGGAGGGAGCACGGAGAGCAGATCGAGGAGCACACGCGGGCAGTTTTACCCAGGTTTGGGCCGCGCGGACGCGTAAAACCCTACTCCTGCTTTGGTTGTATTAAGCTCTTGGGCTCGGGAGCTTGAAGATCTACAGTACCAGCTACACCGAGCAAGGGAGTGTGTGAGTTTCTGGGCTCGAACCCCCTCTACGTTGTGCATGGGCCTCCTTTTATAGCTCAAAGGGGTCACCGACAGGTGTTGACGTAGAGAAGGGTAAAAATGTAACTTTGGTGGTGGTTGTAACAGTGCATGAACAGTGCATGAACAGTGGTCTTCACCTAACTTTGACAGTGGGGGAAAAAGGCATTGAATGCCCGTCACCGTCGACCCCAAAAGCGTCCGTCCATGCGTCTCCGTTCGCCACGGCGATGGCTTCGTCACCGCGGCTTGCCACCGTGTACCCCAGGCTGCACAGCAGTCTGCCACGCGCCCCTGGAAGGGCCCCAGGGTGACGCGTGGACAGACGAGCTGGAGCACAGGCACACAGTGTAAGTCTCCCCCGGCAACCACCTTGCCGGGGTCACTATCTTGCCGGGCACGGAAGCTTGCCGCTCTCCGGGCCCTGTCGTGGCGCGCGAGGCGCCACAATATTTCTTCTGTAGTGTTATTCTTTGGTCTTCCCGGCAAGCACCTCCTGCCAGGGTCTTGTGCTGAAGAGATGTCCTTGAGCCTGGTACGGCCTTCCCGGCAAGCTCCTCTTGTCGGGGTCTTGTCTCTTAACTTAAATACTTTGTTCTTGAATGGCTTCATAGGGACCAGAGCGGACCTTGGCGAGCGCGTGGTAAGCCCTGCCACGGGAAGCTGCTACTGCCCGTGCACAAGTTGGGGTACTAAGGTACCCCTATCTTAGTACACCGACACCTTCTATCCCTTTGCCCTTTACTTGAAACAAGTGGTCTTTTTAACCATCAACACTTGATGCTCTTTCTTGATTTCTACCTTCGCCGATTTCAGCATCGCGAAGAGCTCGGGAATTACTTTCGTCATCCCTTGCATATTATAGTTCATCACGAAGTTCTACTAACTTGGTGATAGTGACTAGAGAACTTTGTCAATTACTATCTTATCTGGAAGAATAACTCCCACTTGATTCAAGTAATTGTAGTACCCAGACAATCTGAGCACATGCTCACTGGTTGAGCTATTCTCCTCCATCTTGTAGGCAAAGTACTGTCAGAGGTCTTACACCTCCCGACAAGGGCATGAGTATGAAATACTAATTTCAACTCTTGGAACATTTTATATGCTCCGTGGTGTTCAAAACGTTTTTGAAGTCCCGGTTCTAAGCCGTAAAGCATGGTGCACTTAAACTATCAAGTAGTCATCATACCGAGCTTTTGTCAAAACGTTCATAACGTCTGCATCTGCTCCTGCAATAGGTCTGTCACCTAGTGGTGCATCAAGGACATAGTTCTTCTGTGTAGCAACGAGGAAAATCCTAAGATCACGGAACAAGTCCACATCATTGCTACTAACATCTTTCAACTTAGTTTTCTCTAGGAACATATAAAAAATAAACGAGGAGCAACATCGCGAGCTATTGATCTACAACATAGATAAGCTAATAATACCAGGACTAAGTTCATGATAAATTAAAGTTCAATTAATCATATTACTTAAAGAACTCCCACTTAGATAGACATCCCTCCGGTCATCTAAATGATCACGTGATCCAAATCAACTAAACCATGTCCGATCATCACGTGAGATGGAGTAGTTTCAATGGTGAACATCTTATGTTGATCATATCTACTATATGATTCACGCTCAACCTTTCGGTTTCCAGTGTTGCGAGGCCATATCTGCATATGCTAGGCTCGTCAAGTTTAACCCGAGTATTCTGCGTGTGCAAAACTGGCTTACACCTGTTGTATTTGAACGTAGAGCTTATCACACCCGATCATCACGTGGTGTCTCGGCACGACGAACTTTCGCAACGGTGCATACTCAGGGAGAACACTTATACCTTGAAATTTAGTAAGGGATCATCTTATAATGCTACCGTCGTTCTAAGCAGAATAAGAAGCATAATAAGATAAACATCACATGCAATCAAAATATGTGACATGATATGGCCATCATCATCTTGTGCTTTTGATCTCCATCTCCAAAGCACCTTCATGATCACCTTCGTCACCGGCACGACACCTTGATCTCCATCGTAGCATCGTTGTCGTCTCGCCAACTATTGCTTCTACGACTATCGCTACCGCTTAGTGATAAAGTAAAGCAATTACATGGCGATTGCATTTCATACAATAAAGCGACAACCATATGGCTCCTGCCAGTTGCTGATAACTTTACAAAACATGATCATCTTATACAAAACCGTATAACTCATCATGTCTTGACCATATCACATCACAACATGCCCTCCAAAAACAAGTTAGACGTCCTCTACTTTGTTGTTGCAAGTTTTACATGGCTGCTACGGGCTTAGCAAGAACCGTTCTTACCTACGCATACAAAAACCACAACGATGTTTCGTCAAGTATGTGCTGTTTTAACCTTCACAAGGACCGGGCGTAGCCACACTTGATTCAGCTAAAGTGAGAGAGACAGACACCCGCCAGTCACCTTTAAGCAACGAGTGCTCATAACGGTGAAACTAGTCTCGCGTAAGCGTACGCGTAGCGTCGGTCCGGGCCGCTTCATCTCACAATACCGCCGAAGCAAAGTATGACATGCTGGTAAGCAGTATGACTAGTATCGCCCACAACTCATTGTGTTCTACTCGTGCATATCATCTACGCATAAACCTGGCTCTGATACCACTGTCGGGGAACGTAGTATTTTCAAAATTTTCCTACGATCATGCAAGATCTATCTACTAGATGCATAGCAACGAGAGGGGAGAGTGTGTCTACGTACCCTCGTAGACCGGGAGCGGAAGCGTCAAGTGACGCGGTTGATGTAGTCGAACTTCTTCGCGATCCAACCGATCAAGCACCGAACGTACGACACCTCCACGTTCAGCACACGTTCAGCTTGATGACGTCCCACGAGCTCTTGATCCAGTTGAGCTTCACGGGAGAGTTTCGTCAGCACGACGGCGTGGTGACGGATATGATGTATCTACCGGCGCAGGGCTTCGCCTAAGCGCTGCAACAGTATGACCGAGGTGTGTTTCTGTGGAGGGGAGCACCAAACACGGTTGGGAGAGATCAACTGATCAACTTATGTGTCCTAGGGTGCCCCCCTGCCCCCGTATATAAAGGAGCAAGGGGAGGGGCCGGCCAGCCCTTGTATGGCGCACCAGGGAGGCAATCCTACTAGGAATAGGATTGCAATCCTATTCCTAGTAGGAGTCCACCAAGAAGGAAGAGGGGGAAAGGAAGGAGAGGGAGAGGTGGCGCCCCCCAATCCTAGTCCAACTAGGATTCCCTGGTGGGGCGCCGGCCAGCCTCTATGGGCTGCCTCTCTTCTTTCCTCAAGGCCCACTATGGACCATCCCCCCTCGTGGGGGGTTCCGGTAACCCCCTCCGGCAATCCGGTTAAATCCGAAACTTTTCCGAAACACTTCCGGTGTCCTAATATAGTCGTCCAATATATCAATCTTTATGTCTCGAACATTCCGAGACTCCTCGTCATGTCCGTGATCTCATCCGGGACTCCGAACTACCTTCGGTACATCAAAACTCATAAACTCATAATACCGATCGTCATCAAACGTTAAGCGTGCGGACCCTACGGGTTCTAGAACAATGTAGACATGACCGAGACTCATCTCCGGTCAATAACCAATAGCGGAACCTGGATTCTCATATTGGTTCGTACATATTCTACGAAGATCTTTATTGGTCAAACCGCATAACAACATACGTTGTTCATTTTGTCATCGGTATGTTACTTGCCCGAGATTCGATCATCGGTATCTCTATACCTAGTTCAATCTCGTTACCAGCAAGTCTCTTTACTCGTTCCGTAATACATCATCTCGTGACTAACTCATTAGTCATTTGCTTGCAAGGCTTATTATGATGTGCATTACCGAGAGGGCCCAGAGATACCTCTCCGACACTCGGAGTGACAAATCCTAGTCTTGATCTATGCCAACACCACGAATACTTTCGGAGACACATGTAGAGCATCTTTATGATCACCCAGTTACGTTGTGACGGTTGATAGCACACAAGGTGTTCCTACGGTATTCGGGAGTTGCATAATCTCTTAGTCATAGGAACATGTATAAGTCATGAAGAAAGCAATAGCAGTAAAACTAAACGATCATAGTGCTAAGCTAACGGATGGGTCTAGTCCATCACATCATTCTCCTAATGATGCGATCCCACTGATCAAATGACAACTCATGTCTATGGCTAGGAAACATAGCCATCTTTGACCAATGAGCTAGTCTAGTAGAGGCATACTAGGGACATACTGTTTTGCTATGTATTCACACATGTACTAAGTTTCCGGTTAATACATTTCTAGCATGAATAATAAACATTTATCATGATATAAGGAAATAAATAATAACTTTATTATTGCCTCTAGGGCATATTTCCTTCAGTCTCCCACTTGCACTAGAGTCAATAATCTAGTTCACATCGCCATGTGATTTAATACCGATAGTTCACATCGTTATGTGAATAACACCCATAGTTCACATCGCCATGTGACCAACACCCAAAGGGTTTACTAGAGTCAATAATCTAGTTCACATCGCTATGTGATTAATACCCAAGAGTAATAAGGCGTGATCATGTTTTGCTTGTGAGAGAAGTTTAGTCAACGGGTCTGTCACATTCAGATCCGTATGTATTTCGCAAATTTCTATGTCTACAATGCTCTGCATGGAGCTACTCTAGCTAATTGCTCCCACTTTCAATACGCATCCAGATTGATACTTAGAGTCATCTGGATTTAGTGTCAAAGGTTGCATCGGCGTAACCCTTTACGACGAACTCTTTATCACCTCCATAATCGAGAAACATTTCCTTAGTCATCTAGTTACTAAGGATAATTTTGACCGCTGTACAGTGATCTACTCCTGGATCACTATTGTACCTCCCTATCAAACTCATCGCAAGGTACACAACATGTTTGGTACACAGCATGGCATACTTTATAGAACCTATGGCTGAGGCATAGGGAGTGACTTTCATTCTCTCTATATTTTTCTGCCGTGGTCTGGCTTTGAGTCTTACTCAACTTCACACCTTACAAGTCAGGCAAGAACTCCTTCTTTGACTGATCCATTTTGAACTACTTCAAAATATTATCAAGGTATGTACTCATCGAAAGTCTTATCAAGCGTCTTGATCTAACTCTATAGATCTTGATGCCCAATATGTAAGCAGCTTCACCAAGGTCTTTCTTTGAAAAAAATCCTTTCAAACACTCCTTTATGCTTTCCAGAAAATTCTACATCATTTCCGATCGACAATATGTCATTCACATATACTTATCAGAAAGGTTGTAGTGCTCTCACTCACTTTCTTGTAAATACAGGCTTCACCGCAAGTCTGTATAAATCTATATGCTTTGATCAACTTATCAAAGCATATATTCCAACTCCGAGATGCTTGCACCAGTCCATAGATAGATTGCTGGAGCTTGCACATTTTGTTAGCACCTTTAGGATTGACAAAACCTTCTGGTTGCATCATATACAATTCTTCTTTAATAAATCCATTAAAGAATGCAGTTTCGTTATCCATTTGCCAGATTTCATAAAATGCGGCAATTGCTAACATGATTCGGACAGACTTATGCATCGCTACGGGTGAGAAAGTCTCATCGTAGTCAACTCCTTGAACTTGTCAAAAACCTTTCGCAACAAGTCGAGCTTTGTAAACAGTAACATTACCGTCAGCGTCGGTCTTCCTCTTGAAGATCCATTTATTTTCGATGGCTTGTCGATCGTCGTGCAAGTCAACCAAAGTCCACACTTTGTTCTCATACATGGATCTCATCTCATATTTCATAGCCTTAAGCCATTTTGCGGAATCTAGGCTCATCATCGCTTCCTCATAGTTTGCAGTTTCATCATGGTCTAGTAACATGACTTCCAGAACTGGGTTGCCGTACCACTCTGGTGCGGAACATACTCTAGTTGATCTACGAAGTTTAGTAGTAACTTGATCCGAAGTTTCATGATCATCATCATTAGCTTCCTCACTAATTGGTGTAGGAATCACTGGAACTAGTTTCTGTGATGTACTACTTTCCAATTCGGGAGAAGGTACAATTACCTTATCAAGTTCCACTTTCCTCCCACTCACTTCTTTCGAGAGAAACTCCTTCTCTAGAAAGGATCCATTCTTAGCAACGAATATCTTGATTTTGAATCTATGATAGACGGTGTACCCAACAGTTTCCTTTGGGTATCCTATGAAGACGCATTTCTCCGACTTGGGTTCGAGCTTATCAGGTTGAAGCTTTTTCACATAAGCATCGCAGCCCCAAACTTTAAGAAATGACAACTTTGGTTTCTTGCCAAACCACAGTTCATAAGGCGTCGTCTCAATGGATTTAGATGTTGCCCTATTTAACGTGAATGCATCTGTCTTTAATGCATAACCCAAAACTATAGTGGTAAATCGGTAAGAGACATCATAGATCGCACCATATCTAATAAAGTACGGTTACGACGTTCGGACACACCATTACGTTGTGGTGTTCCGGGTGGCATGAGTTGTGAAACTACTCCACATTGTTTCAAATGAAGACCAAACTCGTAACTCAAATATTCACCTCCACGATCAGATCGTAGAACCTTAATTTTCTTGTTACGATGATTCTCTACTTCACTCTGAAATTCTTTGAACTTTTCAAATGTTTCAGACTTGTGCTTCATCAAGTAGATATACCCATATCTGCTCAAATCATCAGTGAAGGTCAGAAAATAACGATACTCGCCACGAGCTTCAACACTCATCGGTCCACATACATCAGTATGTATGATTTCCAACAAATCTGTTGCTCGCTCCATTGTTCCGGAGAACAGAGTTTTAGTCATTTTGCCCATGAGGCATGGTGCGCAAGCACCAAGTGATTCATAATCAAGTGATTCCAAAAGTCCATCACTATGGAGTTTCTTCATGTGCTTTACATCAATATGACCTAAATGGCAGTGCCACAAATAAGTTGCACTATCATTATTAACCTTGCATCTTTTGGCTTCAATATTATGAATATGTTTATCACCACGATCGAGATCCAACAAACTATTTTCATTGGGTGTATGACCATCGAAGGCATTATTTACGTAAACAGAATAACAATTATTCTATGACTTTAAATGAATAACCGTATTGCAACAAACATGATCAAATCATATTCATGCTTAACGCAAATGCCAAATAACATTTACTTAGGTTCTACACTAATCCCGAAAGTATAGGGAGTGTGCGATGATGATCATATCAATCTTGGAACCACTTCCAACACACATCGTCACTTCACCTTTAACTAGTCTCTGTTCATTCTGCAACTCTTGTTTCGAGTTACTAATTTTAGCACCCAAATCACACAAAGCATAGCATTCATGATCTTTTATTTTTATTTTGATAGTAGGTTCCCACTCATCATAAAGCTTTCTAGGGATGGAAACTTCAAACTCAAGTTTTTCTTCATAAGATTGCATCAAAGCATAAACTATGTGTTTGGTGAAAGCTTTATTTTGACTATAAGCATGCGGAGAATTTAGCACAGATTGAAACAAGGAAATACAATCAATGAAAGATCAATTATCATAATTGAATCCCTTGAAATCCAAAGTAGTGGGTTCATCACTATGCAAAGTTTTAAATCTCTTCACTCCCACTTTTAGCAATTTTAGCATGAAGATCGAAAAACTCTGAATCATTGGGACACCTTAAAGCAGAATCATCTCCAATCCTATTTTCATCAAAATTTATACTAGAAAACAAGGATCTAATAGGAGACACATCGATAACTTTCAGATCTTCATCTTTATTTTCATGGTAACTAGAAGAACACGCTTTAATATAATCCTCTCTTTTAGCACGCATCCTAGCGGTTCTTTCTTTGCATTCATCAATGGAAATTCTCATGGCCTTGAGAGACTCATTGATATCATGCTTAGGTGGGATATATCTAAGTTTCAAAGACTCAACATCAAGAGTAATTCTATCCACACTTCTAGCCAATTCATCAACCTTAAGCAATTTCTCTTCAAGCGTAGCATTGAAATTCTTTTGGGAGATCATAAACTCCTTAACACTAGTTTCAAATTCAGAAGGCATCTTTCCATAAGAGCTGTTGTAGGAATTACCATAATTATTAGAGGAATTACTGGGAAAAGGCCTAGGATTAAAATTACCTCTATAAGCATTGCTACCAAAATTATTCCTACCAACAAAATTCACATCCAAAGATTCATTGTTATTTTCAATCAAAGTGGACAAAGGCATATCATTAGGATCAGAAGAGGCACTCTTAGCAGCAAACAATTTCATAAGTTCATCCATCTATCCACTTAAAACACTAATTTCTTCGATAGCATGCACTTTTTTACCAGTAGATCTTTCAGTGTGCCACTGAGAATAATTAACCATAATATTATCTAGGAGTTTGGTAGCTTCTCCTAAGGTGGTTTCCATGAAAGTGCCTCCGGCGGCTGAATCTAGAAGATTTCTAGAAGCAAAAGTCTAGCCAGAATAAAAGTTATGAATAATCATCCATAGATTCAAACCATGTGTAGGGCAATTACGTATCATTAATTTCATTCTCTCCCAAGCTTGTGCAACATGCTCATGATCTAGTTGCTTAAAATTCATAATATCATTTCTAAGAGAGATGATCTTAGCAGGAGGGAAATACTTAGAGATAAAAGCATCTTTGGACTTATTCCACGAATAAATCTATTTCTAGGCAAAGAGGAAAACCAAGTTTTAGCATGATCTCTAAGAGAAAGCGGAAATAACTTCAATTTAACAATATCGTTATCCGTATCCCTTTTCTTTTGCATATCACACAAATCAACAAAGTTGTTTAGATGGGTAGCGACATCTTCACTAGGAAGGCCGGAGAATTGATCTTTCATGACAAGATTCAACAAAGCAGCATTGATCTCACAAGATTCAGCATCAGTAATAGGAGCAATCGGAGTGCTAATAAAATCATTGTTGTTGGTATTGGAGAAGTCACACAATTTGGTATTGTTCTGAGCCATAATGACAAGCAAGCAATCCAACACACACAAGCAAACAAGAAGCAAGCGAACGATAAACACACGGCAGAAGAAGGGCAAATAAAATAGCAGGGGTGAAGTGGGGGAGAGGAAAACGAGAGGCAAATAAATGTAATGCGAAGGATAAGGGTTTGTGATAGGTACTTGGTATATGACTTTTGCGTAAGTTATGGGCCTCTAGCCCCTCGTTGGTTACCCCAAGTGGAAGGTGTGAGATGCAGTGTTGTGGAAGTTTTTCCCTTAGCAAAGATGCCAAGGATCGAATCCCCAGAGACTCCTAGGTTCAACAAGTAGGTGTCAACTGCTAACGGCGCCAGATATTAGCAATAAACGTGGACCTGCACATAGATACAAATAACTTTGCTCCCAACGAGTACAGAGAGGTTGTCAATCCCTCCGGCCTTGTAGTTCACAAAGGATTAAAAGCAGATGATAGTAGTGATAGATAATGTTTGCAATAGTAAATAAAAGCAAAAGGTAAATAGCGGATGTGATCAATGATGGTAATATGGACCGGAGTCTCATGATGTTCACTAGTGATGTCTCTCTCCCAAAAGACGATAAAACATCTATGTGAGGTAAACGAATTACAGCTGGGCAATTGACAGGACCACGAACGCAAGCCAATGCTGACTACATTGCAAGAAAGGTTGAGGTTCAAAGCATGGGCGGTACGCCAAAGTAAGTAGACCGAAATCCATCAATATCTACTACTAATCATCCACCTTGAGATATCTATCCAGAACATCTCGCTGGTATTAAGTTGCGAGCCCCACCCATAGTGTAAACTCAAAGCAACAGACAACTGCATTAAAAGAACTTTGCGTAAAGTAAACAATCCTTGCACCCGCGGGCACAAGCACCGTTGTTTTCCCCCTTGTGGCAACAACACATCCCCTAGACTCATGTTTCTGTCACTCAAGCTAGTCATCGAGGGGCATGAACCCACAATCAAGCATAACGTTCCCTCTTGGAGTCACTACCTACTACTTGGCCAAAGCAATAAATAACAACGGAGAACATGCAAGAATTACTTACGAACATAAATATAAGAGAGGTGAATCAAATATATTACTCAAGAACAATCTGAACATAATCTCATAATCCATCGGATCCCAGCAAACTCATCATAGCAACAGCATAAGGATTACATATGTGCCTCGATCATGTAGGGCAGCTCACGAGGACTAATTAGTGAAGCACAAGAACGGGAGGAGAACATCACATAGCTACTGGTCATGGACTCATTGTCCAAGGGAGACTACTCACGACTCATCCGGGAGGCCTCCATGGTGGTGGAGAAGCTCCCGGTGGTGATCCTCCCCTCCGGCAGGGTGCCGGGAAGAGTTCTCCTGGTGCTCCCGATCTTGGAAGCGGCGGCGGCGGCGGAACAGAGATGGGATCGCGAAAAGAGTTCCTGTTCTGAGGGTTTCGGAGGACGCTTTAAATATATGCCAAAGGGGGGCATCGGGGAAGCTTCGAGGGGCCCAGGCGCCCACCCGGCGCGGCCCAGGGGGGGGGCGCGACGCCAGGGCGCCTGGTGCCCTGGTGCCCCCCCCCCCCGGCTGTCCTTCGGACGCATGGTAGTTTCCGGAACACTGATTTTTTATATAATTTTTCTGGATTTTTCCTAACAGTTCTCGTAACGTGAAAACCTGAAATACAAAAACAGCCGAAAACAGAAACTGGCACTGGGGTGCACTGGATTAGTAGGTTAGTCCAAATATGATCAAAAGTGTATGGAAGTGTATGAATATCATAGCAATATCACCCAAAAGAGGCATGGAGCAAGCAGAAATTATAGATACGTTTTGGACGTATCAACATCCCCAAGCTTAATTCCTGCTCGTCCTCGAGTAGGTAAATGATAACAAGAATAATTTCTGTGGTGACATGCTATTAACCATATAGGACTTTTTCATAGTCATATGACAAAAGCTTACTGAGACATTGATTCTATAGTAATTAAGTTGCCTCATCATGCATCGAATACCAATAGTGCTCGCACCTTGTCCTAATTAGCTCGAATTTCCATGGGTTATCATTGCATTACATATGTTTCAACCAAGTATCACAAAGGGTACCTCTATGCCACCTGTACAAACGTCCAAGGAGATAAATCACATTTGATTTCTCGTTTTTGATAGATCTCAACTTGAGGACATCCATACCGGGACAACATAGAAAATAGATGATGGACTCCTCTTTAATGCATAAGCATATTCTCATAAGAGATTGAGGATTAATGTCCAAGCTAAAACTTCCACCATGATACATGGCTTTGGTTGGCGGCCCAATGTTCTTCTCTAACAATATGCATATTCAAACCAACCCATGGCAAATCACCCTTACTTCAGACAAGACGAACATGCATAGCAACTCACATGATAATCAACAAAAGTGTGACAGTTGATGGTGTCCCCAGAGACATGGTTACCGCTCAGCAAGCAACTTATAAGAAATAAGATACATAAGCAACATATTCTTTACCACAATAGTTTTTAAGCTACTTTCCCATGAGCTATGTATTGCAAAGTTAGTCTGCTTAGTACAGGTGGAGGTTAGCAAAAGACTGGGAGCGACCAACTAAGAGAGCAATGACGGTCATAATCATGCAGAGCGACAAAGCAACATTGAATCAGGCATGGTAGTTATATCGCTACTCAGAAATAAAAGATCATCAAGGCTTGACAGACTTTCTTTACAGTCTTAAATATGCGTGAGCATACGCCAAGTCAATCAAAATAAATTCTTGAGGGAAGATACTACTAAACCATACCACATCATAGGCAAACAAATCATGTTGGTACTCCAATAACACATTGGGAATCCCCCAGCTATTTGAGATTAACCATAAGAAAACCTGAACTACTAAGCACCATTATGCACGTAGCATCTTTATCATAGACATATTAACCAATGCAACGGAAGCAAACTCTCTTAATAAGGTGAGCATGATAATTAAAGAGAGTTCAAGCAACCAACTAGACAAAAGCTCTTCGCAAAGATAAGCATGAATACTAAGAGCTGAACATGATAGTAGCTATTAAAAGACAAAGAACACACACAGCAAAGATAGTCATGAAAATTCTATGTTATGTTCTAGGTAGAAGTGGAGCGTGTTTCTCTCCCACATAAAGAAAGCTGAGTTCCGACTCGTTATGAAAAACTAAAAAGAAAACTAAAAGCAAGACGCTCCAAGCATAGCACATAATACATGAAGTGATAAAAATATAGCGGAACGAAAGACGAACTGATAATGTTGATGGAGAAGGGGATGCACGGGGGCATCTGATGGGCCTCGAACCCCTCGTTGGTTACCCCAAGTGGAAGGTGTAAGATGCAGTAAGTAGAAGTGTTTTCCCTTAGCAAAGATGCCAAGGATCGAATCCCCAGAGACTCCTAGGTTCAACAAGTAGGTGTCAACTGCTAACGGCGCAATTAGCAATCAACGTGGACCTGCACACAGATACAAATAACTTTGCTCCCAATGAGTACAGAGAGGTTGTCAATCCCTCCGGCCTTGTAGTTCACAAAGGGTTAAAAGCAATGATAGTAGTGATAGATAGTGTTTTTGCAATAGTAAATAATAACGAAAAGTAAATAGCGGGTGTGATCAATGATGGTGATAAGGACCGGAGTCTCATGATGTTCACTAGTGATGTCTCTCTCCCAAAAGACGATAAGACAGCTATGTGAGGTAAACAAATTACAGCTGGGCAATTGACAGGACCACGAACGCAAACCAATGCTGACTACATTGCAAGAATGGTTGAGGTTCAAAGCATGGGCGGTACGCCAAAGTAAGTAGACCGAAATCCATCAATGCCAACTACTAATCATCCACCTTGAGATATCTATCCAGAACATCTCGCTAGTATTAAGTTGCGAGTCCCACCCATAGTGTAAACTCAATGCAACAGACAACTGCATTAAAAGAACTTTGCGTAAAGTAAACAATCCTTGCACCCGCGGGCACAAGCACCGTTGTTTTCCCCCTTGTGGCAACAGCACATCCCCTAGACTCATGTTTCTGTCACTCAAGCTAGTCATCGAGGGGCATGAACCCACAATCAAGCATAACGTTCCCTCTTGGAGTCACTACCTACTACTCGGCCAAAGCAATAAATAACAACGGAGAACATGCAAGAATTACTTATGAACATAAATATAAAAGAGGTGAATCAAATATATTACTCAAGATCAATCTGAACATAATCTCATAATTCATCGGATCCCAGCAAACTCAACATAGCAACAGCACAAGGATTACATAGGTGCCTCGATCATGTAGGGCAGCTCACGAGGACTAATTAGTGAAGCACAAGAACAGGAGGAGAACATCACATAGCTACTGGTCATGGACTCATGGTCCAAGGGAGACTACTCACGAGTCATCCGGGAGGCGTCCATGGTGGTGGAGAAGCTCCCGGTGGTGATCCTCCCCTCCCGCAGGGTGCCGGGAAGAGTACTCCTGGTGCTCCCGATCTTGGAAGCGGCAGCGGCGGCGGAACAGAGATGGGATCGCGAAAAGGGTTTTTTCTCTGAGGGTTTCGGAGGACCCTCTAAATATATGCCAAAGGGGGGCACCGGACGGGCTTCGGGGGGCCCAGGCGCCCCCCCGGCGCGGCCAAGGGGGGGGGCGCGCCGCCAGGGCGCCTGGAGCCCTGGTGCCCCCCCCCAGGCTGCCCTTCGGACGCAATGTTGTTTCCGGAACGCTGATTTTTTATATAATTTTTCTGGATTTTTCTGGGCAGTTCTCAAAACGTGAAAACCTGAAATACAAAAACAGCCGAAAACTAAAACTGACACTGGGGTGCACTGGATTAGTAAGTTAGTCCAAATTTGATCAAAAGTGTATGGAAGTGTATGAATATCATAGCAATATCACCCAAAAGTGGCATGGAGCAAGCAAAAATTATAGATACATTTTGGACGTATCAACATCCCCAAGCTTAATTCCTGCTCGTCCTCGAGTAGGTAAATGATAACAAGAATAATTTCTCTGGTGACATGCTATTAACCATATAGGACTTTTTATAGTCATATGACAAAAGCTTACTGAGACAATTAATCTATAGTAATTAAGTTGCCTCATGAGAAAATCACAAATGACTGAAAGTTTTACAACATGAAACTGAAACATCAAAAAGATTTGCAATGAACATGATGTGCAAATATGATAAAGTAATATCTAGCTTGCCCCCTTTAGTGATGCAAAACATAAATGCAGGGGCACCTTCAAGGTTTAAGTGATGATTAGATACAATGATTTCAGAATAGACGATATCACAATCATGCAAAAGACAATGTTACTTTGGGACAATGCACATTACACTCAGAATGACAATCATGCTCTCAGTAGTTGGTGCTTTAACATAAAAGTAAAAGAATGGTTAAGTGCTAGAGCTTTTTTATTTTGAAAACATGGAAGCAATTTTGTCAACGGTAGTAGTATTTCATATGTGTCATGCATAAGACATCCTATAAGTTGCAAGCTTCATGCATCGAATACCAATAGTGCTCGTACCTTGTCCTAATTAGCTCGGATTTCCGTGGGTTATCATTGCATTACATATGTTTCAACCAAATGTCACAAAGGGGTACCTCTATGCCACCTGTACAAAGGTCCAAGGAGATAAATCGCATTTGATTTCTCGTTTTTGATAGATCTCAACTTGAGGGCATCCATACCGGGACAACATAGAAAATAGATGATGGACTCCTCTTTAATGCATTAGCATATTCTCATAAGAGATTGACGATCAACGTCCAAGCTAAAACTTCCACCATGATACATGGCTTTGGTTGGCGGCCCAATGTTCTTCTCTAACAATATGCATATTCATTCAACCCACGGTAAATCACCCTTACTTCAGACAAGACGAACATGCATAGCAACTCAAATGATATTCAACAAAAGTGTGACAGTTGATGGCGTCGCCAGAAACATGGTTACCGCTCAGCAAGCAACTTATAAGAAATAAGATACATAAGCAACATATTCTTTACAACTGTAGTTTTTAAGCTACTTTCCCATGAGCTATGCATTGCAAAGTTAGTTTGCTTAGTACAGGTGGAGGTTAGCAAAAAGACTGGGAGCGACCAACTAAGAGAGCAATGACGGTCATAATCATGCAGAGCGACAAAGCAATATTGAATCAGGCATGGTAGTTATATCGCTACTCGGAAATAAAAGATCATCAAGGCTTGACAGACTTTCTTTACAGTCTTAAATATGCGTGAGCATACGCTAAGTCAATCAAAATAAATTCTCGAAGGAAGATATTACTAAACCATACCATATCATAGGCAAACAAATCAAGTTGGTATTCCAATAACACATTGGGAACCCCCCAGCTATTTGAGATTAACCATAAGAAAACCTGAACTACTAAGCACCATTATGCAAGTAGCATCTTTATCATAGACACATTAACCAATGCAACGGAAGCAAACTCTCTTAATAAGGTGAGCATGATAATTGAAGAGAGTTCAAGCAACCAACTAAACAAAAGCTCTTTGAAAAGATAAGCATGAATACTAAGAGCAGAGCATGATAGTAGCTATTAAAAGACAAAGAACACACACAGCATAGATAAACATGAAAATTCTATGTTATGTTCTATGTAGAAGTGGAGCGTGTTTCTCTCCCACATAAAGGAATGCTGAGTTCCGACTCGTTATGAAAAACTAAAAAGAAAACTAAAAACAAGACGCTCCAAGCATAGCACATAACACATGAAATGATAAAAATATAGCGGAACGAAAGACGAACTGATAATGTTTATGGAGAAGGGGATGCACGGGGGCATCCCCAAGCTTAGACGCTTGAGTCTCCTTGAATATTTCTTGGGGGTGCATGGGGGCATCCCCAAGCTTGAGCGCTTGACACTCCTGAATCTTTTTATCATCTTCCCTCGCACACTTGAAAACTCCCTTCATACACAACTCATCATAATCTGATTAGCGAGGTTAGTACCCTTAATAAAATAATTATACCTTGCTGGAAATAAGGATATTATTGAAGTTCTACTGTTTCTCAAGATTGCCAAAAGGTTTTTGCAAAGGAAAAGCAAGTTCTTGATTTGCAAAGTGAAGGAAAGGCAAAACAGGACAGAATCTGTGAAAAACAGAACAGCAGGTAGTAATTGATCTGTTCGGGATACTTCTGCAACTCAAACAAAAAACTCAGAACAGATGCACGAAAGAAAATTATATAGAGAACGCTGTCGAAAAAATTCAGACCAAAAAGATGATCTGGTGATTTTATACGATTTTTTCTATCCAAGGACAGAATCTGTTTCCTGGACAGCACCTCACAACTTTTGAACTTTCTAGCAATCAGAGGCTATACTTGGCACAAATATGAAAAGCAAAGATACAATGATGATGCTACAGCAGTAAACAACATCAAGACACAACAAAAGCAAAAAAATTATTCATGTGGGCTGCCTCCCAAAAGCGCTTTCTTTTATGCCTTTAAGCTAGGCATAATGCATAGAGAAATCAATAACCATCATAATAATCGGAGTTGTAAATTGCTTCAAATGGTTCCTCAACTAGTTCATTCTTGTTCCTTCTAGGAAAGGGGTACACACCTTTTGCCTTCCCGCGTAAGCGGATTTGTCCCTTACATATATCAATGAAGCCTTTAACTGCTCGGAGGAAGTCCCTTCCAAGCACTATATTTCCTTGGTTTGGCTCCACGATGAAGAAATCAATCATTGCAATCCCTTTAAGGAATTTAACTGGCACGTCTTTTATTCTTCCCTGGATTTCAGAAATATCTCCATTAGTGTGTTCATGATAAGATGGTAATCTATCCATGTTAAATTTTAAAGAATCATGAACAATTTTTGGCATAGTAGAAACCATAGATCCAATATCACAATAAGCAAGGAAGTCTTGATTAGAGATGCTAATCCTAACAAGAGGCTCCCAGTCATTATCCATTTCCAAAATGTCTCTCTTATTGGGTTTGGGTTTCTCTACCTTCATTAAGTCTAGAGCATCCATTCTCTTTTCAATAGTAGCAAGTCTATCTATGACAGTATCAAAGTTATGATCATAAACAAAGTAACTAGATAGACCATGTATAATTTCAAGAGCTCTAGCTTCATCACATTCTAGGAAATCTCCCTCAGCTATAATGTCAAGGGAGTGTTTACACCATTTAAAAAGACCATGGTAAAAATATCTAAGCACAATTTTTATAGGTACCCAAGGCATAATACTCCTATGTGCATCAGAAATTCTGTCCCATGCCTTCTTCATATTTTCTCCATCCCTTTGATGGAAATCTAGAACTTCTGATTCCCTCAAAGCACCAAATCCTAACATGTTTGGCTAAACAGAAGGGACTACTAACAGAAAGGTAAATAACTTTTTGTGATTTTTGATAAAAGGTACTGAAAGCAAAAACTGAAAGGTAAACTAACAAGACTAAAAAGCAAAGGTAAAAGATTGCATGCAACTCCCCTATCCTGAAGAGTGGAGTCCCCGGCAACGGCGCCAGAAAATACTCCTTGATGGGACTCGAACCCCTCGTTGGTTACCCCAAGTGGAAGGTGTAAGATGCAGTAAGTAGAAGTGTTTTCCCTTAGCAAAGATGCCAAGGATCGAATCCCCAGAGACTCCTAGGTTCAACAAGTAGGTGTCAACTGCTAACGGCGCCAGATATTAGCAATCAACCTGGACCTGCACACAGATACAAATAACTTTGCTCCCAACGAGTACAGAGAGGTTGTCAATCCCTCCGGCCTTGTAGTTCACAAAGGATTAAAAGCAGATGATAGTAGTGATAGATAATGTTTGCAATAGTAAATAAAAGCGAAAAGTAAATAGCGGATGTGATCAATGATGGTAATATGGACCGGAGTCTCATGATGTTCACTAGTGATGTCTCTCTCCCAAAAGACGATAAAACAACTATGTGAGGTAAACGAATTACAGCTGGGCAATTGACAGGACCACGAACGCAAACCAATGCTGACTACATTGCAAGAAAGGTTGAGGTTCAAAGCATGGGCGGTACGCCACAGTAAGTAGACCGAAATCCATCAATATCTACTACTAATCATCCACCTTGAGATATCTATCCAGAACATCTCGCTGGTATTAAGTTGCGAGCCCCACCCATAGTGTAAACTCAAAGCAACAGACAACTGCATTAAAAGAATTTTGCGTAAAGTAAACAATCCTTGCACCCGCGGGCACAAGCACCTTTGTTTTCCCCCTTGTGGCAACAGAACATCCCCTAGACTCATGTTTCTGTCACTCAAGCTAGTCATCGAGGGGCATGAACCCACAATCAAGCATAACGTTCCCTCTTGGAGTCACTACCTACTACTTGGCCAAAGCAATAAATAACAACGGAGAACATGCAAGAATTACTTACGAACATAAATATAAGAGAGGTGAATCAAATATATTACTCAAGAACAATCTGAACATAATCTCATAATCCATCGGATCCCAGCAAACTCATCATAGCAACAGCATAAGGATTACATATGTGCCTCGATCATGTAGGGCAGCTCACGAGGACTAATTAGTGAAGCACAAGAACGGGAGGAGAACATCACATAGCTACTGGTCATGGATTCATTGTCCAAGGGAGACTACTCACGACTCATCCGGGAGGCGTCCATGGTGGTGGAGAAGCTCTCGGTGGTGATCCTCCCCTCCGGCAGGGTGCCGGGAAGAGTTCTCCTGGTGCTCCCGATCTTGGAAGCGGCGGCGGCGGCGGAACAGAGATGGGATCGCGAAAAGAGTTCCTGTTCTGAGGGTTTCGGAGGACGCTTTAAATATATGCCAAAGGGGGGCATCGGGGAAGCTTCGGGGGGCCCAGGCGCCCCCCCGGCGCGGCCCAGGGGGCGCGCCGTCACGGCGCCTGGAGCCTTGGTGCCCCCCCGGCTGTCCTTCGGACGCACGGTAGTTTCCGGAACGCTTATTTTTTATATAATTTTTCTGGATTTTTCCTGGCAGTTCTCGTAACGTGAAAACCTGAAATACAAAAACAGCCGAAAACAGAAACTGGCACTGGGGTGCACTGGATTAGTAGGTTAGTCCAAATATGATCAAAAGTGTATGGAAGTGTATGAATATCATAGCAATATCACCCAAAAGAGGCATGGAGCAAGCAGAAATTATAGATACGTTTTGGACGTATCAGTAAGCCTCCCCGGCAACGGCGCCAGAAATTCTTCTTGCTACTTCTCGAGCTTGCGTTGTATTCCCTCGAAGAGGAAAGGGAGATGCAGCACAGTATCGTAAATATTTCCCTTAGTTTTTGAGAACCAAGGTATCAATCCAGTAGGAGACCACGCGCGAGTCCCTCGCACCTGCACAAACAAATAAGAACTTCACAGCCAACGCGATAAGGGGTTGTCAATCCCTTTACGGTCACTTACAAAATTGAGATCTGATAGAGATGATAGTTTATATTTTTGTTATTTTTGGTTTATAAGAACAACAAATAAAAGCGATAAAAGTAAAGTAGATGTAGATTGATATTTTTGAGAATGGACCCTGGGCCATAGTTTTCTCTAGTGGTTTCTCTCATGATAGCGATATTCTATGGCGGTTAAACAAATTACTGTCGAGCAATTGATAGAAAAGCGTATAATTATGAGACTATCTAGGCATGATCATTGTATATAGGCATCACGTCCGAGACAAGTAGATCGAAACGATTCTGCATCTACTACTATTACTCCACACATCGACCGCTATCCAGCATGCATCTAGTGTATTGAGTTCATAAGAACAGAGTAACGTCTTAAGCAAGATGACATGATGTAGAGGGATAAAATCAAGCAATATGATATAAACCCCATCTTTTTATCCTCGATGGCAACAATACAATACGTGCCTTGCTGCCCCTACTGTCACTGGGAAATGACACCGCAACACTGAACCCAAAGCCAAGCACTTCTCCCAATGCAAGAACTATAGATCTAGTAGGCCAAACTATACCAATAATTCGAAGAGACTTGCAAGTATATTATGAGCACACATAAAAAGTTCAAAGAAGAACCAAATATCTTTCATAAATAATCTTGATCATAAACTCACAATTCATCGGATCTCGACAAACACACCGCAAAAAGAGATTACATCAAATAGATCTCCTCGAAGACCGAGGAGAACTTTGTATTGAGATCCAGAGAGAGAGAGAAGAAGCCATCTAGATACTAGCTATGGACCCGAAGGTCTGTGGTAAACTACTCACAACTCATGGTGAGGGCGATGATGATGATGATGAAGAACTGCGTGATGGATCTCCGGTGGAGCTCCGGAACAGGCTCCAAGATGGGATCTCACGGGAACAAAAGGTTACGGCGGTGGAATTAGGGTTTTCTCTCTGTTGTCGAAGGTATCGGGGTATGTAGACTTATATAGGAGGAAGGAGGACACCTGGGGGTGCTCGAGGGGCCCACGAGGCTGGGGGCGCGCCCTGGGCAGGGGGTCGCGCCCCCACCCTCGTGGACACCCCGAGGCTCCCCTGACGTGGTTCTCAAGTCCCCCGTGCGATATTTTCTCCAAAAATATCTCTCGCAAAGGTTTCATTCCATTTGGACTCTGTTTGATATTCTTTTTCTGCAAAACCCTAAAACAGGCAAAAAACATCAATCTGGACTGGGCCTTTGGGTTAGTAGGTTAGTCCCAAAAATGATATAAAAGTGTATGACAAAGCCCGTTAAACATCCAAGACTTCATAAATAATAGCATGGAACAATAAAAAATTATAGATACGTTGGAGACGTATCACACCGTCTCGATCAACACCGAGAACCTAAGGCATCGTGACCGAGGGAATTTGCGCAACCTCCTCTTCACGAAGCTGCACGAACGATACGAGTTCCCCGTTGAGTTCGCAAACACACGCTTCTTAGGGAATAAAGTGAACAGTGCCGCCCTCACGAAGATGAGCACGGCCCTGGCTACTTGGAGGGCCGCGGTGAAGAGAAGGATTCTAAGAGGTGATAGTTATGAGAAGATCAAGGAGAAACATCCTTCGATCAGCGAAGCTGACTACCTGGAGTTCAAGATCAAGTGCGAGAGCGACACATCCGCCGAATCAAGTCAGTAGGGGAAAGATATGCGGGACTTGAACATAGGGGTCCACACACTCGGTCCCGACGGTTACAGAGTGGTGGAACCAAAATTGGACAAGGAGGACGCAGAGCGTGCCGAGCAAGGCCTACCACCCTCTTCGATAAATACCCTGAAAAGGAGACCAGGAACTTTGTGAGGGCCCGGTACAAGATGGACCCGAAAACAAAGGAGCTTACGACGGATCCGAAGGTGAAGGCGCTTGAGCTTGTTCTGGTAAGGAATACACCCCCGCGTAATTAGTTCCATATGGTTGCATTCTAATTAATGGTGCCAAATTTGTAAATAGTTCATGTTCCTTCCACAGAAAACTGAAAGCAGTAGCGCGGGCTCCCCGTCTACCCCTTGGGACACCACTTTAAATAGGGCGTTGAACGTAACGAAACACAAGGATAAGTTCAGTATGCCGTCGTCATCTGGTCGTGTGGCCGGCAAAGGCTTGTCCACGAAATGGTCGGAATACTATAAGGCTGGGCGAAAGGAGAGAAAGACAGAAAGGCAGGAGCTCGAGGTTAAAGAATTGAAGGCACAAGTGGCGCGGATTTCGGAGATGGTCCAAGAGCAAGCGCGAGACCAAGTGGGAGCGACAATCACCGCCATTATGCCTTCCTTGCTTGAGGGGCTGCGGGGGTGGATTGCGCGCGGCCAACAGGGGACGCCCCCGATTCCCAGCTTCACGGGCAGCAACTCGCACAACGCGCCGACATTGGTGTCTCCGGTGGAGGCAGCATTGGTGTCTCCGGCGTCGGCGTCGGCATTGGAGCTTAATGCATCTGGGTGTGGGAAGAATACGCCGGCCGGCACCTCGGCAGCAAGCGGCCCCTCCGTCAATTGCACGCCCGCTGTTGGCGGTGCCTCGACATTAGCCGAGCTCGACGCCATCACGGTAACTAAGCCTCGGCCGATGACTTCATCTCCTTGCCTTTGACTGGGCATCCCTGACGCCCTACATGTTTTCGCAGGGCGCCGCCAACGTTCCATGCACTCTCATGCACTTCGTGGACGGCGATTTGATCGATGTCGCCAAGGCCAAAATCATTGAACCGGGCAACCACGTTTTCCACGGTACTCCGATGCCACCCACCGTGTATAGGGTTCAACTCGTTCGGGTGCTGCGGGGCTGCGACGACTTGTTACCTCCGTATCGACCGCCTGCGGCCGACGAAGATGATGTGATGACCCTCGGCGCCTGCTTAAACTGATCCATGCTTTGGCCGAAGAGCTAGATTCGTTTGGGGGTGGGAGACACCAGCCCACAGACAACACCGCCAGTCGTGCCGGCGCGAAACCATGGCTAGACCGCCGCAATGCTATCGCCGTTAGCTGATCCGGACATGCATATGGCACAGGATCCGGATGAAGACGACGGTACATTTTCCAACGTCTATAAGTACATCAACGAACATGGGTACAGTGACGAATTATTGGGGCCTCCTTCTCAAGAACCCAACCCTGCAAAAGACGATCGCGATCTAGCTGGTACCGCGGAGAAACCCAATTGCAACAGGCGTCGTCTGGTGTTCAGTTCTCAGAAGACGCCTCCGGCTGCCGCCTTCACGGAGACTCAAATTGCCGAGGTGCGAAATATTATCAGCCCCAACACACTTAAGAAGGTGGTCTCTGAGCAGAACTCAATCCCATTACAGCAGAAGAAGCAGAAGGGACGGAAAAGAAAAAATAACAAGGGTGCGAGCCAGCAGGCATCGAGTACGATCCGTGCTCAGGACGGGCCACCAATACCTAAGGATATCTCGAGGAGGGTGCATGTGGCGGGTAGGCCGATGCTACCGACTAATCTGCTCAATGCTGCAACCGATGCTATGCGAAGTCTGCATGACTGTGTTCTTTATATGGAGAAGCGGCGTCTCACCGAGAATGATGTGGCATACCTGGTTTTCGTGTCCAAAGTGCCAGAGGGCAAGAGCTTTGTCGATAGCTCCATCGGGCGTATGATCGTCCTGCGGTTTGATGACATCTTCGCTATGTTTAACCTTCATCAGCTGCACTACACCTTCATTCGGCTATTTTCGCTCCGTATGGAGATGCGGATCATTAGAGACCAGACCCCAGACATCGTGATAGTCGACCCCTTCTACATGCGTGCCAAGATCTTGGGCAGCGCTGGGGACCGGCAACTCGCGAGTTTATACCTCGAAGGCATCATTCTGGCGAACCCAGATAAGGATAACTTCCTCGTGCCTTACTTTTCCGAGTAAGTCATCCCCTCACCGCCCCGTAACATATGATTTCTTAGATTTTGATCGTTCTTTTTTTTTTCTAACATTCCGTGTTTTGTGCAGTGACACACATTGCACACTCATCCTCTTAATCCCGAAATATTCCATGGCCACGTATTTCGACTCGGACCGTCAGTCGAAGAAAGACTACACGAATTTGAAGAAAGTTCTTGATGATGCTCTCCCCGGCTACGCCAAATCTGGAGGCACCTTCAAGAGGCCAATTTGTAGGTACGGCAGGCACGTGTTCACCCACGTAACGACGTTCCCCTGCGTCAAGCAGCCGCCTGGCAGTCAGAAGGATGCCTACTACGTCCTTCATCACATGCGGGCAATCGTACGGAACCATAATCACCTTATGCTACCGAATGATCTCAAAGCATGGGCCACACGCTTGTCGGCAATCCAGGACGAGGACATCAGACAAGAATTCTTTCACATCCAGTCGGAGTTTGCGGAAATCATCTATCAAGATGTCCTTAGTACCTCGGGGCAGTTCCACCTCAAATATCAACCGTCCAACAGTGAAATAGATACAACGCTGCAAATGCAGGCTGACAACGACCGCACATTCATGACCATCACGAAAGATGGCGGCTTCATCCACGCGCCAGTCCCTGAGTCGAGTTGAAAGGAGTATTGATGCTATGTAGTTCTGAAATATCGATTAGCTCATGTTGTAATTAAACTTTAATGAACTTGTATGTCTCTTTAGTTTGGACAGTCGTTCAACTTATATGTAATCGATGCTATTTATTAGTAGAACCATGAATCATGCTATTAATGTGTTGCTTTTCTCTTCCGATCCTTTTGTTGCATACTTATATATTGCTTATATATTATCTGTGAATTGCTACTAACGTTTTGTTTGTCTAGTGCATAGAGATGTCGTCGTATGTCGTGTACAAGGGTGAGGTTTCCGGAGTCTACGACGACTGGGAGGAGTGTCGGAGACATGTTCACTGTTTCAGCGGTAACAGTTACAAAGGGTACACCACTAGGGCGGAGGCGGAAGCTAGATACACGCGCTATCTACTGGGCGAGAGGAGGGAGCGGAGGAGGAGCCGGATGGAGATCCGTTTCATCGCGATGATGCTCATCGTGACCGCAACCCTCTTCTATGTGATGGTAGTTTAGATATCGACTTGTAATGTGAAGACAAACTCGCTACTCGCGGTCTCGAGACTTGTAATGTTATAACTTTGTTAGGTATTTTGAATTCGAAGACTAATATGATGAATTGTATTCGGAGACTAATCTTCTATTGTATTCGATAAATCTGTTGTTTATATGTTGTATTGTTTATATTCCGTGCTGTAATTTATTTTGTAACCTGTGCAAATATCAGAAAAGCAAAAAAAATCCTAATATTCATAGTAGTGGCGCACCATATTGCACTTTAGTGGCGCACAAAGATAAACACAACAGTGGCACATTATCAGAAAGTGCGCCATTAGTAACCCAGAGCACAAGGTACACATGGCTCCTTTGGAGTAACAGCACTCGCGCACTTCGATGCCTAGTAATGGCGCACTTTAGGTGCGCCATTAGTGTCTTGGATAGTAATGACGCATCAGGTGATGCGTCATTAGTGTCTGGGATGCTAAGGCTACTTTCAATGATTTGGATCTTAGATGAGGTGTTAAGACTACCCATAGTGGGAGTAACATAGGTAGTAACATCACACATATCTAGATAAAAAAGATGATGTGGCAAGCAATAAATGAAGAAAAAGAGGCATGTGGTAACATAGCTAGTTACTACTAGTATGAGTAACATCACACATATCAAGATAAGATGAGTCTATGGCCTAATAAATAAAGTCTTCCATGTTACCACACATATGTTACTCCCCACTATAGAGGTAGTAACATAGAGTAGTAACATGGGCATGTTACTACTCTATGTTACTACCCATTATGGCTAGTCTAAGCACATTAAAAAGTTTAGCAACTAATGTCCACAATGCATAGGTGCTTCATTTGTTGGTGCTAAGCTCCCCTCATTTAATGCTTTAGCAACTAAACTATTCCATGCATTGGTGGGTTGCTTTCATTTAATTGTTTTTGCCTAGGTTCACGTGTTTGGCATTGGTTCTTTCTGGGGTCACCATACTCATCTCTCTCCTCTTTATTACCTTCACACATCAGATTTTTTGTCTACATGGCAGCCTTAGCACCTGTACAAGGTGAAGCATTGGGGAGGGCCTAATGGCGCACCAGAGGTGTGCCATTAATATTAATTACTAGTGACGTGGTAATAGTGACGCACATATAGTGCGTCATTAATGGCTATAATAGGTGCATCACTAATAGCCTTTTTTCTAGTAGTGCGAGACGTGGGCTACATCGAGCTTCATTGTTTTCACTGTGTTCCAAGTTTCCTTGACCATGGCCTTGCCGACGAAGCTGGGCGCCATGTTAGGTGGGATCCAACGCAGGATCGCCTCGACAGTCGTCCTGTCATCGCACCGCGCCATGGTGCTGGTCCTGACGGCGTCTGAGAGCTGTCGCCCTCCATCATGACCTGCATCAGGATGGTCCAGTCGTGTAGTTGGTCCTCGTCGGCTGAGGCTACGTCGTGCCGCCAGTGTTGCGCACCGCCCGCGCCTGGGATCTCTCTGCCAGCCAATCTCATTGTCGTCAAACATCCGAGCTCGCGGCTTTGGTGGCGTCTTCGGCGACCTACTCCCGCCGCGGTGTCATCCTTCCGGGTCATCTAGTGATGAACAAAGGTGCCAGACTCGCTCCTGCGTGTTAAACCCCGAGTTAACCTCGCTAACAACTTAACTGACAAAAACCGACAAAAAAAATGCTAACTACAGAACGGCTGCCGTGTCAGCGATAAAGTCTGACATTGCAACGAAAAACACTTGCCATGGCAACCAAAACTCTGAACTTGCAAGGATTATTTTAACACAAGCTAGCAAATCCTTTTTCGATAAAGGGAGCATGCATCTGCACTGCACCGTGCACGACGCCTCAGCAAAAAGAGCGGTAGAGCGCATGACCTCGACGTACCGTGTCACCACGCCGGGGCGTCGCACATGCGTACCCTGAACCTCCGCGACGGGGAGCAATCATGGTGGCCAGTGGACTGGCTCCAACCGAAATTTGTGCGTCCTAAGCTACACGATTACGTTACACCATGTACATGCAGAGATCAGGTCTTAATCTTATGCCGCAAAATCATATGGGGCAGATGCATGCACCGGCCTTTCTGTTGCTTAGCTGCCTGTACTAACCGTGGACTATCCGCTTTTGATTGGCACCACCACGCTTGTCATAGCATGTTCTTGGGCTAGACTCTATATTCCTTAGATTGGATTCAAGAGGCTACAGTATAATACATCATAAAATTGTGCACATTGTACCCAGCTGATCTGAAAACAAAACGCTTTTCCTTATCGTATCCAATTGGCTACAGGTTAGACGAATCTAGTGCGTAGATGGGTATGCTGCTGGGTGAGCCACATGCTCCCATATGCCACACCATGATTATTACCATTGTGGAGTAATCATTTGCGTTTGATAGGTACCCACTAAGTAATCTAAGTTAAACAAATGGTGGTTAGATGATCTTATAAGTGCGTACTTAGCCTGGGTTCTTGACACGTAGAGCATCTAGCTAGGGCACATGACAAAGCTCGATTTGGTGCATGCACCACATATGGTTAGCACAACGATGAATAAATTGGCCTATAGGCTAGCGTATAGATCTTCTTGCAATATCGTTTCATTCTAATGCAGATCGACGAAATCTCTCATCGCTAAAAGGATAAGTAAATTAACATACTGGGTAGCAGGCTCAATCATTTTGGGAGCTAATTATTTTTCGTCAAACAGGGTGCTAGGTAAAGACTTGCGCCATTTCAATTGCGTGTCTCTGCTAATCATGCATGTATCTTGTTCAACAACAATAAGATCTACTCGTGGTGGTTTCTAGCAAAAGAACAATGGAGTTTTATGCCATGCATGTCAACGTCAACCACACATTTTGGTATAGAAACAACAAATCAACAATGAGGAGAGTAAGTTCCTCAATTATGTTAGGTTAGACCCCTATATGTTCTTTTATATTGTTAAATGTTATATCAAAGAAAATCTCTCATTCATGAGGCAAATTGTTGCATCAGTAGTTCCACCTTCAGAGTCCAAACTGATTGCAAAGTTGATGTCATGTATCTAATGGATATATTCAAGGTGGACAACATTTTCATGGAAAGTTGTATTATTATGTGCGTTTATAGGTGTTTAATCAAACGTCTACACGTCAGATGACTCTTAACGCAACAATATGCTAAGAAATAAAAATGTTTGGCCACCATATGACATTTGATTTTTCTCAAGAAATGAATAATCAAATTTATAATTAGTTGATCACCGTGGGAACAGAACAAATTCATCAATCAGCACACAAAGCATACATTATTGTTCTTACACGATGGGCTAGCTACATCTCGTACGAGTCAAACTAAGAAGTTTTGCATTTTGGATGTTAATTAAGCTTGACATGCTATACAGCTTGAAATGCACCAAGACAAGTGACACCCTGTACATCCTAAAGGAACACGACTTCTTTCTAATTATTCATGGGTACACCGTACTACACACTACTAGAGTACTACTGCTCCACGGCGCACTGAAGTTGACAAATACCATAAACATATTAGCTTCGCTGGCACAAAAGATGCAAATGCCTTTTCGTCCACTTTTGCCGCACACACTCTCTTGGCTCTTTATGTCAAGCCCTTGGATTAACAGAAATTAATGGTTGAAAGCATGTGCTACCTACCGATGCTGTTGTAAAACCAGACATATTTTATGCTACTTATTTGGATTTTATGCCTACCAAATGTGTTTCGTCTTGTTTGATCGAGGCAATCTTAAGCGGAATCTCTCTCAGGCATGATCGAGGGCGCAACATGTACCATGTGGCAGGGGAACAAAATCGAGATGACAAAAGATCCTGAAGACAAGAGGCAGGAAACCTCAAGTGGCAAGTATGTCTGCATGCTGATGCTTATTCAGGCACTGTCTGGTACGCGGCACATCGCATAAATTTTGCATGTTTCCGCATATTCTGAAAATTCCTGTTGTGATGGAAAATATGAAGGATACTTTACGCAAACAAAAGGTGCATTCTGAATTTCAGAGCTGTCAGCAGCTTTCGACATCATCACTCCACTCGGCTGACGACAATGCCTAATTAAACATACATATACTAACAATCCAGGGGAGTTTAGGGTGCTAGACAGTTGGTTAGGATGCAAGAAAGAGTACAGTAAAGTGAGGCATTATCGTCCTGGTTCAGGCTAGCTGGGGCCGGACAACAGCCAAGATTGATGATTGAATGAAGTGCTAAACTAGGAGGAAATAAGAAAGAAAGATTTGTTTAGTTCACTCCAGATTGTTTTATCCACCTGTAATATATTTTCGTCCTTTTTTATCAACATTTAATTTGTTTATTAGAACTTGAATAGAAAACAACATGTCCAGCCTGAAAAGGTAAAGGGCAACCGGACATAACGGATTAGGGCTTTTGCCCTCTATATATTAATTTCCAAGGAATCTTGTGTTTTAGAATTAATCAGTAACCCATGTAGTACTTCCTCCGTAAAGAAATATAAGAGCGTTTAGATCATCACTCTAGTGATCTAAACGATCTTATATTTCTTTATAACGAGAGTACTTTACTTAAGGAAAGTTGCACTACCATATCTTCCGTGAACAGGTACTTTATAAAAATTGTTGATCATGTATATAAAAATGTCAATGAAGCATTTGCAAAAAATAATTGAACAATTATTTGAAAAAATGTTGATCATGTATATAAAAATGTTGAACAAGTATTTGAAAAAAATGTTTTCCTTTTCTTTTTGTATTATTTTATTCTTCTCTGATTTTTTCATTCTTTCGTTTTTCTCTTAATTATTTAATTATTTTGTTTCTTCTTTTCCTTCTATATATTCTTTTTTTTTCTCAATCTACATTCTTATATACATGATCAACATTCTTCAAATACTTGTTCAAAATTCTTTTTTCCTGTCCGGTTTGTTTTTCATTCTACATTCTTATACACATGTTAAACATTTTTTCAAATACTTGTTCAAAAAAATTAAATACTTGTTCAACATTTTTCAAATACTTGTTCAACATTTTTGGAAAATGCTTGATTAATTTTTTTATATACATGATCAACTTTTTAAAAATACTTCTTCAACATTTTTCAAATACCCATTCAAAAGTTTTAAAATATTTGTTCAACATTTTTAAATACTTGTTATTTTTTAAATGCTTGATTAACTTTTTATATGCATGATCATTTTTAAAAAATACTTCTTCAACATTTTTTAAATATCTTTTCAACAGATAAATGGGTGTATGCACCTGTCGGCCTAGAGGAAGCAGACTGGACGTCAATCAGCCAGCAGTGGGCCGACTGGGGCCAATCGGCCAGCAGTGGGCCGATTGGATCCAATCGGTCGGCAGTGGACCGACTGGGTGCCAATCGGCCACCGGTAGGATGATTGGATCCAATCGGCCGACTAGGTATTATTTTTACATTTACAAATATTACTACTGCATAATATTTCTGAAATTTAATAAAAAAATGTATTATTTAAAAAATTTAGCAACAAAATGGATGGCAATATGGTACAGTATGAACCAACACCAGAATCAAGTAGGTAATGTTTTCTCAATGAAACAAAAATCAAGTAGGTACCACTCCCTCGTTCACTTTTGTAAGGTGTTTTAGACATTTAGTACAACACTCAAAATAGTTCAATTTCGGCTGTCTTAAACGTTTTACAAAAATGAACAGAGAGTAGTATACTTCTGTCGTACGATCAAACACTGCATGCCAAAATGGCATGAACCGAATTGCTAACAACTCACTGGCCGGTGCATGCATGCGTACATGCACCGGCAGTGACACTCGAGAAACGTGGCCGTGCCGGGCACAGTCCTGGCAGCAATGTAACGTAGTAGTACGTGTTGGGCACTGGACCAGGGTAACTTCCAGCAGCGCGCACAGAAGAGCACTGGACCAGCCGACCAGTTCACACTCCAGCGAGCATGGACGCCACACTCCCTGGCACGAGTACGTCCGTCCTTGGAGGAGTAAATTGCAAAAAACCACCACAATTGGGGACCCTAAATCAAAAAACCACCATCTTTCGTTTTTTTTTCAAAAAACCGCCAACATTGTGCTGACAGTTTTCAGAAAACACTAATGCATTACTTACAGCGGGTTGATGCAAAAATCTGACGGGTGGGCGCCACTGTCAGGTGCCACATGTCTGGGTTGGAGACGGCAACCGTCACACCCGTAAACGGCGCTAACTGGTCACGCAAGGACCCGTCAAAATCACACACAAAGAAAAAACTAATCCGGCTGATGCTTGCGGCGCCGGTGGCTGCTGTAGACGGACAAGGGAAGGGCACAGGCGGAGCTACGCAGGCCGGTGCTCGTAGCCCGCTCGGCGAGTTCGAGCTGCCGTGCGCCCGCGTGCCCACGGCTCAGCCCGCTCCGGCGAGGCCGAAATCCCGTGCCCCCACGAACCAGCTAGCTCCGGCGAGGACAAGCTGCCGTGCGCCCGCGCGCCCACTCCAGACCAAGATCCAGTGCGTCCGGGCCCCTGCCCGCTCCAGCGTGGCCGAACTGCCGTGTGTCCTCGCGCCCGCGCGCCCGCTCCGGCGAGGCCGAGCTGTCGTGCGCCCGCTCCAGCGAGGCCGAGCTGCCGTGCGCCCGCGCGCCCACTCCAGACCAAGATCCAGTGCGTCCGGGCCCTTGCCCGCTCCAGCGTGGCCGAACTGCCGTGTGTCCTCGCGCCCGCGCGCCCGCTCCGGCGAGGCCGAGCTGCCGTGCGCCCACAATGTCAAGGCAGACATCCCGCGCGTCCACGCCCCTACCCGCTCCGGCGTGGCCGAGCTGCCATGCGTCTGCGCGCGCCGCGCGCCCGCTCCGGCGAGGCCGAGCTGTCGTGCGCCCGCGCGCCCAATCCGTCAAGACCGGCATCCAGCACGTCCACGCCCCTGCCCGCTCCGGCAAGGCCCAAGTCACCGCGGTGCTCGATTTGGTCGCTGGCTCGTGGGTAGACATGCTTGGCATGGAAGCCCTCATTCCTGTAGCGTAGCTCCGATCGCTGCCGGCAGTGAGCTCTCCGGCGAGCTCACAAGCTGCTCGACAGAATGCCAGGGAGGGAGATAGACTGTTGACAAGTGGGCCTATATAAACTTAACGGTCCATGCAAACGTTGTGGACCTTTCTTGCCACATCATCACTTACACGCGGCCCCCAGGTGTCAGTTTTCCACTCAAACTGCTCTAATTAGTCAATCAGTGTTTTCTGAAAACTGTCAGCACAATGTTGGCGGTTTTTTGAAAAAAAAACGAAAGGTGGTGGTTTTTTGATTTAGGGTCCCCAATTGTGGTGGTTTTTTGCAATTTACTCTCCTTGGAGCTTAATAATGCACGGATCGGTGACGGACCGCGCTCGGTGAATGCACCCGGCAACGGCAACCACCATACCGGCCGGCCATTATACATGCCAGACCGAGCCAAAGCCGCCGGATTTGCCGTATCGCGCTCCGCCGCGCGCTCCCACATTTTTCACGTTCTTCTGGACGAGGCACAAGCATATTCCATCTGCTCTCGCCGCATGCCCGCCCCGCCGGCTCGCGCGCTTGTGTCGTCTCATGCATCGCAACGCCGCGCGACGTGTGCGCCGCGCCGGCCGAGTTCCACTAAACTAGGGTGGCTAGCTAGATGCCGGGCGTATCATATTCGTATCTACTCCTTCTGCTCCATAATGTAAGTTGTTTGTTGACACCTTCGTATCTACAGCAAGGCCCAAAGGGCCCTGGCCCGCCCAGCTTATGTGATTCTCTTTAAGGTATATTTATTTTTGGGTCATAAAACACTTGCCCAATAGATGTTTCTGTAAGCCGGCCCGCCCAATTATTTGGGACAAGCTCCGCCACTGGTTGACACCATCATCATTGGCTAGATCAAGACATGTATTAGAGCAACTTTAGCAGACCCCGCATCCCGTCCCGACCCGCAAAATAATCGCCAAAATGCGGGTCGGGACGAAAAAACCTGCCCGATCAGACATCGCATCCCGCCCCAGTCCGTAAATATTTTTGCAGGGCGCGGCAAAACTTCGGCCCCAACGCGCGAATATGTGGGTTTCCCCCTCGCCGCTGCGATGCCCTGCATATAAGCGGAAGCGGTTGGTGGGGGGACATTTCAGCCCGCACATTCTCCCACCAACCACCTCCCCTTTGCCCCTTCGCACCATCGCCTGGCCGTCGCCCAAGATTCCGGCGAAAGCAGCCGGCAGGAGCACGCCGAACGGCGGCCACACGCATGAGGCCTCCCCTCTCTTCCCCCGTGTGTCGGCGGGTTGCCGGATTTGTGGATCTGCGGCACTTCATCGCGGGCCGCCGGATTTAGCTTTTCCCGCTGCCGGTGGCTGCGCCAAGTGATGGAGTAGTCGGGGAGCCTCTCCCGCAGCCCCGGCAAGGGCGCATCGCCGCATGCAGGTATTCGACCTCTCGCCGCCATCGAAGGTTTGCGGGCATGTATTCGTCCGGCCGTCCACCGGGCTCGGCGCTCGCGCAGCGGCTCTGTGGCTCGCCGATGCTGCTAATACAGTGCGACGACTGCACGCGGAAAGTGCAGCGGCTAACTTCGGGCATGCCGAAGCACCCTGGATGGGTGTTCTTCAAATGCGAAAACAACGGGGTACGTGTGCTTGCGATAGCTCATTTTGATAGCTCATTCTTTGGTTCAATTGCGGTAGCTCATTTCGAACTTGCTCATTCTTTTGTGTAGGACGATGGATGCTCATTTTGGTTTTGGGAGTGCCAATACATTGATTTGTTGATAGAAAGAAACTTAATAGATGTTGGTGCACTCCTTAGTAGAATTGAAGGCAATGATGCGGCTGTCTGTGCAACTAGAGGGGAAGCAACCTCTACTTCATTAGAACCAAAGAAGAATAATGAAGAATGCAAGATCAAGAATCCGCAGATCAACAATGAGTGCATGGAGAAGATATTGCTTCAACTAGCGGGAGTAGTTATGGAAGTTCAAAATCTTCTAAAATGCATACTTGTGGTTCTTGTTTTCTTTGGTCTTGCTATTCTAGCAAAGATTTGGTGACGTCTATGTATCCAATGTTGTTGAAAAAGCAATAAAATGCATCATGCTACATCAAATTAAGATGCAAATTTAGGTTTTCCGGGCCGGGAGGAGCTCCGCTAGATCAGACCCCGCAAAGCCGACCCGTAAAAAAGCATATTCTGCGAATATCCTTTTTACGGGTCCGTTATGCGGCTTCTGCAACTACGGCCATCTGCGCCGGTCCGCAAAGGCGTTTTTCCGCGAACTGCAAACACGTTTTGCGGGCCAGCGGGTTGCGGGGTCTGCTAGAGTTGCTCGTACTACTATACCTGGCCATCTCCGGCCCGACGCTGTTGGCCCACCCAGGCCCGGCCCTAAAATCCAGGGCCTAGGCCTGACGGGCTTGCCCATGGGCTGGGCTTGGGCCTGAGTTTGAGCCCACTAGCAGGGCTTGGACGGGCTTGGGCTTGGCATATTGGCATTCAAAGGAAGATGCCCGGCCCAAGGCCCTAAGCCCTAAGGGCTTTTTACCAGATGGGCCGGGCTTGGACTTGAAAAATAGGCCCGATGGTAGGGCCTGGGCCTCAATTTTCTGCCGTGGGCTTTTTTAGGCCCGACCCGGTCCATGGCCAGGACTAATTACTACTACCTCCATCTTGATTTATTGGTCCTCTTAGTATTTTGTGTCAAATTTTGATTATAAATTTAATTAACAAAATGTTGATGCATGTCAAAAAATAGGATCATTAGAAACAATGTTCAAACACGAATCCAATGATATAATTTTTTATGACATGCATTAATATTTTGTCTGTTAAATCTATGATCAATTTTTGGCATATAAAATACTAAGAGGATCAATTAATACTATAACATTACTTATTAACAACAGTTGTACTTCTACTAACTTGCAATTTACTGTACCTGCACCACACTACTCTCACTAGCTTGTAATCATCTGTCCTCGGACGACAAAGCTTGTTGGCGGCGTCGCACGCTCACCCTAAGCTAAGCTCATTGCTAAGGAATGGGCAGTGGAAACGAGAGGAGTTTCGAATATTGATAAATGGCAGTTTAAAATTCGACATCTTAGACAATTCCTGAAGGGATGGGTTAAGAATAACAGTGGGGTTTATAGGAAAGAAAAAGAACGATTGTTGAACGTTATTAATGAGCTAGACATTAAGGCTGAAAGAGTGAACGTTGTTCATTAAGCATTGATGAACGGGTACATAAAAGGGAAGCAGAAGTCAATTTGGCGAAGTTCTTCGAGAGGAAGAGTTAAAATGGGCACTTAGAGCGAAAGTGCGCCGGGTTGTTCAAGGGGATAACAACACACAACTTTTCCATATGATTGCCAATGAGAAGCATAGGAAAAGGAGAATTATTCAACTTGAACATGATGAGGGAACGATTGTAGGCCACGATAATCTAAAATTGTATATCACCAACTATTATAGAACGTTGTTCGGGGCTCCGGAAGAGAATCATGTTGCCCTCGATGAGAGCATGGTGGACGATATTCCTCAACTCCGGGACGATGAGAATGAGGTGCTAACGGCACCTTTCTCTGATAAGGAGGTGTTTGATGCTATAACACAAATGAAAAATAAGAAAGCACCTGGTCCAGATGGCTTCCCGGCAGAGTTCTATAAGAAGTGTTGGGGAATTATTAAAAGCGACTTGATGCTTATGTTCCATGACCTGTTTAATGGCCATCTTTAACTTTTTAAGCTAAACTTTGGTACCATCACGTTGCTACCGAAGAAGTCGGAAGCAATTTGCATTGAGCAATTCAGATCGACATGCTTGCTTAATGTGAGTTTCAATTTTTTTTACTAAGGTTGGCACTAATCCTCTGACACAGATTGCACATTCGGTAGTAAACCCAACCCAGACAGCCTTCATGCCAGGACAACACATCCTTGAGGGAGTGGTCGTACTTCATGAAACCCTTCACGAAATACACTCGAAGAAGCTAGATGGTGTGGTACTCAAAGTGGATTTCAAAAAGGCGTACGATAAAGTAATATGGCCATTTTTACAACAGGCTCTGCGTATGAAAGGTTTCGATCGGGAATGGAGGAACCAAGTCGAATCTTTTGTACAAGGGGGTAGCGTCGGGATCAAGGTAAATGATGATATCGGTCATTATTTTCAGACGCTTAAAGGTTTGAGACAGGGGGATCCAATGTCTCCAATCCTTTTTAATGTTGTGGTTGACATGTTGGCGGTTCTAGTTAATCGAGCGAAACAAGATGGCCAAGTTGGTGGTCTTATCCCACATTTGGTTGATGGTGGGGTCTCCATCCTCCAATATGCCGACGACACCATTATTTTCATGGAACATGATTTTGCCAAGGCTAAAAATATGAAACTAGTGTTGTGCCTCTTTCAACAATTGTTGGGTCTGAAAATCAATTTTAATAAGAGTGAGCTTTTCTGCTTTGGATGAGCCAAAGAAGAACAAGAAAATTATAAACAACTATTTGGGTGTGAATTATGGTCGTTGCCCTTTACGTACTTAGGGATCCCAATTCATCATCGCAAGCTCACAAATAAAGAATGGAAGTGCATTGAGGATCAGTTAGAAAAGAAATTGAGTTGCTGGAAGGGCAAACTCTTGTCATATGGAGGAAGACTGATCCTTATAAATTCGGTTCTCACTAGCATGCCAATGTTCCTTCTATCTTTCTTTGAAGTCCTAGTGAGGGTAAGGAAACGATTAGACTTTTATAGATCGAGATTTTTTTGGCAAATAGATGAGAATAAGGTTAAATATAGATTGACGAAGTGGGATGTAATTTGCCGACCCAAGGAACAGGGAGGATTGGGGATTGAGAATCTGGAGGTGAAAAACAAGTGCTTATTGAGCAAATGGTTATACCGTCTATCAGTCGAAATCGAAGGGGTATGGATCGAGCTATTGCGAAATAAATATCTCCATTCCAAACCTTTAGCACAGGTTACGGTTCAACCGTCTGACTCTCCGCTTTGGAAGGGAGTTTTGAAAACAAAGGTCGCCTTCTTCAACAGGACTAAATTCACGGTGGGAAATGGACAACACACCAGATTTTGGGAAGACACATGTCTAGGAGGAACGCCACTGGCCTTGCAATATCCTTCTCTTCACAACATTGCTCAGCGGAAAGAGGTTTATGTTGCATCAGTGCTGGGATCCATTCCGATCAATATGCAGTTTAGGCGGTCTGTCATAGGGGAACGTTGGGATAGATAGTTACATCTCGTGCGTAGGTTAATGGGGGTTGACCTTTCAGATGTTCCACACTCTATGCAATGGAAGTTATCCAGATCAGGAGTTTTCTCGGTTAAATCAATGTACATGGATTTGATTAACACGGGAATTATCCCGAGGACCATTCATATTTGAAAAATTAAAGTTCCTCTTGAAATAAATTTTTTTACGGGGTTCATGCATAAGGGCGTAATTCTTACTAAAGATAACTTAGCTAAGCGAAGATGGGAAGGCAGTAAAAGATGTGCATTTTGTGATCAGGATGAAACAATAGAGCATCTCCTTATCAATTGTCCGCTTGCTCAGTTACTTTGGAAGACTATTCATGCATCGTTCAATGTCACTCCACCATCCATAATAGCTCACTTATTCGATGACGGGTTGGCTGGGGTAGCGCCTCAGCTAGCGGCACACATTCGCGTTGAAGCTTGTGCTTTACTTTGGGCTATATGAAATTGTCGGAATGTTACCTTTAACAGACAAACTATCACAAATTTTTTGCAGGTGATCTTCAGAGCTTCCACTTGGATCCGTACGTGGTCCTTACTCACCCATGCGGACCACAGGGCGCATATGGATATTGGGTGCAGCCGATGGGAGATGGTTGCACGGAATACTTACAACCGGTTTGGATGACGGTCCAGTAATAGGATAGGAGTCTAGTCTTCTGTATCCTATTTTGCCGGCTGTGGCCTTTCATTTCTTTGTTTTCAGATTATTTGTTTGTGCTTTGAGCTGACTTGTTGGAACCGTATTTGGCTACCGTTGATTAATAAGATATGACTGTGTGCATTGAAAGATGCAGAGGCCGGAGGCAACCCTCTTTTGGGAGAAAAAAAACCTAAGCTAAGCTCGTAGGCGTGCTGCGTGGCTTCCTGTGTGAGGCAAGGGTTTCGTGTCAGACGACGCGAAAACCCGGGGAGCACATGCAAGCCGGCCGGGATGGATGACTGCCGGGCCACATGCACGAGCACTACAGCGCCTGCCTCCGCCACCACCTGACCGTGCGCCGCGGGGATCCACCAATCCACCGGGCAAGGCATGGGCAACGATTCCTCGGCCTTCTCTTCCCCAGCACACGCCAATGTGATGTGAACATTTCCATGTGAGCCTCCGCAACTGTACCCACACGCCTGCACGGCTTGTCTGATACTGCACGCTTCACATGTGGTTTCCATTTTTCCTGAAGCTTATCGTATGTCGACTGGACTATCTGATTTTCCATTTTTCCATCTATCATTCTAGCTGATTGGCAGCAGCAACAGTGAGTTCGATAAATGTCCTGCCCTGACCGGACCGGCCGGTACGCGTTGGCCAAGAGCCAAAATATGGAGTTCGTAGTAGACAGTGATGCGTCGTGATCCTGACTCCGGCCGGACGTACTAGTGGCGTCCTAAAATGTACACCACCACCATCACGCCTCATTCGGTTTGGAGGATAATCATAAAATAATATAGGAACAAGTATTCGGAGGAAAATTTCTTATATATGCATTCGGTTTATAAAAAATGCACACATGAATTTCGTAGGAGTACTATTCGTTTCCTGTGTTTTTAAGGAAACTACGCATCATTCAAAGCTTATTTTATGAATCGGAACAAGGCAAGTGCCATCCCGTCAAATTTCTAGACTACTCGTAATTCCTACTTTTTGTTTTCCTCCGAGCCGAATGAGACCTCAATGATACATATATACGAGGAAAATATGCATAATTTTTACAGGAACGTGCAATTAAGTGTATCGTCATCCATTTCCAAAGACATGGAGCAACCTCTAGAATTGTTTTTGTTTCAAGTGTTTTAACCGAACAATGTAAATATTTAAACACCTAAGCATATGATTTTTTTGTGTGTGGAAAATGTAATAATGGAGTCCTTTATTCCAGGCCAACCGGGCGACGGAGCCAAGTCCACATCGTCTTCTTCCCTCCTATAAAACCTCCTGCCCCGCCACCTACAGGAGGCCAGCTCTTCCTCTCCCCACCCAACAACACCAGACCAGCAGCTCAGCTCTCAACTGTCGTCGATGGCGAAATGCAGCAAGATCCACAGCATCGTCTTGCTCAGGCAGACCCTGCGGCGGTGGCGGTCCCGTGCCGCGGAGCGCGCCGCTGCGGATGACCGCGCGGTGTCGGTGCCGGCGGGGCACGTGGCCGTGTGCGTGGGCGGCGCGGCACGGCGGTTCGTGGTGCGGGCGGCGCACCTCAACCACCCCGTGTTCCGGGAGCTGCTCCGGCAGGCCGAGGAGGAGTACGGGTTCCCGTCCGGCGCGTGCGGCCCCATCGCGCTCCCCTGCGACGAGGACCGCTTCAGGGACGTCCTCCGCCGCGTGGCCTCCGAGGAGCGCCGCCGCGAGCCGGCCGTCAGCAGCCGCGACGTAGCGACGCGGCCGTTGCTGCAGAGGGTGGCGGCGGAAGAGCTCGTGTGGTGATCCGTCGATGGGGAAGCAACACACATAGGCCATTCGGCATACCTGCTCTGTTCTCACATGAGGTAGCCCGGGCGATTTGACTCCGGCGGCGGCAGCGGTGGCAGCAGCAGCTGGTCTTCCGGACGCGGAAATGGCGAAAGCATGCCGCAGCCGGGAAGACACCACCCGCCCGTGCGCACGACAAGTGCCCGAGGTATTGAAACTGAAGGACGTGGTCTGGTGCCCGGTGTAGCGGCCGGCGGCGCCTCGAAGCACGAATCGGGGACGGTGCCGCGCCTGAGCAACCGAGGCTCTGTAAGACTCCAAAAGTTGGCTGTAGTTAGAAGAAATTTGTAGTGATTGTTTCAAGACGAGGATGACGATATTTTGTGATTGTTGTAATTAATCGTAGCATTACTTGCCGTTAATGACAAAGAGTTGCTCCATGTTGCACATTCACTTTGTCGTTGCTTGTCATGTGTTTCAACCACTCAGTGGTCTTGGCTCTCCATGGGTGTCATTGGCTGTTGTATTGTATTATCTGTTTTGCTATCCCATCGATTAAGAGCATCTATAGCCGGGCACCTTAAACCCTCCTCATACGCCCCGGCAGGCCAAACGGTCACTGACCGGTCATAATCTGAACCAAACAAACGCCTTAAACGAGACTCAAACGTCCGGCCTAACCGGCACCCCTCATATCCAGCCTAAATATGGGAAGTATATGGGTCGCCGGGCACGCCCGCTACGTCAGACTGGCGAAGGGGCCCCACGCGGACTCGTCCGGAAACCTGGTGGTCCAACGGATGCCTCCTCTGTTGCCGCGGTGTGAACGCCACGTGGCGCCTCTCTGGCTCGCCGTTCAATAACAAATCCCCCCTATTTAACCTGGCCGGAGTCCCGCTACGCTAGTCCATCCATCTCCCCCTCTCCGCGCCGCCAGTCCGAGCCCATCCACCTCCTCCCTCTCCCGCTCCAGTGCTCTGCAGACGCTCCGGTGGTCCGCCATGGTCCGTAGTAAGATAACCCACTACGCAATGCTCACGCCGGAGCGCCGCGCCCAGACCCAACAGGAGATCCTAGCGAGAGAAGCTGCTCTCGCAACCTGCATAGCCGCCGAGCTGCTTCTGGACTCGTCGGAGCTGGCTCCGATGAAGGTGGAGGAGCCGGAGCTGCAAATTTTGGGCTTCAACATGGAGCAGGCGGAGGCGGAGTTCGCCGTCACCCAGTCCGGCGAGATGGAGGAGCAGCAGGCCATCCTGGAGTCCATCCAGGATGAGGACTACGTGTAGGCCAATCGGGCGTTCCTTCGGCGAGAGCATGCGGCGTCTGACGTGCTTTTTGCCGAACTCGACGTGAAGATAGAGGCGGAGGAGGCCGGAGCTACAGTTGCCGCCCATTCTGCCGAAGCCGGGCACGGAGATCGTCGACATCTTGGACGAGGAGTAGCTAGGTGATTGACGTAGTACTACGTAGATTTATAGTTTGCAAGCCTTTGTATGGATTTGAGAATCTAGTATGAGATGTCCGGAGGCAAGAAGTGAAATATGTCAAAGAACGATTAAACGAGACAAGGAAATGTTTTAAGAGTTAACTAGAAACTAAACAAATATAATATTCTACATTAGGGTTATGAAGTGAATAGGCCGACAACTAAGACGGGAAACATGGAGTTCTCTCGCTAAATCAACGACGAGTAATATGGAACGGAGGGAGTATATCATTTGCTCCACCATGCTTGGATTTCAACAATTACATCTTAGAGCAACTCTAGCAGAGTCAACGTAAGTGCCCAATCGCCATAATAACAGTCAATATGGCAATTGCAACCGTAAAGGGCATTCTGGCAAAGTCTACCATCTCGTGCCAAATCATCATGATTTTTGAAGCATTCTCCAAATTTGGCGTCTTTGAGCCGTCGTTTGGAGTGCACTCGAACCATGACGCGAAGGAAACTTTACACCGTCTCCCACCTCTCATTCCCCTCCCTTCTACCCCCTGCATATGAAAATTGGCACCGCATCGCTGCCCGACCTCCCGGAATTAGCACCTCGTCGCCAAAATAGACATCCAACTGTCATAATCGATGTCTTGTGTCCACCAACGCCGACACTAGGAAGGACGTCTCAATGTTGCACTAGCTCATGGACATGACCGAGGGCGGAGCGTCCGCCATGGCCGATTTTTGCATCATTGCCGGGAACCTCGGCCGTCTCGGGGAAGAAGGTCTTAAGGTAAATAACTCTCAGTGTGTGTCATGTGCTTATATTGTGTGCTCGTGCTTGTGCTTGTGCTAGTCTCCGTAGGATCATCGACGTCGGGTTCAGCCGGATGACAGGAAAATTGGCAAAGAAAATAGAAGACGATGGCAGGTGGGTCTCATTACCAGGAAATTTTATGCAGTTGCGCATCGCCTAGGCAGACTAGGCTAGCTGCCATTATGGTGTTTAGAGTTGCTCATTATCTCTGCACCAGACTACCCGATACGTTTTAAGAGCAAGTATAATAAGGTGACGTAAGCGGGCTGTAAGGATTTAAATATTATATCTTTGCTTACTTGGAAGAGAGAGAAGAGGAGAGAGAAGAGAAGCGGGCTGTAGACTTATAGCCGGCTGTAGCACGTGCTCCAAGAAGTTATGTGAGAGTGTATGATGTGCCATATGGTAGAAAATTAGTACTTCCTTGTAGCCCACTACTATATATGTTGGCTATTACATTAGCTATAGATAACATGCCAAGATGTTATAGCCAGCAACGGGCTATATTATTAACCATGCTCTAAATAAAAATTTACCGCAAACATCCAGCATGCATTTGCGTCCGTGCACGACGTCTCAGCTACAAGAGCTCCATGACCTCGACGTACCTACAGCGCGTAGGTACGTGTCACCGCACCGGGGCATCGCACATGCAGATCGGGGAGGGATCATGATTGGGCCAGTGGACTGGAGCGGCGGTTCCAACCGAAATTTGTGCGTCCCTTTGTGCTGCGAGATCACATCATCACCTCTCTTATGAGCTACACGACTACATCATTAGATCAGGTCCTATTCTCAGGCGCTAAACATAATTATTATTGTTATATTCTCTCTCTGATGCACATAGGAGTGGGGCAGATGCATTCATCGTCCTTTCTGGTGCATAGTTGTACTAACCGTAGACTATCAAAGTACTATCCAGTACTGCTTCTGATTGCCGCCTCCATGCATGTTCTTGCATTAGACTAAGGTTAGATTTGAGAGGCTAGAGTACAACCTATAGGTTTATGCTAATTATACAAGGCTAATCTTACAACAAAGCGCCTTTCCTTGGCGTATCAAATTGACTACAAGTCATACGAGAATCTAGCATGCAGATGGAAATGTTGCGGCGTCAGCCACATGCTCCCATATGCCACACCATTGTGGAGTCATCATTTGCGTCGTTTGCAAGGTACCCACTATGTACGCTAAGTAAACAAATAGCGATTAGATGACCTCAAGTGCTTACTTAGCATGGGTACTTGACACGTACATCATCTAGCTAGGGCACATGACACGGGTCGATTTGGTGCATGCACCACATATGATTAGCAACGATGAATGAATCGGCCTATAGGATATAGCATGTGGATCTTCTTGCGATATCGTTCAGTTCTAGCTACTTCAAAGGGCATCTCTGCTCGGTGAAAGGATAAATAAATCGATATAGTATTAGGTACCAAATTTAATCATTTTTCGTCAAACATAGTGCTAGTTAAAGATGTACACCATTTCAATTGTGCGTCTATGGCTAATCATGCATGTTGTTCAACCAGAATAAGATTCAGCCGTGGTAGATTACGGCCAAAGGACAACGGAAATTTTCTTTGCCATGCATGTCAACGTCAACCACCCCATTGAACTATATATACAAACGACAAATCAACGATGATGAAATCGAGTTACACTATTATGTTAGGACAACCCCCCTATGTTTTTCGTCGGGGGTTTCAACTTTCAACCTCCTTTTGGAAAACAAAAAACAAAACCGTGTCAAAGATAAACTCTTATTCATGTTGTAGACTCTTGGCTAGTTAGTAGAGATGGTCTTATCATGGGTAACATGGTAATTTGTTACTAATGTCGTAGGCTTGACGTCACGTAGCGAGGGAGGCACGATGACGGCAGTGTGCCACACTTCAGTGCTTGCAATCGACTCTAGGTGGTCTACAGATCTGGATATAATTTTTATTATTTATGTTGTTTGTTGCACTGACATTATTGAAGATGAATAGATCGTTAGTTTTCTCGCAAAGAGAGGGTATGTCTTATCAAGATGTATTAACATTTTCAATGTTCATTTTCATGGATAGTTGTATTATTATGTGCGTCTCTAGGTGTTTCCAAAAGATGGTCTCTCATTTTTAATTCTGAAACTCTCAACTAAACATTATGCCTAAGAATTAATGTTTGGCTACCATATCACATTATCCTGGTCATAATCAGTTGATCACCGTGGGAACATAACAAATTCATCAATCAGCACACAAAGCATACACCGTCTCCATACATTATTGTTCTTACACGATGAGCACCACGCTAGCTAATACACCTTGTACGAGTAAAAAAATAGTTTGAAGTTTGAGTATTGTGGATGCTAATTAAGCTTGATATGCCATACAGCTTGAAATGCCCCGAGACAAGTGACACCCTGTATGCATTATAATTCCTAAAGCAAGAAGACTTCTTTCTAATTATTCGTGGGTACACACTAGGGTACTACTCCTCCACCACAACGTACGCACCACTGAAGGTGACAAGTGAGATTAACGAATTGTCTTCACTTATATCTCTTTTATTTTTCTCCCGGCTTCGCTGGCACGAAAGATGCAAAGACCTTTCGGACGCTTTTGCTGCACGCACTCTCTTGGCTCTTTATGTTAATTAAGTCCTTGGATAATAATACGTAACAGGAATTAAGGTTGGAAGCATGTGCTAACTACCGATGCGGTAAATTAGGCATATTTATACAAGCTTATGGATTTTATGCCTGCAAAATATATTCTTCTATTTTATTTTTGAGGAAACTATTCTTCTATTTTATGATTTGGCCTCTGTAGTGGCGACCATAAGCATAATCTCTCTCTGGCTTGATCGAGAGCACAAAATTGTGGCAAGAGAACAAAATCGAGATAACAAGAGAGCCTAGAGACAAGAGACAGGAAAACTCAAGTGACAAGTATATCTGCATGTTGATGCTTATTCAGGTATTGTCTGCGATAGGCGGCACAACACGTCAATCTTGCAGATTTCTGCAGGATTTGAAAATTACATGGTGTGATGGAGAATAAGCAGGAAACTGTGGACATGTGAAATTAACATAGACAAATGCCGCATTATAAATTTCAGAGCTGTCAGCATCTTTTTCAACATCATCACTCGGTTGACGACACTGCTTAATACAAGTATACCGATGATTAAGGGGGTTTAGTGTGCTAGACAGTTGGCCAGGATACATCGAGAGAGCACAGGAAAGTGAGGCATCATCGTCATCACTCATCAATAGGCATCATCGTCATCAATCACGATTGGATGAAGCTGCTAAACTATGAAAAAGGGAATACTGTCTTGTTAAGTTCGCTACTTTTCATCTCATCCATCTTGAACACAAAACTAGATGTAAAGCCTGAAAAGGTAAAAGTCGAATAGGAGTATTTTCTTTTTCTCTGTAGGCACGCCTACTGTTAAACTCTCACCGGACAGATAGGACCAGGGCTGAGGGCTTGAGCTTAGTTTTTACAAGGGAAGCTTGAACTTTAGGGTTAGCTCCTAACACTACTAACCCCATTCTTTATGGTTAGTACCTTTTGTCTCTGGCAAGTTATACTATCTCCACACTGTTTTTACATCAGTTACTGACCTCGAAGTTAGTTTCAAAATACACTCAAACTTAGAGATCTTTTACAGTACATCTAAGTAATGTGAGCCGTTCATTTATGGCCAATCAATGGTCTAGATGGACCAATACTACCAGACAAAATCAGAAGTATTTTTGTTTCAAGGGGTAAAATTGGAAGATACACAAAAGAAATACAAAAACTCTACTTGCTGAAGCCCATCTGTTTTCTTCTCCTGTTCACGACTGTACGTAGTCGATTGACTCTTGCCGGACAATAGTTTTGGCCCGGAGGAAATCACCGTATACGAAGCTAGCATTGGTTGATTGATCATGTCCGGATGCACCAGTACGAGTACATCATCGGCCGATTGTTCGCCGGCGATCAAACCAGCGGCTGCAGCCGGTGCACAAAAGCAGGGCATGCACGCCGATCTAATTTCACCCAGCATGTTAGATGATCCCGTTGTCACAAGCGACGCGCGTCCGAGTAATGCTAAGTTGTCGATAGTCGATACAGGTTGCGAAACAACTTGCCTCGGCAGAAGGCTCGACGTACAGCGTACCCGGCAAAGAGGTACGCTCACACATTGCCCATGATGAGAAGCATCAGCGACGTCGCCGACCGAGCGGAACGTCGGCCCCGCGGCGCCGTCCCCGTCACCGGCGGCCGCAACGACGCCAGGTGTGCAGAATGATGGCAGCTACTTCGTCAACGCCATTAGGGCCAACTGATGGCATGAGATGACCGACGACGGCAACGATGAGGCCTGACCAGCGTGGTCTCAGGCGAGCGATTTTACATATTAGGAAACAAACAAATGACCAAACTACCCAGCTAATCAACGGCCGAGATAATTCAATACTACTCGTTCCCAACGGTAGTACGATGTACCGTAAAAACTCTCCAAACTTAACCATGCAGGGTCGGTCAGTCAACCGTTGTGGCGAGAGTACGCTACTCGTGTCCTGCCAAGTACTCCCAAGTGGAGTACTAGTGTACGGTGGTCACTACCACAGAGGACAGAGAGAGCTCTCTGACAATATTGATATACATGTAGAATACAACAAAAGTGTGTACAGGTTCCCGGTGGGTGTGCGTCCTGCTGCACCTTGCGACGAAAAACCACCGGGGAAACGCGCCGCAACTTGCGACGACGCTGCCTCTTCTTCTTGTTGTTTTCCCTACGACCCACCCGTGAATCAGCGTTGTTTACTTGTCGACGTACGTACCCTACCAACCCATGCACTTTGTTTATGTGGGGATTCGGGATTAAATGGCACGGAGCACGTACCTACATCTCGTACGTACTGCATAGTACTCGGCACCGAAAAGGAAAACCAGGGGAACTCGCCGCAACTTGAGACGACGCTGCCTTTTCTTTGTGTTGTTTTCCCTACTGCAATTTGTTTAGTTGTCGACGTACGTACTCTACCATCCCATGCAAGTTGTTTATCTGCGTAGTACATCCGTTCCGTCCTGCCGTGAAACACCGCCAAAACGGTATGTATCGTCAGCTAGCTCCCTCGCACCAGAAATCCAGAATCAAGTAGGTACTACGTACGGCAGCAAAAAAAAAAAGTAGGTACTACGTACTCAAGCACGTACACCAGCGATCGAGTTTTACACTTGGCTCGTACGTTCCCCCGTCCATGGTTGAAACCGATATGTTGTCTTGATCGAACGATCGCCTCCTGGTCGGTGGTTGATTGGTCGTCACTTGGTGCAGCTCGAGAGTACATTCCTTGTGTAAACCGGCCGTCACTTGTACGATACTGCTAGTTACTTTTATAAAGCCACCAGAAGCTAGCTACACACACATGCATGGATGCATGTATGCACCGGCAGTGCCAGTCGAGAAACGTGGCCGTGCCGGGCACGGTCCGGGCAACGTACTACTTAGTACGTGGTGTTAACTGCACCAGGTTCCCGGCCGCGCGCACAGGCTAGAAACGAAAACTGGACCAGCCTAGGCCGACCACTTCACACAGCAACCAACATGGCTACGCCCTTCTTTCTAACCTAAAAATGCACGGAGCAGAGATGGACCACGCCCGGTGAGTCACGGTGAATGCACCCGGCAACCACCGTACCGACCGGCCATTGAACCACCGGATGGGTGACCAGACCCAGCCAAAACCGCCAGATTTGCCGTATCGCCCTCCGCCGTCGCAAATTTTCTATCCTTCCGGCGCCCGCGACCGGGATAAACAGTAGCCGCCCGGCGGCACATGGCAGGCATATTCAATCTGCTTCTGCTCGAGCTCGCCTCCAACGGCGACGGCTTAACCACGACTCGCCTCCTATGCTCTCCTCTCGTCCTCGTTCCACTGAACTCCGCGCCGCGCGTATCATATCCGTATCGAGCTTCGTGTCCTGGAGCGGGTCTGCGGGCGCCCCGTTGACCGGCATGCATGCAAGACGAAATCGCGCACGATTCGGTCAAGCCCACTGATCGATTGTTTACCATCTGTTGATTCTGACATGTCCATGGAATTAATCATGTGGACTGTGGAGTGTTTTGTAGCATTGCGCGGCTGGAGCGGCCAACTGGGAGCGTTTTTGTTCTGACAAGGACTTGCGCATCGATGCACCGTCAGTTGCTGCGTATAGTCAATGCACACACTTGTCCAGTTGTCCTACAAAAGAAAACAGTTCCTTCGTCTGTTACTTCACTTGGTACAGTACTTGAGTCAGAAGGTAAGCGGTAGCGTGTCTTCTCACCCGAGGGCAGTTAACCGATATCACGGCTTCGATCAAGAGTCAAGATTCGGATTCTTGAGGTGGTGAAAGGCGCCGGCCTGATGGTCTTCGCTTGGAAAAAGAAAATTTTCTTCTGGAACCACCTTCATCACCGGCCGGATCGAAGCTTGCCAAGCTAGACGTACTATCACACACAGAAAAGTTGTAATTAACTGTACCTGCACTACGCCGTTACTTGTACCCCAGGCGACAAAGCATGTTGGAGGCGTTGCGCACTTACCCTAAGCTAGCTAGGGTCCTCAACCTCAAGCTGCCCCATGCATGCATTTAGGATTTATCTAGGACCATCAATCCTTGTTCGTACAAGTAACCTTTGTTTTGAAGAGAAAAGCGCCCTGCATGCATGATCGAGCGGAAAGCTCCATGGCTACGTCTACGTCTATACAATGAAGGAGTACGTGCACGTACCTTTCCTCGAAAAATCAGCAGTCATGCAGCACCCACAAAAAGTTAATGGGCCAAGCCAAGCTCGGAGGCGTGCTGCACGTCCCAAAATCCGCATGGAGATTTTCCGAAAGCTACGACCCCACCCAGCAATGCCATGACATATCTACGTCGCACAAAATCTGGTCGGTACAGTTTGTGATTGGTGTGAGACGATGCCAAAATCCGGGCACATGCAGCTGGTATCGACGGCCGGACACCGCCGGGCCACATGCACGAGCACAGCGCCTCCGCCACCTGACCGCGCGCCGCGGATGTGCTCAATCGATTGGACCAGAACGGTTCTCTTTCCGTCGATGCGATGTGGCGATGCATGTGAGCCTGCGTAACGCCCACAACTGTACTACCGACTGTGTCCAGACGCATGCATGCAAGCATGGTACACCACTGTACTGTACGCTTCACATGTGTTTTCCCTTTTTCATTTTCTGAAGCGTATAAATCATTTTGATCGATTTGCACGGGAAGCAACAGTGAGCTTGATACCGAAGACCAGACTGGCCGGGCAGAAGTTGGCCAGGTGCCAAAAAATGGTAGACAGTGCCTCGTGATCCGCTCTCTTGTTCCTGTACGTGGCAGATCCCAAACATTTTAATGCATGGCCATCACTCTCCGTAGACACACACATTTGATAACTTTGGTAGTATACTCTCAAGGGCCGCAAATGTATAGGTGCCGGATTTAGTTACTTCGGTTGTAGATGCTCTGAAACAGCTGATATGCATGAGATGTTCCAAAAAGGTAAGGTGTCGTACCCAGACTGTTTGTAACAAAATTTCCCCGTTCAAAAGTCGTGTATACTATTTTGTTCTTCTTCTTTGCCTTAGTTTCACGCGTTGATAAGATGAGCCTAGCTAGCTCAGCACCTAGCTGGACAACAAGCATAAACACACAACATTCATGTCTGAGATAACAAAAAACCACAACTCCAGGGCATTTTAACGGAAAACCCATTACTTTGACATGCAGGCGTATGTTAAGTGACTAGATGGACGGCTTGGCTTGAGCTCGCAGTGGCCCGGGGTGGCGGCGCCTGCTCGGCCCAGATCTGGGCCCCTTCGGGCCCCATCTGGGCCGCGACGGGCTAACGGCTTCTCATCGACGGCGGAACCCCATGGAGGTGTAGTTCGGGCGTAGGAAGGCTGGGTGGGGGCGGCGCCGTCGCCGGCTTGCTGCAGCGAGGCGGCAGCGGCTTTGCGGACCCAAGATGGGCCTGGGTGGCCTGGTGTGCCGCTGCGGCCGCGTCCGGTCGGCACACACGACGGTGCTTGAGGCACATGCCTCCCACACAAAGGTGGTGGAGGTGGTTCCCTCCGGCGCGGTTCCGGTGCTTCCCCTCCCGATTTTTGTGCTCCTCTCTCCATCCTCTAGGCCTCGTGATGGCGGTCTCAGTTTGAGAACCAAGGTATCAATCCAGTAGGAGAAGAACGCGCAAATCGCCAATGCCTGCACAAACAATCAAACACTTGCACCCAACGGTATAAAGGGATTGTCAATTCCTTCACAGTTATTTGCAAAAGTGAGATCTGATAAAGAAAGATAAATAAAAGATCAAATATTTTTGGGTTTTTGATTTAGATCTGAAAGTAAAAGATTGCAGAATAGTAGATCGGAGTCGGGTTCATTGCTAGCCATGTGGGAGTAAGTCGGAGATGAGCTTGGGAGCGATGTAGAGTCAAGTGGGGTGCGGCTAGGGTTTCCTCCGTAGTGTGGATAGGGTTTAATATATGTGGGGTCGGCTGGGTCAGATCCGGCGTGGCGGTCGCGTCTTGGCGACCGCATATCCGCCCCACATATGGGCTGGATATATGAGTTGCTGGTCAGGCGGGTGTTCGGGCTACGTTTCGAGCGTCCAGCTGGGTGGCAATTTTACGTTTAGATAGTGATCATGCAAGCCGCCCGGGCGTTTGGGGTAGATATGGGGTGTTCGGTGGTAAATGCTCTTTGCACGGGTGATATTGCAACGCCATTTCACAGTGGATAAGAGCTTCTACAGTCTTACTTGGCAAATCTGAACCCCTAAATGTCCCCGGACGCAACCGCGCACGGTACTGAACAACCCCACGTATCACTTGGGGCAGTGACACTCCTCAAATTGAAATCCTAATATACATGAAATCCATGCACGTCCATCATACATATGAATATCACACATAAATAAATTTGTTGGTAGAGAAAGTACATAGTTCGAACATAAATTATTTTAAGTGCACAATTAAAACATTAGCTCTTTGATTTTCATCGTGGGTCCACATATGATCCACATGATCACTGAGTAGGTGCATGTGCACTTAATGATCTTGAACATTCAGATGCATCTGCAGACAAGTGATAAGTTGATATGCATCTTATTGTTCCAGGATATCGACTTGTTTTCCGTGCTTCTCAAAATCATGGGCTTGGGATGCCACTTCACCCTTGTCATTGACATCATATTTTGCAAAATGACATAATATATCATGAGCTGTCACAAGGTCTCTGATCCCCACATCATTATAGCTTCACGAACTATTCCACAACGAGTTTGGAGCACTCCGAGTGTCCTCTCGACATCCTTCCTAGCTGCTTCTTACATTGTTGAAAAGTAACTTTTCTTGTTGCCATGAGGATCAGATATAGTCTTCACAAACGCCTCCCACTGAGGATAGATACCATTGGCAAGGTAGTACCCCATGTTGTAGTCGCGGCCATTGACAATGTAGTTGCACGGTGGTGATTCCTCACTACGAAGTCTCCTAAAAATGGAAGATCGCTAAAGCACATTGATATCATTGTGAGAATCAGGCGTTCAAAAAAAAGGCATGCCAAATCTACAAGTCATGTTTGGCCGATGCCGAGCGCAAGTGGACGGTATTTTTGTCCCTATGAAAATACAGACCTGGCCTAGAGCCTATATTTGCAAATATATGGGATCGGATGGCTATAATGGCATCCAGAGAAGTATGTGAAAGTTGCAATTTCATTTTTCAAAGTTTGGAAGTTCCAGTAGCATTTCTCGAATCGGCGGGAATTGCAGTGGCATATAACCAATTAATCCTTAGTAATTACTGTCATTTGTAAGTGTTTTTTGAAGAAACTCTCCTCTTTTTACATCCAATAACTCTCAACTCAACAATATGCAATGGAATTCCTGTTTGGCAATGTTATGGCTTTATCTTGAATTTTCTCAAGAAATATTTAATTGAGTTATGATAGTTGTGTTCACCATGGGAACGGAACAAATTCATCAATCAGTACACGAAGACATGGGCTTCAATATCTCCACATATTATTTTTCGTATCACACGACGAGTCAAATTAATAGTATTGGCATTATGAATGCTAATTAAGCTTTGATATGCTAGTACACAGCTTGAAATGCACCAAGACATGTGACACTTTGTCATATATCAAGAGCACTTTCTAATTATTCATAGTACACACTAGCGTACTACTAGTACTCAGCCACACAATTTAGGCCCCTCACAATGCTCCACCTTTGTACAGGTGCTAAGGTTGTCAACTAAACAAAAAAAATCTGATGTGTCATGTTAATTAATAAGTGAGAGAGTAGTACAGTAACCTCAGAAAGAAACGGTGTTAAGCACGTGTACCTAGGTGAAAACACAAATCTAAGTCTATACCTAATTAAATGAAGGGAGCTTGGCAACCAAAAGGTAAGCACCAATGCGTTGGGGAGTCCAATTGCTAAGCCTTTTATTCCCGCGGGTGCGCTGGCAGGAAAGATGCATAGGACTTTTCATCCACTTTTGCTGCACGCACTCTCTTGGCTCTTTATGCCAAGTCCTTGGATAAGATTAACATAAATTAAAGCTCGGAAGCATGTGCTAACTAAACCAGACATGTTTACACTAATTTATGGATTTTATGCATGTAAATTAAAATATATTTTGCTTGATCTGAACTTATGCAATTCCGATCTTAAGCCGAATCTCATGGAGAGAACAAAATGTACCATGTGACAAGGGAACAAAATCGAGATAACAATTGATCCCAAAGACAAGATGCCGGATACTGATGCTTAGTCAGGTATTGTCTGATAGGTGGCACAACACGTCAATTCTACAAATTGATGCATGATCCAATCATATTTCAATGGATAATGAACAAAAAATTATGCAAAGATGAAACCAACACAATGGTTGCATTTTGAACTTTAGAGTTGTTAGCATCTTTCGGCATCATCACTCGGTTGATGAGACTGCTTAACACAAATATAGTATGCCAGGAAAGCACTCGGAGTAAATAATTAAGGTCTTGTTTGGTTACATCTTGTCAAGAGGATGGGAGGGGATTTTGACTTGTTTGGTGATGCCCGCGCGCCACCTAGCTCCGCCCGGTGCAAGAGAGCGCTGGCGCCACTCCAAGCCACCGCCCGTCCGGTGCGCCCCGCCGAGCCGTGCGCCTCCACAAGGCCGGTCGGCCCGCACTGCCCCGAGGTCACGTGGGGTGGGAAGAGTCCCACCGCCGCCGGCGCACGCACGGGCTTTGCCCGGCGGCGTCCCCTGGCGGCTGCGAGGGAGGGGAGAGGCAAGGTCGGGTGTGGCGGCGGCGGGGAACTAGGGTTGCGCCCGGGCTGCTCGTGGGAGCGGCGCCGGGTTGTGTTCTACCACTTACTCCATTATGGTGTTTAGAGTTGCTCATTATCTCTGCACCCGAGTCATTTTGAATAAAACTTTAGCACAACCATTCATCAACTGCGTCCGTGTACGACCTCTTATAGCATCTCCAGCCGCGCCCCCAACAGGCCCCCCCAAGGCAATTTTTTAGCGCCGGCGCCGAAAAATCGGCCCAGTCGCGTCCCCACGAGCTTGTTTTTCACCGGATTGGGCCGAAATTGGCCCCGGCGCTCCCAACCCGAACCCGGCGCGCTGGGGGGCGACCGGGGGCGCCGGCGCGAACGTTTTGGCGCGAAAGAGTGGCGGGACCGGCGCGTCAGCGAGATGAAGGCTGGTCGTCCTCATCGTCTCGGTTTTCCCGCGGGGAATCAATGCCAAGGCTGCCGCCGGTCTGCCTACAATTGATTCACGGGATGCGCAGTGCGGCGACGCCGCCCCGCCTTCCGCCACGCGTTCGCACGCGGCCGCCCCCGAGCCGCTATTAATGGCGCCCCTGGCCGCACCGATGAGGCACCCATCCATCGGCAGTCCTCCCCCTCCTCGTCGCCGCACTTCCTCCCCTCTCTTCGTCGTTCGAGCCCCTCTCTCTCCCCCCGGCAACCATGAGCGTGAGGTACCCCGGCGACGCGGCGGCGTCCAACGGTTTCGGCCGCCGCTCACTGCATGAGTGGGAGCCCTACCTCCTCCACGAGGCCAACTACCCCGCGCCGCGTGACGTACGCGCTCCGTCGCGGTGGAGGCTCAGCGCCGGCGGGTCCCAGTCCCCCCTCTGCTCGTCCCCGAGACGCCCTATTTCCACGTCGAGATCGAGCGTGCGCGGGCGTCCCTGATGGTCGCGGAGCGGGCGCTCCCGGAGTACGCCGCCGACAACCACGCGGCGTGGGCGGCGTACTTCGAACGCCGACAGGAGGAGCGGCTCGTCTCCACCAACAACGCGCCGATGCCGCGCGGCCGCAACAACAACGAGGGCCGCCGCCTGTGGTGGGGCGTCCCTGGCCGCACGCTCAGCGGCGTCCTCGCGCACGTTGAGGGCGGCAACGACCCGCCGCTCGAGTGAAGCAGCGCGCCGGGGCGAGGGGTCGAGCAGCGGTCGTGTCAAGGAGGAGAAGCATCGGCCGTAGTTTAGGGTTTTTTCGTCCCTTTTATTCGTGTAAAAAACTCCTAATTTTTGCTGAAATTTGGTCGTGTTTGTTCAAATTTGACCGTGTTTGATGAAACTTAACCGAACTGTGAGGATGTCTGGGGTCCGACCTGGGGGCGACGGCTGGGGACGTGCTCGCCCCCACACCGAAAAAAACGTCGGCTCGCCCCCAAGCGGCGATTTTCGACGCGTATTGGGGGCGCAACGGCAGGAGATGCTCTTAGATAGAAGAGCGCCATGACTCGACCGCTCGACGTACCGGCGGGTACGTATGTACGTGTCACTTCGCCAGGGCGACGCACATGCGGAACGGAGAGGGATCATGATTGGGTCAGTGGACTGGAGTAGCGGTTCCAACCGAAATTAGTGTGTCCCTTTGGGATGCGAGATCTCATCATCTTAGATCGGGTCTTATTCTCATGCGCTAAACATAATTATTCTTGTTATATTCTCTCTCTGATGCACACAGGAGTGGGGCAGATGCATCCATCGTCCTTTCCGGTGCATAGTTGTACTAACCGTAGACTATCAAAGTACTATCCAGTACTGCTTCTGATTGCCGCCTCCACGCATGTTCTTGCATTAGACTAAGATTATAATTGAGAGGCTAGGGTACAACGTATAGGTTTACGCTAATTATACAAGGCTAATCTTAAAACAAAGTGCCTTTTCCTTGGCGTATCAAATTGGCTACAAGTCATACGAGAATCTAGCATGCAGATGCAAATGCTGCGGCGTCAGCCACATGCTCCCATATGCCACACCATTGTGGAGTCATTATTTGCGTCGCTTGCACTTTGCAAGGTACCCACTACGTATGCTAAGTAAACAAATGATGATTAGATGAACTCAAGTGCGCACTTAGCATGGGTACTTGACACGTACATCATCTAAGCTAGGGCACATGACAAGGTTAGATTTGGTGCATGCACCACATATGATTAGCAATGGTGAATGAATTGGTTTATAGGATATCTAGCACATACACCTTCTTGCAATACCGTTCCATTCTAGCTACTGCAAAGGACATCTCTGATCAGTGAAAGGATAAATAAATCGATATAGTATTAGGTATCAAATTTAATCATTTCGGGAGCTAATCATTTTTCGTCAAACATAATGCTAGTTAAAGACGTACACCATTTCAATTGTGCGTCTATATATGGCTAATAATACATGTTGTTCAACCACAATATGATTCAATCGCGGTAGCTTATAGCTAAAGTACAATGGAAATAATCTTTGCCATGCATGTCAACGTCAAACACCCATTGAACTATATATACAAACGACAAAACAACGATGATGAAAGCAAGTTCCTCAATTATGTTAGGAGAATCCCCTATTTTTGTAAGGGGTTTGAACTTTCAACCTCCTTTTGGAAAACAAAAAACAAAATCGTGTCAAAGATAAACTCTTATTCATGTGGTAGACTCTTGGGTAGTTAGAAGAGATGGTATTATCATGGGTAACATGGCAATTAGTTACTAATGTCGTAGGCTTGACGACAGGTAGCGTGAGAGGCACAATGATGGCAGGGCGCCGCGCTTTAGTGCTTGAAATCGTCTCTAGGTGGTCTACGGATGTGGATGTAATTTTTATATTTATGTTATTTGTTGCACTGACATTATTGAAGATGAATAGATCAGAAGTTTTCTCGTAAAAAAAAGGGTATGTCTTATCAAGATGTAAAAAAAATTCAATGCTCATTTTCATGGATAGTTGTATTATTATGTACGTCTCTAGGTGATTCCAAAAGATGGTCTCTCATTTTTAATTCCCAAACTCTCAACTAAACAATATGCCTAAGAATTAATGTTTGGCTACCATATCACATTATCCTGGTCATAATCAGTTGATCACCGTGGAAACAGAACAAATTCATCAATCAGCATACAAAGCATACACCGTCTCCATACATTATTGTTCTTACACGATGAGCACCACACTAGCTAATACATCTTATACGAGTCAGAAGAATAGTTTGAAGTTTGAGTATTGTGGATGCTAATCAAGCTTGATATGCTATACAGCTTGAAATGCCCCGAGACAAGTGACACCCTGTATGCATTATAATTCCTAAAGCAAGAAGACTTCTTTCTAATTATTTATGGGTACACACTAGGGTAGTACTACTCCACCACAACGTATCACTAGTAGATAAAGGGACATCTGCCCCGGTTGGTAAGGGCCTTTAGCCCCGGTTCTTGAACCGGGACTAAAGGGTCGGTACTAATGCCCTAGCCCTTTAGTCCCGGTTCAGTCTAGAACCGGGGCAGATGGGTCTACACGTGGCCTGTGCGCGGAGCCCAGGCAGTAGGGCCTTTGGTCCCGGTTGGTGGCACCAACCGGGACCAAAAGGCATCCACGCGTCAGCATTTCTGTGGCTGTGGTTTTTGTCTTTTTTTTTGAAAGGGGAGGAGGGGTTGGAGGTTTTGGGGGGTTAACTTAGGTGTTTCATATATTGTGTTAGCTAGCTAATTAATAGAGAGAAGTGTCCTCTCTTATGTCCGTGCTTGGTCGACGCTACGTACTACACCTATGTATAGAGAGGACTAGACACGCTAGCTAGCTAGCTAGCTAGTAAGCAAACGAAGGAAACGAAAGATCGTAATCAACATATATATGCATACAGAGAGAAGTAATATCGACCACCTCTCCTTCTCCGAGAGATTGGTCGAACAACAAGTTCTCGTATATCTATCCGATACTACCGTGTACATATATACAATAATTATCTCTTACAAATATAATCTCCTATACGATGGACGCATGGTCCACATAGTATTCTCCGTCTGGCGCGATCACGTGGTCAAGGAAGAATGCCGCCAATTCCTCTTGAATTGCTCGCAGACGATCTGGTGCTAGGAGTTCATTCCGCATCCGAAAGATCTAATTTGAAGAAGGGGGTCAATACATACATACGTGAAACTCAACACAAATGATGGTAATGAAATAAAATTGTGAATATTATTAATTGCTTACACACTTCAAATTATGCGTCAGAGTAGCCCCGCTCACAGGTCGTGTGGCGGATGGACTCGCAAATGTAGTATCCACAGAAATCATTCCCTTGTTCCTGCCACAACCACTTTACAAGAAATAGAGGTCAATCAAACTGATAAGCAAGAATGCCAAATGGTATTGATGAAACTAGCGCTTGAATCAATAGAAGATGCGCGGAACATGCTACTATATAGGACTTACTTTCGGGTGTCTAAATTCCAGCTTCTTCGGCAATCCCGGAGCTTTTTTGGTGAATTTTCTTCAAACCCTGCCAGACAAAGAAAACAATTACTTGATATCAGAAATGAACAAAGTTGCCGATATGCATGGTGGATAATGATCGATTTAACTTACTTCTCGAGCATTTGAGTCATGTCCGCATACTCTTGGGATATTTTCGTTTAGAGTCCAAGACAGTTACTACTCCCTGCACTAGTAGAAAACAGGGCATTGGTCTAGGCCTGTCCAGCCCATTAGCCCCGGTTCAATCTAGAACCGGGTCCAATGGGGGCACTGGACCCGGTTCGTGAGCCCAGGGGGCCGGCCGGGCCACGTGGGCCATTGGTCCTGGTTCGTCTGGACCATTTGGTCCCGGTTGGAGCGACAAACCGGGACCAATGGCTCTTGGTCCTGGCCCACCACCATTGGTCCCGGTTGGTGATATGAACCGGGCCCAAAGGCTCCCCTTTAGCCCCGGTTCGTAGCACCAACCGGGACCAATGAGGTGCCTATATATAACCCCTCACTCAAGAGCAGAGCTCACTGCTCTGTTTTTTTTTCTGGCCGAGGGGGGGAGGGGTTAGTGGTGCTCTAGCTCACCTCCTATGCACACAACGTGTTCGGTGGAATGCCCGAGCCACACTAGTTAAGCTTTTCTCCTCTCGAAGCTCTATTTTCTCCGAGATTTGTCTAGGTTTAGCGGTCCGTCACGTCCCGTCCCCGTCTTCGCCGCCGTCGATCGCCCCCGCCGATCTCGTCACCGGCACCACCGTGGCGAGCCTCTTGTTATGTCCATGCTTTTCTTACTTATATTATTGCTTGTTATTATTGCTTTAGATAGATATTTGTCTAATTTTCTTACGTTTATTATTGCTTGTTATTATATAGTGCGATGGTTTTGATATCCGCCCACGTGGGCCCTCGTCCTGTCTACGATTCGGATGTAGTATATTATCTTTAATTTATAACTATTTGTTTTAGTGTTTATGATAGTTATGCCGACCAACCTGACATGCATAGATGTTTTATTATGTCTAGGAGGTAGTTGAACCAGAAATTCCAACCGACCCTCTTATGGAGAGGTTAAATTTAGTTGAAGAGGAAAACATTTCCTTAAAGAAAAAATTGGAAAAAATGGAGGAGGAGAAGATGGAATTGGAGTTGCATGTTGCGGAAGTCATCGATGATCACAAGATCAAGATGGACCCTATTGTCGAGAGGTTAAATTTAGTTGAAGAAGAAAACAAATTCTTGAAGGAAAAAATAAAAAAAAATTGTGGACGCGAAGATGATATTGGAGTTGCATGTTGCGGATGTCGTCGATGATCACAAGATCAAGATGGATGCAATGCGGTTGAAGATTAAAAAGATTAGAAAATATGCCATTCATACCGAGGCTTGGTATCGTTATGCCGTTGGATCAATTGTTACCTTGGTTGCGATTATGATCGCATTTGTTTTCGCATTGAAAAGTTTTACATAGTTTCGATGTGTATGGAGAGCTATATGTTGTTAGATGAGAACTATATATGTATGTACTTTGGTTTTAATGTGATGATGAACTTTTATCCATTTGGTCACTTAATTATCTATTTATGATGTTCTGTAATGGTTTTTGACACACTTAATTATATATAATGCACGCAGATGAACCGGCAATGGATGTACGGTGACAGACACACCTCCGAGTACATTAAAAGCGTGCATGAGTTTCTAAATGCGGCTGAGGCAAACAAGCAGAATGGTTTTATGTGTTGTCCATGCACTAAATGTGTGAATACAATGTCTTACTCTAACCGGAAAATCCTTCACTCCCACCTGCTTTACAAGGGTTTCATGCCACACTATAATGTTTGGACGAGGCACGAAGAAATAAGGGTTATGATGGAAGACGGCGAAGAAGAAGAGTACGATGACAACTATGTGCCCGCTGAAAACGGTGATGCTGCAATGGGGGGAGCTGGTGAAGATCAAGAGGAACCAGACGATGTGCCCAATGATGCTGCAACGGGTGAAGCTGCTGAAGATCAAGAGGAACCAAATGATGATCTCCGCCGGGTCATTGTCGATGCAAGGACATAATGCGAAAGTCAAAATTAGAAGCTGAAGTTCGATCGCATGTTAGAGGATCACAAAAAAGGGTTGTACCCCAATTGCGAAGATGGCAACACAAAGCTCGGTACCGTACTGGAATTGCTGCAGTGGAAGGCAGAGAATGCTGTGGCTGACAAAGGATTTGAGAAGCTACTGAGAATATTAAAGAAGAAGCTTCCGAAGGATAACGAATTGCCCGACAATTGATGGCTTCTCGCCCCTCGTTGGTTACCCCAAGTGGAAGGTTTGCGATGCAGTGTAGCGGTAGTTTTCCCTTGGCAAAGATACCAAGGATCGAATTCCCCTGAGACTCCAAGGTTCAACAAGAAGGTGTCAACTGCTAATGGCGCCAGATACTTAGCAGTTAACCGGACCTGCACACAGATACAATTAACTTTGCTCCCAACGAGTACAAAGAGGTTGTGAATCCCTCCGGCCTTGTCGTTTACAAAGGATCAAACGCAAGAGATAATAGTGATAGGTATTGCTGCAACTAGTAAGTAAAAGCTGAAAGTAAATAGCGGATGTGATCAGTGATGGTAATATGGACCGGGGTCCCATAATGTTCACTAGTGATGTCTCTCTCCCAAAAGACGATAAAACAGCTATGTGAGGTAAACGAATTACAGCTGGGCAATTGACAGGATTATGTGCGCAAACCAATGCTAACTATGCTGTAAGAAAGGTTGAGGCTCAAAAGCATGGGCGGTACGCCAAGGTAAGTAGACCGAAATCCATCTGCATCTACTACTAATCATCCACCTTGAGATATCTATCCAGAACATCTCGCTGGTATTAAGTTGCGAGTCCCACCCATAGTGTAAACTCAAAGCAACAGACAACAGCATTAAAAGAACTTTGCGTATAGTAAACAATCCTTGCACCCGCGAGTACAAGCACCGTTGTTTTCCCCCTTGTGGCAACAGCACATCCCCTAGACTCATGTTTCTGTCACTCAAACTAGTCATCGAGGGGCATGAACCCACAATCAAGCATAACGTTCCCTCTTGGAGTTACTACCTACTACTCGGCCAAAGCAATAAATAGGAACGGAGAACATGCAAGAATTACTCAAGAACATAAATATAAAAGAGGTAAATCAAATATATTACTCACACACAATCTGAACATAATCTCACAATCCATCGGATCTCAGCAAACTCAACATAGCAACAGCATAAGGATTACATATGTGCCTCGCTCATGTAGGGCAGCTCACGAGGTCTAATTAGTGAAGCACAAAGAGGGGAGGAGAACATCACATAGCTACTGGTCATGGACCCATGGTCCAAGGAAGACTACTCACAACTCATCCGGGAGGCGTCCATGGTGGTGGAGAGGCTCCCGGTGGTGATCCTCCCCTCCGGCAGGGTGCCGGGAAGAGTTCTCCTGGTGCTCCCGATCTTGGAAGCGCGGCGGCGGCGGAACAAAGATAAGATCGCGAAAAAGGGTTCCGTCCACGAGGGTTTGGGGACGCGGTGTAAATATATGCCAAAGGGGGGCATCAGCGGAGACCTGGGGGGCCCAGGCGCCCCCCGAGCGCGGCCAGGAGGGGGGCCGCGCCACCAGGGCGCCTGGAGCCCTGGTGGCTCCCCTCCGGCCCTACTTTGGCCGCAAGGAAGCTTCCGGAACGCTGATTTTTTATATAATTTTTCCGGGATTTTTCTGGCAGTTTACGTAATGGGAAAACCTGAAATAGAAAAACAGCAGAAAACAGAAACTGGCATTGGGGTGCACTGAGTTAATAGGTTAGTCCAAATATGATCAAAAGTGTATGGAAGTGTATAAATATCATAGCAATATCACACAAAAGAGGCATGGAGCAAGCAGAAATTATAAATACGTTTTGGACGTATCAACATCCCCAAGCTTAATTCCTGCTCGTCCTCGAGTAGGTAAATGATAACAAGCATAATTTCTGTGGTGACATGCTATTAACCATATAAGAACTTTTCACAGTCACATGACAAGTGCTTACTGAGACAATGAATCTGTAGTAATTAAGTTGCCTTATGAGAAAATCACAAAGAACTGAAAGTTTTACAATATGATACTGAAACACTCAATAGATTTGTAATGAGCATGGTGTGCAAATATGATAAAGTGGTATCTCGCTTGCCCCCTTTAGTGAAGCAAATCATAAATGCAGGGGCACCTCCAAGGTTTAAGTGACGACTAGATACAATGATTTCAGAATAATCGATATCATAATCATGCAAAAGACAATGCTACTTTGGGACAATGCACATTACACTCAGAATCACAATCATGCTCTTAATAGTTGGTGCTTTAAAGAAGGTGGAGACTCTCGAACCGTGGCTTTTGATGGCAAGGTTGAAAACCCGTGATCGGAAACAAAAAAAAACATGTACCAGAGCTCTTGGTTTTAAAAACAGAGGTAATAATTATTATTTTTTGGATATGCATGCTTCGTCAACGAATGCTAGCAGATAACTCAATCACTTCTTGAGATGGACAAGTTTCGAGGAACGGCTCCCGAATGAGGACGATCACATCCTCTTAATCTCCTTTGTTTATCACTGCCAAAGTTTTCTGATTTCTCATGAACAAAGCGTGAAGGAGGGTTTGTTTGTTGTATTAATTTTTAATGAGCCGGGCGCACTCTATGCAGTTCCTTCTCGTATTATGGGTTTGCACATTAGACATGCAATCCCGGGGTGAAGCTTGTCCAACTTAAAAAGATCATGAATTAACTACTACTTCCTCATGAACTAAAACAGAGGCACAAAAGAGAAATGCTTTTTTGAATAATTTCGAGATGGTACATGAAAGTCTTTGTTAGGAATGGCAGGTAAATACCATGTATAGGAAGGTATGGTGGACTCATATGGCATAACTGTTTTAAAGGATTTTGGATGCACAAGCAGTCAGTCCGCTTAGTACAGGTGGAGGTTAGCAAAAGACTGGGAGCGACCAACTAAAAGAGCAATGACGGTCATAATCATGCAGAGCGACAAAGCAACATTGAATCAGGCATGGAAGTTATATCGCTACTCAGAAACTAAAGATCATCGAGGCTTGGTAGACTTTCTTTATAGTCTTAAATATGCGTGAGCATACGCCAAGTCAATCAAAATAAATTCTCGAAGGAAGATATCACTAAACCATACCACATCATAGGAAAACAAATCATGTTGGTACTCCATTAACACATTGAGAACCCCCCCAGCTATTTGAGACTAACCATAAGAAAACATGAACTACTAAGCATCATTATGCACGTAGCATTTTTATCATAGACATATCGACCAATGCAACAGAAGCCAACTCTCTTAACAAGATAAGCATGATAACTAAAGAGAGTTCCAGCGACCAACTAAACAAAAGCTCTTTAAAAAGATAAGCATGAAAACTAAGAGATGAACATGCTAGTAGCTATTGAAAGACAAAGAACACACACAGCAAGGATAGACATGAAAATTCTATGTTATGTTCTAGGTTGAAGTGGAGCGTATTTCTCTCCCACACAAAGAAAGCTGAGTTCCAACTCGTTATGAAAAGCAAGCAAAGCTAAAGAAAACTAAAAAGGAAATTAAAAGCAAGACGCTCCAAGCATAGCACATAACACATGAAGTGATAAAAATATAGTGGAACGAAAGACGAACTGATAATTGTTGATGGAGAAGGGGATGCACGGGGGCATCCCCAAGCTTAGACGCTTGAGTCTTCTTGAATATTTCTTGGGGGTGCATGGGGGCATTCCCAAGCTTGAGCATTTGACACTCCTGAATCTTTTTATCATCTTCCCTCGCACACTTGAAAACTCCCTTCATATATAACTCATCATAATCTGATTAGCGAGGTTAGTACCCTTAATAAAATAATTGTTCCTTGCTGGAAATAAGGATATTCTTGAAGGCCTACTGTTTCTCAAGATTGCCAAAAGGTGTTTGCAAAGAAAAAGCAAGCTCAAGGTTTGCAAAATGAAGAAAAGGCAAAATAGGACAGAATCTGTGAAAAAACAGACCAGCAGGTAGTAAATGATTTTTTCGGGGCACTTCTGCAACTCAAATCAAAAAACTCAGAACAGGCGCCCGAAAGACAATTGTATAGAGCACGCTGTCGAAAAAATACAGACCAAAAAGATGATCTGGTGATTTTATACGAATTTTTCTGTCCAAGGACAGAATCTGTTTCCTGGACAGCACGTCACAACTTTTGAACTTTCTTGCAATCAGAGGCTACACTTGGCACAAAGCTGAAAAGTAAAGATACAATGATGATGCTACTGTAGTAACAACATCAAGACACAACAAAAGCAAAATAAAAATTTTATTCATTGTGGGCTGCCTCCCAAAAGCGCTTTCTTTTATGCCTTTAAGCTAGGCATAATGCAAAGAGATCAAGTCTTATCAAGAGTAAAAGAATAGCTAGCCCGTATAACGGACTCAAAAGGTAACTTAATCTTCTTTCTAGGGAAGTGTTCCATCCCTTTCTTGAGAGGAAATTGGAATTTTATATTCCCCTCTTTCATGTCAATGATGGCACCAACGGTGCGAAGAAAAGGACGTCCCAAAATAATTGGACAAGAAGGTTCACATTCAATATCCATAATAGTAAAATCAACGGGAACATAATTGTCATTGACAATGATAAGAACATCGTCGATCCTCCCCTAAGGTTTGTTTATGGAAGAATCAACAAGACGAACACCAAAAGAACACGAATCAAAAGGTTTCAATTTAAGCATATCATATATTCTTTTGGGCATAACGGAGGTACTAGCTCCAACATCACATAATGCATAGCAAGAGAAGTTATTCAACTTAATTTTAATCATAGGATCCCAACCATCTTCTAGCTTTCTAGGTATGGAGGCTTCTACTCTAAGTTTCTCCTCCCTAGCTTTGATGAGAGCATTAGTGATATGCTCGATGAAGGCAAGGTTAAGCGTGCTAGTGCGGGGATCTCTAGACATCTTGTGAAGGAAATCAATAACTTCGGTAAGAGTGCAATTATCAAAATCAAGGTCACTACTATCAAGTAAGGTGGTAGTGGTGTCCTTTAGGCTCACTTGTTTGGTAGTTTTTATGGTCATAGCATCACCATTAATAGGTCCAATAGGACCAGGAGTGCATTGGGTGCTAAGAGTTTGGATATCCTCAACAACTTGGATAGTAGCAACAGTGTGGTGGGTAGGAAGGTTCTTAATTCTATCTTCTTCCTCCTTTTCTCTAGCCCATCTCTCTTTAAGTTTAGCCAACATCCTAATGTTTTCATTAATTTGCACTTGAATAGCATTCATAGGAGTGACCTTCCTCTCCTCAAGAGGAGAAGTTCTAATTTTAAGCAATTCTACCTCATGGGCTAAATTGTCTACCTTCGAAGAGAGATTATCTAGTTTGTTTTATTTTTCTTCTACACTCTTATTGAAGGCTTTTTGGGTAGTGATGAAATCTTTAAGCATACTCTCTAGTTCAGAAGTGGAGTTCTTGGTGCTAGGATAAGCATTGTTGTTCCCATAGGAATTAGAGGGGAACGGTCTAGGATTGCTACCAAAATTACTCCTATAAGCATTGTTATTGAAATTGTTTCTAGAGATAAAGTTCACATCTACTTGTTCTTGAGCAATCAAAGAATTTAAAGGAACATCACGAGGATCAATAGAAGATTGCTCCGAAAGTAGAGACATGATCAAGTCAACTTTTTCATTTAGGGAGGAAATCTCCTCGACAGAGTTTACCTTCCTACCTGTTGGAGCGCGTTCGGTGTGCCATTGAGAATAATTGGTCATCATCTCATCGAGAAGCTTCATGGCAGAACCAAGTGTAGTTGACATAAAGGTTCCTCCCGCGGCCGAATCTAATAAGTTCCGCGAGGTAAAGTTCAAGCCTGCATAAAAAGTTTGGATAACCATCCAAGTAGTCAAACCATGAGTAGGGCAGTTCTTGACAAGAGATTTCATGCGTTCCCAAGCTTGGGCAACGTGTTCATTATCCAATTGTTTAAAATTCATTATGTTACTCCTTAGTTGGATAATTTTAGCAGGTGGATAGTATTTTCCAATAAAAGCATCCTTGCACTTGTCCCAAGAATCTATGCTATTTCTAGGCAAGGATTGAAACCAAATTTTAGCTCCTCCTCTCAAGGAGAAAGGAAAAAGCTTAAGCTTAACAATATTACCATCTATTTCTTGGTACTTTTGCATATCACAGAGTTCAACAAAGTTGTTTAAGTGTAAAGCAGCATCATCTCCAGCACCGGAGAATTGATCTTTCATAACTAGGTTCAGTAAAGTAGGTTTAATTTCATAAGAAGGTGCTGAAGTGGCAGGTGTAGTGATAGGCGTGCAAATAAATTCATCGTTGTTATGACTAGTGAAGTCACACAACTTGGTGTTCTCGGTGGAACCCATAGCAGCAAGCAAGCAAGATAACTATTTTTGTGATTTTCGATAAAAGATACTAAAGCAAAACTGAAAGGTAAACTAACAAGACTAAAAACCAAAGGTAAAAGATAGCGTGCAACTCCCCTATCTTGAAGAGTGGAGTCCCCGGCAACGGCGCCAGAAAACTTTGCTTGATGGCTTCTCGCCCCTCGTTGGTTACCCCAAGTGGAAGGTTTGAGATGCAGTGTAGCGGTAGTTTTCCCTTGGCAAAGATACCAAGGATCGAATTCCCCTGAGACTCCAAGGTTCAACAAGAAGGTGTCAACTGCTAATGGTGCCAGATACTTAGCAGTTAACCGGACCTGCACACAGATACAAATAACTTTGCTCCCAACGAGTACAGAGAGGTTGTCAATCCCTCCGGCCTTGTCGTTTACAAAGGATCAAACGCAAGAGATAATAGTGGTAGGTATTGCTACAACTAGTAAGTAAAAGCTGAAAGTAAATAGCGGATGTGATCAGTGATGGTAATATGGACCGGGGTCCCATGATGTTCACTAGTGATGTCTCTCTCCCAAAAGACGATAAAACAGCTATGTGAGGTAAACGAATTACAGCTGGGCAATTGACAGGATTATGTGCGCAATCCAATGCTAACTATGCTGCAAGAAAGGTTGAGGCTCAAAAGCATGGGCGGTATGCCAAGGTAAGTAGACCGAAATCCATATGCATCAACTACTAATCATCCACCTTGAGATATCTATCCAGAACATCTCGCTGGTATTAAGTTGCGAGTCCCACCCATAGTGTAAACTCAAAGCAACAGACAACAGCATTAAAAGAAATTTGGGTAAAGTAAACAATCCTTGCACCCGCGAGTACAAGCACCGTTGTTTTCCCCTTGTGGCAACAGCACATCCCCTAGACTCATGTTTCTGTCACTCAAACTAGTCATCGAGGGGCATGAACCCACAATCAAGCATAACGTTCCCTCTTGGAGTTACTACCTACTACTCGGCCAAAGCAATAAATAGCAACGGAGAACATGCAAGAATTACTCAAGAACATAAATATAAAAGAGGTAAATCAAATATATTACTCACACACAATCTGAACATAATCTCACAATCCATCGGATCCCAGCAAACTCAACATAGCAACAGCATAAGGATTACATATGTGCCTCGATCATGTAGGGCAGCTCACGAGGTCTAATTAGTGAAGCACAAAGAGGGGAGGAGAACATCACATAGCTACTGGTCATGGACCCATGGTCCAAGGGAAACTACTCACAACTCATCTGGGAGGTGTCCATGGTGGTGGAGAGGCTCCCGGTGGTGATCCTCCCCTCCGGCAGGGTGCCGGGAAGAGTTCTCCTGGTGCTCCCGATCTTGGAAGCGCGGCGGCGGCGGAACAGAGATGAGATCGCGAAAAAGGGTTCCGTCCACGAGGGTTTCGGGACGCGGTGTAAATATATGCCAAAGGGGGGCATCAGCGGAGACCTGGGGGGCCCAGGCGCCCCCCCCCCCCCCGGCGCGGCCAGGAGGGGGCCGCGCCACCAGGGCGCCTGGAACCCTGGTGGCCCCCCTCCGGCCCTACTTTGGCCGCAAGGAAGCTTCCGAAACGCTAATTTTTTATATAATTTTTCCGGGATTTTTCTGGCAGTTTACGTAATGGGAAAACCTGAAATACAAAAACAGCAGAAAACAGAAACTGGCACTGGGGTGCACTGAGTTAATAGGTTAGTCCAAATATGATCAAAAGTGTATGGAAGTGTATAAATATCATAGCAATATCACACAAAAGAGGCATGGAGCAAGCAGAAATTATAGATACGTTTTGGACGTATCAACAGTACATACGCAGCAAAGAAGGTCGTATGCCGTCTAGGATTGGAGGTGCAGAAGATACATGCATGCCCTAATGACTGCATCCTCTACCGCGGTGCATACAAGGATCTGAACGCATGCCCGGTATGCGGTGCATTGCGGTATAAGATCACACGAGATGACCCTGGTGATGTTGATGGCGAGCCCGCCAGGAAGAGGCTTCCTGCGAAGGTGATGTGGTATGCTCCTATAATACCACGGTTGAAACGTTTGTTTAGAAACAGAGAGCATGCCAAGTTGATGCGATGGCACAGTGAGGACCGTAAGAAAGACGGGAAGTTGAGAGCACCCGCTGACGGGTCGCAGTGGAGAAAAATCGAGAGAAAGTACTGGGAGGAGTTTGCAAAGGATGCAAGGAACGTATGGTTTGCTTTAAGCGAGGATGGCATTAATCCTTTCGGGGAGCAAAGCAGCAATCACATCACCTGGCCCGTGACTCTATGTATGTATAACCTTCCTCCTTGGATGTGCATGAAGCGGAAGTTCATTATGATGCCAGTTCTCATCCAAGGCCCTAAGCAACCCGGCAACGACATTGATGTGTACCTAAGGCCATTAGTTGAAGAACTTTTACAGCTGTGGAATGGAAACGGTGTACGTGCGTGGGATGAGCACAGACAGGAGGAGTTCGACCTAAAGGTGTTGCTGTTCGTGACCATCAATGATTGGCCCGCTCTCAGTAACCTTTCAGGACAGACAAACAAAGGATACCACGCATGCACGCACTGTTTAGATGACACTGAAAGTATATACCTGGACTAGTGCAGGAAGAATGTGTACCTGGGCCATCGTCGATTTCTTCCGACCAACCATCAATGTCGAAAGAAAGGCAAGCATTTCAAAGGCGAGGCAGATCACCGAAAGAAGCCCGCCATGCATACCGGTGATCATGTACTTGCTATGGTTAATGATTTACACGTAATCTTTGGAAAGGCCCCCGGCGCACTAGCTGTTTCGAATGACGCTGAGGGACACACACCCATGTGGAAGAAGAAATCTATATTTTAGGACCTACCCTACTGGAAAGACCTAGAGGTCCGCTCTTCAATCGACGTGATGCACGTGACGAAGAACCTTTGCGTGAACTTGCTAGGCTTCTTGGGCGTGTATGGAAAGACAAAAGATACAGCTAAGGCACGGGAGGACCTGCAACGTTTGCACGAAAAAGACGGCATCCCTCCGAAGCAGTCTGAAGGTCCTGCCAGCTATTCTCTTACGAAAGAAGAGAAAGAAATCTTCTTTGAATGCCTGCTCAGTATGAAGGTCCCGACTGGCTTCTCATCGAATATAAAGGGAATAATAAATATGGCAGAGAAAAAGTTCCAGAACCTAAAGTCTCATGACTGCCATGTGATTATGACGCAACTGCTTCCTGTTGCATTGAGGGGGCTTCTACCGGAAAACGTCCGATTAGCCATTGTGAAGCTATGTGCATTCCTCAATGCAATCTCTCAGAAGGTGATCGATCCAGAAATCGTACCAAGGCTAAGGAGTGATGTGGCGCAATGTCTTGTCAGTTTCGAGCTTGTGTTCCCACCATCCTTCTTCAATATCATGACACACGTCCTATTTCATCTAGTCGACGAGATTGTCATTCTGGGGCCCGTATTTCTACACAATATGTTCCCCTTTGAGAGGTTCATGGGAGTCCTAAAGAAATATGTCCGTAACCGCGCCAGGCCAGAAGGAAGCATCTCCATGGGCCATCAAACAGAGGACGTCATCGGGTTTTGTGTTGACTTCATTACTGGCCTTAATAAGATAGGTCTCCCTAAATCGCGGTACGAGGGGAGACTGACTGGAAAAGGCACGCTTGGAAGGGACTCAATAATATGCAGGGACGGATATTCTTGGTCTCAAGCACACTACACAGTTCTACAGAACTCTACATTAGTGACCCCGTATGTCGATGAACACAAGAACAGTCTGCGCTCCAAACACCTGGAGCAGTGCGACGACTGGATTACATGTGAACACATCAGGACTTTCAGCAGTTGGTTGGAAACACGTCTCAGAGGTGACAACACTGTTTGTGATGAGTTGTACTTGTTGTCCAGGGGACCATCTTCGACTGTATTGATTTACAAAGGATACGAGATAAATGGGAATACATTTTACACGATTATCCAAGATCAAAAGAGCACCAACCAAAACAGCGGTGTCCGCTTTGATGCAACAACCGAGAGGGGAAAGGACACATATTATGGTTACATAGTGGTCATATGGGAACTTGACTACGGACATGATTTTAAGGTCCCTTTGTTTGAGTGCAAACGGGTCAATCTGTCAGGAGGCGGGGTACAGGTAGACCCACAGTACGGAATGACAACAGTGGATCTGAAAAATCTTGGATACACTGACAAACCGTTCGTCCTAGCCAATGATGTGGCACAGGTTATCTATGTGAAGGACATGTCTACCAGACCGAGAAAAAGAAAAGATAAGGAAGCGAATACATCATACGATGAGCCAAAGCGCCACATAGTTCTTTCAGGAAAAAGGGACATCCTAGGAGTGGAGGGCAAGACAGACATGTCTAAAGATTATGAAAAGTTTCATGAAATTCCTTCCTTCAAAGTCAAGACTGACCCCAGCATCCTGATAAACGATGAAGATTATCCATGGTTACGGCGCAATAATCAAATGACACAAGCGAAGAAAAAGTGAAGACTTTTTTCGGCAACTATTATGATGATACCATGCCAACTTTGTAACAAACGAGTATGATACCATTGTCCGTTTGTACTATTCAAATTTACACTAACAGAAAGTTTGTAATTGGTTTTACCAGAAAGAATTAAAAAATAAAGCAAAAAACAAAAGAAAATAAATAATGCAGAAAACAAAAAAAAACTTGCAAAAAAATAAAAAAATAGCAACAATAAGTATTTCATTGTAAGTAGAAACAAAATAAAATAAATAAATCAACAAAGAAAACAAATAATTTCAAATTGAAACTATTCAAATTTGAATACTACTTGCACGAACAGAAAGTTTGTAATTGGTTTTACCATAAATAATTAAAAAATAAAGCAAAAAACAAAAGAAAATAAATAATGCAGAAAACAAAACAAAAAAACTTGCAAAAAAAATAGCAACAATAAGTATTTTGTTGTAAGTAGAAACAAAATAAAATAAATAAAGCAACAAAGAAAATAATGAAAGTTTATAATTTTTGTGACCTAAAAGAAAAAACAAATCACTAAAACACTATAAGTATTTAGTTCTAAGTAGAAATGAAAAAATAAAAAAAAAAGAAAAAAAAATGCCACCTACTGGGCCAGCACGGCCTGAATACGACTAGAAACCCAACCATGGGCCAGGATTCAGGCCCGCAGCAGGCCCAGTAGGCCCACAGGCATTGCACAGTCAAATTAGGCCCGTAAGCCTGCACTTCAGATGAGTTCGAGAGGAGAGAGGCTGCGCAGCTTATAAACTGGTGCTGGCCTCTCTCAACTAGCGAGGTGGGACTAAACTTCCCACCGCACCGCGCCAGCAAGGCCTTTGGTCCCGGTTGTTGGCACCAACCGGGACTAAAGGGTGGTATTAGTCCCGGTTGGTGGCACAAACCGGGACTAATACACCCCTTTAGTCCCGGTTGGTGCCACCAACCGGGACTAAAGGCCCCTCCTTCCCGCCCTTTGGGCTACTGAAAAGGGACCTTTAGTCCCGGTTGGTGGCACCAACAGGGACTAAAGGGGGTATTAGTCCCGGTTTGTG
>LR738710.1:861339693-861374994 GCA_902687465.1 Secale cereale | reverse complement strand
TGTGACATGAGGGGGTCTAGGGTTGTGGATCGCCGAGCAGTCGAGGGTCGAGGGGTCGAGAGAGGTTGCCTAGCTAGTGTCAAAGTATTGAAGAATTCCATGACTTCATCATTTGCCAGAAGTAACCGGGGCATGTTGGTACGAAGTTATGCAAAGTTATTTTGGAACGGAGTTCCTGATAGGATAATCCGTCTTTTGTTACGAATTATCTTATCCGGGACTCCGTTCCAAAACCACTTTGGAGAGCTTCGTACCATCATGCTACTGTTACTTTCGCCTAATGATGAAGTATTGATTTTGTTGAATCCTTTGACACTAGACAAAATGTGACATGAGGGGGTCTAGGGTTGTGGATCGCCGAGCAGTCGAGGGGTCGAGAGAGGTTGCCTAGCTAGTGTCAAAGTATTGAAGAATTCCATGACTTCATGAAAGTGCAACTAATCCCCGGGTGGTTTTGGTAATTAATAACAACATATATATCATTGAACTAATATTCTCTTGAGAATCATTTCAGAAAAGTTCGATGATATGGGTATGGAAATGTCTGAAGAAGTGGACCCCTCAAAATGCTAAGACAAGCATTGGCAAAAGCTCAAGACTCCATTTTTGGTTTAGTGATCAAAGATCACATTGAGTCCATAGGAAAAGCCAATACTATTAAAAGGGGATGAGGTTGTGTTAATGTTCTTGTTGCTCAAGTGCTTGGTGATCTAGCTCCCTCAACTATCAGCACTCTTCACTTTACAACACACTCATAAGTAATCTCGGACAAACCGATTCTGCAAACTCAGTCCCACCGAGATGAACCACTTCAGTTCTTTCCCTAAACCCTAACTTTTCGGTCCATCCGATTCTGAGTCTCGGTCTCACCGAAAATGTTCTGCCAACCTTCTGTAACCAAATGACAGCATTTCGGAATATCCGAGTTGTTGTTTTCGGTCACACCGAGATGGCAAACCCTAATCTTTGACTCACTTCGGACACACCGAGATGGTATTTTCGGTCCCACCGAAAATCCCAACGTTCACTACATTTGAACTTTCGGTCTGACCGAGTTTTCACTTCGGTCTCACCGAGATTGGTCAACTGTGTGTGTAACGGTTGGATTTTGTGTGGAGGCTATATATACCCCTCCACCCCCTTCTCATTCGTGAGGAGAGCCATCAGAAAGTACCACCACTTCTACCATACACTTTCTGAGAAGTGAACCACCTACCCTTGTGTTGAGATCAAGCCATTCCATTCCTACCATATGAAACTTGATCTCTAGCCTTCCCAAGTTGCTTTCCACTCAAATCTTTCTTCCACCACAGCCATATCAGTGAGGAGAGTTGAGTGTTGGGGAGATTATCACTTGAAGCACAAGAGCAAGGAGTTCATCATCATCAACATCGTCTATTACCTTTTGGGGGGTGGTGCCTCCTAGATTGGTTAGGTGTCGCTTGGGAGCCTCCGTCGTTGAGATGTGGAGTTGAACCAAGAAGTTTGTAAGGGCAAGGAGATCGCCTACTTCGTGAAGATCTACCCCGAGTAAGGCTAGTCCTCCGTGGGCGTAGGCCGCGATGGAATAGACAAGGTTTCTTCTTCGTGGACCCTTCGTGGGTGGAGCCCTCCGTGGACTCGCGCAGCCGTTACCCTCCGTGGGTTGAAGTCTCCATCAACGTGGATGTACGATAGCACCACCTATCGGAACCACGACAAAAATCTCCGTGTCACCAAACTGCGTTTGATCTTCTCCACCTCCTTTTTACATGTGCAATTTACTTTCCGCTGCATATACTCTAGAATTGCATGTGTAGGGTGTTACTTGAATTGGTCTTAATTGTGAAACTGCCAAAAACATTGCATGATCTAAAGGCAGATTTTTTATATTGTCAAGTAGTCTAATCACCCCCCCTCTAGACCTACTTTCGATCCTACAAGTGGTATCAGAGCTTTGGTCTCCATTGCCTTGGTTTCCATTGCATTGGACTCCATAAGCTTGGTTTCACAACCTAGGAGAGTATGGCGTCTAGTGAGGGTAATTATCGTAGAGGTCCTTACTTTGATGGTACAAATTTTGCTAGTTGGAAGCATAAAATGAAAATGCAAATTCTTGGTCATAACCCAGCCGCATGGGGCATTATTTGTGTTGGCATGCAAGGTGATTTCTTTGAAGAAGGAAAAGTTCCGGATCGCGAAGCTACACCCGAAGAATTGAAGATGCTGCAAAACAATGCTCAAGCTTGTGACATTCTCTTCAATGCTTTGTGTCCCGAAGAGTTCAACAAAATCAGTCGTCTTGAGAATGCTAAGGAGATTTGGGATACTTTGGTTGAAATGCACGAAGGTACTGAATCTGTGAAGGAATCAAAGCTTGATATTCTTCAAGGTCAACTTGACAAGTTCAAGATGAAGGATGGTGAAGGAGTCGCTGAAATGTACTCTAGGCTTGCTCTCATTACAAATGAGATTGCTGGCTTAGGAAGCGAAGAAATGACCGACCGATTCATCATTAAGAAGATTCTCAGAGCTTTGGATGGAAAGTATGACACCGTGTGCACTTTGATCCAAATGATGCCAAACTACAAGACTCTCAAGCCAACTGAAGTCATTGGAAGAATTGTTGCTCATGAAATGACACTTAAGGATAAGGAAGAGCTTCACAACAAGTCGAGTGGTGCTTACAAAGCTACAAGTGATGCTCCTACTACCTCAAGTGACAAGCTAATTTCCAATGAAGAGATAAGCCTAATGGTCAAGAACTTCAACAAGTTCTACAAGAACAGAGGCAAAGAAAGAAGCTCAAAGTCTAGATCATATGATGAAAAGAGATCTTCTAGTCGTGATCGAAACTGCTACAATTGTGGAAGACCCGGACCCTTCTCAAATGAGTGTACGGCTCCCCACAAGAGAAGAGAAGAATCTCCAAGAAGAAGAGCAAGAGATGAGTCACCTCGGAGAGAGAGAAGGAGTAGAGATGATCGTTATGAACGAAGACCTTCTCGGAGAAGCAAGGATTCGGAGAGGAAAGACAAGTCATCAAGGAGCTACACAAGAAGAAGACATCAAGCTCATGTTGGTGAATGGGTCTCCGGCTCCGACTCTGACAATCAATCCGATGGAAGCTATCACTCCGACTCCGACTATAGTCAAGATGAAGGTGTTGCCGGACTTGCTCTCGTATCCTCCAACTCCAACTCCTACGACTTATTTGATTCACCAAATGAGGGAATTGGAAGATGCTTCATGGCTAAAGGCCCCAAGGTAACACACCCTGAATTCATTGACTTCGATAGTGATGAGGATGACTTGCTTGGTGAAGATGAGCTCTTGCATGATAAATCTAGTGAGCTTAGTAATGATGAAAATGCTAGTAGTCTTTATAGTCGAGAAGAGTCGAATGACAATGCTATGAAGGAGATTGAGCGTCTAACTAAAGAACTAAACACTCTTAAGTTAGCTCATGAAACAACTCAAGAAGATCATAGAGAGCTCCTAAGATCTCATGAGAAGCTACGCTTCGAGAAGCTCACTCTAGAGCAAGAACATGAGTTTCTAAAAGCGATCAATGACGATCTTCGAAAGAAGAGTTCTTCATATCTTGCCAAACGACTTCTCTTGTCTAATTTCTTGCCACCTATTAAGACTGAGCATGACAAGCATAAGAAAAATTCTTCCTCTAGTAGTAACAATAACAATGTTAAATCAAATGTTGTTACTTCTAGTAGTTCTCTTGATTCCACTAACAATGTTTCAAGCCAAGTTACACTTGAGCAAGAAAATAGCTTATTGAAGGAAATCATAGAGAAAGGTGTCTACAAGAGTCTTGCCGGAAGCAAGAACTTTGAGGAGATTGTTCGCAAACAAGGAAGACACCGGAAGAATCAAGGGATTGGTTTTGAGCGAAAGTTCAACGCCGAAGGTGTTGAGTGGGAAGAAGGTCAATACCCTACTCCACAGTTTGTCTCACAAAAGGAGAAGTATGATCCTACTTCTTCCAATGTGGAACAAGCTCAAGATGACCTTCCACCACAAGACCACAAGCTAAAGGCCAAGGACAAGCTTCAAGAAGAGATTGATGCATTCATTGAAGCACCTCAAGCCATGGTCATGTGGGTTCCCAAGGACACATCAAGTTCTACTTCGTCAAGCTCAACTACAACACCAAGGATTCCCATCAAGATGATGTGGATCCCAAAGAAGAAGAACTAGTAGGTTCTTGAGGGTGACTCCGCCAACAAACTTCACTCATATTCTTTTTGGCAAGAACTTGTGCAATCAACTTCCACATCATGCACTTGTTCATGGAGTCACAAACCCTCTTGTTGGTAAGTCAAGGGACAAGGTAATCATTGCTTTCATGGACATCATCTTTTGTGTACTTCACTCTATGTCTATGGATATTCTTGTTTGTTCCTTGTGGGACTAACCCATGTAGGTATTGAAAGTGCCCTAATCCAAAGGATTGCTCCTAACTCATGATGATCTACATCAACATTGAGCATCCACATCCTCAACATCTACATGAAGTCTTCTACGACAACCCAAGGTTAGTTTGACCCTTTAAAAGGGGTTCTCACATTTAGGGGGAGCTTTGCTCTAAAAATTGGGCTAAAGCATCTCCAAGTGATGTGAACACATAAATGCTTTATGTAAAAGTGGTAACCCCACTTGTGCTTAAACGATGAGTATGACCTATGATCAAATGTTCTCATTTGGCTCCTAAGTCAATATACTCATATATAGATGACCTAGTCATCGACAAATTGTGTGCTAGTAGCTAGAGTGATTGGTTGTGCATGTTTGACACATGTTTCAGTTGCTATCTTATTGTGTGAGCATGTTGAATGCATGATTCTATTCATTCAAGGACATCCATTTGTGGTTTTGATTGTTTTGGTTTCTTTTTCTGGCCAAATGGATGGACAAGAATGCCTAAGCACCTTTCCCTAGCAATCTATGCTTTCTTGTCTCAAAACTCTATTCATGCTCATATCACAACTTTGAACAAGTCTTTTTCGGACAGTCCGAGTGAGGAGCACTCGGAACCACCGATTCGTCTAAGGCTGACTTCCAAAACCTTCTAAGTCCATTTCGGTCTGACCGGTTTCTCAATATCGGTCCAACCGAAACGCTTAGACTGATCTAGGTTTCTTCTCGGTGAAACCGAGTTCAAACTCTCGGTCTGACCGATATGTGTAACTGCACAGCAGATATACATCTCGGTGACACCGAGTTTTTCAACTCGGTCCCACCGACAGCACGGGGTTATATATACCTGAGGGGCTGCGCGCGATTTCTTTCTTCAAACCGTTCGCCCCCAAGACCCCTGCTGCCGCCGCCCTGGTCTACGGATCGTCGCCTTCGTCGCCTGTGCGCCCTCGCCGCAGGTCTCCGCCGCCGTCAACGGTAATCATCTCCACCATTGCCGCCGTAGAGGGACACCACCAAGTTAGGGTGTGTCCCGACCCCTTTTCGTGCTCCACTGCTGATTCTTGCACGATAGGCTGCCATGATTCAATCCATGTTTGATATGTTCCCCACACAATAGTTCAGATCGTCTAGTTTCGAGGAAAATTCTTAGGTTTAGGTTTCCACGGAATGCATCTCGGTGAAACCGAATTTTGAAAATCGGAATGACCGATTTGGCCTCTGGCCATTGCACTGCATAGTTCGGTTTAACCGAGTTGTGCCAATCGGAACGACCGAAAAGATGTTTCAGTGAAACCCTAAGTTTTCGGTAGGACCGAAACCCACTTCGGTCTGACCGAAAGTGGAGTGTAGGTTATGTTGAGCACTTCGGTTGCACCGAAACCTAAAATCGGTTTGACCGAAATACATTCTGTGAAAACTCAAAACTAAGTCTTTAACTCATTTTTTTGCAAAAACTTCTGCAATTGTGATAACTCTTCCATTCTGCCTATACCTTATCTTTTCACAGGTCTTTCAGCCATGTCAGATGTCAGTGACAGCCAGAACAGGTCTGAATCACCGTTTGCTGAAATTCCAGAGGCAGATACAAGTCCTGCAAGCAGCTCTAGTGATGATGGTGAGAGGAGCACCCCTAGTGGTCTGCCTCCCGCAGCTACGAGAACCAGGAAGAAGAGAACTTCGGATGATGAGGACTCCGACTTTGTTGCTGAGGAAGTTACCTCCAAGCCCAAGAGGAATGTGGTTGCCAAAGAGCACCAAGGGCAGCAGCCAAGGAAAGGTACAAGCAAAGTGAAACAGTCAGCAGTTGCTAAGAAGCTCAACTTGGAAGAGCCTGCTCCAAGCAAGGTGAAGAAGACTTCCAAAAGGAAGAGGGTTGTTTATGCTGAACCTCAAGTTGATGCTGAAGAAGAAGAAGAAGAAGCACCCCAGCCTCCTCCTCAGAAAGCTAAGTTTATGGGTGATGCTATTCGGGCTCAAGCCTCCTCTAAGCCCAAGAAGCCTGCTCCTTCCAAAGCAGCTCCAGCCAAGCCCAAGAGAACAACCAGAAGCATTCCAGCTTCTGAGAAGAACAAAGGAGAGATGCCACCGTCTGAATCAGATGAAGAGCATGTGTTGCTCAAGCTCCGTCCCAAGTTGCCACTCCACAATGATGCTCATCCTCAAGCTGAGGACATGAAGGCAAGGAAGGACAAAGGTCTCAGGCTATGGAGACAGTCTGATCCATATGCCGTAAGGAGAAGAACTGCTGTGGACCCCAGATTCCACACCAGAGAGCAGCAGGATTTCTATGAGACCGTGCTAATGGATAAGAAGCCCATTGTTGTTGACACCAGGTATGTTGACTGGGAGTACATTGACAGTGAAGAGCACCGGGACTTCTTTCCCCATGTGCATGAGAGCTTTACTGCATGTGGAGTTGCTGACTTCGTGGGTCAAGAGCTGACAGCCTGGAATGACGAGATGATCATGCAGTTCTATGCCACTGCCCACTTCTACCCTGATGGCAAGATCACCTGGATGACTGAAGGTCAAAGGTTTTCTTCGACTGTTGAAGAATGGGCAGAACTTCTGAACGCTCCAGTGCAGAGAGAGGACGACATTGATGTCTATGGGATTCCTAAGAAGAGTCATGATTCCATGAAGAATATGTACAAGGAGATCCCAGCTGCTGATTTAGAGGGATGGAAGCTCGGCTCAGTGTATTATCTCCAGGCAGGTCTGACCACCACTAACACTATTCTGAGGCATACTTTGATGCCTAAGTCAGGTGACCACCGGATGATACGAGGCTATTCTATCAACATGCTGCACATTCTCGATGAGAAGGCACCTTTTAAGGTGATGGACTTGATGGTAGAAACCATTAAGAGGACTGCAGCTAACCAAAAGAGGTCATGTGGGTTTGCACCGCAGATACAGATGATCATCAACGCCAAGTTTGGCACGGGCAAATTCATGTTGGATAGGAAGCACTTGCCACTACAGCCAGAGCATGAGGACAACGTAGTTGTGATGGATGAAGAGGATCCCACCTCAGTTGAAGGGCAAGCCAAAATTGAAGCTGCGAAGAAAGCTAAAGCTGACAAAGAGGCAACAGCTGTAGCAGCTAAGCCAAAGAGCTTTGGAGAACAAATTCTTGAAGCTACCCAAAGGATTGAACAACGCCTGGCCAGCATTGAGCAATCTCAGGAGAGCCTTGAGAGGATTGTCGAGGACAAGATCCACGCTCTGGACGTGAAGCTGACTGAGATTCAGGTGTCTGTCAACAAGCTTGAGGCAGACATGGAGGAGACTAGGCAGGAGAGAGCAGAGCTTATGCAGGATGATCTAGTCCAGGACTCTCATCGCCAGACTGCTCAGGTTCCCAGAGGATCCAGATCTGCAGCTATCCCAGTGACAGACTCCAGGGCTACCACTTCAGCACCAGCTACAGCTCCAGCAGTTCCTTCAGCTCCAGCATCCACTCCTCCACCGCAGACATCAGCAGAGGTCTTCGCAGATGCAGCTATCTCTACACCGACATCTACCCAGACGGGAGCCGCCAGCAGAGCCCGCAGTGACGTTTAGCTCTATACCTTTTCGAACTTTTTGGTAACTTGTTGCCAAAGGGGGAGAAATTGTTATAGATCATAGGGCTTCGAGAGAGAGAGTGCTCTTTCGTCTTTTTGTTCTTTTGCCGGTTTTCCTTGAGATACATTGGTTTCTTTTGGTTCCAGATACTTTATGTGTGCTTGCTACTACGTTTGATGCTACCTTAATGAGTGCTCAGTCATACTATGCCTTAATGTGTGCTTATTGCTTATCATATGCTATTTCTTATTGTATGGCTATTTACTCTTGTCTTGGTGATTGAGTGTATGTTACTCATTCTTATCATTTTGTGCGCTCCACCAAGATGTATGTGACATGGAAGAGTGACCCATAATCCTAATCGATTGTGCATTTGCATTCAAACGCAAATTTCAAATAATGCACAAATTTAGGGGGAGCTCTTGTTTATCACATACTTCTCAAAGCGACGATATTATTCTTTGATTATATCCTTTGTCGAAGCTTTGATCTATATGTTGTCATCAATTACCAAAAAGGGGGAGATTGAAAGTGCAACTAATCCCCGGGTGGTTTTGGTAATTAATAACAACATATATATCATTGAACTAATATTCTCTTGAGAATCATTTCAGAAAAGTTCGATGATATGGGTATGGAAATGTCTGAAGAAGTGGACCCCTCAAAATGCTAAGACAAGCATTGGGAAAAGCTCAAGACTCCATTTTTGGTTTAGTGATCAAAGATCACATTGAGTCCATAGGAAAAGCCAATACTATTAAAAGGGGATGAGGTTGTGTTAATGTTCTTGTTGCTCAAGTGCTTGGTGATCTAGCTCCCTCAACTATCAGCACTCTTCACTTTACAACACACTCATAAGTAATCTCGGACAAACCGATTCTGCAAACTCAGTCCCACCGAGATGAACCACTTCAGTTCTTTCCCTAAACCCTAACTTTTCGGTCCATCCGATTCTGAGTCTCGGTCTCACCGAAAATGTTCTGCCAACCTTCTGTAACCAAATGACAGCATTTCGGAATATCCGAGTTGTTGTTTTCGGTCACACCGAGATGGCAAACCCTAATCTTTGACTCACTTCGGACACACCGAGATGGTATTTTCGGTCCCACCGAAAATCCCAACGTTCACTACATTTGAACTTTCGGTCTGACCGAGTTTTCACTTCGGTCTCACCGAGATTGGTCAACTGTGTGTGTAACGGTTGGATTTTGTGTGGAGGCTATATATACCCCTCCACCCCCTTCTCATTCGTGAGGAGAGCCATCAGAAAGTACCACCACTTCTACCATACACTTTCTGAGAAGTGAACCACCTACCCTTGTGTTGAGATCAAGCCATTCCATTCCTACCATATGAAACTTGATCTCTAGCCTTCCCAAGTTGCTTTCCACTCAAATCTTTCTTCCACCACAGCCATATCAGTGAGGAGAGTTGAGTGTTGGGGAGATTATCACTTGAAGCACAAGAGCAAGGAGTTCATCATCATCAACATCGTCTATTACCTTTTGGGGGGTGGTGCCTCCTAGATTGGTTAGGTGTCGCTTGGGAGCCTCCGTCGTTGAGATGTGGAGTTGAACCAAGAAGTTTGTAAGGGCAAGGAGATCGCCTACTTCGTGAAGATCTACCCCGAGTAAGGCTAGTCCTCCGTGGGCGTAGGCCGCGATGGAATAGACAAGGTTGCTTCTTCGTGGACCCTTCGTGGGTGGAGCCCTCCGTGGACTCGCGCAGCCGTTACCCTCCATGGGTTGAAGTCTCCATCAACGTGGATGTACGATAGCACCACCTATCGGAACCACGACAAAAATCTCCGTGTCACCAAACTGCGTTTGATCTTCTCCACCTCCTTTTTACATGTGCAATTTACTTTCCGCTGCATATACTCTAGAATTGCATGTGTAGGGTGTTACTTGAATTGGTCTTAATTGTGAAACTGCCAAAAACATTGCATGATCTAAAGGCAGATTTTTTATATTGTCAAGTAGTCTAATCACCCCCCCTCTAGACCTACTTTCGATCCTACACTTCATCATTTGCCGGAAGTAACCGGGGCATGTTGGTACGAAGTTATGCAAAGTTATTTTGGAACGGAGTTCCTGATAGGATAATCCGTCTTTTGTTACGAATTATCTTATCTGGGACTCCGTTCCAAAACCACTTTGGAGAGCTTCGTACCATCATGCTACTGTTACTTTCGCCTAATGATGAAGTATTGGTTTTGTTGAATTCTTTGACACTAGACAAAATGTGACATGAGGGGGACTAGGGTTGTGGATCGCCGAGCAGTCGAGGGTCGTCCAGGGGTCGAGGGTCGAAGCTAGTTCTACGTTTGCCATTAATATATCCATCTGTGATGTTTGAATAATAATTGGCATGTTGTAAATATTTGTAGAAACTATGGACGACAACACCCGAGACCTAGCACAAGAAGCGATGTCGATGGACATAATCGCAGAGGGACAAAATGCCGTCTTGTCGTTTCTCAACGACACCGATGAACAGGTGGAAAGAGAGCTGCAGCTGGAAGATCTAGGCTATGATATTGATGGCTCCGGTGACCCAATGCACATGGAAGAGGTAGACCGTGAGGACGGCTCCGGTGACCCAATGCCGGTGCAAGAAGGAGACCGTGATGCTGGCTCCGGAGACCGAACCGAGTCCGGCCAGGAGGTATATATGTTAGTTAAGCCTGTGCTGACTAGTTAATTGATGCATTCATTAACTCTCGTCTTTGTTCCTTTTTCTAGCCCTCCGGATCGAGCAAATCTTCGGTAAAGAGACGAGGCAAAGAAAAAGTTGAGGCCGGATGAAAAGTTTGAGATCTCAGAAATCTCGCGCTCCGGCGAGCCGATTGACCCCATCCAGACAAAGAACGCATTTGTTAATCAGTGCGGGGTTCTGGTTAGGGACAAGATCCCGATCAGCATCCATCAATGGTTAAAGCCGGCTGCAAATGACGCTCATGTGTCTTATGTCACTGATATGCAGAAAGAAGATCTTTGGACTGAGCTGAAGTCAAATTTCATCCTACCGGCAGAGGATGATCCGGCGAATCCAGTTAAAGAGGACTTAATCAAGTCTGCTGCTCTTTCGAAGATGGCAGACCAATTCAGGGCATGGAAGAAAAAACTGAATAAGTTTGTCAAAGATAAAAAGACTCCAGAATCCGTGGGCATATATGAGAAGATCAAAGATGACTGGCCCGCATTTGTGGCCTATAAGACATTGGAAAAGAGTCAGAAGATGTCGGAGACAAACCGGATAAATGCTGCGAAGAAGAAGCATCACCATCGCACGGGGTCAGGTGGCTACCTCAGAGCCCGGCCTAAGTGGGCCAAGGCTGAGAATGATCTGCTTGAGAAAGGGATCGAACCAGAGACAATGCAATGGCCAGACCATTGCCGGACTTGGTTCTTCGGGGCTGGCGGAACCTTGGACCCTGTATCAGGGAGGGGCATTTGGATGGACAAGCAATTGGAAACACCACTCAGGAAGATGCGGCAGTATATCAAAGCAGCGCATGAAGGGACGTTCTTCCCCGACAGAGAGAATGACGAGCTGACAATGGCCCTCGGGAATCCTGAGCACCCTGGACAGACACGAGGCACGCCAGGCTCCCTTCCGTGGCGTGCTGGGTTTCCGGACGCAGGCGGCTACAAAAGCCACAAGAGGAGGGAGAAAATGGAGCAGACCGAACTGCAGGCGCTGCGGGCCAGAATACAAGCGATAAAGGAATGTGAAGCAAATCGGGACAAAAGAATTGCCGAAGCTTCCCCCGAAGCTACCCCGCCATCTCAGCGGAGAAGCAGCGTGGCTTCCACCGAGCTGCTTCAGCCGGAGCCTGTCTTGACGGCTACTGCCAGGTATCCCGTGGATGCTATCACGGATGCACAAAATTGCCACCTTATGGCGAAGTGGAAGAATCTGAAGGTCAAGGCGGCTGCTGGCTCTGTTTATCCTACTGGACCCAGCGACACTTTTCACTGCCGGCCGATTCCAGAAGGATATGCTAGGGTGATGGTGGATGAAATTACGGAGGGATTTGAGGAGCTCCAGCTTGACCACCCTACCGGTGAAGGGGAGACTCGGCTGGGTTCTTCACTGAAGTCTCCATGCCTATGGCGGAAGGACCTCATCAACATTCTCAACTGGACGCCTCCGCCTCCTCCTCCTCCTCCTCCGGCAAGTCAGGGCACTCCGCCTCCTCCATCGCCTCCTCCACCGCCTCCTCCTCCGGCGAGTGACGATCAGGGCACTCCGGCTCCTTCTCCGGCGCGTGGCGGCACTCCGCCTCCTTCGCCGCCGGCGCGTGGCGGCACTCCGCCTCCTTCGCCGCCGGCGCGCCCGAGCAGCCAGCCTGCTCCTCCTTCTCCGCCTAGTCAGCAAGGGCGGAAGAGACCTACCGCCGCTCCGGCTGCTCCTGCTCTGGCACGTAAGCAAGGAAAAAAGACAGCCGCTTCGTCTGGTCTGGCGACGTTTAGTAGTACAGCCAGAGGCGGGAGGCGACGCAGATTCGGTCCTTCTCTCACGCCTCTAGAGAAGTTACCATATGAGAGGTCCGACGAGGAAAACACGAAGATAGCTCAAGGCAAAGTGAAGGACTGGCTTGAAAGGTTGAAAGCACAGAGACATCCACCTCCGGAGGAGAAGATAGATGCGGTGAAAGAAAAGCGCACTCTTGCTGCCCTGAAGCAACCAGCGAAAAGTAATCCGAAGGGCAACTATGACCGCATGATTCAAAAGTCATTTCAAGAAGCGAAGCGGTCCTGAAGTACTAAAAGTGATCAAAGGTTAGCAGAAGGACGAGCTGGGAAACAAATTGCCCAGCTCGGCGAACAAGCGGACCAATCGTGCCCCCCGCTCAAGGTGTCTAGCGACATGGTCGCTAATGATCCGAGGATGGTGCCCGGTTATACCAATCTTGCAGATTACGTGTCCGGCGATGTACAATATGATTTCTTGGACGTGCAGATAGAAAGATACGAGTACAAAAAGCCTCTCGTCAAAAATGAAAGATCTCTATCAACGAATATGCGAAGATTGCATGATTGGTACTTGAAAATCTCCAGAGAGTCTGGGGGGAGGGATAGCTTGTATTTGAGAGTTAAACCAGAGCATGACCTCGTTGGAATTGAACTGTTGCCTGTTCCATTTGAGGAGTTCTATCAGTTTTTCAATCAATTGGCCCTCAGTAAAACAACGGTCACCTGCTACTGTCTGTAAGTAGTACTACTTCTGTCATTAAGTCTCTCTATATAGCTGATCTTAATTGCATGTATTTATAATTATCCTCACTATATTATGCAGATTGAAGATCGTCGAATTGAAGAAAAGACAAGTAGGTGATATTGGGTTCATTAACACATACCTCATAGATGCAACCGAGGTTAAATTGCGTCCCTCAGATACCGAGACCAACTTGCTACAATCGTTGGTGGTAAATGAAAACAAAGATATAATACTCTTTCCTTACAACTTCAAGTGAGTGTTACTGTCTTGTGCATATTTGGTTTCCCTTATATATCAGTCAAGGTTATAGTAATGTAATTGATGAGTTCATGCATGCGTGCGCAGCTTCCACTATATTCTCTTAGAGATTAAGCTTGAGAAGGGAGTAGTAACTGTCTTGGACTCTAAACGTAAAGATCCCGAGGAGTATGCGGACATGACTCAAATGCTCGACAGGTAAGTTAAATTGATCAATATTATCCACCATGCATATCAGCAACTTCATTTCTGATATCAACTAATTGTTTTCTTTGTCTGGCAGGGTTTGGAGAAAATTCACCAAAAAAGCTCCGGGACTGCCGAAGAAGCTAGAATTTAGATACCCGAAAGTAAGTACTATATAGTAGCATGTTCCGCGCGCGCATCTCCTATATCTTGATTAGAGCGCTAGTTTCATCAATACCAATTTGGCATTCTTGCTTATCAGTTTGATTGACCTCTATTTCTTGTAAAGTGGTTGTGGCAGGAACCCGGGAATGATTACTGTGGATACTACATTTGCGAGTCCATCCGCCACACGACCTGTGAGCGGGGCTACTCTGAAGCACAATTTGAAGTGCGTAAGCAATTAATAATATTCACAAATTTATAGCATCATTTCATGTATTGACCCCCTACTTCAAATTAGATGTTTCGGATGCGGGATGAACTCCTAACACCAGATCGTCTGCGAGCAATTCAAGAGGAATTGGCAGCATTCTTCCTTGAACACGTGATCGCGCCAGACGGAGAATAGTATGTGGACCATGCGTCCATCCTATAGGAGATTATATTTGTAAGAGATAATTATTGTATATATGTACCCGGTAGTGTCGGATAGATATACGAGAACTTGTTGTTCGACCAATCTCTTCGAGAAGGAGAGGTGGTCGATAATACTTCTCTCTGTATGCATATATATATATATATATATATATATATATATATATATATATATATATATATATATATATATATATATATATATATATATATATATGTTGATTATACGATCTTCTGTTTCCTTCGTTTGCTTTACTAGCTAGCTACCTAGCTAGCGTGTCTACTCCTCTCTATACGTATGTGTAGTACGTAGCGTCGACCAAGCACGGACATAAGAGAGGACACTTCTCTCTATTAATTAGCTAGCTAAACACAATATGAAACACCTAAATTAACCCCCCAAAACCTCCAACCCCCCCTCCCCTTTCAAAAAATAAACCACAGCCACAGAAATGCTGACGCGTGGATGCCTTTTGGTCCCGGTTGGTGCCACCAACCGGGACCAAAGCCCCTCCTGCCTGGGCTCGGCGCACAGGCCACGTGGACACTCATCGGCCCCGGTTCTGGATTGAACCGGGACTAAAGGGTCAGAGCATTAGTACCGACACTTTTGTCCCGGTTCAGGAACCGGGGCTAAAGGCCCAAACGAACCAGGTCTGATGACCCTTTATCTACTAGTGCTGCTCAAGCTTAATCTCTAGGAGAATATAGTGGAAGCTGCGCACGCATGCATGAACTCATCAATTACATTACTATAACCTTGACTGATATATAAGGAAAACCGAATATGCACAAGACAGTAACACTCACTTGAAGTTGTAAGGAAAGAGTATTATATCTTTGTTTTCATTTACCACCAACGATCGTAGCAAGTTGGCCTCGGTATCTGAGGCACGCAATGTAACCTCGGTTGCATCTATGAGGTGTGTGTTAATGAACCCAATATCACCGACTTGTCTTTTCTTCAATTCGACGATCTTCAATCTGCATAATATAGTGAGGATAATTATAAATACATGCAATGAAATAGGTGAGCTATATAGAGAGACTTAATGACAGAAGTAGTACTACTTACAGACAGTAGCAGGTGACCGTTGCTTTATCGAGGGCCAATTGATTGAAAAACTGATAGAACTCCTCTAATGGAATAGGCAACAGTTCAATTCCAACGAGGTCATGCTCCGGTTTAACTCTCACATACAAACTATCCCTCCCCCAGACTCTCTGCAGATTTTCAAGTACCAATCATGCAATCTTTGCATCATCGTTGATAGAGATCTTTCATCTTTGACGAGAGGCTTCCCGTACTCGTATCTTTGTATCTGCACCTGATACGTCCAAAACGTATCTATAATTTCTGCTTGCTCCATGCTTCTTTTGTGTGATATTGCTATGATATTGATGTACTTCCATACACTTTTGATCATATTTGGACTAACCTATTAACTCGGTGCACCACAGTGCCAGTTCCTGTTTTCCGCTGTTTTTCTATTTCAGGTTTCCCCCATATTAAAAGTGCTCCAAAAATTCGAGGAAAAATATAGGAAAAATCAGCGTACAGGAAGCTTCGCGAAGAACCAACGATGGGCCAGAGGGGAGCCAGGGGAGGCCCAGGCGGCCACCTGGCGCGGCCCCACCCTTGGCCGCGCCAGGGGGGCGCTTGGGGCCCCTGCTCCGCCTCTCGCTGCCCCCCTTCGCATATATATCCCTCTCGTCCCGAAACCCTCGAGGACAGAACCCTTTTTTGCAATCTCGCCTCTATTCCGCCGCCGCAGCGCTTCCAAGATCGGGAGCATCAGGAGAACTCTTCCCGGCACCCTGCCGAAGGGGAGAACCACCACCGGGAGCTTCTCCACCACCATGGACGCTTCCCGGATGAGTCGTGAGTAGTCCACCTTGGACCATGGGTCCATGATCAGTAGCTATGTGATGTTCTCCTCCCCTCTTTGCTCTTCATGGTTTAGACCTCGTGAGCTGCCCTACATGATCGAGGCACATATGTAACCTTTCTCCTGTTGCTTTGCTGAGTTTGCTAGGATCTGATGGATTATGAGACTATGTTCAGATTGTGTTTGAGTAATATATTTGATTCACCTCTTTTATATCTTTGTTCTTGAGTAATTCTTGCATGTTCTCCGTTGTTGTTTATTGCTTTGGCCAAGTAGTAGGTAGTAACTCCAAGAGGGAGCGTTATGCTTGATTATGGGTTCATGCCCCCTGATGACTAGCTTGAGTGACAGAAACATGAGTCTAGGGGATGTGCTGTTGCCACAAGGGAGAAAACAACGGTGCTTCTACTTGCGGGTGCAAGGATTGTTTACTTTACGCTAAGTTCTTTTAATGCAATTGTGTGTTGCTTTGAGTTTACACTTTGGGTGGGATTCGCAACTTAATACCAGCGAGATGTTCTGGATAGATATCTCAAGGTGGATGATTAGTAGTAGATGCAGATGGATTTCGGTCTACTTGCCTTGGCGTACCGCCCATGCTTTTGTGCCTCTACCTTTCTTTGCAGCATAGTTAGCATTGGTTTGCGCACATAATCCTGTCAATTGCCCAGCTGTAATTTGTTTACCTCGCTTTCCTGTTTTATCGTCTTTTGGGAGAGAGACATCACTAGCGAACATCATGGGACCCCGGTCCATATTACCACCGCTGATCACACCTTCTATTTACTTCCTGTTTTTATTTCCTAGTTACAGTCATAGCTATCATTATTATCTCTTGTGTTTGATCCTTTGTAAACAACAAGGCCGGAGGGATTGACAACCTCTCTGTACTCGTTGGGAGCAAAGTCATCTGTATCTGTGTGCAGGTCCCGTCAACCGCTAAGTTTCTGGCGCCGTTGACACCTACTTGTCGACCCTTGGAGTCTCACGGGATTCGATCCTTGGTATATTCGCCAAGGGAAATTTGCCGCTACGCTACATCGCAACCTTCCACTTGGGGTAACCAACGAGGGGCGAGAAGCCATCAAGCAAGTTTCTGGCGCCGTTGCCGGGGACTCCACTCTTCAAGATAGGGGAGTTGCACGCTATCTTTTATCTTTGCTTTTTAGTCTTGTTAGTTTACCTTTCAGTTTTTGCTTTAGTGTCCCTTACCAAAAATCACAAAAATAGTTATCTTGCTTGTTGCTGCTATGGGTTCCACCGAGAACACCAAGTTGTGTGACTTCACTAGTCATAACAATAGTGACTTTATCTGCACGCCTATTGCTACACCTGCCACTTCAGCACCTTCTTATGAGATTAAACCTGCTCTGCTGAACCTAGTTATGAAAGATCAATTCTCCGATGCTGGAGATGACGCTGCTTTGCACTTAAATAATTGTGTTGAGCTCTGTGATATGCAAAAATACAAAGAAGTAGATGGTGATATTGTTAAGCTTAAGCTTTTTCCTTTCTCCTTGAGAGGAGGAGCTAAAATCTGGTTTCAATCCTTGCCTAGGAATAGTATAGATTCTTGGGACAAGTGCAAGGATGCCTTTATTGGGAAGTACTATCCCCCTGCTAAAATTATCCAATTAAGGAGTAACATAATGAATTTTAAACAATTGGATAATGAACACGTTGCCCAAGCTTGGGAACGCATGAAATCTCTTGTCAAGAACTGCCCTACTCATGGTTTGACTACTTGGATGGTTATCCAAACTTTTTATGCAGGCTTGAACTTTACCTCATGGAACTTGTTAGATTCGGCCGCGGGAGGAACCTTTATGTCAACTACACTTGGTGCTGCCACGAAACTTCTCGACGAGATGATGACCAATTATTCCCAATGGCACACCGAACGCGCTCCAACAGGTAGGAAGGTAAACTCTGTCGAGGAGATTTCCTCCCTAAATGAAAAGGTTGACTTGATCATGTCTCTACTTTCCAAGCAATCTTCTATTGATCCTCATGATGTTCCTTTAAATTCTTTGATTGCTCAAGATCAAGTAGATGTGAACTTTATCTCTAGAAACAATTTCAATAACAATGCTTATAGGAGTCATTTTGGTAGCAACCCTAGACCGTTCCCCTCTAATTCCTACGGGAACAACAATACTTATCCTAGCACCAAGAACTCCACCCCTAGAGATAGAGACATGCCTAGTTATGAGAAACTTCTAGAAATAGAGAAGGCCACTAAGAACTACATGTGCACCCAATATGAACAAAACAAGACCTTCTCGAGGCAATTAGATGAGCATACTGCTATCTTGCAAGACATTGGTAAACAACTGGAGAGCCTAAATATTGAGATTTCTAACCTCCAGACTAGGCTCACCATCACTGAGACCCAAGTTTCCAATATGTCCCACACACAAGCCACTTTGATAAACCAAATGGCAGCTAAACCTGAAGTGGTTGCACCCCTGAAGGAGGAAGAAGATAGAATTAAGAGCCTTCCTACCCACCGTAGAAGAAGAAACTCCTATGACCATAGAAGCTACCAAACAAGTGAGCCTAAAGGACACAACTACCACTTTACTTGATAGTGGTGACCTTGATTTTGATAATTGCACCCTTTCTGAAGTTATTGGTTTTCTTCACAAGATGTCTAGAGATCCCCACACTAGCACACTTAATCTTGCCTTCACGGAGCATATCACTAATGCTCTCATCAAAGCTAGGGAGGAGAAGCTTAGGGTAGAAGCCTCCATACCTAGAAAGCTAGAAGATAGTTGGGATCCTATGATTAAAATTAAGTTGAATAACTTCTCTTGCTATGTTTTATGTGATGTTGGAGCTAGTACCTCCGTTATGCCCAAAAGAATGTATGATATGTTTGAATTGAAACCTTTTGATCCTTGTTCTTTTGGTGTTCGTCTTGTTGATTCTTTTGTAAAGAAACCTTTCGGGAAGATCGACGATGTTCTTATCATTGTCAATGACAATTATGTTCCCGTTGATTTTACTATTATGAATATTGAATGTGAACCTTCATGTCCAATTATTTTGGGACGTCCTTTTCTTCGCACCGTTGGTGCTATCATTGACATGAAAGAGGGGAATATAAAATTCCAATTCCCTCTCAAGAAAGGGATGGAACACTTCCCTAGAAAGAAGATTAAGTTGCCTTTTGAGTCTGTTACACGGGCTAGCTATTCTCTTACTCTTGATAAAACTTGATCTTCTCTTTTTGCATCATGCCTAGCTTAAAGGCATAAAAGAAAGCGCTTTTGGGAGGCAGCCCACAACGAATTAGGTTTTATTTTGTTTTTGTTGTGTCTTGATGTTTGTTACTACAGTAGCATCATCATTGTATCTTTTCTTTTCAGCTTTGTGCCAAGTTTAGCCTCCGATTGCAAGAAAGTTCAAAAGTTGTGACGTGCTGTCCAGAAAACAGATTTTGTCCTTGGACAGAAAAATTCGAATAAAATCACCAGATCAACTTTTTGATCTGAATTTTTTTGTCAGCGTGCTCTATACAATTGGCTTTCAAGCGTCTGTTCTGAGTTTTTTTATTTGAGTTGCAGAAGTGCCCCGAAAAAATTATTTACTACCTGCTGGTCTGTTTTTCACAGATTCTGTCCTGTTTTGCCTTTTCTTCGTTTTGCAAACCTTGAGCTTGCTTTTTCTTTGCAAAAACCTTTTGGCAATCTTGAGAAACAGTAGCTCTTCAAGATTATCTTTATTTCCAGTAGGGAAAAATTATTTTATTGTGGGTACTAACCTCGCTAATCAGATTATGATGAGTTATGTATGAAGGGAGTTTTCAAGTGTGCGAGGGAAGATGATAAAAGAAGATCCAGGAGGGTCAAACGCTCAAGCTTGGGGATGCCCCATGCACCCCCAAGAAATATTCAATAAGACTCAAGCGTCTAAGCTTGGGGATGCCCCCATGCATCCCCTTCTCCATCAACAATTATCAGTTCGTCTTTCATTCCACTATATTTTTATCACTTCATGCGTTATGTGCTATGCTTGGAGCGTCTTGCTCTTAGTTTCTTTTTTTAGTTTTCTTTAGCTTTGCTTGCTGTTCATAACAAGTTAGAACCCAGCTTTCTTTGTGTGGGAGAGAAACACGCTCCACTTCAACCTAGAACACAACATAGGATTTTCATGCTTATCTTTGTTGTGTGTGTTCTTTGTCTTTCCATAGCTGCTGTCATGTTTAGCTCTTAGTTTTCATGCTTTTCTTTTTAAATAGCTTTTGTTTAGTTGGTTGCTGAACTCTCTTGAGTATTCATGTTTATCTTGTTAAGAGAGTTTGCCTGTTGCACTGAGTTGTGTGTCTAAACTTAAAGTAGGTAATTGAGGTTGCTATTTAATTTTAGTAGTAACTTGCAATAGTTTTGAGGTATTGCCATGAGTAATGTCTGAACTTTTGGTGTCAAGAGCTTTAGCCTATTAGTGATAGATGTCGTATTTTGGGCAATCCGTGTTTATTTTCGAAAACCTACAAAATAGTTGAGAACTTTAGCTACTAGATGGATCACTAATCTTTGGAGGGATCGAATATTAGAGTACACTCACGTACCATGAGTCGAGGATGCGCAAGGATAACCAAACCCCCATACACTCCTCCTCGGGGTACTTGTCTCTTTGTGAACCTCCTAATTAGATTGAGAGTTACCGATAATAAGTGCATGAGTTCTTCGGACTAATGTGAGTATTCGAAAGTTGACACTTCCACCTAGCCATATTTTTCTAGCCTCTTCGGTACCGTGCATTGCCCTTTCTCACATCGAGAGTTGGCGCATACTTCGCCGGTGCATCCAAATCCTTGGCACGATACGCTCTGTCATCATAAGCCTCATTATATCCTTCCTCAAAACAGCCACCATACCTACCTATCAAGGCATTTCCATAGCCTTTCTGAGATACATTGCCATGCAACATCCATCTTCTCATGACTTGATCTTCATGTCATACATGCTTTTTGCTTGATCGATGAGCCGCATGCTAGTTGGGCCTTGCCCTAATCATTGCTACATGACGCGCTAGTATCATTGCATATCCTGCTACACCGGCAGAGGCATACATTTGCATACATCATGATAGTTTCATCTTTATGTTGAGTACTTTTGTAAAGTGTGAAAGATCTTCTATACTTCATGTAATATATAGAGTGTTGCCCCTAAAGTGAGGAAAAGATCCCAAAGAGGACAAAATCAAAATATCCCAAAGAGGACAAATGAGAGTTAAATAGAAAGAGCCATTGAGGCCACAAAAAAATAAAAAAATAATAGAAAAAAGAGACAAAGAAATAAAAAGAGAGAAGGGGGCACACTACTATTCCTTTTGAGAGATCCACACTCGTACTCCATCTTATACCTTGTACTCCATAGAGATTATAATTCATGCATATAGCTATGTGGGGACCTTCACACTATAGAACTTAGCTTGTATATTCCAATGATGAGCCTCCTCAAAAGAGCTCTAGGTCTTCTTGAGCGAGCAAGTTGGATGCACCCCCACTAGTTCCATTGGAGAGCTTACCTTAGCTCATATGTGTATCCGTTGCATGGCAATCCCTAATCCTCACATCATATCTATCATTTGGCTTTCTCTCGCCTATGATTGTCCTCATTGATGTGAGCCTTTCACACCTTTTTTGTCTTCCCCCTTCATCATTTTTCTCTCTTTGCCATCCTAAGTGTCAACTTTCTTGCTTACGCTCATCCATTGCATGAGTGCTCAAAATATCGAAAGGGAGTGGATCATTTTGACTTGTACCTGGCTAGTGGTCTGGGGATTAGTCAATATAAGATTCCAAAGAAGACCAAGGGTGAAACTTTAGTAGATTAAGTTCTCAACAATACAAAAACTATGTTTTACTCTCTCGTATATCCCTATCCCCTTTCTTGCACGCAAACACCATTTGGAGACATTCGAGTCACGGACAACGAGAGCTCTTGCACCTTTATGTTCTTATGTTGCTTGTTACAATGCTAATATAGACTCTTGCTTGTTATGACTTGAATTGAATTACATGCCTTGATTGCTTTACTTAAAAAGTTCTTATATGGTTGGTAGCATGTCACCACAGAAATTATGCTTGTTATCATTTACCTACTCGAGGACGAGCAGGAATTAAGCTTGGGGGTGTTGATACGTCCAAAACGTATCTATAATTTCTACTTGCTCCATGCTTCTTTTGTGTGATATTGCTATGATATTGATGCACTTCCATACACTTTTGATCATATTTGGACTAACCTATTAACTCAGTGCACCACAGTGCTGATACGTCCAAAACGTATCTATAATTTCTGCTTGCTCCATGCCTCTTTTGGGTGATATTGCTATGATATTTATACACTTCCATACACTTTTGATCATATTTGGACTAACCTATTAACTCAGTGCACCCCACTGCCAGTTTCTGTTTTTGGCTGTTTTTGTATTTCAGGTTTTCCCATTACGAGAACTGCCAGAAAAATCCCGGAAAAATTATATAAAAAATCAGCGTTCCAGAAGCTACCAGGCACCCGAAGCACAGCCGGAGGGGGGCCACCAGGGCCCCAGGCGCCCTGGTGGCGCGCCCCCCTGGCCGCGCCGGGGGGGGGGCGCCTGGGCCCCCCGAGCCTCGTCTGATGCCCCCCTTTGGCATATATTTATATCGTGTCCCGAAACCCTCGAGACGGGAACCCTTTTTCGCGATCTCATCTCTGTTCCGCCGCCGCCGCCGCTTCCAAGATCGGAGCACCAGGAGAACTCTTCCCGGCACCCTGCCGGAGGGGAGGATCACCACCGGGAGCTTCTCCACCACCATGGACGCCTCCCGGATGAGTTGTGAGTAGTCTTCCATGGACCATGGGTCCATGACCAGTAGCTATGTGATGTTCTCCTCCCGTTCTTGTGCTTCACAAATTAGTCCTCGTGAGCTGCCCTACATGATCGAGGAACATATGTAATCCTTATGCTGTTGCTATGATGAGTTTGCTGGGATCCGATGGATTATGAGATTATGTTCAGATTGTGTTTGAGTAATATATTTGATTCACCTCTTTTATATTTATGTTCGTAAGTAATTCTTGCATGTTCTCCATTGTTATTTATTGCTTTGGCCAAGTAGTAGGTAGTGACTCCAAGAGGGAACGTTATGCTTGATTGTGGGTTCATGCCCCTCGATGACTAGCTTGAGTGACAGAAACATGAGTCTAGGGGATGTGTTGTTGCCACAAGGGGGAAAACAACGGTGCTTGTGCCCGCGGGTGCAAGGATTGTTTACTTTACGCAAAGTTCTTTTAATGCAGTTGTCTGTTGCTTTGAGTTTACACTATGGGTGGGACTCGCAACTTAATACCAGCGAGATGTTCTGGATAGATATCTCAAGGTGGATGATTAGTAGTAGATGCAGATGGATTTCCGTCTACTTACCTCGGCGTACCGCCCATGCTTTGAACCTCTACCTTTCTTGCAACTTAGTCAGCATTGGTTTGCGCACATGGTCCTGTCAATTGCCCAGCTGTAATTCGTTTACCTCACATAGCTGTTTTATCGTCTTTTGGGAGAGAGACATCACTAGTGAACATCATGGGACTCCGGTCCATATTACCATCATTGATCACATCCGCTATTTACTTTCCGTTTTTATTTACTATTGCAGCAATACCTATCACTAATATCACTTGCGTTTGATCCTTTGTAAACGTCAAGGCCGAAGAGATTGACAACCTCTCTGTTCTCGTTGGGAGCAAAGTTATTTGTATCTGTGTGCAGGTCCACGTTGATTGCTAATATCTGGCGCCGTTAGCAGTTGACACCTTCTTGTTGAAACTGGGAGTCTCAGGGGAAATCGATCCTTGGTATCTTTGCCAAGGGAAAACTTCCGCTACACTGCATCTCAAACCTTCCACTTGGGGTAACCAACGAGGGGCAAGAAGCCAGCAAGCAAAGTTTTCTGGCGCCGTTGCCGGGGACTCCACTCTTCAAGATAGGGGAGTTGCACGCTATCTTTTACCTTTGCTTTTTAGTCTTGTTAGTTTACTTTTCAGTTTTTGCTTTAGTGTCTTTTATCAAAAATCACAAAAATAGTTATCTCATTCTTTAGTTGTCATTATGTCGGGTCCTTTTGTCTTTGTCGAGGCAGAAGTTCTCACCTTTAAACAAAGAGGTGGGGAAAGTTTGAAAGATGCTTGGTATAGAATTAATGATTCTCAAAAAAGAGCCACCAAGAAGCAACCTACTACTATCCTGCTTAGAAATTTTTATGTTGGAATTACTTCTTGGATTAGGTTTATTCTAGATACTGCTATCAATGGGAATTTCCTAGAGGCCCCAGTTTGGGAGTCTCTTAGTATTATTGAAAATCTTGTTGGGAATCCCCCTATTGTTAGCATTCAAGAGGACATCACCCTAGCTCACATTATGAAAAAACTTGAAAAGATAGAGCTAGAGATGCCAAACATTAATAAGATAAATGAGTTGGATCGTAAGATCCAAGGGAATTTGAATAGGCTTGATAGCTCCATGCATAAAATTTTCAAAACTTTGGAAACCATCAAATCCCATGACTTGGACTCTTCTAGGATAGACAAGATTGAGGAAATCTTTGATACTCTAGGAACTACTTTCTCCTCAATCAAAACCAAAAAGGTAGAAACTCCGGCAAAGAGGGAGCCTAAGTTCGTTCACGTTCCAAAGGCTCCTCGTTCTAAAAGTAATCCATCTATTGCCAAAGGGGTTGAAACTGTAAAGACTTTGGAAGAAACACCTCTCTTTGATGAATTTATAAATGAATCTTCCCTTGACTTTTATCCTTTTGGTCTTCTCCCTAGAAGTATCTCTATGAGGCCTTTATTTGAAAGTCCTCTTAAGACTAGTTGTATTATTGAAGAGCTTTTTGATGATCTTGATGATGGTTCAATTGATACAACTTGATCTCTTTGCATTATGCCTAGCTTAAAGGCATAAAAGAAAGCGCTTTTGGGGGGCAGCCCACATTAATAAATTTTTATTTTGCTTTAGTTGTGTCTTGATGTTATTAACTACAGTAGCATCATCATTGTATCTTTGCTTTTCAATTTTGTGCCAAGTGTAGCCTCTGATTGCAAGAAAGTTCAAAAGTTGTGACGTGCTGTCCAGGAAACAGATTCTGTCCTTGGATAGAAAAATTCGTATAAAATCACCAGATCATCTTTTTGGTCTGAATTTTTTCGACAGCGTGCTCTATATAATTTTCTTTCATGCGTCTGTTCTGAGTTTTTTTATTAGAGTTGCAGAAGTGCCCCGAAAGAATCATTTACTACCTGCTGTTCTGTTTTTCACAGATTCTGTCCTGTTTTGCCTTTCCTTCATTTTGCAAACCTTGAGCTTGCTTTTTCTTTGCAAAAACCTTTTGGCAATCTTGAGAAACAGTAAACCTTCAAGAATATCCTTATTTCCAGCAAGGAACAATTATTTTATTAAGGGTACTAACCTCGCTAATCATATTATGATGAGTTATGTATGAAGGGAGTTTTCAAGTGTGCGAGGGAAGATGATAAAAAGATTCAGGAGTGTCAAACGCTCAAGCTTGGGGATGCCCCCATGAACCCCCAAGAAATATTCAAGGAGACTCAAGCGTCTAAGCTTGGGGATGCCCCCGTGCATCCCCTTCTCCATCAACATTATCAGTTCGTCTTTCGTTCCACTATATTTTTATCACTTCATGTGTTATGTGCTATGCTTGGAGCGTCTTGCTTTTAGTTTTCCTTTTTAGTTTTCTTTAGCTTTTCATAACGAGTCGGAACTCAGCTTTCTTTATGTGGGAGAGAAACACGCTCCACTTCTACCTAGAACATAACATAGAATTTTCATGACTATCTTTGCTGTGTGTGTTCTTTGACTTTCAATAGCTACTATCATGCTTAGCTCTTAGTTTTCATGCTTATCTTTTTAAAAGAGCTTTTGTTTAGTTGGTTGCTTGAACTCTCTTTAGTTATCATGCTTATCTTATTAAGAGAGTTTGCTTCCGTTGCATTTGTTGATATGTCTATGATAAAGATGCTACGTGCATAATGGCGCTTAGTAGTTCATGTTTTCTTATGGTTAGTCTCAAATAGCTGGGGGGTTCCCAATGTGTTATTGGAATACCAACATGATTTGTTTGCCTATGATGTGGTATGGTTTAGTAATATCTTCCTTCGAGAATTTATTTTGATTGACTTGGCGTATGCTCACGCATATTTAAGACTGTAAAGAAAGTCTGTCAAGCCTTGATGATCTTTTGTTTCTGAGTAGCGATATAACTTCCATGCCTGATTCAATGTTGCTTTGTCGCTCTGCATGATTATGACCGTCATTGCTCTCTTAGTTGGTCGCTCCCAGTCTTTTGCTAACCTCCACCTGTACTAAGCGGATTGACTGCTTGTGCATCCAAATTCTTTTAAACCAGTTATGCCATATGAGTCCACCATACCTTCCTACATGGTATTTACGTGCCATTCCTAACGGAGACTTGCATGTACCATCTCGAAATTATTCAAAGAAAAGCATTCTTATTTTGTGCCTCTGTTTTAAGTTCATGAGGAAGTAGTAGTTAATTCATGATCTTTTTAAGTTGGACAAGCTTCACCCCGGGATTGCATGTGTAATGTGCAAACCCATAATACGAGAAGGAACTGGCATTGAGTGCGCCCGGCTCAAAAATAATATAACAAACAAACCCTCCTTCACGCTTTGTTCATGAGAAATCAGAAAACTTTGGCAGTGATAAACAAAGAAGATTAAGAGGATGTGATCGTCCTCATTCGGGAGCCGTTCCTCGAAACGTGTCCATCTCAAGAAGTGATTGAGTTGTCTGCTAGCATTCGTTGACGGAACATGCATAATCTAAAAAAAAATTGTTACCTCTGTTTTTAAAACCAAGAGCTCTGGTACATGTTTTGTCTTTGTTTCCGACTACGGGTTTTCAACCTTGCCAACAAAAGCCATGGTTCGAGAGTCTCCACCTTCTTTTAAAAGCACCAACTACTGAAAGCATGATTGTCATTCTGAGTGTAATGTGCATTGTCCCAAAGTAGCATTGTTATTTGCATGATTGTGATATCGTTTATTCTAAAATCATTGTATCTAGCCATCACTTAAACCTTGGAGGTACCCCTGCATTTATGTTTTGCTTCACTAAAGGGGGCAAGCGAGATATCACTTTATCATATTTGCACACCATGCTCATTACAAATCTATTTGATGTTTCAGTATCATATTGTAAAACTTTCAGTTCTTTGTGATTTTCTCATGAGGCAACTTAATTACTATAGATTCATTGTCTCAGTAAGCTTTTGTCATGTGACTATGAAAAAGTCCTATATGGTTGATAGCATGTCACCACAGAAATTATGCTTGTTATCATTTACCTACTCGAGGACGAGCAGGAATTAAGCTTGGGGATCGATGTTGATATGTCCAAAACGTATCTATAATTTCTGCTTGCTCCATGCCTCTTTTGGGTGATATTGCTATGATATTTATACACTTCCATACACTTTTGATCATATTTGGACTAACCTATTAACTCAGTGCACCCCAGTGCCAGTTTCTGTTTTCGGCTGTTTTTGTATTTCAGGTTTTCCCATTACGAGAACTGCCAGAAAAATCCCGGAAAAATTATATAAAAAATCAGCGTTCCAGAAGCTACCAGGCACCCGAAGCACAGCCGGAGGGGGGCCACCAGGGCCCCAGGCGCCCTGGTGGCGCGACCCCACCTGGCCGCGCCGGGGGGGCGCCTAGGCCCCCCGAGCCTCGTCTGATGCCCCCCTTTGGCATATATTTATATCGTGTCCCGAAACCCTCGAGACGGGAACCCTTTTTCGCGATCTCATCTCTGTTCCACCGCCGCCGCCGCTTCCAAGATCGGGAGCACCAGGAGAACTCTTCCCGGCACCCTGCCGGAGGGGAGGATCACCACCGGGAGCTTCTCCACCACCATGGACGCCTCCCGGATGAGTTGTGAGTAGTCTCCCTTGGACCATGGGTCCATGACCAGTAGCTATGTGATGTTCTCCTCCCGTTCTTGTGCTTCACTAATTAGTCCTCGTGAGCTGCCCTACATGATCGAGGCACATATGTAATCCTTATGCTGTTGCTATGATGAGTTTGCTGGGATCCGATGGATTATGAGATTATGTTCAGATTGTGTTTGAGTAATATATTTGATTCACCTCTTTTATATTTATGTTTGTAAGTAATTCTTGCATGTTCTCCGTTGTTATTTATTGCTTTGGCCAAGTAGTAGGTAGTGACTCCAAGAGGGAACGTTATGCTTGATTGTGGGTTCATGCCCCTCGATGACTAGCTTGAGTGACAGAAACATGAGTCTAGGGGATGTGTTGTTGCCACAAGGGGGAAAACAATGGTGCTTGTGCCCGCGGATGCAAGGATTGTTTACTTTACGCAAAGTTCTTTTAATGCAGTTGTCTGTTGCTTTGAGTTTACACTATGGGTGGGACTCGCAACTTAATACCAGCGAGATGTTCTGGATAGATATCTCAAGGTGGATGATTAGTAGTAGATGCAGATGGATTTCGGTCTACTTACCTCGGCGTACCGCCCATGCTTTGAACCTCTACCTTTCTTGCAACTTAGTCAGCATTGATTTGCGCACATGGTCCTGTCAATTGCCCAGCTGTAATTCGTTTACCTCACATAGTTGTTTTATCGTCTTTTGGGAGAGAGACATCACTAGTGAACATCATGGGACTCCGGTCCATATTACCATCATTGATCACATCCGCTATTTACTTTCCGTTTTTATTTACTATTGCAGCAATACCTATCACTATTATCACTTGCGTTTGATCCTTTGTAAACGACAAGGCCGGAGGGATTGACAACCTCTCTGTACTCGTTGGGAGCAAAGTTATTTGTATCTGTGTGCAGGTCCACGTTGATTGCTAATATCTGGCGCCGTTAGCAGTTGACACCTTCTTGTTGACACTAGGAGTCTCAGGGGAAATCGGTCCTTGGTATCTTTGCCAAGGGAAAACTTCCACTACACTGCATCTCAAACCTTCCACTTGGGGTAACCAACGAGGGGCGAGAAGCCATCAAGTGCCAGTTCATGTTTTCTGCTGTTTTTCTATTTCAGGTTTCACCCATATTAAAAGTGCTCCAAAAATTCCATGAAAAATATAGGAAAAATCAGCGTACAGGAAGCTTCGCGAAGAACCAAATATGGCCCAGAGGGGAGCCAGGGGAGGCCCAGGCTGCCACCTGGCGCGGCCCCACCCCTGGCCGCGCCAGGGGGGGCGCCTGGGGCCCCTGCTCCGCCTCTGGCTGCCCCCCTTCGCATATATATCCCTCTTGTCCCGAAACCCTCGAGGATAGAACCCTTTTTCGCGATCTCGCCTCTGTTCCGCTGCCGCAGCGCTTCCAAGATCGGGAGCATCAGGAGAACTCTTCCCGGCACCCTGCCGGAGGGGAGAACCACCACCGGGAGCTTCTCCACCACCATGGACGCTTCCTGGATGAGTCATGAGTAGTCCACCTTGGACCATGGGTCCATGATCAGTAGCTATGTGATGTTCTCCTCCCCTCTTTTATCTTCATGGTTTAGACCTCGTGAGCTGCCCTACATGATCGAGGCACATATGTAATCTTTCTGATGTTGCTTTGCTAAGTTTGCTGGGATCTGATGGATTATGAGACTATGTTCAGATTGTGTTTGAGTAATATATTTGATTCACCTCTTTTATATCTTTGTTGTTGAGTAATTCTTGCATGTTCTCCGTTGCTGTTTATTGCTTTGGCCAAGTAGTAGGTAGTAACTCCAAGAGGGAGCGTTATACTTGATTGTGGGTTCATGCCCCCTGATGACTAGCTTGAGTGACAGAAACATGAGTCTAGGGAATGTGTTGTTGCCACAAGGGAAAAAACAACGGTGCTTGTACTTGCGGGTGCAAGGATTGTTTACTTTATGCAAAGTTCTTTTAATACAGTTGTCTGTTGCTTTGAGTTTACACTTTGGGTGGGATTCGCAACTTAATACCAGCGAGATGTTCTGGATAGATATCTCAAGGTGGATGATTAGTAGTAGATGCAGATGGATTTCGGTCTACTTGCCTTGGCGTATCGCCCATGCTTTTGAGCCTCTACCTTTCTTTGCAGCATAGTTAGCATTGGTTTGCGCACATAATCATGTCAATTGCCCAGCTGTAATTTGTTTACCTCGCTTTGTTGTTTTATCGTCTTTTGGGAGAGAGACATCACTAGTGAACATCATGGGACCCCGGTCCATATTACCACCGTTGATCACACCTTCTATTTACTTCCTGTTTTTATTTCCTAGTTGCAATCATAGCTATCATTATTATCTCTTGTGTTTGATCCTTTGTAAACAACAAGGCCGGAGGGAATTACAGTCCCTCTGTACTCGTTGGGAGCAAAGTTATCTGTATCTGTGTGCAAGTCCTGTCAACCGCTAAGTTTCTGGCGCCGTTGACACCTACTTGTCGACCCTCGGAGTCTCACGGGATTCGATCCTTGGTATCTTTGCCAAGGGAAATTTGCCGCTACGCTACATCTCAACCTTCCACTTGGGGTAACCAACAAGGGGCGAGAAGCCATCAGCACCTCCAAGAAATCATAATGTACATCGTCGGGCAGGTAATCTCCAAGATTGCTATAACCGGGCACCATCCTCGGATCATTAGCGACGATGTCGCTAGACACCTTGAGCGGGGGGCACGATTGGTCCGCTTGTTCGCCGAGCTGGGCAGTTTGTTTCCCAGCTCGTCCTTCTGCTAACCTTTGATCACTTTTAGTACTTCCCGACCGCTTCACTTCGTGAAATGACTTTTCAATAATGCGGTCATAGTTGTCTTTCGGCTGACTTTTCGCTAGTTTCTTCAGGGCAGCAAGAGTGCGCTTTGCTTTCACCGGATCTATCTTCTCCTCCGGAGGTGGATGTCTCTGTGCTTTCAACCCTTCAAACCAGTCCTTCACTTCGCCTTCAGCGATCTTCGTGTTTTCCTCGTCGGACCTCTCGTATGGTAACTTCTCTAGAGGCATGAGAGAAGGACCGAATCTGTATTGCCTCCCGCCTCTGGCTGTACTGCTAGACGCCGGCAGACCAGACGAAGCGGCTGTCTTATTTCCTTGCTTACGCGCCGGAGCAGCCGGAGCGGCGGCAGGTCTCTTCTGCCCTTGCTGACTAGGTAGAGAAGGAGGAGGCTGGCTGCTCGGGCACGCCGGCGCAGGCGGAGAAGGAGGCGGAGTACCGCCACGCGCCGGAGAAGGAGCCGGAGTGCCCTGATCGTCACTCGCCGGAGGAGGAGGCGGTGGAGGAGGCGGAGTGCCCTGACTCGCCGGAGGAGAGGAGGAGGCGGAGACGGAGGCGTCCAGTTAAGAATGTTGATGAGGTCGTTCCGCCATAGGCATGGAGTCTTTAGTGAAGAACCCAGCCGAGTCTCCCCTTCACCGGTAGGGTGGTCAAGCTGGAGGTCCTCAAATCCCTCCGTTATTTCATCCACCATCACCCTAGCATATCCTTCTGGAATCGGCCGGCAGTGAAAAGTTGCGCCGGGTCCAGTAGGATAAACAGAGCCAGCAGCCGCCTTGACCTTCATATTTATCCATTGCGTCATAAGGTGGCAATTTTGAGACTCCGTGATAGCATCCATGGGATAGCTGGCAGGAGCCGTCAAGACATGCTCCGGCTGAAGCAGCTCGGTGGAAGCCACGCTGCTTCTCCGCTGAGATGGCGGGGTAGCTTCGGGGGAAGCTTCGGCCGTTCTTTTGTCCCGATTTGCTTCTCGTTCCTCTATCACTTGTATTCTATGGCGCAGCGCCTGCATTTTGGTCTGCTGCACTTTCTTCCTCCTCTCGTGGCATTTGTAACCGCCTGCGTCCGGAAACCCAGCATTCCAAGGAACGGAGCCTCGCGTGCCTCGTGTCCGTCCAGGGTGCTCAGGATTCCCGAGGGCCATTGTGAGCTCGTCGTTCTCTCTGTCGGGAAAGAACGCCCCTTGCTGCGCTGCTTTGATATAGTAACGAAGCTTCTTGAGTGGTATTTCCAATTGCTTGTCCGTCCAAATGCACCTCCCTGATACAGGGTCCAAGGTTCCGCCAGCCCCGAAGAACCAAGTCCGGCAACAGTCTGGCCAGTTCATTGTCTCTGGTTCGATCCCTTTCTCAAGCAGATCATTCTCAGCCTTGGCCCACTTAGGCCGGGCTCTGAGGTAGCCACCTGACCCCGTGCGATGGTGATGCATCTTCTTCGCAGCATTTTTCTAGTTTGTCGCCGACATATTCTTACTCTTTTCCGATGTCTTCTAGGCCACAAATGCGGGCCAGTCATCTCTGATCTTCTCATATATGCCCTGGAATTCTGGAGTCTCTTTTTTGCGGACAACCTTATTCAGGTGTTTCTTCCACCCCCTGAATAGTTCTGCCATCTTCGTAAGAGCAAAAGACTTGATTAAATCCTCTGTAACTGGCTTCGCCGGATCAGCCTCTGGCGGTAGGGTGAAATTTGACTTCAGCTCAGTCCAAAGATCTTCTTTCTGCATATGAGTGACATAAGACACCTGAGCGTCTTCTGCAGCCGGCTTTAACCATTGATGGATGCTGATCGGGATCTTGTCCCTAACCAGAACCCCGCACTGATTAACAAATGCGTTCTTTGTCCGGATGGGTTCAATCGGTTCGCCGATGCGCGCGATTTCTGTGATCTCAAACTTTTCATCCGACCTCAACTTTTTCTTCGCGCCTCGTCTCTTTACCGAAGATTTGCTCGATCCGGAGGGCTAGAAAAAAGAACAAAGACGAGAGTTAATTAATTAATATGTGTACATACCAAAATAATGAATGCATCAATTAACTAGTCAGCACGGGCTTAACTAATATATATACCTGCTGGCCGGACTCGGTTTGATCACCGAAGCCATCATCACGGTCTCCTTCTTGCACCGGCATTGGGTCACAGGAGCCGTCCTCACGATCTACTTCTTGCATGTGCATTGGGTCACCGGAGCCATCATAATCATAGGCTGGATCTTCCTCCTCTCTTTCCAGCAGCTCATTGGTGTCGTTGAGAAACGACAAGACGGCATCTTGTCCGTCTGTGATTATGTCCAGCAACATCGCTTCTTGTACTTCGTCTCGGGGGTTGTCGTCCATAGTTTCTACAAATATTTACAACATGCCCATTATTATTCAAACATGACAGATGGATATATTAATGGCAAACGTAGAACTAGCTAGCTAATCACAGTAAGGAATCATATATATTAATTTGTGGCCTCGACGCTGCTTCTCTAGGGTTTCGGGTGGCCTCGACAACGCTTCAAGGGTTAGGCGTGGCCTCGGGAACGCTTCAAGGAGGGGGTAATATCGAAGATTTCAAGAAAATCATGACTTCATCATTAGCCGGAAATGACAGGCGCATAATGGTACGAGAACCTCTTCAAAGTTGTTTTGGATGGAGTTCCCGATAGAATAATTTTCTACCCTCGATTCCTTGGATGAACCTCGACCCTCAACTGCTCGGCGATCCACAACCCTAGACCCTCTCATGTCACATTTTGTCTAGTGTCAAAGGATTCAACAAAACCATGTCTTCATCATTAGGCGAAAGTAACAGGCGCATGATGGTACGAAGCTCTCCAAAGTTATTTTGGAACGGAGTCCCAGATAGGATAATTCGTAACAAAAGACGGATTATCCTATCAGGAACTCCGTTCCAAAATAACTTTCCAGAACTTCGTACCAACATGCCCCGGTTACTTCTGGCAAATGATGAAGGCATGGATTTCTTCAATACTTTGACACTAGGCAACCTCTCGACCCCTCGACCCTCGACTGCTCGGCGATCCACAATCCTAGACCCCCTCATGTCACATTTTGTGTAGTGTCAAAGGATTCAACAAAACCATGTCTTCATCATTAGGCGAAAGTAACAGGCGCATGATGGTACGAAGCTCTCCAAAGTTATTTTGGATCGGAGTCCCAGGTAGGATAATTCATAACAAAAGACGGATTATCCTATCAGGAACTCCGTTCCAAAATAACTTTTCAGAACTTCGTACCAACATGCCGCGGTTACTTCTGGCAAATGATGAAGGCATGGATTTCTTCAATACTTTGACACTAGGCAACCTCTCGACCCCTCGGCGATCCTCGACCCTTGACGACCCTCGACCTCCCCCCCCCCCTTCATGTCGAAGTTATCGGGGAGGGGGTATATCAACAACGACATACCCGATAAAAAAGAAGAAGAGGAAGAAGAAGAAAAAAAAGAGGAGAAGAAGAAAGGAACAGCTAGAGGAGAAGATCGAAGAAAAAAAAGAAAAAAAAAGAGGAGAAGAAGAAAGGAATAGAGGAGAAGAAGAGAAAAAAATTTCTCTTCTTCTCCTCTATTCCTTTCTTCTTCTCCTATTATTTTTCTTTTTTTTTTCTTCTTCTTATTTATTTCTCCTCTTCTTCCTCTCCTCTTCTTCTTTCTTTCCTCTTCTTATTTTCTTCTTTCCTATCCTTCTATTTCTAAATTTGTAACTTTTCTACAATTGTAACTTTCTATATATGAACAAAAAACTTTCTATGAATAAAAAAACATTTTTAACATATATATATAGAAAATTCCTAAGAAAAATAAAAAAATTATAGCCACATACACATATACATCACATACACATATATACATATACACATATACATCACATACACGTATACAGCAACTATATACACATATACATATACACATAAGCAACTATATATATACACATACACATATATATATACATATCATATCACATATGAAAAAAAAAATATATAGCAATATATATATAACAGAGCCGGGCAGAGGCGCGGCGGCTCACAGCGCAGGGGCAGGCAGAGGGCGCCAGCGACGAGGAGCGGGGAGGGCGCCGGCGACGAGGAGCGCGGGGGCAGAGGGCGCCGGCGACGAGGAGCGAGCCGGCCGGCCCGTGGCGCGGGGCGACGGCGCGGGGCAACGGCGAGCTCGGGCTTGGCGGCGTCGGGGGCGGGGAAGAGATAACTGAAACAAAATTTCAGAAGTGCTACTTATATAGACATGGCATTGGTCCCGGCTCGTGGCACAAACCGGGACGAATGCCCCCTTTAGTCCCGGTTGGTGCCACCAACCGGGACCAAAGGTCTCTTTTCAGCAGCCCAAAGG
>LR738710.1:861293593-861337204 GCA_902687465.1 Secale cereale | reverse complement strand
GACCACCGCCGGGATCCTCTCTCCACCCCGGCCATGGCGCGGGCAGATGGAACCCCTGACTCCACCGGCCATGGTGCGAGCTACACACCTGCGCGCCACCGGGAGTCTCCCATGATGGAGATGACTGGCTCCTCTATAGAGGAGTTGGCTCGGGCCCGCTCAAGGCCGCCGTCTCTCCAGCACCGATGGCCACTCTCGTAACGGCATCCTCGCCTTGTCCTGTACTCGTTCGCCATGGATCTTACTTCGGTGTTCCTCTTTCATCCTCTGCTCCCTCTGTTTGTTGATTTGCAGCCACCAGCACATCAATTTGGTGTCTTATTTTTCACTTTTACTCGCTCAAATAGTCTACAAATTCATCTGTTTGTTGATTCTCTAGTCAGCTTGGTGATTTCCAGGTAACTCGCCATTATATATAAAAGTGCGAGGCGGGACTATTTTAATTTGGTAGCAAATCTTATTTCTAGCACATGCATACCGTGCTCAATCGGGTTAGGATGTGAAGTCGGTGTTTCGAGCCCCCGCCCCTCTGAACTTCCCCGTCGGTCTTCGCCTCCTGCACGAGCCCCCGCCCCTCTGAACTTCCCCGTCGGTCTTCGCCTCCTGCACGAGCCCCCGCCGTCCGTGCGCTCCGGCCAGCTCCCCGTCGCGCCCGAGACCGCCTCGAGTCTTCCTGCCAGCCTCGGCGCGGACGCCCGCCGCGACGCCGGCGGCAAGCGGCGGTGCGTGCCCTGCAGTGGAGAACGGCAAGATAAGTGGAGTAGAGCCAGTCCAATAAGAGATAAGGGCGGCGGGCATAATTTCCAACAAATGCAGTGGTTTTTACGTAAAAAACGAAACGTTTTTTCAGAGTGCCACTTAAACAGGGACTGCGGATCGATTTTAAAGAAATAGAGGGACTTTTTCGCAAAACCGCCGACGACGTACGACCAGAAGCAATAATTGCTTTATTAGTAGGTAAAGATTTATTTCTAAGTTGTTTTTTGTTCTATTTAGAATTTCTTTGTGAATATTATTGCTTTAGGTAAAACCAATTACAAACTTTCTGTTAGTGCCAGTAGTATACAAATTTGAATAGTTTAAATTTGAAATTATTTGTTTTCTTTGTTGCTTTATTTATTTTATGTTGTTTCTACTTACAACAAAATACTTATTGTTGCTATTTTCATTTTTTTGCAAGTTTTTTTTGTTTTGTTTTCTGCATTATTTATTTTCTTTTCTTTTTTGCTTTATTTTTTAATTCTTTCTGTTAGTGCCATTAGTTTTAGAAAAATTATAAACTTTCTGTTAGTGCCATTAGTTTTCAAATTTGAATAATTAAAATTTGAATTCTTTGAAATTCGTGTGAATCACAAGTTTGTGGTTAACTTTACAAAAAAAATGAACATAGATGCACCTATAGAGAAAATTCGACCTAAATTCATAGTTTTCAAATGAACTTTGAAAAAGTTGGCATAGCATGTGCATGTAGAAAACGGACAATGGTATCATACTCGTCTGTTACAAAATTGGCATGGTATCATCATAATAGTTGCGGAAAAAAAATCTTCACTTTTTCTTCGCTTGTGTCATTTGCTTATTGCGCCGTAACCATGGATAATCTTCATCGTTTATCAGGATGCTTGGGTCAGCCTTGACTTTGAAGGAAGGAATTTCATGAAACTTTTCATAATCTTCAGATATGTCTGTCTTGCCCTCCATTCCCAGGATGTCCCTTTTTCCTGAAAGAACTATGTGGCACTTTGGCTCATCGTATGATGTATTTGCTTCCTTATCTTTTCTTTTTCTCGGTCTGGTAGACATGTCCTTCACATAGATAACCTGTGCCACATCATTGGCTAGGACGAACGGTTCGTTAGTGTACCCAAGATTTTTCAGATCCACTGTTGTCATTCCGTACTGTGGGTCTACCTGTACCTCGCCTCCTGACAGATTGACCCATTTGCACTTAAACAAAGGGACCTTAAAATCATGTTCGTAGTCAAGTTCCCATATGTCCACTATGTAACCATAATATGTGTTTTTTCCCCTCTCAGTTGTTGCATCAAAGCGGACACCGCTGTTTTGGTTGGTGCTCTTTTGATCTTGGACAATCGTGTAAAATGTATTCCCATTTATCTCGTATCCTTTGTAAATCAATACAGTCAAAGATGGTCCCCTGGACAACAAGTACAACTCATCACAAACAGTGTTGTCACCTCTGAGATGTGTTTCCAACCAACTGCTGAAAGTCCTGATGTGTTCACATGTAATCTAGTCGTCGCACTGCTCCGGGTGTTTGGAGCGCAGACTGTTCTTGTGTTCATCGACATACGGGGTCACCAAGGTAGAGTTCTGTAGAACTGTGTAGTGTGCTTGAGACCAAGAATACCCGTCCCTGCATATTATTGAGTCCCTTCCAAGCGTGCCTTTTCCAGTCAGTCTTCCCTCGTACCGCGATTTAGGGAGACCTATCTTATTAAGGCCAGGAATGAAGTCAACACAAAACCCGATGACATCCTCTGTTTGATGGCCCATGGAGATGCTTCCTTCTGGCCTAGCACGGTTACGGACATATTTCTTTAGGACTCCCATGAACCTCTCAAAGGGGAACATATTGTGTAAAAATACGGGCCCCAGAATGACAATCTCGTCGACTAGATGAACTAGGACGTGTGTCATGATATTGAAGAAGGATGGTGGGAACACTAGCTCGAAATTGACAAGACATTGCGCCACATCACTCCTTAGCCTTGGTATGATTTATGGATCGATCACCTTCTGAGAGATTGAATTGAGGAATGCACATAGCTTCACAATGGCAAATCGGACGTTTTCCGGTAGAAGGCCCCTCAATGCAACTGGAAGCAGTTGCGTCATAATCATGTGGCAGTCATGAGACTTTAGGTTCTGGAACTTTTTCTCTGGCATATTTATTATCCCTTTATATTCGACGAGAAGCCAGTCGGGACCTTCATACTGAGCAGGCATTTAAAGAAGATTTCTTTCTCTTCTTTCGTAAGAGCATAGCTGGAAGGACCTTCATACTGCTTCGGAGGCATGCCGTCTTTTTCGTGCAAACGTTGCAGGTCCTCCCGTGCCTCAGCTGTATCTTGTGTCTTTCCATACACGCCCAAGAAGCCTAGCAGGTTCACGCCAAGGTTCTTCGTCACGTGCATCACGTCGACTGAAGAGCGGACCTCTAGGTCTTTCTAGAAGGGTAGGTCCCAAAATATAGATTTATTCTTCCACATGGGTGCGTGTCCCTCAGCGTCATTCGGAACAGCTAGTGCGCCGGGGCCCTTTCCAAAGATTACGTGTAAATCATTGACCATAGCAAGTACGTGATCACCGGTACGCATGGCGGGCTTCTTCCGGTGATCTGCCTCGCCTTTGAAATGCTTGCCTTTCTTTCGACATTGATGGTTGGTCGGAAGAAATCGGCGATGGCCCAGGTACACATTCTTTCTGCATTTGTCCAGGTATATACTTTCAGTGTCATCTAAACAGTGCGTGCATGCGTGGTATCCTTTGTTTGTCTATCCTGAAAGGTTACTGAGAGCGGGCCAATCGTTGATGGTCATGAACAGCAACGCCTTTAGGTCAAATTCCTCCTGTCTGTGCTCATCCCACCCACGTACACCGTTTCCATTCCACAGCTGTAAAAGTTCTTCAACTAATGGCCTTGGGTACACATCAATGTCGTTGCCGGGTTGCTTAGGGCCTTGGATGAGAACTGGCATCATAATGAACTTCCGCTTCATGCACATCCAAGGAGGAAGGTTATACATACATAGAGTCACGGGCCAGGTGCTGTGATTGCTGCTCTGCTTCCCGAAAGGATTAATGCCACCCGCGCTTAAAGCAAACCATACGTTCCTTGGGTCCTTTACAAACTCCTCCCAGTACTTTCTCTCGATTTTTCTCCCCTGCGACCCGTCAGCGGGTGCTCTCAACTTCCCGTCTTTCTTACGGTCCTCACTGTGCCATCGCACCAACTTGGCATGCTCTCCGTTTCTGAAAAAACGTTTCAACCGTGGTATTATAGGAGCATACCACATCACCTTCACAGGAACCCTCTTCCTGGCGGGCTCGCCGTCAACATCACCAGGGTCATCTCGTCTCATCTTATACCACAATGCACCGCATACCGGGCATGCGTTCAGATCCTTGTATGCACCGCGGTAGAGGATGCAGTCATTAGGGCATGCATGTATCTTCTGCACCTCCAATCCTAGAGGGCATACGACCTTCTTTGCTGCGTATGTACTGTTGGGCAATTCGTTATCCTTCGGAAGCTTCTTCTTCAATATTTTCAGTAGCTTCTCAAATCATTTGTCAGCCACAGCATTCTCTGCCTTCCACTGTAGCAATTCCAGTACGGTACCGAGCTTTGTGTTGCCATCTTTGCAATTGGGGTACAACCCTTTTTTGTGATCCTCTAACATGCGATCGAACTTCAGCTTCTCCTTTTGACTTTCGCATTGCGTCCTTGCATCGACAATGACCCTGCGGAGATCATCATCTGGTTCCTCTTGATCTTCAGCATCTTCACCCGTTGCAGCATCATTGGGCACATCGTCTGGTTCCTCTTGATCTTCACCAGCTCCCCCCATTGCAGTATCCCCGTATTCAGGGGGCACATAGTTGTCATCGTACTCTTCTTCTTCGCCGTCTTCCATCATAACCCCTATTTCTCTGTGCCTCGTCCAAACATTATAGTGTGGCATGAAACCCTTGTAAAGCAGGTGGGAGTGAAGAATTTCCGGTTAGAGTAAGACATCGTATTACCACATTTAGTGCATGGACAACACATAAAACCATTCTGCTTGTTTGCCTCAGCCGCATTTAGAAACTCATGCACGCCCTTAATGTACTCGGAGGTGTGTCTGTCACCATACGAACATCATAAATAGATAATTAAGTGACCAAATTAATAAAAGTTCATCATCGCATTAAAACCAAAGTACATACATAGTTCTCATCTAACAACATATAGCTCTCCATACACATCGAAACTATGTTAAACACTTTAATGCGAAAACAAATGCGATCATAATCGCAACCAAGGTAATAATTGATCCAACGGCATAATGATACCAAGCCTCGGTATGAATGGCATATTTTCTAATCTTTCTAATCTTCAACCGCATTGCATCCATCTTGATCTTGTGATCATCGACGACATCCGCAACATGCAACTCCAATATCATCTTCTCGTCCTCAATTTTTTTTATTTTTTTCTTCAAGAAATTGTTTTCTTCTTCAACTAAATTTAACCTCTCAACAATAGGGTCCATCTTGATCTTGTGATCATCGACGACTTCCGCAACATGCAACTCCAATTCCATCTTCTCCTCCTCCATTTTTTCCAATTTTTTCTTTAAGGAAATGTTTTCCTATTCAACTAAATTTAACCTCTCCACAAGAGGGTCGGTCGGAATTTCCGGTTCAACTACCTCCTAGACATATAAAAACATCTATGCATGTCAGGTTGGTCGGCATAATTGTCATAAACACTAAAACAAATAGTTATAAATTAAAGATAATATACCACATCCGAATCATAGACAGGACGAGGGCCCACGTGGGCGGATATCAAAACCATCGCACTATATAATAACAAGCAATAATAAACGTAAGAAAATTAGACAAATATCTGTCTAATGCAATAATAACAAGCAATAATAAAAGTAAGAAAAGCATGGACATAACAAGAGGCTCACCACGGTGGTGCCGGTGACGAGATCAGCGGGGGCGATCGACGGCGGCGAAGACGGGGATGGGACGTGACGGACCGCTAAACCTAGACAAATCTCGGAGAAAATAGAGCTTCGAGAGGACAAAAGCTTAACTAGTGTGGCTCGGGCATTCCATCGAACACGTTGTGTGCATAGGAGGTGAGCTAGAGCACCACCAAGCCCTCTCCCCCTCGGCCAGAAAAAACAGAGCAGTGTGCTCTGCTCTTGCGCGAGGGGGTATATATAGGCACCTCATTGGTCCCGGTTGGTGATATTAACCGGGACTAAAGGGTAGCCTTTGGTCCCGGTTCAAGTCATCAACCGGGACCAATGGTGGTGCGCCAGGAGCAAGACCCATTGGTCCCGGTTCGTCGCACCAACCGGGACCAAAAGGTCCAGACGAACCGGGACCAATGGCCCACGTGGCCCGGCCGCCCTCCTGGGCTCACGAACCGGGTCCAATGCCCCCATTGGTCCCGGTTCTTGATTGAACCGGGGCTAATGGGCTGGGCAGGCCTGGACCAAAGCCATGTTTTCTACTAGTGTATGCTGCACTGAAGTTGACTAGTAAAATTAACAAATTGTCTTCACTAATGTCACTTTCAATTTTCTCCCAGCTACGCTGGCACGAAAGATGCAAATACCTTTTGGACGCTTTTGCTGCACGCACTCTCTTGGCTCTTTATGTTAATGAAGTCCTTGGATAATAATAACGTGAATGAAGGTTGGACGCATGTGCTAACTACCTGTGCTGTAAACTAGGCATATTTATACAAGCTTATGGATTTTATGCCTGCAAAATATATTTCTTCTATTTTATGGTCTGGCCTCTGCAATGGCGACCATAAGCATAATCTCTCTCTGGCTTCATCGAGAGCACAAAAGTAGGGCAGAAGAACAAAATCGAGATAACAAGAGATCGTGCGGACAAGAGGCAGGAAAACTCAAGTTCAGGTATTGTCTGCGATAGGTGGCACCACACGTCAATCTTGCAGATTTCTGCAGGACTTGAAAATTACATGGTGTGATGGAGAATAAGCAGGAAATTGTGGACATGTGAAATTAACATCTTTTTCAACATCATCACTCGGTTGACGACAAAAAAAAAAAAGTATACTGATGATTAAGGGGTTTAGTGTGCTAGACAGTTGGGCAGGATACATCGAGAGAGTGGAGGAAAGTGAGGCATCATCGTCATCAATAGGCATCACCGTCATCAATCACAATTGGATGAAGCTGCTCAACTAGGAAAAAGGGAATATTGACTTGTTAAGTTCGCTACTTTTCAATTCATCCATCTTGAACACAAAACTAGGTGTAAAGCCTGAAAAATTTAAAGGTCGAATAGTAGTAATTTTTTTTCTCTGTGGGCGCGCCTACCGTCAAACTCTCACCAGCCAGAACGGATCAGGGCTGGAGCTTAGTTTTTACAAGAGAAGTTGAGCTATAGGGTTAGCTCCTAACACTATATTAACCCCACTCTTTAGGGTTAGTACCTTTTGTCCATGGCAAGTTATAGTAACCCCACACTGTTTTTACATCAGTTACTAACCTCGAAGTTCTTCGGAAAAAAAAAACTAACCACAAAGTTAGTTTCAGAATACACTCAAACTTATCCATGCATGGTCGGCCAGACAATCGTTGAGGCGAGAGTACGCTCGTGTCCTGCCACGTACTCCCAAGTGAAGTACTAGTGTACGGTGGTCACTGGCACAGGGAGGGCTCTCTGACAATATTGATACTCCCTCCGTTCCATAATGTAGTGCCTATAGATTTTCTGGAAAGTCAAACTTTGCAAACTTTGACCAAGTTTGTAGAGAAAAATATTTGTGTCTACAACAGCAAAAATGTATAATGTGAAACTACATCTTATGGTGAATCTAGTGATATATGTTTCGCACTCTAGATATACATATTTTTCTCCACAAACTTGGTCAAAATTTGTGAGGTTTGACTTTTCAAAAAATCTATAGGCACTACATTATGGAACGGAGGGAGTATAGATGTAGAATACAACAAAACTGTGTACAGGTTCCCGGTCGGTGTGCGTCCAGCTGCACGCTGCGACGAAAACCAGGGGAACTCGCCGCAACTTGCGACGACGCTGCCTCTTCTTCTTGTTGTTTTCCCTACAACTCACCCGTGAACCAGCGTTGTTTACTTGTCGACGTATGTACCCTACCAAGTACCAACCCATGCAATTTGTTTATTTGGGGATTCGGGAGAAAATGGCACGGAGCACGTACCTACGCTCGTACGTACTGCCTAGTACATTCGTTCCGTCCTACCGTGAAACACCGCGAAAACGGCAAAACGGTGTGTATCGTCAGCTAGCTCGCTCGCACCAGAATCAAGCACGTACAAGAGCGACTCAGTTTACACTTGGCTCGTACGTGCGCCCGTCCTGGTCTGAAAACGGAGATGTTGTCAGATGCTAGGTTGGCAGCATGGCGGTGTGTTACAGTGTCCAACTAGGTGCCATTCTGTGTACGAAAGGAGAGCAACTGTTCGCTTGTCCCTCTGATTAATGGAACTCTCACTCATGCTATAACTTGTGCCATAATGATTGTGTCATTTGGTGGCTGGCGAATGCAGGACGCTGGAACGAGAGGAGGTCTGCTTACCCAGATGGGGACTTGACAACCAAGGCAAAGCTCTGACCACGCCCATGGCAAAATTGACTCCCGTCTATACCATCAGCAATGGCGGCATGCATGCATGATATGCCGGCCGTCCACTTGTACGATACTCCATCCGTTTCATAATGTAGTGCCTATAGATTTTTACAAAAGTCAAACATTATAAACTTTGACCATATTTATAGAGAAAAATAGGTACATCTAGAATACCAAATGCACATCATTGGATACATCATAAGTTATATTTGCGGAATGTACATGTTTGATATTGTAGATGTAGACTGTTTTCTCTATACACTTGGTCAAGTTGGCAAAGTTTGACTTTCACAAAAATCTATAGGCACTACATTGTGGAATGGAGGGAGTACTAATTCTAATTACTTACAGTTACAGAAATTATAAAGCCACCAGAAGCTACTACACACACAGTTGATTAGCAACGCCTCGTCGGGCACATGCATGGATGCATGCATGCACCGGCAGTGCCACCCTAGAAACGTGGCCGTGCCGGGCACGGTCCTGGCAATCGTGCTACGTAGTACGTGGTGTTGGCTCCAGGTTCCCGGCCGCGCACACAGGAAAGAAACGAAAACTGGACCAGCCTAGGCCGACCACTTCACACAGCAACCAACATGGCTACGCCCTTCTTTCGAAATTAAAAATGCACGGAGCAGAGATGGACCACGCCCGGTGAGTCACGGTGAATGCACCCGGCAACCACCGTACCGGCCGGCCATTGAACCACCGGATGACCCAGCCAAAGCCGCCTGATTTGCCGTATCGCCCTCCGCCGTCGCAAATTTTCTATCCTTCCGGCGCCCGCGACCGGGATAAACAGTAGCCGCCCGGCGGCACATGGCAGGCATATTCAATCTGCTTCTGCTCGAGCTCGCCTCCAACGGCGACGGCTTAACCACGACTCGCCTCCTATGCTCTCCTCTCGGCCTCGTTCCACTGAACTTGTGCTTCAACGTGCCGCTCCGCGCCGCGAGTATCATATCCGTGTCGAGCTTCATGTCCTGGAGCGGGTCTGCATGCATGCAAGACGAGGCCACCGCCTCCCGGCTCCGAGCTCGGCCGCGCACGTTTCGGTCAAACCCACCGATCGATTTGTGACGATCTGCTGATTCTGACAAGTCCATGTATAATTAATCATGTGGACTGTGGAGTGTTTTGTAGCGTTGCGCGAGCTGGAGCGGCGAACAGCGAGCGTCTTGGGTCTGACAAGGACTTGCGCATCGATGCACCGTCAGTTGCCACATATAGTCACTGCGCACACTTGTCCCACAAAAGAAAAACTGCTCATGCGTCTGTCTTCATTTAGTACTCCGTTCTTCAGGCAGCGAAAGGCGCCGGCCCGATGGTCTTCGCTTGGACAAAGAAAACTTTCTTCTGGAACGACCTTCATCGCCGGCCGGATCGATACTTGCCAAACGAGACGTACTACCAGACACAGAAAAGCATGTTGGAGGCGTTTCACGCTTACCCTAAGCTAGCTAGGGTCCTCAACCACAAGCTGCCCCATGCATGCATTGATGATATATCTAGGACCATCAATCCTTATTCGTATAACTAACCTTTGCTTTGAGCATAAAAACGACTTGCATGATCGAGCGGAAAGCTCCACGGCTCGACGTCTACGTCTGTACATATACACCCACAAAACTACGTTTGTACAATGGAGGAGTACGACCCTCAAAAAAAAAAAAAACAATGGAGGAGTACGTGCACGTACCTTTCCACGAAAAACCAGCAATCATGCAACACCCACGAAAAGTTAACGCGCCAAGCCAAGCTCGGAGGGGTGCTGCGTGTCCCAAAATCCGCATGGCGATTTTCCGAAAGCTACGCCTCCACCCAGCAATGCCATGACATATATACTCCTACGTCGCACAAAATCTGGTCGGTACAGTTTGTGATTGGTGTGAGACGATGCCAAAATCCGGGCACATGCAGCTGGTATCGACGGCCGGACACCGCCGGGCCACATGCACGAGCACAGCGCCTCCACCACCTGACCGCGCGCCGCGGATGTGCTCGATCGATTGGACCAGAACGGTTCTATTTCCCTTGATGCGATGTGGCGATGCATGTGAGCCTGCGTAACGCCCGCAACTGTACGCCACTGTGTCAAGACTACGGACTGTGTCAAGACGCATGCATGCAAGCATGGTACGCCACTGTACTGTACGCTTCTCATGTGTTTTTCCTTTTTTTTTTCTCTTCTGAAGCGTCTAAATCATTTTGATCGATTAGCAGCCGAAGCAACAGTGAGCTTGATACCGAAGACCAGACTGGCCGGGCAGAAGTTGGCCAGGTGCCAAAATATGGTAGACAGTGCCTCGTGATCCACTCTCCTGTTCCTGTACGTGGCAAGTCCCAAACATTTTAATGCATGGCCATCACTCTCCGTAGACACACACATTGGATAACTTTGGTAGTATACTCTCAAGGTAAGGTGCCGGATTTAGTTACTTCTGTTGTAGATGCTCTGAAACAGCTGATATGCATGAGATGTTCCAAAAAGGTAAGGTGTCGTACCCAGACTGTTTGTAACAAAATTTTCCCGTTCAAAAGCCGTGTATACTATTTTGTTCTTCTTCTTTTCCTTAATTTCCCACGTTGATAAGATGAGCCTAACTAGCTCAGCACCTAGTTGGACAGCAAGCATAAACACACACATTCAGGTCTGAGATAACAAAAAACCACAACTCCAGGCCATTTTAACGGAAAACCCATTACTTTGACATGCGGGCGTATGTTAAGTGACTAGATGGACGGCTTGGCTTGAGCTCGCGGTGGCCCGGGGTGGCGGCGCCTGCTCGGCCTAGATCTGGGCCCCTTCGGGCCCATCTGGGCCGCGACGGGCTGGCGGCTTCTCATCTACGGCGGAGCCAAATGGAGGTGTAGTTCGGGAGTAGGAAGGCTGGGTGGGGGCAGCGTCGTCGTCGGCTTGCTGGAGCGAGGCGGCAGCGGCTTTGCGGGCCCAAGATGGGCCCGGGTGGCCTGGTGTGTCGCTGCGGCCGCATCCGGTCGGCACACACGACGGTGCTGGAGGCACATGCCTCCCGCACAATGATGGTGGAGGTGGTTCCCTCCGGCGTGGTTCCGGTGCTTCGCCTCCCGATTTTTGGTGCTCCTCTCTTCATCCTCTAGGCCTCGTGATGGCGGTCTCAGTTTGAGAACTAAGGTATCAATCCAGTAGGAGAAGAACGTGCAAATCGTCAATACCTGCACAAACAATCAAACACTTGCACCCAACGCTATAAAGGGATCGCCAATTCCTTCACGGTTATTTGCAAAAGTGAGATCTGATAAAGAAAGATAAATAAAAGATCAAATATTTTTGGGTTCTTGATTTATAGATTTGAAAGTACAAGATTGCAAAATAGTAGATCGGAGTCGGGTTCATTGCAAGCCATGTGGGAGTAAGTCGGGGATGAGCTTGGGAGCGATGTAGAGTTGAGTGGGGTGCCGCTAGGGGTTCCTCCGTAGTGTGGATATGGTTTATTATATGTGGGGTCGGCTGGGTCAGATCCGACGTGGCGGTCGCGTCTTGGTGACCGTATATCCGCCTCACATATGGGCTGGATATAGAAGTTGCTGGTCAGCCGGGTGTTTGGGCTGCGTTTCGAGCGTCCGGCAGGGTAACAATTTTACGTTCAGACATTGACCATGCAAGCCGCCCGGGCGTTTGGGGTAGATATGGGGCGTTCGGTGGTTAATGCTCTTTGCACGGGTAATATTGCAATGCCATTTCACGGTGGATAAGAGCTTCTACAGTCTTACTTGGCAAATCTGAACCCCTAAATGTCCCCGGACGTGACCGCGGATGGCACCGGACAACCCCACGTATCACTTGGGGCAGTGACACTCCTCAAATTGAAATCCTAATATTCATGAAATCCATGCACGTCCATCATACACATGAATATCACACATAAATAAATTTGTTGGTAGAGAAAACACATAGTTCGAACATAAATTATTTTAAGTGCATAATTGAAACATTAGCTCTTTGATTTTCATCGTGGGTCCACATATGATCCACATGATCACTGAGTAGGTGCATGTGCACTTAATAATCTTGAACATTCAGATGCATCTGCAGACAAGTGATAAGTTGATATGCATCTTATTGTTCCAGGATATCGACTTGTTCTCCGTACTTCTCAAAATCATGGGCTTGGGATGCCACTTCACCCTTGTCATTGACATCATATTTTGTAAAATGACATAGCATATCATGAGCTATCACAAAGTCTCTGATTCCCACATCATTATAGCTTCACGAACTATTCCACAACGAGTTTGGAGCACTCCGAATGTCCTCTCGACATCCTGCCTAGTTGCTTCTTACATTGTTGAAAAGTAACTTTTCTTGTTCCCATGAGGATCAGATATAGTCTTCACAGACGCCTCCCACTGAGGATAGATATCATTGGCAAGGTAGTATCCCATGTTGTAGTCGCGGCCGTTGACAATGTAGTTGCACGGTGGTGATTCCTCACTACAAAGTCTCTTGGAAATGGAAGATCACTAAAGCACATTAATGCTATTGTGAGAATTAGGGGTTCCAAAAACAAGCATGCCAAATCTACAAGTGATGCTTGGCCCATGTCGAGCGCAAGTGGACGGGGCAGGAGAAGAAACCGATGATGGCAGTAACATCATACGGGGGACTGGGGTATTTTTGTCCCTATGAAAATACAGACCGGACCCAGACGCATGAATGCATGCAAGCATGGTACGCCACTGTACTGTACTGTACGCTTCACATGTGTTTTCCCTTTTTTCCTTCTGAAGCGTCTAAATCATTTTGATCGATTTGCAGCGGAAGCAACATTGAGCTTGATACCGAAGACCAGACTGGCCGGGCAGAAGTTGGCCAGGTGCCAAAATATGGTAGACAGTGCCTCGTGGGTGTGTCTAGGTCCCAATCGACTGAGACTTAACAAAGTCTAAGTCAAGTGATATAGTATATAATAAAAATATAAAAACTGAAAAGAAATTTTGTACGAATATCAATGCAAGATCAAAAGAATATATCATCGACTAAGACATAGCGAAGTTTAAGTCGACTGAGAATTAACAAAACTAGTAATTTAATGCATGCCCAGTCACTAAGGTATGTATGCGACTATTTGTAACATTACTTCCTCATCAAAAGTTGTATACACATTTTGTTCTTCTTCTTTTGCTTTCATTTCCCGCGTTGATAATACGAGCCTAAATAGCTCAACACCGAGCTGGTAAATTGTACAAATACATAACGTTCGAGACAGAGGAAACGAAAAACCACAACTCTACGGAATTTTAATAGAAATATCACTACTCTGACGTGTGGGTCACATGTGTTAAGCGACTAGTGGGACGGGGCCAAGCCAGGCAGAGTCGAGCCGTGCTCACCTCTCTGAAAAAATATAACAAAGTTTATAAAAAATGTAGTAATTCATGACATCTTTGTTGATAATTCTGAAAAAAATCAGCCTATTTTGCTTAGTCGCTTTGAAGTTTGGTTGGTTTTTGCATGAACGTGAATGAGTTGACTGTGAAGATGCATTGAATTACTGAAATTATTTAGATTTTTTCAGCTCTTGAGATTTTTTTCAGAAACTTTTTTATAACGTTGATTTTTTTTTTCAGAGAGCTGATCTCGGCTTGTCTTGGCTCGGCTCAAGCCAAGTGGTCCATCTAGTCACTTAATACATGGGACCTACACGTCAGATTTCTCATTAAGTGACGAATCAAAACAATTTGTGTTTTTGTTAATGATCAGTTCTAGAGTTGTGATTTTTTGTTAAAATCCTCTATAGTTGTAGTTTTTTGTTACCTCTGTCACAAATATTGTGTATTTGTGCAATTTCCTCCAATAATAAATATTGTCTTCTAGGTTTACATGCCGAAACCGGGCATGTATTAATAGTACGCCTCGACAACCGGGTTCATCAAGCCAAATCCTCAAATACATGTCATCGGACTACCAAAAATTGACATGTTCTACTAACTACGAATAAAATGACAATGGAAGAAGTTCATCCACCGCTGACCTTGCCCTTGTCGTCTTCCTTGCGGGAGTAGCGGTCAAAGACACAAAACGAATCAAGGCGGATCTCCTCACTACCGGAGCTGTCTGGTCCGTCGACGTTTTCATCCTTCTCCTTCTTGGCGGGCAGTCCGGCCATTGCACGGACTGCCCTGCTTTGCTCTTTTGCCATGTCACTGACTTCCACTCGGCGATTCGGGCGCGCAGGGCTTCATCGTATCTATCCATGCCGGCATGCGATTTCGCCAGCTCCGTCTCATGGGCTGCCAAAACTACTTTCCACTCGAGGGTTGCCGAGGCATCTAGCACCCGCTACCCCACACGGCGCATGCCATGCCTCCTGGCCGGTTTGATCGTAAACCATGGAGACGACTATGGACTCAGTTTTGACGCCCAACATCGCGGGGACGAGACGCCACCTACACGGTTTGACCGACAGAGCGGTGTCGTGCCGCCATGCGGTGGTTACCGCTTATGGCGAGGCTGACGAAATGCGCCCATCGGTGCATTTTAGCAAAGGCAATGGATTCCCGTCAAATCGATTTCGACCACGGGAGGGCGCACTCCGCCCAAGAGTGTCGGAGAGAAGCACAGACGGCTATATCCTCCTTGAAACCACAAGGGGTGAGATCCCAGTCCTTGGGCCGGATATCTCGGAGTCGGAACCATTGCCAACCATGTGGGAGTAAGCCGGAGTTCACCGAAGAGGAGCTTGGGCTGATGGAGAGTGAAGTGGGGTGCGGTTAGGGTTTCCTCCGGAGTGCGGATACAGTTAAATATACGTGGGGTCGAGTGGGCCACAGTGTCGAATCCAACATGGCGGGCACGTCAGGGCGACCCATATCCGACCCACATATATATGGGCTGGATATAACAATTATTGGTCAGCCCAGGTGTTCGGCCTGCGTTTCGAGCGTCCGGTTGGGTGGCAATTTAAATCCGGACAGTTATCGGGCAAGCTACTCTGGCGTTTGGGACGGATATGGGACGTCCGGTTGTAAATGGTGTTACACGGCTAATATTTGCACACACACTATTTCCATGTGGATACGAGCTTCTATAGTTTTACTTAGGAATTCTGAACCCCTAAACGTCCATGGACGAGTCCGGCCGCAACCGCAGATATTATTGGACAACCCCTCATATTACTTGTCGGGCAGTCACACTCCTCAAATTGAAACCCTTAAATCCATGCAAATCCATGCCCATCCATCATACATGTGCATATCACACGTAAATAACAATTGTTGGCAGCGAAAATACATAGTTCGAACATAATGATTAATAGTGCACAATTCAAACATTAACTCTTTGATTTTCATTCTGGGTCCACATATGGTCCACAAGCTCACCGAGTAGATGTGTGCGCACTTTATGATTCTGATGCATGCATGTGTAGAAAATTAATAGGTTGATCTGCATCTTATTGTCGACTTGTTCTCCATGCTTCTCAAAAATCATGGGTTCGGGCTGCCCCTTCACCCTTATTTTCGACAATCATATTGTGCAAAATGACACAACGTGTCATGAGATGTCACAAAGTCTCTGGTTCCCACATCATTGTAGTTTCACGAACAATTCCACAACGAGCTTGGAGCACTCCGAATGTCCTCTCGACATCCTTCCTAGCTGCTTCGTGCATTGTTGCAAAGTGACTTTGTTTGTCGCCATGAGGATCATATATGGTCTTCACAAACGCCGTCCATTGAGAATAGATACCATCGGCATTGTAGTACCCCATGTTGTAGTCGCGGTTGTTGACAGTGTAGTTGCACGACGGTGATTCCTCATTACAAAGTCTTTTGAACACGTGAGATACCTAAAGCACATTGATGTCGTTGTGAGAACCAAACATTTTAAAGAAAGCATGCCAAATACACAAATCAAATTTGGCCAATGTCAAGAGCAAGTGGACGGGCTGGAGGAGAAAAGGATGATGACAACAACGTCATATGGGGGCAAGGGCATTTCTGTCCCCTTGAAATTACAAAGCGGGCCTGAAGCCTATATATGCAAATATATGGGATCAAAAGGCTCTAATGGCATCGAGAGAAGTATGCGAAAGTTGCAATTTCATTTTTCAAAGTTTGTAAGTTTTAGTGGCATTTCTCGAATCAACGAAAATTGCCATGGCATTTCTCGAATCGGCGAAAATTGCAGTGGCATATATCCAATTAACCATTTGTCATTATAGTCATTTATAAGTGTTTTTAAAAAGAAAAAACTCCTATTTTATGTCCAATACCTCTCAACTCAACAATATGCCATGGAATTGCCGTCCGGCCTTCATATGGCATTATCTCGAATCTTCTCAGGAAATAATTAATTAATTTATGATTAGTTGTTCACCATGGGAACGGAACAAATTCATTAATCAGTACACAAGGCATGGACTTCAATATCTTCATACAGTATTATTCTTATCACATGACGAGTCAAATTAATAGTATGGGCATTATGAGTGCTAATTAAGCTTGATAAGCTACACACACTATAAGAAATATGTCAACTTGTGACCACCACTATTGGTCACTGAATGGTCACAAATTTCCATTTGTGACCTTTTTGTGACCAAAAACATAAGGTCAAAAGCTGGCCGTCATAAACTGACTACAACGACCTTCTCTGTGAGAAGGTCATAGACGTTTATGACCAAAATATGCCTACTGTCGTGTTTTGGTCACTAGAAGCCTCCCTAGACCACGTAGGCATCCAGCGTGGCAAGCTGATGTGGCACAAGAATCAGCCCGGTCCAATTGGCTGTTCTACATGGGCCTAGCCCAACTATTCAGCCTTTCTAATATTTATTTTTTTTCTGTTAATTTTCGCTAGCTACATGGGCCAGGCCCAATAATTCGGCCTTTTTATTTCTAGATGCGGCCTTTTACAGCGTATGATCTTTTATTTTTTGCCATTTTATTTTCCATTGTTTTACATTTGTCCCAAATATCATAATATCATACACTGGTCCCACAAGTCAGAAATTTCAAATGTGCTCAAATTATTTTGATAAGTGGGTCACATGAGTCATGTTTCCATTGCACACATTTTCAAACCACATACATAATTACTATTTCATATGTAACAGAAATTGTAATTCTGAAACATACATGAAATTCACAAAGAGAAGATACATTAAATCACATACATAATTACTATTTCATTCACAAACAGAGAGAAGATACATTAAATTCCCAGACAACCCAGCTATTATTACATAACTTGCTATATAAGAATGTCTTGGAGCTTCTTTGAACATCTTTCGTCTTGAATTTACTCAAAATATCTGCCAACAAGAAAACAGAACATCAAGGATAGGGTGAATAACAACAACAACAACAACAACAACAACATGTGATGGGGTGCTATTTTGTAGTAAGATCAAGTCTGGAAAGAAACATGCATGAAAATTAAGAAGAGCTAGAGCAAGTCTACATGAAAGCAACAGCACATGCTTTTCCTATTAGCATCTCCGGTCAAACAAACAGGATGCAACCAGTGATTACATTGACCCCGATTAAAACATTTTAAGTACTGGACAATCATAAACATCCAACAGTAGGCAAATCTAGCACTGTCATACCAACAACCAACAGTATTTCTATCTAGTAGTGAAGATTGAAGTTGCAACAGTAGGCAAATCCCACATCCAGTCAACATCCAGCAATGGAATCCAAACAAAAGTCTAAGAATGTACCCCTAGAATACATCTGACACTGAAGTAAAAAAGCAAGCGGTTTGCCGAGATGCGCTCACCATCTGATGAAGTCGATACGGCCGGTGCCGTCGTCGAGCGTGAAGGACACGTCCGTGTTCCGCTGCGCCTTGCCGCTGACCATCCCCACAAGCCGGACCTGCACATGTAGCAATGTTATACATAGCAAAACTTCAGTATTTCCGATTTCGTGGTACAATGAAAGAGCAGTTCAGTTGAAGAATTTAGCTTGCCATTCTCAATTTTACTACTTAAAGACATAATGTAACAAATACTGGATGCTTCACAGCATGCAAATAGTGCAATAAATTCACTGGTCTATGGATACTATCATAGATTCACATGAGGCGTGCGTGGAATATAGTGCAAATAACAACGGAAATTTAAAGAAGCTCGCTTGTTAACGAAGGCCTACCAATCACTTCAACCTAACCTAAAAATAACAGTACACAGACTGTACCATTACATAGTACTGCTATGTAATTGATATGCAAAAGAAGATACATGTCCCATGTTCAGCAATGAGGATCAACCATGAAGCTTTCACTACTCCTACATCAGTAAGCTTTTAGTACTCTTGTTGCTAGTGTTCTAAACCAACAGAGCAATCCTATAGGAGTAGAAAAGAGAACTAGAGGTAGGAGAGGGAGCCGCTCACCGGAGAGCTTGTGGTCACCGCCATACACAGCCGCCGTCACGCCAGTCACCTCAAGAAGCACCGCTGCGCCGGAGACGCCACCAGACATGCGCAAGAGCAGAGCACCTGCTGCATCCAAATACAAATCGAACAAGAACAAAAAACTAGGAATGGTTGCAACCATGCTTTTTAAGGCACACAATAGAAAAAATCGCAAAGAAAAAATCGGTGCTCTCCGTACGCCTTTACAAGTTCAAATCATGTCCTAGAGTATTTATTTATGTGTAACTTTAGCGGTCGATGTTAATCTGCACTTGAAACGTCACATCCATTTCCTGATGCACCTACATGCATGGGCTGCTGCAATTGAAGGTTTCGCATAATCCACCAATATATATCCCGCTTCATATTGTTGGGGAACGTAGTATTTTAAAATTTTCCTACGATCACGCAAGATCTATCTACCAGATGCATAGCAACGAGAGGGAAGAGTGTGTCTACGTACCCTCGTAGACCGGAAGCGGAAGCGTCAAGTGACGCGGTTGATGTAGTTGAACTTCTTCACGATTCAACCGATCAAGCACCGAACGTACGGCACCTCCGCGTTCAGCACACGTTCAGCTTGATGACGTCCCACGAGCTCTTGATCCAGTTGAGCTTCACGGGAGAGTTTCGTCAGCACGACGGCGTGGTGACGGATATGATGTATCTACCAGCGCAGGGCTTCGCCTAAGCACTGCGACGGTATGACCGAGGTGTGTTTCTGTGGAGGGGGGCACCGCACACGGCTGGAACAATTCAACTTGTGTGTCTTTGGGTGCCCCCCTGCCCCCGTATATAAAGGAGCAAGGGGGGAGGCCGGCCGACCCTCCTATGGTGCGGCTAGGGCTGCAATCCTACTAGGAATAGGATTGCAATCCTATTCCTAGTAGGAACTACCAAAGAAGGAAGAAGGGGGAAGGAAAGAGAGGGAGAGGGAGAGGGAAAGAGGGGCCGCACCCCCCTCCCCTTGTCCTATTCGGACTCCTCCTAGGGAGGGGGCGCGCCACCACCTGGCTGCTGCCCTCTCTCTCCCCTATGGCCCACCAGGGCCCACCATTCCCCCGGGGTTTTCCGGTAACCCCCCCGGCACTCCGGTAAATTCCGAAACTTTCCAGAACACTTCCGGTGTCCGAATATAGTCGTCCAATATATCAATCTTTATGTCTCGGACATTCCGAGACTCCTCGTCATGTCCGTGATCTCATCCGGGACTCCGAACTACCTTCGGTACATCAAAACTCATAAACTCATAATACCGATCGTCATCAAACGTTAAGCGTGCGGACCCTACGGGTTCGAGAACTATGTAGACATGACTGATACGTCTCAAACGTATCTACTTTTCCAAACACTTTTGATATTGTTTTGACCTCATTCTTGCATGATTTGGACTAAACTAACCTGGACTGACGTTGTTTTCAGCAGAGCTGCCTGTATGGTTTATTTGTGTGCAGGAAAACGGATTTTTAAGTATCTCAGAAAAATCCACGAAAAATCACAGAAAATCCACACACCCGAAGGAACCAGGAACCAGAAGTGGGACCAGAGGGGGGCCAGGGGGTGCCCAGGCGCCCCTCCGGGCCGCGCCGGGGGGGCGCCTGGGTGGGGCCCACACCCCCTGGTACCCTACTTTATCCCGTATTTTTACTCCCGACGCAGAAACCCCAGATCAGAAGTTCTTTCGCAGTTTTTCGTCACGGAGCCGCCGCCACCCTCTGTTCTTCCTCGGGAGGGCTAATCTGGAGGCTGATTTGGCCTCCGGAGAGGGGAGATCGTCGCCATCGTCATCATCATCACCACTCCATCATCCCTCCATGACTTCCCCCTTCATGTGTGAGTAATTCCCCTGCTGTAGGCGAAGGGGATGGTAGGGATTGGATGAGTTAGATCATGTAATAGTTCGTCAGATTGTTGGGGGCATGTTGCCTATCATCTACTATGGTGTTTATCATCTTTGCTTCAACTTGTTATTCTTAATGCTTGACACTTAGGGCCCGAGTGCCATGATTTCAGATCTGAACCATATGTGTTTGTATGAATATATTTGTGTTTGAGATCCTATCTATGAGTTGTTTGCACCTGTTGCGGTTCGGAACCGGCGATCCCAAAAGTGACAGCTTGGGACACCAAAGGGGATGGTCCGTAGTTTGAGGATTACATGTATCCATTGAGTTCATTGCTTTGTTCCGGTGCTCTTTGACAGGAGCACCTTAATATCCATTAGTTCCTTTTGGCCCCGTTCGTAGCGGGATGGTAGGACAAAAGATGTTGTGCAAGTTCTTATTGCAAGCACGTACAACTACCTACGGGATACATGCCTAATGTTTGATATTTGCCTAGATGATCATTACTTTTCCGTGTGCCGTGCCCCAAGTTAGAATCTATCTCATCCATGCAGCGCCCAACCATCCATCTCCCTAGCCTACAGTATTTTAAACCTTGCTTGTCACTAGTTGCTACTTTTGCCATTTACTACTGCTATTTACTTTTGCTGTTTACTTTTACTATTACTATCATCTCTATCATATCACTGTTACCACTATCTTTTGTTGCAAGTAAGTATATTTCAGGTGCGGTTGAATTGACAACTCAATTGTCAAAGCTTATAAATACTCTTTGGCCCCCCGTGTGTCGAATCAATAAATTGGGTTATTCTTACCCGCGAAGACTATCTCGATCCCTTACGGTTGAGGGTTATCAAGTATCGTTTTCTGGCGCCGTTGCCGGGGAGCATAGCAATATTTAGAAGTCTACTTGAGGTATCCTACCTGCTGCACTTTATCCACTATGGGTAAGAAAGGAGACCCCAAGGTTCCGATCTTACTATCCGCTACAAGAAGAGGTACTGCTCTGAGCACTAGTGCTACACTTGATTCACCTTCCGTTATGAGTAAGTTTGCCTCACCACCACCACATGATGCTACTACTGAATCTGTCACTATGTCTGATACTCTTGATGATGCTTCTACTACTTTTGATGATATTAGTTCGCTCGGTTATGCTCTTGAGAAACAAATTGCTGCTGCTGTTAAAAAGTCTGGAATTGAACTCCCTGTTAGTCGCTACCCTATTGGTGAAACTTATGATTATCCTGATTTGAGTAAACTCAAGGAGAGTCTCCTTGATGATGATTACTATATACTAGATGAAGAATTATGCAGGGAACTGACAGAGTTTTCCGGCTCTGACCCTGAAGTTATTAAGAAACTATTTGAAAAACACTCTTTGAAGAACAAAACCGTTCCAAATCCTGAATTTGCTACATCTCCTATATGCATTGATGATCCTGATTTTGATTTCTCTGTTGATCTTTCACTTATACCTATGGTTGAAGCTGACCCTTTTTATGGCAGAGAAAATGATGATGCTATTGCACACCTAACTAAACTTGGTGAGCTAGGTAGCCTGTTTACCACAGATGAAAAGATACGATACTTTTATGTGACCAAGCTTCTTCCTTTCTCGTTGAAGGAAGGTGCTAAAGCATGGTATGATTCACTCCCATGCGGTTCCATTAAGTGTCCTCAGGACTTAGCTCACTCTTTTGTTGATAAGTACTTTTCTGCTCACATGCAACATGCTGCTTTACAAAGAATTTATAACTTTTAAACAGTTGCAGGATGAGTCCCTCCCTAAAGCTTGGGAGAGGTACTGCGGTATGATTCGGGCTAGACCAGGACATGAAATCCCTAAGAATGAATTAATCGATATATTCTATGCTGGTCTAACTGATGAATCCAGGTCCTATTTGGACAGTTGTGCTGGTTGTGTTTTCAGGAAAAGAACACCGGACGATGCGGAAGATTTAATGGGCAGGATTGCCAAAAACCATGAAGATTGGTCCGTCCCTGAACCACCTCCACCAACAAAGAAGAGGGGCATGTTTGTTCTGAGCCCCGAAGATATGCGAGAAGCAAAGAAGTCTATTAAAGAGAAAGGTATTAAAGCTGAAGACGTGAAGAATCTACCCCCTATTGAGAAGTTGTGTGAGCCTATCACTCACCCTCCTATGGTAGAGGTACACTCTCTTTTAGATTTCAACGCAAGTGACATCCCTCATGGTAAGCCTCCTGATCAATGTTTAGATGAGTTTGATAATTTTATTATGAAACAGAATCATTTTAATGAGAGGATAGAAAGTCAGTTGCATGATAATTCCCTTGCTATCAAAAGACTGCTTGATGTTTTAGATAGAACAGTTAATGATGTTCAATGTCTTGTGAAGCATTTTCATATGGTTCAAACTCAGCTTGATCAAATTTCTAATGTGCAAAGAGATTTGCTTGCTAACAATGCCAAACAAGATAATTTGCAGGCTTTTGGGATTAAGACCCGAGGAGGAACTAGTACTCAAGATCCTCTCTATCTAGAAGGACATCCGAAGAGAATCGAGCAGGATTCTCAAATGCAGGAAGAAGAAATTGTTGTCTCACCAAATAAGAAGAAGAAACATAAAGAGACTGACAATTCTAATGATCCTATTGCAGATGAAGAGCCAGCTATTGATCCCAACAGTGTATCTATTTCCGATGGTGAGACTGAAGACGGTGCTGAACCTGAAGGTAATAATAATGAGAAGAATGATCCGCCTGAAGTTCGAGAAGAAGAAGCACCTGACAAACATAAGAGGTACACTAAAGAAGACTTCATCGCAAGAAAACATGGGAAGGAGAGAGAGCCATGGGTACAGAAACCCATGCCCTTTTCAAGTAAGTCAATCAAATCCAAAGAAGAAGAGCATTATAATAAGTTTTGTGAGTGGATTAAACCTCTTTTTCTTCAAATCCCTTTGACTGATGCTATTAAGTTACTTCCTTATTCAAAATATATGAAAGATATTGTCACTAACAAAAGAAAAGTTCCTAATGATGCAATATCTACTATGCTTGCTAACTATTCTTTCAGTGGAAAGATTCCTGAGAAGCTCGGTGATCCAGGTATACCCACCATTCCTTGCTCCATAAAGAATAATTATGTCAAAACTGCTTTATGTGATCTGGGAGCAGGAGTGAGTGTTATGCCTCTCTCTCTTTACGAGAGGCTTTGTTTAAAGAAACTAATTCCTACAGATATCTCCCTTCAGATGGCTGACAAGTCAACCGCTGTTCCGATAGGTATTTGTGAGGATGTTCCCGTAGAAGTTGCTAATTGTTTAATTCTTACTGATTTTGTTGTACTTGACATGCCCGAGGATGGGAGCATGTCCATTATTCTTGGTAGACCTTTCCTTAACACCGCAGGTGCTATTATTGATTGCAATAAAGGGAAGGTTACCTTCCATGTGAATGATAAAGAACACACGGTATATTTTCCGAAGAAGACCGACAGGAGGCATGCCCTCAACTCTATAGAGAATATTGAGACCGTGAAAATTGGAGAATGGGACTGTCCACTACATGTGCCTCACAAATATAAAACTATCATGGTGGGGACAATGTCCATCAAGGTAAAGGTTCAGTGATTACTTCGTAAGAGGTGAGACTTCTTGCTCTATATATCGCTTGTTTGTTGGTAAGACTTGATCAACCTTACTAGTGAACATGTTTTATATGGATAAAAAGTTGAGCTTATTACGTTTTCATTTGTTTTTAGTTTTGTCCTACTTGCAGTACCAAGTATTTATGTTTTTGAAGCTTCACAATACTACTAACTGCTTCAAGTTTTCAGAGAGTTTCGCAGCTTTTTGAACTTCGAAAAAATTTCAACAGTGAAGTTTTCAGAAAAATTCCAGAAAAATTATAATAAAAATTTCCATGACGGGAGAGACCCGGAAAGTCCTGGGGCCAGCCAGGAGGGGCCACCAGTGGCCCAGGCGGCCAGCTGGCGCGGCCCAGCCCCTGGCCGCGCCCACAGGGCGCCTGGGGCCCACGGGACCCCCCTCCAGGTATGTCTTCTTCCTCCCTCTCTCTTTTTCTCCAGAAACCCGAGTTCTGGTCTTGTTCTTGTGTTCTTGCTGTTCTTGGAGGCGATTCTTCGATCTCTCTCTACAGCCCATCATTTGAGCTGAAATTTTAAGCAAATACTCCCTGGTATGTGACTCCTCCATCCCTCCAATTAGATTTTTGATTGGTGGCCTCATTTGTGAGTATTTAGTAGTTCTTGGTGCTGTAGAGATGAGCTTGCATGCATGTGTAGAAAGTTATTTTCCAAGTTTTGATGCAAGTCTATGCCTTGGGCAAGTGAGTAGAGTAGTTTACCTTAGCTCACTTTGTTTTAATCCTCGTTTTTGTAAATTGTAAAAAAAAAATCAGAAATGAGTTTGTTAGGAAGGGCAAAAGGATGGCTTGAGAAGAGGAGGCCCGCACACTCCGATCGAGTCACTAGAGCCGCAGCTTCACCATCGACTGCTAGGGTGAGCTATAATGAAGATCATGTGCCCCTGGAGTTGTTGGAAGACACAAGTCCAGCACGTGCGATGACATTCCCATGTGATGAATTCATGGAAGCTGCTGGAATCAAGGATGAGTTTTATAATCTTTGTGCTAATGCAGGTTTGACGCGACTCGTCACGAGCCGTGTTACTCAGTATCAAAAACTCACCTCCAGTTTCATTAACAGTTTTAGATATAATCCTGATTCAGGTGCTATTGAGTTTAAAATTTATAATGATCTTATCACCATGACTTTGGGAATTTTTTGTGAAATAATAGGTGTGCCGAACGTTGGGAGGACGGCGAGGATGGCCACTCAGCCCTCCGAGCTGAAAACCGTCATCAACTCTCTCTGCAGCATGGGTACGAGGGATATTCATCGATCGAAGATCTCCAGCATCTTATTTCCTCACCTCAGGTATTTTGCATATTATATTGCTAGAGGGGTGTTAGCTCGTGACAACACGAGCAGCATTTCTGCTCCGGATATTGCTATCCTGGCAGCAGCCCTCTCAGGGAGGTCTGATTATAATCTGGGTACCTTAATTGCTCGACGCCTTGCTATGAATGGTAACAAGGGGGACTTATATGGTGGCGTTTATGCCACACTTATCTTAGAGCATCTTGGAGGCACCCCACACCCTGATGATACTCCTTTTACTTATTTAAGCTTTGATCTTGCTGCTATGAAAAAGCATACGTTTATTACCATGGGTTCTAAGCTTGATAACCTTGTTTATATCTTGCGTTTCGGAACTACCGCGGAACGCAAGATCCGTCTACCTGCACCTCTTTTGTTTGATTTTTCTCGCAGGAACGGATGGTCCTTTGATGTTGTCCAGTTCGATGAGTTCATGGTCCAGCATCAGTTCCATAACCCCATGGAGGGGGTTGTGCCCGACGAGGAGAGGCACGGTGAGATACCACATTTTCACGAAGAGACCGCCACCGAGTTTGGTGAAGGGTCTTCCTCTGTTTGGCGTTCGGAACCTTCCTCATGGGAGACTCCGAGGAGTTCGGTGTACGCGCGAGCATCCTTCTACGACCCGTGGACTCACCACCACACCCCTGGAGTAGGAGGCTCTAGGGGGCAGTAGCTGCTACCAACTTAGGCCAAAAGCCTAAGCTTGGGGGAGTACGTGCCCTTCTCACTTTTCCATTGTATTATCCGTTTTATTCGCTTTGATCTTTTCGAAGTTTTTGCCCCTTCTTCTTTATTTCTCTCTTTGCAAAAACAACAAAAAGATTTTCTCTTTCTTTTGCTTTTATTCAACCTTTGAAAAAACCAAAAAAATTTCCTTTCTCTCTTTAGTTTGCTTTGTTTTCAGAGATCAGCTCGAGTCCGTGATGGCATTTGATTATATTTCCTACGTTCGATCGTGCAAGTGACAGGCAGTAATGACGAAGATCGACTGAAAGGAAGCAACAAGGAAGACCGGTATGAACTCTTATTGTTTCTACTTTTGTACATATGCCTGTACTTATGATCTAGAGACCAGCTTGTAGCGACATAGTGCTATGTTTACAATGCTCTTCCAGTGGTTCATGCTTTCCTTGTGGCTAGTCCCGAATAACTAGAGTGTATAATGTGTTATTGAAATGATCTACATACATTGCACTGTTCATAGTCTGGTATACTAAGGTGATATTTCCCTTTAGAGAATTTTTGGATTGACTTGGCACATGCTTACACATGTTTAAGACTAAAAAGTCTACTCTGCCTTGATGATCTTTGAGTTTTAGAATAGTTATATCACTTTCATGTCCGATTCAATATTGCTTTGTCGCTTTGCATGATTATGACCGTTATTGCTCTCTAGTTGGTCGCTTCCTAGTCTTTTGCTAAACCTCCACCTGTACTAAGCGGACTGACTGCTTGTGCATCCAAAATCCTTAAAACCTGTTATGCCATATGAGTCCACTATACCTTCCTATACATGGTATTTACCTGCCATTCCTAAAGAAGACTTTCGTGTACCATCTCGAAATTAATCAAAAGCATTTCCCTTTTTGTGTGCCTATGTCTTAGCTCATGAGGAAGTAGTAGTTAATTCATAATCTTTTTAAGTTGGACAAGTTTCACCCCTGGATTGCATGTATAATGTGCAAACCCCTAATATGAAAAGGAACTGGCATTGAGTGCGCCCGGCTCAAAAAGATAATATAACAAACAAACCCTCCTTCACGCTTTGTTCATGAGAAATCAGAAAACTTTGGCTGTGATAAACAAAGGAGATTAAGAGGATGTGATCGTCCTCATGCGGGAGCCGTTCCTCGAGACTTGTCTAGGTTAAAAAGTGATTGAGCTATCTGCTAGCATTCGTTGACGAAATATGCACCTCTCAAAAACATATGTACTTCCGTTTTTAAAACCAAGAGCTCTGGTACATGTTTAGTTTTTGTTTCCGATCACGGGTTTTCAACTTTGCCAATAAAAGCCACGGTTCGAGAGTCTCACCTTCTTTCTTCAAAGCACCGACTAGGAGAGCATAATTGTCATTCTGAGTGTAATGTGCATTGTCCCAAAGTATTACATTGTCTTCTGCATACTTGTGATATGATTTATTCTAAAATTCTTAGTTCTAGTCTCCTTTAAAACTCTGGAGGAGTCTCTGCATTTATGTTTTGCTTCACTCATGGGGACTAGCGAGATACCACCCTAATATGCTCAAGCTATGTGCAATGTAATCTTGTCTTGATTTTCAGTAATATATTATTTACTTTTAAGTATTTGTGACTGGTCACTTGAAAGAAGGATTGCTCCTTGCATTGTCCTCATAAGTACTGTTTCAATACTTGCTAAACTCTTTTCGTAGTACATGCTTATATACATCTAATGAAGCAAAAGAGTTTGTCAAAGTTTTCTTAGTCGCGTCCAGTTCGTTGAACTGAATTGCTTGAGGACAAGCAATATGCTAAGCTTGGAGGAGTTGATACGTCTCAAACGTATCTACTTTTCCAAACACTTTTGATATTGTTTTGACCTCATTCTTGCATGATTTGGACTAAACTAACCCGGACTGACGTTGTTTTCAACAGAGCTCCCTGTATGGTTTATTTGTGTGCAGGAAAACGGATTTTTAAGTATCTCAGAAAAATCCATGAAAAATCACAGAAAATCCACGCACCCGAAGGAACCAAGAACCAGAAGTGGGACCAGAGGGGGGCCAGGGGGTGCCCAGGCGCCCTGTGGGCGCGCCCCCCCCCTGGGCCGCGCCGGGGGGGCGCCTGGGTGGGGCCCACACCCCCTGGTGCCCTACTTTATCCCGTATTTTTACTCCCGACGCAGAAACCCCAGATCAGAAGTTCTTTCGTAGTTTTTCGTCGCGGAGCCGCTGCCACCCTCTGTTCTTCCTCGGGAGGGCTAATCTGGAGGCTGATTTGGCCTCCGGAGAGGGGAGATCATCGCCATCGTCATCATCATCACCACTCCATCATCCCTCCATGACTTCCCCCTTCATGTGTGAGTAATTCCCCTGCTGTAGGCGAAGGGGATGGTAGGGATTGGATGAGTTAGATCATGTAATAGTTCGTCAGATTGTTGGGGGCATGTTGCCTATCATCTACTATGGTGTTTATCATCTTTGCTTCAACTTGTTATTCTTAATGCTTGACACTTAGGGCCCGAGTGCCATGATTTCAGATCTGAACCATATGTGTTTGTATGAATATATTTGTGTTCGAGATCCTATCTATGAGTTGTTTGCACCTGTTACGGTTCGGAACCGGTGATCCCAAAAGCGACAGCTTGGGACACCAAAGGGGATGGTCCGTAGTTTGAGGATTACATGTATCCATTGAGTTCATTGCTTTGTTCCGGTGCTCTTTGACAGGAGCACCTTAATATCCATTAGTTCCTTTTGGCCCCGTTCGTAGCGGGATGGTAGGACAAAAGATGTTGTGCAAGTTCTTATTGCAAGCACGTACAACTACCTACGGGATACATGCCTAATGTTTGATATTTGCCTAGATGATCATTACTTTTCCGTGTGCCGTGCCCCAAGTTAGAATCTATCTCATCCATGCAGCGCCCAACCATCCATCTCCCTAGCCTACAGTATTTTAAACCTTGCTTGTCACTAGTTGCTACTTTTGCCATTTACTACTGCTATTTACTTTTGCTGTTTACTTTTACTATTACTATCATCTCTATCATATCACTGTTACCACTATCTTTTGTTGCAAGTAAGTATATTTCAGGTGCGGTTGAATTGACAACTCAACTGTCAAAGCTTATAAATACTCTTTGGCTCCCCGTGTGTCGAATCAATAAATTGGGTTATTCTTACCCGCGAAGACTATCTCGATCCCTTACGGTTGAGGGTTATCAATGACCGAGACTCGTCTCCGGTCAATAACCAATAGCGGAACCTGGATGCTCATATTGGCTCCTACATATTCTACGAAGATCTTTATCGGTCAAACCGCATAACAACATACGTTGTTCCTTTTGTCATCGGTATGTTACTTGCCCGAGATTCGATCGTCGGTATCTCTATACCTAGTTCAATCTCGTTACCGGCAACTCTCTTTACTCGTTCCGTAACACATCATCTCGTGACTAACTCATTAGTCTTTTGCTTGCAAGGCTTATTATGATGTGTGTTACCGAGAGGGCCGAGAGATACCTCTCCGACACTCGGAGTGACAAATCCTAATCTTGATCTATGCCAACACCACGAATACTTTCGGAGACACCTGTAGAGCATCTTTATGATCACCCAGTTATGTTGTGACGTTTGATAGCACACAAGGTGTTCCTACGATATTCGGGAGTTGCATAATCTCATAGTCATAGGAACATGTATAAGTCATGAAGAAAGCAATAGCAGTAAAACTAAACGATCATAGTGCTATGCTAACGGATGGGTCTAGTCCATCACATCATTCTCCTAATGATGTGATCCCGTTGATCAAATGACAACTCATGTCTATGGCTAGGAAACATAACCATCTTTGATCAATGAGCTAGTCTAGTAGAGGCATACTAGGGACATACTGTTTTGTCTATGTATCCACACATGTACTAAGTTTCCGGTTAATACAATTCTAGCATGAATAAAAGACATTTATCATGATATAAGGAAATACAAATAACATTTTTATTATTGCCTCTAGGGCATATTTCCTTCAGTCTCCCACTTGAACTAGAGTCAATAATCTAGATTACAAAGTGATGATCCTCACACCCATGGAGTCCTGGTGCTGATCATGTTTTGCCCGTGGAAGAGGCTTAGTCAACGGGTCTGCAACATTCAGATCCGTATGTATTTTGCAAATCTCTATGTCTCCCTCCTTGACTAGATCGCGGATGGAATTGAAGCGTCTTTTGATGTGCTTTGTTCTCTTGTGAAACCTGGATTCCTTCGCCAAGGCTATTGCTCCAGTGTTGTCACAAAAGATTTTCATTGGACCCGATGCACTAGGTATTACACCTAGATCGGATATGAACTCCTTCATCCAGACTCCTTCATTTGCTGCTTCCGAAGCAGCTATGTATTCCGCTTCACACGTAGATCCCGCCACGACGCTCTGCTTGGAACAGCACCAACTGACAGCTCCACCGTTCAATAAAAATACATATCCGGTTTGTGACTTAGAGTCATCCGGATCAGTGTCAAAGCTAGAATCGACGTAACCATTTACGACGAGCTCTTTGTCACCTCCATACACGAGAAACATATCCTTAGTCCTTTTCAGGTATTTTAGGATGTTCTTGACCGTTGTCCAGTGATCCACTCCTGGATTACTTTGGTACCTCCCTGCTAGACTTATAGCAAGGCACACATCAGGTCTGGTACACAGCATTGCATACATGATAGATCCTATGGCTGAGGCATAGGGAATGACTTTCATTTTCTCTCTATCTTCTGCAGTGGTCGGGCATTGAGTCTTACTCAACTTCATACCTTGTAATACAGGCAAGAACCCTTTCTTTGACTGATCCATTTTGAACTTCTTCAAAATCTTATCAAGGTATGTGCTTTGTGAAAGTCCAATTAAGCGTCTTGATCTATCTCTATAGATCTTGATGCCTAATATATAAGCAGCTTCACCGAGGTCTTTCATTGAAAAATTCTTATTCAAGTATCCTTTTATGCTATCCAGAAATTCTATATCATTTCCAATCAATAATATGTCATCCACATATAATATTAGAAATGCTACAGAGCTCCCACTCACTTTCTTGTAAATACAGGCTTCTCCAAAAGTCTGTATAAAACCATAAGCTTTGATCACCTCATCAAAGCGTATATTCCAACTCCGAGATGCTTGCACCAGTCCATAGATGGATCGCTGGAGCTTGCATACTTTGTTAGCACCTTTTGGATCGACAAAACCTTCTGGGTGCATCATATACAACTCTTCTTTGAGATATCCATTCAGGAATGCAGTTTTGACATCCATTTGCCAGATTTCATAATCATAAAATGCGGGAATTGCTAACATGATTCGGACAGACTTAAGCATCGCTACAGGTGAGAAAGTCTCATTGTAGTCAACTCCTTGAACTTGTCAAAACCCTTTCGCAACAAGTCGAGCTTTGTAAACAGTAACATTACCGTCTGCGTCGGTCTTCCTCTTGAAGATCCATTTATTTTTGATGGCCTGCCGATCATCGGGCAAGTCAACCAAAGTCCACACTTTGTTCTCATACATGGATCCCATCTCAGATTTCATGGCCTCAAGCCATTTTGCGGAATCTGGGCTCATCATCGCTTCCTCACAGTTCGTAGGTTCATCATGGTCTAGTAACATGATTTCCAGAACTGGGTTGCCGTACCACTCTGGTGCGGAACATACTCTGGTTGATCTACGACGTTCAGCAGAAACTTGATCCGAAGTTTCATGATCATCATCATTAACTTCCTCACTGATTGGTGTAGGAATCACTGGAAAATTGTTATGTGATGTACTACTTTCCAATTCGGGAGAAGGTACAATTACCTCATCAAGTTCTACTTTCCTCCCACTCACTTCTTTCGAGAGAAACTACTTCTCTAGAAAGGATCCATTCTTAGCAACGAATATCTTGCCTTCGGATCTGTGATAGAAGGTGTACCCAACAGTCTCTTTTGGGTATCCTATGAAGACACATTTCTCCGACTTGGGTTCGAGCTTATCAGGTTGAAGCTTTTTCACATAAGCATCGCAGCCCCAAACTTTAAGAAACGACAACTTTGGTTTCTTGCCAAACCATAGTTCATAAGGTGTCGTATCAACGGATTTAGATGGTGCCCTATTTAACGTGAATGCAGCTGTCTCTAAAGCATAACCCCAAAACGATAGTGGTAAATCGGTAAGAGACATCATAGATCGTACCATATCCAATAAAGTACGGTTACGACGTTCAGACACACCATTACGCTGTGGTGTTCCGGGTGGCGTGAGTTGTGAAACTATTCCACATTGTTTCAAATGAAGACCAAACTCGTAACTCAAATATTCTCCTCCACGATCAGATCGTAGAAATTTTATTTTCTTGTTAAGATGATTCTCTACTTCACTCTGAAATTCTTTGAACTTTTCAAATGTTTCAGACTTGTGCTTCATTAAGTAGATATACCCATATCTGCTCAAATCATCAGTGAAGGTCAGAAAATAACGATACCCGCCGCGAGCTTCAACACTCATTGGCCCACATACATCGGTATGTATGATTTCCAACAAATTTGTTGCTCGCTCCATAGTTCCGGAGAACGGAGTTTTAGTCATCTTGCCCATGAGGCATGGTTCGCAAGCACCAAGTGATTACTAATCAAGTGATTCCAAAAGTCCATCACTATGGAGTTTCTTCATGCGCTTTACACCAATATGACCTAAACGACAGTGCCACAAATAAGTTGCACTATCATTATTAACCTTGCATCTTTTGGTTTCAATATTATGAATATGTGTATCACTACAATCGAGATCTAATCAGAATAGACCACTCTTTAAGGGTGCATGACCATAAAAGATATTATTCATAAAAATAGAAGAACCATTATTCTCTGATTTGAATGAATAACCGTTTGGCAATAAACAAGATCCAGATATAATGTTCATGCTCAACGCTGGCACCAAATAACAATTATTTAGGTCTAAAACTAATCCCGAAGGTAGATGTAGAGGTAGCGTGCCGACGGCGATCACATCGACTTTGGAACCATTTCCCACGCGCATCGTCACCTCGTCCTTAGCCAATCTTCGTTTAATCCGTAGTCCCTGTTTCGAGTTACAAATATTAGCAACCGAACCAGTATCAAATACCCAGGTACTACTACGAGCATTTGTAAGGTACACATCAATAACATGTATATCACATATACCTTTGTTCACCTTGCCATCCTTCTTATCCACCAAATACTTGGGGCAGTTCCGCTTCCAGTGTCCAGTCCCCTTGCAGTAGAAGCACTCAGTTTCAGGCTTGGCTACAGACTTGGGTTTCTTCGTGGGAGTAGCAACTGTCTTGCTATTCTTCTTGAAGTTCCCCTTCTTTCCCTTGCCCTTTTTCTTGAAACTAGTGGTCTTGTTAACCATCAACACTTGATGCTCCTTTTTGATTTCTACCTCCGCAGCCTTGAGCATAGCGAAGAGCTCGGGAATTGTCTTTTGCATCCCTTGCATATTATAGTTCATCACGAAGCCTTTATAGCTTGGTGGCAGTGATTGAAGAACTCTATCAATAACACTATCCTCGTCAACTTTGCAACCAAGTTGAGTCATATGATTGTAGTACCCAGACATTCTGAGCAAGTGTTCACTGATAGAACTATTCTCCTCCATCTTGCAGCTGTAGAACTTATTGGAAATCTCATATTTCTCAATCCGGGCATTTGCTTGAAATATTAACTTCAACTCTTGGAACATCTCATATGGTCCATGACGTTCAAAACGTCGTTGAAGTCCCGGTTCTAAGCCGTAAAGCATGGCACACTGAACTATCGTGTAGTCATCAGACCGCGACTGCCAGACGTTCAAAGCGTCTACATTAGCGGGAGGGGGCTTGTCACCTAGCGGTGCTTCAAGGACATACTTCTTCTGTGCAGCAATGAGGATAATCCTCAAGTTACGGACCCAGTCCGTGTAATTGCTACCATCATCTTTCAACTTAGCTTTCTCTAGGAATGCATTAAAATTCAAAGGAACGATAGCACGGGCCATTGATCTACAACAACATAGATATGCAAAAACTATCAGGACTAAGTTCATGATGAATTAAAGTTCAATTTAATCATATTAATTAAAGAACTCCCACTTAGATAGACATCCCTCCGGTCATCTAAATGATCACGTGATCCAAATAAACTAAACCATGTCCGATCATCACGTGAGATGGAGTAGTTTCAATGGTGAACATCTTATGTTGATCATATCTACTATATGATTCACACTCGACCTTTCGGTCTCCAGTGTTCCGAGGCCATATCTGCATATGCTAGGCTCGTCAAGTTTAACCCGAGTATTCTGCGTGTGCAAAACTGGCTTACACCCGTTGTATTTGAACGTAGAGCTTATCACACCCGATCATCACGTGGTGTCTCGGCACGACGAACTTTCGCAACGGTGCATACTCAGAGAGAACACTTATACCTTGAAATTTAGTAAGGGATCATCTTATAATGCTACCGTCATTCTAAGCAAAATAAGAAGCATAATAAGATAAACATCACATGCAATCAAAATATGTGACATGATATGGCCATCATCATCTTGTGATTTTGATCTCCATCTCCAAAGCACCGTCATGATCACCTTCGTCACCGGCGCGACACCTTGATCTCCATCGTAGCATCGTTGTCGTCTCGCCAACTATTGCTTCTACGACTATCGCTACTGCTTAGTGATAAAGTAAAGCAATTACATGGCGATTGCATTTCATACAATAAAGCGACAACCATATGGCTCCTGCCAGTTGCCGATAACATTACAAAACATGATCATCTCATACAAAACCGTATAACTCATCATGTCTTGACCATGTCACATCACAACATGCCCTGCAAAAACAAGTTAGACGTCCTCTACTTTGTTGTTGCAAGTTTTACGTGGCTGCTACGGGCTTAGCAAGAACCGTTCTTACCTACACATACAAAACCACAACGATGTTTCGTCAAGTATGTGCTGTTTTAACCTTCACAAGGACCGGGCGTAGCCACACTTGATTCAGCTAAAGTGAGAGAGACAGACACCCGCCAGTCACCTTTAAGCAACGAGTACTCGTAACGGTGAAACCAGTCTCGCGTAAGCGTACGCGTAATGTCGGTCCGGGCCGCTTCATCTCACAATACCGCCGAAGCAAAGTATGACATGCTGGTAAGCAGTATGACTAGTATCACCCACAACTCATTGTGTTCTACTCGTGCATATCATCTACGCATAGACCTGGCTCATGATGCCACTGTTAGGGAACGTAGTATTTTAAAATTTTCCTACGATCACGCAAGATCTATATACCAGATGCATAGCAACGAGAGGGAAGAGTGTGTCTACGTACCCTCGTAGACCGGAAGCGGAAGCGTCAAGTGACGCGGTTGATGTAGTCGAACTTCTTCGCGATTCAACCGATCAAGCACCGAACGTACGGCACCTCCGCGTTCAGCACACGTTCAGCTTGATGACGTCCCACGAGCTCTTGATCCAATTGAGCTTCACAGGAGAGTTTCGTCAGCACGACGGCGTGGTGATGGATATGATGTATCTACCGGCGCAGGGCTTCGCCTAAGCACTGCGACGGTATGACTGAGGTATGTTTCTGTGGAGGGGGGCACCGCACACGGCTGGAACAATTCAACTTGTGTGTCTTTGGGTGCCCCCCTGCCCCCGTATATAAAGGAGCAAGGGGGAGGCCGGCCGGCCCTCCTATGGTGCGGCTAGGGCTGCAATCCTACTAGGAATAGGATTGCAATCCTATTCCTAGTAGGAACTACCAAAGAAGGAAGAAGGGGGAAGGAAAGAGAGGGAGAGGGAGAGGGAAAGAGGGGCCGCGCCCCCCTCCCCTTGTCCTATTCGGACTCCTCCTAGGGATGGGGCGCGCCACCTCCTGGCTGCTGCCCTCTCTCTCCCGTATGGCCCACCAGGGCCCACCATTCCCCCGGGGTTTTCCGGTAACCCCCCCAGCACTCCGGTAAATTCCGAAACTTTCCAGAACACTTCTGGTCTCCGAATATAGTCATCCAATATATCAATCTTTATGTCTCGGACATTCCGAGACTCCTCGTCATGTCCGTGATCTCATCCGGGACTCCCAACTACCTTCGGTACATCAAAACTCATAAACTCATAATACCGATCGTCATCAAACGTTAAGCGTGCGGACCTACGGGTTCGAGAACTATGTAGACATGACCGAGACTCATCTCCGGTCAATAACCAATAGCGGAACCTAGATGCTCATATTGGCTCCTACATATTCTACGAAGATCTTTATCGGTCAAACCGCATAACAACATACGTTGTTCCTTTTGTCATCGGTATGTTACTTGCCCGAGATTCGATCGTCAGTATCTCTATACCTAGTTCAATCTCGTTACCGGCAAGTCTCTTTACTCGTTCCGTAACACATCATCTCATGACTAACTCATTAGTCTTTTGCTTGCAAGTCTTATTATGATGTGTGTTACCGAGAGGGCCCAGAGATATCTCTCCGACACTCGGAGTGACAAATCCTAATCTTGATCTATGCCAACACCACGAATACTTTCGGAGACACCTGTAGAGCATATTTATGATCACCCAGTTACGTTGTGACGTTTGATAGCACACAAGGTGTTCCTACGGTATTCGGGAGTTGCATAATCTCATAGTCATAGGAACATGTATAAGTCATGAAGAAAGCAATAGCAGTAAAACTAAACGATCATAGTGCTATGCTAACGGATGGGTCTAGTCCATCACATCATTCTCCTAATGATGTGATCCCGTTGATCAAATGACAACTCATGTCTATGGCTAGGAAACATAACCATCTTTGATCAATGAGCTAGTCTAGTAGAGGCATACTAGGGACATACTGTTTTGTCTATGTATCCACACATGTACTAAGTTTCCGGTTAATACAATTCTAGCATGAATAAAATACATTTATCATGATATAAGAAAATACAAATAACATCTTTATTATTGCCTCTAGGGCATATTTCCTTCACATATGAACACACAAATGCAAGATATTCTACTCTTCACGCAAGAAGTTTCTCCTGTTATACGAGTGTGATCTATGGCAAGTTAGCTGCATAATAATGAATGAGAACAATCAGGTACTGGTAGGGGTATATGGTTGTACCATCAGTCAATGCAGGACACTTCCAGGAGTGTAAATGCAGTAGCAACGCTTCTGACATTTGAGAGCACTCTCACTATGCTATAATTAACTGCATTTCATTATCAGCAATGACTTACAGAGCACTTAGTTCTAAATAGCAGTCATGAAACTAGGAGACCCATCTATCTGAGATCTGGCAAGCATCCCAAGCTAGCTAGTTGCACTTGCACCACTAGTTAAAGTTGGTTCTAATTTTCATCGACATACATGCTCACTGTACTCTAGATTAATGGACAAGCATTTGTGAAGCAATGTCAGAGAGAGAGATCGAACAAACAGAGCATATGAGAGCACAACTAAACACATGTGCAGACTGAAAATTAGTTGGTACTAGTAACCACTTGTACTAACTAATTGAGGTACTAGTTCGTACCTCGAGGAAGGTGGTGACCATGTCGACGGCCATGGTCCGGATGCGCTCGGGCAGGATAGAGTCGGCGGCCATGAAGCGTAGCCATAGTCGTTGGGGCCGATCTCGCCCACCCAGTACAGCTCCTCGCCCACGTCCTTTTTGGCGGCAGCGCCGCGTGTCTTGAGGTGAGCGTCGAACCAGCCGAGCTCCATCATGATGGACTGCGGCGTGATGTCCACGTTGAGGTTGTTCTTGGCGAAGAAGTCGTGCTCGATGGCCGTCGTGCTGGCCACCACGAAGTCGACGCCGTAGTGCTTGCTAGAGAAGAAAATAACAAGTCAAGATACATATTATATCTGTCAAAAGAAGGACCAATATCAATCAGACCCTTTAAGTTTAAAGAACATGGTTTCATTTGATGGTTGTTGGAGTAGTTGCTTTGGTTTACACTATAAGAAACGTATAATATCAGTTATGAAGAAGAAGAAAACAAATGGAATCGGGCTTTCTAGGTTCAGTGACCTACAAGGATTTGCTACTCCATCAAAAACATGATAGAAGGCGTGCAGCTACACCAATAAAAAGGTCATGGGCTATCATCTCAGATAGTGCGCTCTCTCTCTCTCTCTCTCTCTCTGAAGAACATAAGTGATGATACAGCCGAAGGGCCTGCCCCAGGTTATGTTAATAACTAATATCAACTTAAAAGGCCGGATCTGCTCCTTTCACTTTCATGCCAGCTGTGTTAATTGTTGCAAAACAAGTCCAGTAATTGGTTGTATAGGACAAGCAGTGGACTAGACCGTACGATCAATAAGCCAAACTTATTCAGACCAAACAAGGAGCAACTGTAAACTGTTGGCATATATGTGTATATATAGCTGACTAGTCAAGTTGTAACTTTTCCAACCCACACAATAATTGTAGAGTACAAGTGCTGAATGAAGTGGACCAAGAATATTGGCTGGCTGATGGGAAAAAAATCAGAGTTGTCGTCTTTTGTACAAAATTCAGAGACCTTGAGGAGCAACTGCATTGGGGAAGATGAGGCCACACACGCTGTACCTTGAGGAGCAGCTGGAGCTGAGCTCTGCAGTGAGCGCTAGACTTGGTTGTGCGTCCTCCTCCCTGCGTCTGCGTGAGGAAGAAAAGACAGCGCACGCATCATTTAAGGGAAGGGAAGGGGAGAAAATCCAAGATGTGAGTAAGTAGTACCTTGAATGAATCGAAGATGGGTCGGAGTCGAGTCCGCCTGAGGAGAGAGAAAGAGACGGCTGCATCGTCGGAGGGGGGTACTGTCCCGGTGGTGAGACGGCGGCCCAGGGCGACGGTGAGGCGGACGGCGCGGGAGATCCGACGGAGAAGAGGGAGGAGGACATCGACATGGGACGCCGGCCAGCCCCTCCTGCGCCAACTCCGGGGACGCCGACCGCGACGAGTGCCGTGCGCGTACTTGGTCGCGGCGGGGCACGCCGCCATCCAAGCCAAGGACTGCCTGCCCGTGGTCGCCGGGCTAGTGAGACGAGGCGCCGCGCGGCCAAAATCCCAAGGACGGGGTGGTTGGTTGGCTCGGAGCGGATAAGGCTGGGGGAGAACGGGAGGGAGGGAGGAGCCAGATGGTGGGCGGCGGTGGATCGAGATCTGAGGGAGGGAGAGGGTGACTTGGAGACGGGGATCTGGGATCGAGGGGCGCGGGAGACGGTGGAGCAGCGACGCTTGGGGGACGCGCTTGGGGGGTGGGGGTCGAGCTCCGCCGGAGGGAGGTGACCGACACGCACAGGAATGGAGATGGAGGCCGGAGGCGGGAGGGCGAGGGGTTCTGACTTGGATCGGATCTAGGAGGGAGAAGGGGGCAGCGGCGGCTGGAGGGGAAGGGGATCTGAGTTAGGGTTTGTGTGGTTGGGCTGCGGGTGGGATGAGGGGTGAGAGGGTGAGGGGGTTGGGCCGTTGGATCTGGGAATATCCGACGGTCTCTGATGCTTGATCTGCGTGACATGTCCATAGACCAATTAGAAGGTAGTATAGGCTTTGATGATATTATGACCATGTAAATTGGTCTTAATCGATTAACAATAAGCAAAGAACTACGAGCCAGCCAAATGATTTTGTCTAGAAATCATCCGCCTAGCTAGCCGCCCGGTCTGCGCATTGGCGGTCGTTCGATCACACCAATATGTCACGACAGCACCGAGCGTGAAAAAGATTCAATGCAGCACCGATGACATCCCCACGAAGCTCCATTACAACTCTCAACGACGTGCTAAGAGCTCCAACGCAGCACCACGATGCCCGACGAAGCTCCTTTTCTATTTTTCTAGTGCCCAAAATGAGTTTTTTTGTGAAGGACCTACCATATATTTGTTGCAATATTGGACCAAATCATTCAAATGATCTCATATTGTGCACAAGGGTGCATCTTGGAATGGCAAACAATATTGCCTAAGGAAGTTTTCATTTTCTTTGGACGAAGAAATCATTTTTCATTTTTCGAGTACCCAAAAGGAGGTTTTTTTGTGAAGGACCTCCCAAATAATTGTTGCAAAATTAGACCAAATTAATTTTCTAAAATACTAGGACATATTTAATGCACAATTGACAAAATGGTTGGGTGTAAAAAGTTTTGATCCACCTCTCGTGAAAAAGACAAATTTTCGCCGATTCAGTTGGAAGCGGGTCAAATTTGAACTGCGGCTGCCTCATAGTTTGCTATTTATTTTTTCCAAAAATCATTTCTAGGTACATAAGTATCTATTTAATCAGAGAAACATCAAAAAAATTCCAAGATTCAACTACTAGCTAGGAACGGTCATTCCCGCCGTTTTGTCCGCATTTTGAAACGGGCATAAAAAATTCAAAAAAAATCAAAAAATTGGAAAACCTTTGCATTGTGTCATTATATATGACCAAGTTACCAGGAAAAATAATAAACTTGTAATACGACAATTATTTTAAAAAAGTCTTCTTAGAAATGTGCTATCATGCGTGAAGATTCATGGCTTTCAAGCCAAATGATCAATCATATGGCCACATTCATAGCATAGTTTGTTCAAATGATCTCATATTGTGCACAAGGGTGCATCTTGGAATGGCAAACAATATTGCTTAAGGAAGTTTTCATTTTCTTTGGACGACAAAATCATTTTCCATTTTTCGAGTGCCCAAAAGGAGGTTTTTTTGTGAAGGACCTCCCAAATAATTGTTGCAATATTTGACCAAATCAATTTTCTAAAATACTAGGACATATTTAATGCACAATTGACAAAATGGTTGGGTGTAAAAAGTTTTGATCCACCTCTCGTGAAAAAGACAAATTTCCGCCGATTCAGTTGGAAGCGGGTCAAATTTGAACTGCGGCTGCCTCATAGTTTGCTATTTATTTTTTCCAAAAATCATTTCTATGTACATAAGTACCTATTTAATCATAAATACATGGTTTGGTGACGACACGTCGAGGTTTGGGCGGTGGTCGAGGGCCCCAACTCTAGAGCGCGTAAACTCGCATGCCCGACGCGTGGTCACCGCGTGACTGTGGCGTTGCCATGTGTTCTGGGCAGCCTAGGCATGTCTAGTGGGTTGGCCACTCCCCAGGTAGGTGCTAGGAAGAATATTACAACATAAGATTCTCACGAGGAGACCGGTCGATGCTCAAACATGAATTAGCAGCCAAGTGTTTGATTAGGGGTACGGGAAATGCGCATGGCTAATGGGCGTGAGTTTTGGTTGAGGATGATCAGTTACAAAGAAGACCGTCTTCACAAATTTTCAGCTCAAAAGGAGGAGTCTAGGTGGTACTTGCTTTGCAAAGTACCACACTGGACATAAATACGAATGTTGAAGATGGGCTCAAAATAATGAATGAATTAAGCTGGCATTTGGTGGAGGATAGTTATTTGGGCATAGGAAAGCACTGTAGAAAATGGATACCATTTGGACATGCCAAAGTGGTACTTCCTTCACAAAGTCTTTTTTTGAACAGAATAGGAAAATGAATGTTTTTGAATTATTTTTAAACTAGGCAAGGAAGGTTTTTTTACATATTTGACGAAGATATGACCCAAAGAATTTATGAGAATTTTTGGGGAATTTTGGGAATGACAGAAATATAGGTTGCTTCACAACCTAGGGCAAAAACTGCCACATGGACATGACACATAGGCAAAACTGATGAGGTGGCGCCTAGTCGTAGCAAGCCACCACAATTTACAAGGTTATGACCATCTATATTGGTCATGATCAGCTAGAAATAAGGCAGCGAACCAGTGCTATCAGCTTTATGACCATTTCGTGTAAGGAAATTATGACCTTTCTGACCAAAATGGTCGTTATAGTTTAGGGTTTGGAGCCCTCCGAACAGCTTTTGACCAATTGGTCTGAAATGGTCATAGATCTATGACCAATTCTTCCAGGATCACTAACAAAAGGTCATAAGTTGACATATTTCTTGTAGTGACAGCTTGAAATGCACCAAGACAGGTGACACTCTGTCATAAATCAAGAGCACATTCTAATTATGCATAGTACACACACTACGTAGAGTACCACTAGTACTCCACCACAGCTTAACTTGACAAGCACCAGTAAATATATTGGCTTCTGTTCTGTTTGTTTTTAATCCCCGCGGGTGCGCTAGGAAGAAAGTTGCATAGGCCATTTCGTCCACTTTTGCTGCACGCACTCTCTTGGTTTTTTATGTCAAGTCCTTGGATAAGATTAACAGAAATTGAAGCTTGGAAGCATGTGCTAACTAAACCAGGCATGTTTATAGTAGTTTATGGATTTCATGCCTGCAAATTAAAATATATGTTGCTTGATCTGAACTTATGCAATTCTAATCTTGAGCGGAATCTCTCTCTGGCATGATGGAGAAAACAAAATGTACCATGTGACAAGGGAACAAGATCGAGATAACAAATGATCCCAAAGACAAGATGCTGGAAAACTCATGTGACAAGTAGATTTGCATACTGATGCTTATCCAGGTACTGTCTGATAGGTGGCACAACACGTCAAGTTTACAAATTGCTGCATGGTTTCAATCATACTTTAATGGATAATGAGCAGGAAATTCTGCACAGATGAAACCAAAACAATGGTTGCATTCTGAATTTCAGAGTTGTTAGCATCTCTCGGCATCGTCACTCGGTTGATGCCACTGCTTATCATCACTCGGCCTCTCTGATAGTCTGACAACGTGCAAACTTGTGCACATGTATATTTCCGTAGCTGGGAGAATGCAGCAACGGCAAAATTGTACAGGCTCCCGGTCGTTGTGCGTGCAGCTCAGCTGCGCACCGCACACGGACGCGCTCCCACCGGCACCGGAAACCACGGGAGCTCGCCGCAACTTGCGACGACGCGGCCTTTTCTTCTTGTTGTTTTCGATCGTCTCGGCCGTGAACCAGCGTTGTTTACGTATGGACGTACGTACCCTACCAACTCGTGCAATTTGTTTAGCTGAGCATTCGGGGAAATAAAATGGCACCGAACACGTACATCTCGTAGTACTTCTGTCCTACTGTGGTTGTCCTGATCGATCAGTGGTTGTTGGCTGGAAGCATGGATGCATGGTGTATATTAGTGTGCAAGAGTATGATCGAGCTAGGTGCGTACGATGAGAAAGCAACTGTTGGCTTGTCCCACTAATTAATTTTCGCCCCTGCTATAACCTCTCCCATAATGATTGCGTGGCTGGCGCATGCAGTATGCATGCTTCCCTCTTTGGGTGACGGTGGAACGAGAAGAGGTCTGCTCAATTGGAGGGCTGGCTAGCTAAGCCCCCCCC
>LR738710.1:861125125-861293436 GCA_902687465.1 Secale cereale | reverse complement strand
TTTTTTTTTTGCGAGGGAACCAGAGGCAAAGCTCTGACCATGCACATCACCATATTAGGCATCTCCTAGATGGGGACTTGACAACCAGAGGCAAAGCTCTGACCATGCACATCACCGTATTAGGCATCTCCAATGGTGATCTTCAAATTGTCTGTACCATGTTGTTCGGACGTGGAAGCCATATGATCTGCGGCGCGGTCGACGTACTTTTTTTTCGTAAACTGGAGACAAATATAGAGGGGTTTGCTGAAGTTTGGACCGCTGCCACGCTCGATTCTAACCACCCTGGCCCACTCAAACCCCCTCCAGCCATGCGCCAGCGACACACAGAGCCGCGCTCCCCCTCCTCGAGCACCAGCCGCCACCCTCCCCCGTCTCTGTGCCCGAGCCCGTCCTCCTCTGCGCCCCCAACTGAGGCAATCCCAGCCACCGCCCCGTAGTCTAGGAGGAGTTACCGTCCGCAATCAAGAAGGCACGAGGCTGCCTCCTCCACTACCTCGGAGAAGGCAGTGATGACGGTGCCTCGATCTCGAGGGACGTAGTCTTCTAGGCGAAGCGCGAGGTAAGGTAGCAAGCGGGATACGAACGCCGCAATCCCGGTCGCCGCTCCGCATTCGCCAAGAGCAACGTGGCGCCGGACTGAGGCCGCAACAACCCTGACCTGGCCGCCGCCTTGACGTTGAAGGTCGCTTAGCAACTGCTCCACTAACGCCGGTCGCGGCAAGGCCGCCTCCAGGGTTTCGAAGGCCACGTCAGCAGTGGCCACAATGGCACTCCGCACAGCGCAACAGGAGGCGCAACGGCTCCTACGCGAGTGGCAAGCAGCCGCGGAGAAGGCTCTGTCGCTAAAGGGACCTCAACGGCGACGGCAGCGGGGGCACCAATGGAGACGGCGGTGCGGTAGGGCGGCTACACATACGAGGTGACGTCCCATATAGGGTTTAGGTTTAGTTTTTTCTGGTAAACAGTCGAAATATTGACCTTTTATATAAATTAAGTCCGAAATTCAATGAAATCCGTTGAGTTTGAACGAATTTCGTCAATTAGTTCGAATTATTGGCCGGGTGTATGTGGGCAACATTGGATGGCGGCCTCCGTATCCATGTCCGCGGCTTAATTCCCCCTTCATTGTTTTGCGGTCTGATTCCGAGGGAAATTTATGGGTTGCCATTAAAGATGACCCTAGCTAGTACTTACGGTTACCGAAATTATGAAGTAGCCAGCTCCGCACACAGCAAAATAGAAACACCTCGCCGAGTACATGCATGCATGCATGCACGTATGCACCGGCAGTGACACTCGAGAAAGCGTGGCCGTGCCGGCCGCAGTCCAGGCAGCAACGTAGTACGTAGTACGCGATGTTGGCACGCAGGAAAGAAAACTGGACCAGCCTAGGCCGACCAGTTCACGAAGCAGCCAACATGGCTACGCATTTCTTCTCTCTAATAACTTCAGAATGCACGGATCAGTGATGGACCACGCTCGGTGAATGCATCCGGCAACCACCATACCGGCCGGCCATTCAACCACCGGATGGGTAACCAGACCCAGCCAACGCCGCGGGATTCGCCGTATCGCCCTCCGCCGTCCGCACATTTTTCTGTCCCTCCTTCCGGCGCCCGCGATCGGGATAAGCAGGAGCCGCGCGCGCCCGCTCCCACCCACGGCGGCACCGGCACATGGCGAGCCATATTCCATCCGCTCGCTCGATCTCGCCGCGAACGGCGACGGCTTAACCACGCCTTGCCTCGTGTGCTCTCGTGTCTTCTCGTGGATCCCGACGCCCCGCGGCCTCGTTCCACTGAACTTGGGCTTCAACGTGCGTGCCGCGCCGCGCGTATCATACTCGTATCGAGCTTCGTGTCCTGGAGCGAGTCTGCGCGCGCCCGGGTTGGCACTTGGCAGGCACGCGAGACCAAGCCACGATCTCCCGGCTCCGCACGTGTTCGGTCTCGCTCACTCATGGAGCGGATGTTCTGCTGATTCTGACAAGTTCATGTAATTAATCATGTGGAGTGTTGAGTGTTCTGTAGCGTTGCGCGCGCTGGAGCGGCCAGCAGCGAGCGTTTTGGGTCTGACAAGGACTTGCGCATCGATCCACCGTCAGTTGATGCGTGTATCTTCAGGCAGTCGATGCACACACTTTGTCCCGGAAAACAAAAACTGTTCCTGCGCCTGTCTTCGTTTAGAGCAAGTACAGTAGAGCTTAGTTAGCGGGCTATAAGGAATAAACTATTATATTTCTGCTTAGTTATAGGAAAGAGAAGATGAGAGAAGGTAAGCAGCCTCTTCATGAAGAGTCAGCTCTAGCACGTGCTCCTAAGCACTTTGTGAGAATGAAAGACGGATCATATAATAAAAAGGTAATACTACTATTGTACATGTTGACTATAAGATGGACTGTAGATGACATGGCACTGACTTATAGCCAGCAGCTGGCTATACTATTAAGAGCATGGTTAATAGTATAGTCAGCTGCTGGCTATAAGCCAGTGCCATGTCATCTATAGCCATCTTATAGCCAACATGAACAATAATAGATCAAAAGAGTGTATTACTTTTTTTTAATATGTGGCCCATATTTTCTTCTCACAAAGTGACTAGGAACACGTGCTAGAGCTGACTCTTCACGAAGTGCCCGTTTACCTTCTCTCTCCTTTTCTCTTTCCTCCAACTAAGCAGAAATCTACTACCTCTGTCCCATAATATAAGAACGTTTTTGGCACTACACTAATATCAAAAATGTTCTTATATTATGGGACGGAGGGAGTACTAGTTTATTCCTTATAGCCCGCTGACTCAGCTCTATTGTACTACCTCCGTCCGGGTTTATTAGGCCTAAAGACAACTTCTCTTAGACCAAGAAACATAGTAATTTGCTCACATTAATTCTTCTATTTCACTTCCAATGCACTCTCTCACATGCATGCAGCCAATGAAAAAGCACGCATGCGTGTATTAATTTCTCATCCATGGCATCAACAACAATGACTTTCCATGCAACCAATGAAATGGTTGCATGCATGCACCTTTCCAAAGCGGAGACTTATAAAAAAGGACATACTTGTGATGCTAAGATGCCTAATAAGCCCGGACGGAGGGAGTACTTGCTCTAACCATGCTCTTAGTACTCCACTGTCACAGTACTTACTTCGCTTTAGTTTTTCTTTTTTTTTTGCGGGAACTTACTTCGCTTTAGTCAGGCTGCTAGAGTCAGAAGGAAAGCCGTAACGTGGCTAGGAAGCGTGTCTTCTCACGACTTTGATGCTGGGTCAGATTATTCTTCAGGCAGTGAAAGGCGCCGGCACGACTTCATCACCGGGCACCGGCGATGGATGCTTGCCAAACAAGATGTACTAGTTAACAACAGTTGTACCAGCTAGCTTGTAGGAGTAATTTTATAGGGAGTACTGCACTAACTTGTAACTGTGCCTGCCTGCACTAGACTATAACTTGTAATGAACTCTACCCGCGTTACACTACTACTCTCTCCGGTCTTTTTTACTCTGCATATTAGGTTTGTCTGAAGTCAATCTCAATCAACTTTGACCAAGTTTATATAAAAAATTATTGACATTCACATAACAACACCAATATCATTACGTTCATCTCGAAATATATTTTCATATTATATTTATTAGATATTATAGATGCTAATAATTTCTAACTACATAAACTTGGTCAAACTTAACAAAGTTTGACTTTCGACAAATCCAATGTGCCGAGTAAAAAGAACCGGAGGGAGTATTACTAACAAGCTAAAGTAGTACCGTACTCGGGCGACAAAGCATGTTGGAGGCGTTGCACGCTTACCCTATCTAGCTAGGGTCCTCAAGCTGCATCATGCATGCATTGACGCGCACGGGACGATCAATCGTAATCCGTACAACAAAACTTTTTGAGGAGGGAACAGTGGTACAACACCGTGCATGATCCAGCGGAAAAGCTCCACATGTACGTCTACGTCTGTATATACACGGTAGTACGTACAGTACAATGAAGGAGTACGTGCGCGCACCTTTCCGCGAAAAACTAGCAATCATTCGACACCAGAAGTTCAGGGCCCAAGCTCAGAGGCGTGCTGCCTGGCCCGAAATCCGGATGGCGATTTCCCGAAAGCTACAACTCCACGCCGCTCCCGTCCGGCGACGATACATCCCGCGAAATCCGGCGAGAGATTGGTATACGATTCGTGTCGCAGGATGCCAAAACCCGTCCGCCGGGGAGCACATGCATGCCGCCGGGACATCGCCGGGCCACATTCACGAGCGCCGCGGGAATCCACGCAATCCACCGCGGTCCGCGCATGGGCTCGATCAGACCAAAACGATTCTCTTTCCTTCTTCAGCTTTCCCCCGGCCTGGCACACGCCGATCAGGATGCGATGTGGCCATGTACATGTAAGGCTAACTTCAACGCACGATTTCAAACGTTTCATCCGCTTTTCGTCCGTTTAAGATAGCAAAGGGGTCGTGTCCGTCCGGATTCATGGATGGAGGCCGAGCGCCCAACACACGACCACATATTCGGCCGCATCTTGTCCGTTCAAGAAATACAAATGTTTAATTTTAAACTGTTAATTCTTGCACATCCGAAATACTTGTTATTGTTACAACCCAATCAAAAATAAAAATAATATCAAATAGTATTATTACAATCCAACTAAAATTTGTTCGCACGAAAAGAAACTAAACCCATAAATGCATATATTGGTTGCCAATGTGAGTTCACATGTGCTCAACCAAGTCATTTCGGAGCTGGATATGAGTATGCCAATAACACAATTCTCGATGAAACTTAATAAACTGTTCAAAAGTTGCATGAGGTGCATGCTCAGGCTCAACATTTTCATCCTGGAAATCAAACCCTTGGTCGTAGATGCTATCATCGCGCGCATCCTCCACGATCATGTTGTGCATGATCACACAAGCAGTCATCACCTCCCGAAGCTTCTTCATGCTCCATGTCAATGCAGGATTTCGAAGGATACCCCATCGAGACTGAAGCACACCAAAAGTACGCTCCACATCCTTCCTGGAACTCTCCTGCATTTGGGCAAACATCTGTCTCTTCTCCCTTTGCGGGTTCGGTATGGTCTTCACAAGAGTGGACCACTTAGGATAAATACCATCAGCTAGGTAATATCCCTTGTTGTAATGATGGCCATGACCTCAAAGTTGACCTCCAGAGAGTGGCCTTCTGCAAGCCTTGCAAACACAGGAGAACGCTGAAGAACAGTAATATCATTCTGAGAACCAGCCATGTCGGAGAAAGAATGCCATATCCAGGGATCTTGTGAACCCACAACCTCAAGTATAACAGTGGCACCTTTCACATGCCCCTTGTACTGCTCATGCCAAGCAAATGGACAGTTCTTCCACTTCCAGTGCATACAATCTATAATACCAAGCATGCCCTGAAAGATGCTCTCGGCATTGATCGCCAACAACCTCTCTGTGTTAGTTGCAGTTGGCTCTCTGAGGTACTCAGCGCCGAACACTTCCACCATGGCCGCGCAGAAACTATGGAGAGACATGAGACATGTGGACTCACTCATACGAACATACTCGTCCACAAGATCACCAGGAATTCCATATGCAAGCATGCGGATAGCCGCAGTGCATTTCCGGTATGAAGAGAAACCAAGCTTGCCTAGGGCATCCTCTTTGCACTCGAAGTATGGGCCATGTGCGACCAAACCCTCTCGAATATGATTGAACACATGTCGTCTCATTCGAAATCGGCGACGAAATTGATTTGGCCTGAAGAGTGCGTCGTCCTTGAAGTAATCGGCATAGAAAAGGGCGTGGCCTTTCTCCCTATTGCGGTTCAAGGCCGGAACATGGCCGGGGATTGATCCCCTGAATCGAGGCCGCTTCCAACTAATGTGTTAATGCACGACCTGGAGGAAATATTCCCTCGAGGCAATAATAAAGTTGTTATTTATATTTCTTTATATCATGATAAATGTCTATCATTCATGCTAGAATTATATTAACCGGAAACTTGATACATGTGTGGACACATAGACAAAACACAGTGTCCCTAGTAAGCCTCTACTAGACTAGTTCGTTAATCAAAGATGGTTGAGTTTCCAAACCATAGACATGTGTTGTCATATCATTGATGGGATCACATCATTAGGAGAATGATGCAATCGACATGACCCATCCGTTATCTTAACATATTGATCATTCCGTTTTATTGCTACTGCTTTCTTCATGTCAAATACATATTCCTCCGACTATGAGATTATGCAACTCCCGGGTACCGGAGGAATGCCTTGTGTGCTATCAAAAGTCACAACGCAATTGGGTGATTATAAATATGCTCTACAGGTATCTCCGCAGATGTTTGTAGGGTTGGCATAGATCAAGATTAAGATTTGTCACTCCGAGTATCGGAGAGGTATCTCTGGGCCCTCTCGGTAATGCACATCATAAGATGCCTTGCAAGCAATGTGAATAATGAGTTAGTTGCGGGATGATGCATTACGGAACGAGTAAAGAGACTTGCCGGCAACGAGATTGAACTAGGTATGAAGTAACCGACGATTGAATCACGGGCAAGTAACATAGTGATGACAAAGGGAATAACATATGTTGTCATTACGGTTCGACTGAGAAAGATCTTCGTAGAATATGTAGGAACCAATATGAGCATCCAGGTTCCGCTATTGATTATTGACCGGAGAGTTGTCTCGGTCATGTCTACATAGTTCTCAAACCCGTAGGGTCCGCACGCTTAACGTTCGATGACGATTTGTATTGTGTGTTATGTGTTTTTGGTGACCGAAGATTGTTCGGAATCCTGGATGAGATCACGGAAATGACGAGGAATCTCGAAATGGTCGAGAGGTAAAGATTCATATATAGGATGATGATATTCGAACACCGGAAGTGTTCTGAGGGGTACCGGATACATATCGGAGTAACGGGAGGGTTATTGGAACCCCCGTGAAGAATTTATGGGCCACATGGGCCTTGAGAGGGGAGCACACTGTAATGCCCAGTATGTGACTATGCCTCCCACGTGTCGAGGCAGGACTTAAAGGCATAAGCACATACTAGAATGATCTCAAGTATGGTATCTTTGCACAACTCATGTAAAAGAAGGGATGAAAATGTAAAAGAGTAGTTGGCTAACACTCGCCACGTCACACAATGTAATACATTAACATACATCATCCACATAACATCAGAGTCCGACTACGGACAAAGATCCAAATGAAAGATACCATAAATAAAGCAACACAAGGTCCGATCATCCTAGTAAGAGCCCTACTGATCCTCGGGATAGGACACGTAGTAACGTCCACGCTCTTCATCGAACTCCCAATACAACTCTGAACCACCACCTGTGTAGTGTTCAACGGTACCTGCATCTGGTGTTGTGTAGAATCTGTGATCCACAGAGGACTCAGCAATCCCGTTCTCGGGTAGCAATACTATCAAAGCCTTAGGTGTGGAAAAGGCTTAAAACAAGGTTGCAGCAGCACTAGCATTAACTTACGAGTTTAGAGCGAGGAGAGAACAAGTGCCAACGATCGTCAAGGTGATCACGAAGTGATCCTAACTACTCATGTCAAACATAACCCCACCGTGTTCACTTCCCGAACCCCTTCGAAAAGAGACCATCACGGTGACTCACGTTGGTAGTGTATTATGAACATGGTGTCAAGTTATCTACAACCGGATATTAACAAATTCCCATATGCCACATAACTGCGGGCACGGCATTTGAAAGATCAAACCCTGCAGGGGTGTCCCAACTTAGCCCATCACAAGCTCACAATCTGCGGAGTCGCAACTCCAAGGTGGAAAGACCCGAGTATTCTCGGAATCCCGTGCTCAAGATATTCCGACAAAGGTAAAACTAATCCAGCAAGACCTCCCGGCATGCCGACACCCTGATAGTAGCCGTGTGTATCTCGTCTTAGGCCACGACCGGATGAGCACTACGTACAACAACCGAAGATCCCAGCGAACTGGGTGGCACCGCAAGTGGCTCTAGTTTGGACCAACACTCATGAGGAGCACTGGCCCGTGGGTTATTAATTAAGTCCTCGGGATAGCTAGTCCCTATGCAAGTTTTTGTTATTAGGCAAATGTAAAACCAATGTTGGGCCTTGCTGGAAAAGCTTTAGCGCTAAGAGGGTTATCGAGGGGGGCCCATAAACCCCAACCATGTTAGGGACGCAAAATCAAGGAACATAACACCGGTTTAACGCTTCCTAGGTTGACATGAGTGGAACAAAACACCAAGCAAGAGGCTTAGCTTTCCACCCATTACCAATATATAGATGATTTAGTTTAAAAGTTTATATATTATGATATCCCAACAATAACTTCATCATGAAGCAAGAATCTTCAAATCTTCACCTGCAACTAACAACGCCATAAGAGGGGCTGAGCGAAGCTTACGTAGCCAAACAACGGTTTGCTAGGTGGTTGGTTAGAGAGTTTCATGGCAACAATAGAAGGCTGACAAACAGACATAGGCATCGAGGCAATATCTAAAGAGCGAGACATCTAGCATAGGAAAAGATAGTAGTGATATCTGTAAGGTCATCTTGCATGTGGATTCCACGGAGGGATCGTAACCTTGCTCCTCAAACTCAACCTCGGTAGGAACCTCGTACTCCGTATCGTCACCGGGCTCTAACCAAACACAACAATGCAACACCGGAACACAATCAATCATAATGCAATGCTCAAACACATGATGCATGAACATGATGAACAAAGACAAGAGTAGATATGATGCATGGCCTAGGGTCACAAGAGTGCAATATCATCAAGGCAACAAGATCACCCACATGAAAGGAAAACAACAAAAGAACAACTATCAAGTTTATGTAGGTTGTTCAAGCAAGCATCCAACAAGTTTAAAGGGGTTGGTTAACATGGAAAGGGTGCAACTAAAATTACATCAACATGCTAGCACATTTAAATGGGCTGGAAATAATAAACAACAATTTCCAGAAACTCCCAATATTAATTAAATGCATTTGGGACATATCTGAAAAACTTCTGTGAAAAGTTGTCAAACATGCTAAACAACAGCACCAAAATATTCTACACATTTTCCACCCCAAATGCATATAAAGTTTGTTAAATTTGGAGTTGTAGATATTTAGTTATGACTTTTCCAAGTTTAAGCATATTTAAAACAAGAATAAATTCAAACAGCATTTTATATGTTTTTAAACATGGCAACAGACAACATATCCATAATCTACATGAAATTGTAAGCACTTTTCATATATGACTTGTTTGCATCAGATGAATATAACCACATATATTAATTAAAGAAAGAAAAAGTAGAAAAGAAAAAGAAAAAGACAAACATAAAAGAAAAACAACAAGCGCAGGGGTCAAAGTGACCCAGGCCCAACTAGCCAGAGCCACTGACAAGAGGGCCAGGTTGCGCTGAGCTGGTGCCAGCGGGTGCGCGAGGTGGCTGGAGTGCACAGTGAGGCTGGCAGGTGGGGCCTGCCTGTCAGCCTCTCAGAAAAAACAAAAGGGGGCGAAAATGCCCACTGGCCCGCACGGATTCGAACTCGTGACCTGCTGCTTAACTGACGGAGACACAGCCACTGCGCTAGCGTTCGTTTCTTGACAGATAATAGGTGCGATGACTGAAGAAGTAATTGAAGATGCAGAGCAGGGGAAAAAACTGGGGCTCGTCGGAGCTGCTCCGGCGACCTAAAGGAACGGTGGAGTAGTGCGGTGTGCTCCTGGGGGAGTGCCGCACCCACTCGAAGCAAACGCAGCACCTAGCATGTACTACAGCGCCAGCGGCGAGCACTTGACAGAACGGCGGCGGCGAGCTACGACGAGACGATGCAACGACCTAGGCAGAGCGACGACTGCACATGCAGCACCTACACGACGAGCTGAAGCGAACGGGCAGCACTAGACGGCCTACGGTGGTCGGGACACTCGCCGGCGACGAGGCCCGGCGGCGACGAGCTCGGGTGCTTGACGAACTCGGAGCTAGAGGATGCTAAAGAGGGGAAAAAGAGCACGAGGAGGTGGAGGCGCTCACAACGAACACGGAGGTGTGTTCGGCTGGCCCGGAAGTGGTCGGAGTCGACGGCGGCTAGTCTCGAACAGCTACGGGCGCCGGAGACGAAGAAGAGGAAGAAGACGTCGGCGGCGAGGCGATCGGCTCCGCGTAGAGGACGTAGTCGACATAGTCGACGACGAGGAAGCAGCTGGACACGCTTGGCGAGGCTGAGGTCGACGGGAGGCACGCCAGCGACGAGCTGGTGCTCTCAGATGCATGCGGGTATTCACCGGAGCGACGGATCTGGTGGAGCTTGGCTCTCCAGGCGGCGAGAGGAGGAAGAGGAACCCTAGGGAGAGGGGTTGGACACGGTGCGGGTTTAAATGGAGGGCTCAGATCACGAGACCTCGACGTCCGTGATCACGGCGCGACGGCGAGCGCGCGCTCTGGCTCTACAGCGCTTGACGGGGGTAGACGGAGACGCGGGAGGTGTGAGGCTAACAAGTGGGGCCAGATGTGAGGGGAGAGACGGCGCGACTGCGAGCAGCTAGGTCGGGCCTGCGGGGAAGAGATGGGCCGCGCAGCGCGAGGGGAAAGACTGGGCCTGGGGGGAGGAGAAGGAAGAGGAGGCCCAGGCCACTGCTGCTCTCTGCTTATTTTGCCTTTTCTTTTTTTCTTCAGATAGAAAAGAAAAAGAAAAGCACAGGCTTAAAGGAAAAGAGTTAGGGGAAAAAGAAAATATCCCCATGCTCCTTGATTTATGCCCTATTTAATAAAATTGACTTGGACATTTTTAGAGGCAGAAAAATAAAAGGAGTTTGAATATGGTTCAAACTCTTGTCATTTTTAAACCCAACCAAATCAATTCCAAATGGGGGTGATCTTTGGCAGAGAGGGTGTAGACATGGTGCAATGTTTTAGGAAAAGAAAGAACATTAATGGAGTTGGCTAGGTGGCTTGCAACTTAAATAAAGAAAGGAAAGAAAAGAAGAAAAGGAAGAAGAAGTGGTGGAAGAGGAAGAAGAGGGTTTAGGGTTTAGCAAGCCAAGGCTAGAACCACACTCACAACATCACAAGGTGCCTCACTCACACACACCACAGAAGTAAACTAAGATGCCATGATGCCATGATGATGAAGCAATGCAAGGATGCAAAATAAAATAAATGACCTTGCAATGCAAAAATAAAATGAGCTCAAAAGACAAGAACCCCCAAGGATAAGGACAAGGATCAAAAGAGAATGCTTTATTGCCATTATAGGTAAGTATCACATATGGGGTGTTACAAACTCTCCTACACTACAAAAAGATCTCGTCCCGAGATCTAGGACTGGAAGAAGGAAGGATACTCAGAATGAAGGTGATCTTCTTGTTCCCACATAGCTTCTCGGTCGGTATGGTGTGACCAATTCACTTTCAAGAACTTGATGGACTTGTTGCGGGTTTTGCGCTCAGTTTCTTCAAGAATAGCAACAGGGTGCTCACGATAAGACAAGTCTTGTTGGAGATCAATCTCCACGAACGGAATGGTGCGTTCAGGTGTCTTGAAGCACTTGCGGAGTTGAGACACGTGAAACACATCATGAACATTTGCAAAGTTGGAGGGAAGCTCGAGTTGGTATGCTAGATCACCTCTTTTGCCATGAATCTTGAAAGGGCCCACGTATCTCAGAGCATGCTTGCCTTTGATACCAAATCTTTGGGTTCCTTTCATAGGAGAAACACGGACATGATCTCCAATGTCGAAAGCCAAATCACGATGCTTGCCGTCATAGTAGCTCTTTTGACGCGATTGCGCGGCTTTGAGATTCTCACGTATGACTTTGCACATTTCTTCTACTTCTGAGATCAAATCATTACCAAGAAGTTGACGTTCACCTGTCTCGGACCAGTTGAGCGGGGTACGACACTTTCTGCCATAGAGGATTTCAAAAGGAGCTTTGCTGGCACTTGCTTGGAAACTGTTGTTGTATGAGAATTCGACAAACGGGAGACAATCTTCCCACTTCATACCGAAAGAGATGACACAAGCTCTCAGCATGTCTTCGAGAATCTGGTTCACTCTTTCGACTTGACCACAAGTCTGAGGGTGAAACGCAGTGCTGAAGCGAATTTTTGTGCCCATGGCTGACTGAAAGGAGCCCCAGAACTTGGATGTGAACAAACTTCCACGGTATGAGGATATGACTTGAGGAATGCCATGCAAAGAAACAATTCTGGAGGTGTACAGCTCTGCCAGTTGAGCTGCGTTGATGGATTCTTTGACGGGAAGGAAATGAGATACTTTAGTTAGCTTGTCAATCACTACGAAGATAGCATCATTCCCCTTCTTGGACTTAGGAAACCCAGTGACGAAATCCATTTCAATGTGATCGAATTTCCACTTGGGAACAGGTTGAAGGAGACCGGCTGGACGTTGATGCGCTGCCTTCACTCTTCTGATTCACGAATTGGGCAATCTCCCTTTTCATGCGAGTCAACCAGTATGATTGCTTGAGGTCTTGGTACATCTTAGAACTTCCGGGATGAATCGAGAGGAGGGAGTCATGTGCTTCGTTCATTATGAGCTTCCTAAGATCACCCTTGGGAACCACAATTCTGTCCTCGAAGAACAAGGTGTCTTTCTCATCAACGCGATAGCACTTGTATTTGGGAGTACCCTTAGCAATACCATGTTTCACTTTCTGCACCATAGCATCACTGAGTTGGGCCTCACGGATCTGATCTTCCAAGGTAGGAGCAACTTGAAGGTTTGCAAGAAAGCCTTGCAGAACAACTTGGAGGTTGAGCTTCCTGAATGATTCACAAAGTTCAGGCTGGAACGGTTTGAGAAGGAGACTGTTGCAATATGCCTTTCTGCTCAAGGCATCTGCAATGACATTGGCCTTGCCAGGTGTGTACTCAATGCTTGGATCATACTCTTGGATCATCTCAACCCAACGAGTCTGGCAAAGGTTGAGGTTTGGCTGTGTGAAGATGTACTTCAAGCTCTTGTGATCGGTGAAGATGTCCACTTTTCTGCCCAACATAAGGTGTCTCCACGTGATCAAGGCATGTACAACTGCTGCTAGCTCGAGATCATGTGTGGGGTAATTCTTCTCATTTGGTTTCAACTGACGAGAAGTGTATGCCACAATCTTCTTGTCTTGCATGAGAACGCCGCCAAGACCTTGCAAAGAAGCATCACAAAGGACTTCATAGGGCTTGGACTCATCCGAAGGAGTAAGACCGGAGCAGAAATGAGCTTCTCTTTGAGTGTTTTGAATGCCACATCACAATCAGGAGTCCAGGAGTACTTGACATTCTTCTGCAACAGGTTGGAAAGGGGCTTGGCAATCTTGAAGAAGTTCTCAACGAACCTTCTGCAATAGCTAGCGAGACCAAGGAAGCTTCGGAGTTGCTTGACATTCTGCGGGGGTTCCCAGTTGACAATAGCTTCAACTTTCTCGGGATTCACAGAAATGCCCTCGGCAGAGATAATATGGCCAACATATAAGACCTTATCCAGCCAGAATTCACATTTGGAGAACTTCGCATAGAACTTGTGTTCACGGAGCCTGTCCAGGACCAAACGGAGGTGCTTGGCATGGTCTTCTTCATTCTTGGAGAATACCAAGATGTCATCCAGATAGACGAGAACAAATTCAGTGGTGTAGGGGTTGAATATGAAGTGCATCATCCTTGAGAAGGTGGGTGGAGCATTTGCGAGGCCAAAAGACATGACCGTGTATTCATCAGAGCCAAAACACATTCTGAATGCGGTCTTGGGAATATCCTCTTCACGGATACGGATCTGATGATAACCCATCCGGAGATTGAGCTTTGAGAACACCTTTGCTCCTTTGAGCTGCTCGCATAATTCATTGATGTTGGGGAGCGGATACTTGTTCTTTATTGTCTTCTTGTTCAATGGCCGGTAATCAACGCAAAGGCGTTCCGTGCCATCCTTCTTCTTGACAAATAGAACACCACATCCCCAAGGAGAAGTACTAGGCCTGATTAGATCCATACGTTCTTTCTCATCGAGTTGTTTCTTCAGCTCCTTCAACTCATCAGGGGAAAGTTTGTACGGACGCCGACATGCTGGGTCGGTACCGGGCTCGAGTTCAATGACGAATTCTACTTGACGATGCGGAGGCATGCTTGGAAGCTCTTCCGGGAAAACATCTTCATATTCATTGACCATCGGAATATGAGAAATGGCATTAATCTCGCCCTTGTCATTGAGAGAGAATAGCCTGATTGTGTTATCTCAAGAGGAGAAGATAATCACGTCTTCATCAGGATGAGTAAGCTTGACTTCCTTATTTGCACAATCAATGTTTGCATCATGCTTGGAGAGCCAATCCATCCCAAGAATAAGATCAATGTCGGAGTTGCCAAGAACAACCGGAGTAACTAGAAAACGGTAATCACCCATATGAATAGATACATCCGGAATAACTGAGTTGGAAGTCATTTACAATCCCGGAGAAATAATCTTTAAAGGTCTAGGTATGCTCTCCGAAACCAAGTCATGCTTAGCAACAAATGGTCTTGAAATGAAAGAAAGCGATGCACCCGAATCAAACAAGACTTTTGCAGGAATAGAGTTAACTGGAAGGTTACCAAGTATCACATCTGAAGAATTCTCTGCTTGAGCTGGATTCATCAGATTCACTCTTGCAACCTTGGGATTGTGCTGGACAATAGCAGTGCTGACAGGTGGAGGAGGCGGAAGGCGCCTTGGGTTGGGACACTTGTTAGCATAATGACCCTTCTGGCCACACTTGTTGCAAGTCACTTCTGAGAGAGGCCGGTGATAAGGACCACTTGATCTTGAAGCTTGAAACTGAGGCTTGGACTGATTGCTTGGGTTGGGTGGGTGGGAGAAACCACGGCCACCTGAGTGCTTGTTATTGTTTGGAGGACGGAGCACTGGAGGAGGCGGAAGCCAGAACTTCTGCTGCTTTGCAACTACTTGGGAAGAAGAGGAGGAGTGAACAACATCTCTGATCCTCTTTTTGGAAGCTTCAATCTTGAGCTGACCTGCCTCTTGCTTAAGAGCCATATTGTAGAATTGGTCAAATTCATCTGGCTCGAACAAGGTGAGAGCTAGTTGGACTTCATCCTTCAGACCACCACAGAACTGATAAATTTTGCTCTTGGCATCTGGGATGTCTTGCTTGGAATAACGAGCAAGATTCTGGAACTTGACATTGTATTGATAGACGGACATGGTGCCTTGCTTCAGGTTGCGGAATTGCTCACGCATGCCTTCAATGACACTGGTTGGAATGTGGTGAGAGCGGAAATCCTTGCAGAAGTCAGTCCATGAAATCTAACGTCCACCTCTGGAATCTTTGTACTGTTGCCACCAATCAGCAGTTTGGTCTTTGAGTTGGAAAGTGGCAAACTTGACATAATCCTCAGGTCTCACGTTACTGCATTCAAAGTGCTTTTTGATGTGTGTGATCCAGTCCTCAGCATCTAGCGGATCCACATAGTAACTGAACGACTTCGGTTGGTTTGCCAGGAATTGGTTGAGAGTTGCAAAGTGAGGTTGATTGAACAGATTGCCTTGGCCTTGGTTCCCGTGACCACCTTGATTTGCTTGGTTGGCTTGAAAGTTCTGCATCATTTGCATAAGCATCTGGGTGTTCTGGTTGGTCGCTTGCATAATTGCTTCCCATGCCTCAGACGGAGGAGGAGGGGAAGGAGGACATTCAGGAACACACTCTTCTTCACCCTCCGGGTTAGTGTTCGGAACCCTCTTAGGAGCCATCCTGAATGAGATGACAACTATTAGCCATTGATTGAAAATATATAAGCTGAATCAACGGCTAGAAATTACAACATAAGTCTTCACAAGAACATTCGAACAAAATGAACGAATGAATTCCACAGTTTAATGTTACAACAATCTTCTCGAGAAGCCACTTGGGAGAACAAAAGGTAAATAAAAACAACAAGGAGCAGATAGGACAAATACATAATAGAGGCTTCGTCCCACATGTTCGTGCTGAAAGCTCATGGAACGTGTTACAAAAGGGTGTTGCAATCCTCGGATCAGCATAGCCAAGGACCCTTTAAGATGCAACTCCCGATTGGAACAACGCCCATAAAACCTCTTCACTCAATGTTGAACCCCGAACTTCATACCATGCATTCGTTGGAAGAATGCCTACAAGCTACTGGAAGAACCCACCTATTAATTTCCGAAGGTTTCCGGTTATGCAATCGGGTGTTGGGAATACAGGGGAAGCACCGCGCACTCAAATCTAATCCTACATCCAGCTGTATCCATCCTTCAACACATAGCCAGTCATTCTCGGAAACTGTTTACCTCGGACCTTCGAAACGCATCCGCTGTACAATCTGTGACGTCGGGGTTATCTCACCACTAACCGCATAGAAGAGTTTTCGATGTCGGCCGTCTTAAGTATTCTAGAACCGCTTCGATACATTTGTGACGACAACACCTCGGAGCTCAACTCCCCGGGACACTGCCACAACCCCTAAATGACAGGAGGCATCGAGAACAATGTTCTCGTCACAAAGATATCGGAACAATCCAAACAATACTCGCGTGATCCTAAAAAAAATTAGTGAATTTTTGAGAGTAGAAGAGATAGAGCAACGTGAGGAGTCCTCACCAGAGCGATGAAGGGATGAGGAGTAAAAAGAAATCCTACTCTCCGATATATATAAGACTCAAAACATTTTTATGTGTGTGCCTAGACTCAACCGTCAACGATTCGATCAATCAGGTAGGGCTCCTAGGTCGGAGAAGGCTCTGATTACCAACTTGTAATCCCCAGTATGTGACTATGCCTCCCACGTGTCAAGGCATGACTTAAAGGCAAAAGCACATACTAGAATGATCTCAAGTATGGTATCTTTGCACAACTCAAGTAAAAGAGGGGATGAAAATGTAAAAGAGTAGTTGGCTTACACTCGCCACGTCACACAATGTAATACATTAACATACATCATCCAAATAACATCAGAGTCCGACTACGGATGAAGATCCAAATGAAAGATACCATAAATAAAGCAACACAAGGTCCCGATCATCCTAGTAAGAGCCCTACTGATCCTCGGGATAGGACACGTAGTAACGTCCACGCTCTTCATCGAACTCCCAATACAATTCTGAACCACCACCTATGTAGTGTTCAACGGTACCTGCATCTGGTGTTGTGTAGAATCTGTGAGCCACGGAGGACTCAGCAATCCCGTTTCCGGGTAGCAATACTATCAAAGCCTTAGGTGTGGAAAAGGCTTAAAACAAGGTTGCAGCAGCACTAGCACTAACTTACGAGTTTAGAGCGAGGAGAGAACAAGTGCCAACGATCGTCAAGGTGATCACGAAGTGATCCTGACTACTCACGTTAAACATAACCCCACCATGTTCACTTCCCGAACCCCTTCGGAAAGATACCATCACGGTTACTCACGCTGGTAGTGTATTATGAACATGGTGTCAAGTTATCTACAACCGGATATTAACAAATTACGATCTGCCACATAACCGCGGGCACGGCTTTCGAAAGATCAAATCCTGCAGGGGTGTCCCAACTTAGCCCATCACAAGCTCACGATCTGCGGAGTCACAACTCCAAGGTGGAAAGACCCGAGTATTCTCGGAATCCCGTGCTCAAGATATTCCGACAAATGTAAAACTAATCCAGCAAGACATCCCGGCGTGACGACACCCTGATAGTAGCCACGCGTATCTCGTCTCAGGCCACGACCGGATGAGCACTACGTACAACAACCGAAGATCCCAGGGAACTGGGTGGCACCGCAAGTGGCTCTAGTTTGGACCAACACTCATGAGGAGCACTGGCCCGGGGGTTGTTAATGTGACGCCCCGAGACCGATGCACCAGGTGTCAGCCAGTGATTAGTCATCGTTGCCATGTCATTTGCTTGCGTGTTGCACTTTGTCATGACATCATGTGTGTTGCATCATCATGTTTTCAAAACTCGCATCCGTCCGAGTCCGCCCGTCCTCTCCGTTGTCCGTTCTGAGTCCAGACACACTCGCACGCGCCCGCGGCACCCCCGGATATTTATTTTATAAGTGGCCGAAAAACATTCTCGGAATGGGGTGAAACTTGGCGTGTGGTCTTATTATAGTGTAGACGGCCCGCCTGCCAAATTTCATCGCGTTTGGAGTCCGTTTGATAGCCCAACCGTTAAACATATAGCGGCATTATAGCCGGTTTATTCGTCGGACGTTTTCGTCTCCGAAACCGTTGCCGGGCCTCCCTCTCTTTTCTCTCCCGCAGTCCGAGGCCTTCTACACAGCCCACCAATCAGCCCATTAGGCCTTTCCTAGACCCCCTCTGCTCCGGAACCGTCGGATCGCCATCCGAGGCTCCGAAACGACCCCAAATTCCCCTAACCTAGACCCCTGCCTATTTAAGCACCCCTCCCTTTCAATTTTGGGCTACCCTAGCCTCCACCTACCTCCAGCCTTCCCCTTCCTCAGAATCCACGCCGCTCCAGCCAGCTCCCGCCACTTGTCGCCGCCGCCAACGTGCCCCGGCTAACCGGAGTGCGCCACCTCAGCCGCTGGACGCGCCTCAGCCAACCGTCGCCTGCCACTTGGCCTCCCACGCCTCCCACCGCGTCGGGCCCTCTAGGCCCATCCGCGGCCCGCCGCCCGAGCCGCCGGGGCCCGAAGCAAGCCCCGAGCGCTCTGCGTCCGCTCCCTCCGATCGACCGGTTCGGGAGGTCCCGATCTGGCCGCGCCCGCCACCGCCTCCGCGATCCCCGCTCGCCGGCAGCCTCGCCGGAGCGCCGCGGACGACCCCGCCGACGACCTAAGGTCCTCCCTCGTCGCGCTCCTCCTCTCCTTCTGTCTGTCTCTTCCTCTAATCTCTCCGCTCTCTCTTCCCCTTTTCCACTGGAGACCTCCATGGCCGGCCGAAGCAGGGAGCTTCGCCGATAGAAGCGCCGCCTGGAGACTCGCCCGTTGCCGGCCGTGCTACGTTGTCCTCCACGCCGGATCTCGTACTGCCGGCCGCCATGTCAGGGTGTCGTGCCTGATCCGCTGCCAAGTCGACGAGCGGCGCCTCCAGCGCCTCATGGGCCGCATCCCCGCGAGGCCCAACCTCCCTTGCGCCTTCCTGGGCCTCCTCCACCGACAAACCGAGGCCCAGCCCCAGCTCCCCTCTGCATCGACTGGGCCGAAGCCCACTGGGTGAGGCCACACCGCAACGCCTCTTCCCTGTGTTTTCCTGCTGTTGGGCCGGACAGTTACGGCCCGACCATGTTTTTTTTCTTTCTTCAGTTCTACGTTTTAGCTATTATTCCAGACACAACAATTTTGCAGTTTGACCCCTAGACTTCATGCATTTAATATCTCACTAACCGTGCATCGTTTGAAAATGTTTTATATATGTAAAATGCTCAGAATTTTGTCTAGTTTCATAATATGCCACTTTCACCCGTGTTAAAAAAGTTTAACTTGCTGTTTGCATTAATTTGTGTAAATAACATGCTAAAATGATTTAGTTCGTAACTAAATAACCGTAGCTCCAAATTTAATAAATTTATATGTAAATGGGGTGGAAAAATGTGTAGAATAACATGATGCACTTTGTTTTGCTGTTTAACAACTTTAAAATGTTGTAATAGGCAGAACAGTACCAAGTTCATAATATGCACATGGGGTTTTTCCAGAATTGTTGTTTGTCATTCCGGCCTCATTTAAATTTGTCTAGATAGGTAGTTTGTTTTTGCTTCACCTCTTGCCATGTTAACAAACATTTAATCTTGTCTTCTAAATAAACGAGAGTCAATTAAACAAATAAAATGTGGTGTTTCGTCAATATGCAACTCGTTGCATATTGAGCTCCACTTAACTTGTAGTACTTGTTTGTGCACTTTGTCATGCCATGCATATTTTAACTGGACATGCATCATACCTTGCCATGTATTGCATCATATAACTACTTGTCTTGCATCATACTTGCTTGAGCATATTGTCATGTTTCTTGTGTTGTTTTCTGTGCTTCCTACCTTGCCATGTATTGCTTCCTGTATAGACTTGTCTTGCATCATACTTGCTTGAGCATATTGTCATGTTTCTTGTGTTGTTTTCTGTGCTTCCTACCTTGCCATGTATTGCTTCTTGTATAGACTTGTCATGCATCATACCTTGCCATGTATTGCATCATATATAAACTTGTGCTGTTTTTCTGTGCTTCCTACCTTGCCATGTTTTGCTTCCTGTATAGACTTGCAGTGCATCCTATGTAGAACTGTCTTGCATCATACTTGGTTGAGCATATTGTCATGTCTCGTGTGGTGTGTTTACCGTGTTGCTTGCTTCTTCTCGTTAGTGCTTGTTCCGTTGTGTTCGTGAGGATTCGTTCGTCTACCCGTGGTTCTTCTTCAAGGCTTCTTCTCCGTCTTCTTCATGGATCCGTTCTTCTTCCTTGCGGGATCTCAAGCAAGATGACCATACCCTTGGATACCTTTACTATCATTGCCATGCTTAGTGTCTCGATGCTATCGTTATATGTCGCGCTACCCATCTTATTCTCAGCCCCTCTCCTTGTTGCCATGAAACCTCTAACCTTTGATACCTTCCTAGCAAAAACCATTGTTTGGCTATGTTACCCGCTTGCTCAGCCCCTCTTATAGCGTTGATAGTTGCAGGTGAAGATGAAGATCGTTCCAGGAGGGAACTTGTTGTTGGAATATCACAATATGTTATATATATAATAACACACCTATATACTGGGCATGGGTGGAAGGCTTGGCCTTTTGCTCGGTGTTTTGTTTCACTCATGCCACCTTATGAGCCGATAAACCGGCATTATGTTCCTTGATTTTGCGTTCCTTACACGGTTGGGTATATGGGGACCCCTTGACACTTCGTCTTTGAATAAAACTCCTCCAACAAGGCCCAACATTGGTTTTAATTTGCTCATAATAACAACTTAATTAATTAATTGCATAGGGGGTCATGTCCCCAGGGATTCTTTCTACATAGCAGGGGGGGCCAGTGCTGATGGTGTTGGTCCCAAACGGGGAGACTGCGGGGCCGCCACGGGGAAACCCGAGGTATCTGGTATAACCTGTAGGATCACCTATCCGGACGTGGCCTGAGACGAGATACGCGTGGCTACTATCAGGGTGTCGGCACGCCGGGAGGTCTTGCTGGACTTGTTTTACCATTGTCGAAATGTCTTGTGCACCGGGATACCGAGCCTGATCGGATTTTCCCTAAGATAAGGGGTGATGATATTATATTTATCACTTCAGCTGATCGTGAGAGCTTGTGATGGGCTAAGTTGGGACACCCCTGCAGGGTTTTGATCTTTCAAAAGCCGTGCCCGCGGTTATGTGGCAGATTGGAATTTGTTAATGTCCGGTTGTAGAAAACTTGACAGAGGATACGAAGTAAAACACACAACTGTGTGAGTAACCGTGACTGTCTCTTTTCACTTTGAGAAGAGAACACGGTGGGGTTATGTTTGACTCGTAGGTAGTTCAGGATCTTTAGCGATCACTACTAGTTTGCGACCGTTTGCATAGATGCTCATCTTATTCTTGTACTCGTAAGTTAGCCACCATATTATGCTTAGCCGCTGCCGCAACCTCACCACTTTACCTCTTCCTATCCATAAAGCTTTGCTAGTCTTGATACCCATGGTTATGGGATTGCTGAGTCCTCGTGGCTCACAGATACTACAACACCAGATGCAGGTTCAGCCGAGAATGATGCAGGAGTTGGTTTAAGTACTTCAGGGAGTTCCATGAAGAGCGTGGCCATATGCTTGTGACGTTTTCGACGATCAGTAGTGGTTTCTACTAGGGGCGATTCGGACCTGTGGCTTTATGTTTTGGTATCTTTCTTTTGGGTCTTCGCCCGTAGTCGGGTTGTGATGTTTTGGATGATGTTATGCTTATGTAATGTATTGTGTGACATGGCGAGTGTAAGCCAACTATCCTTTTGCAATTTCATCCCTATTTTTACATGAGTCGTCCAAAGATACCAAACTTGAGATCATTTCAGAATGGGCTTATACCTTTAAGTCGTGCCTCGACACGTAGGAGGTATAGTCCCATCCTGGGCATTACAAGTTGGTAATCAGAGCCTTCTCCGACCTAGGAGCCCCCACTTATTGATCGAATCGTTGACGGTTGAGTCTAGGCACACTTGAAAATGCTTTGAGTCCTATATATATATATATCGGAGAGTAGGATTTCTTTTTACTCCTCATCTCTTTTCACTCTGGTGAGGACTCCTGATGATTACTTATCTCTTCTACTCTCAAAATTTCACCAAATTTTTTTTAGGATCACGCGAGTATTGTTTGGATTGTTCCGATGTCTTTGTGACGAGAATATTGTTCTCGATGCCTCCTGTCATTTAGGGGTTGTGGCAGTGTCCCGGGGAGTTGAGCTTTGAGGTGTTGTCGTCACAAAGCTATCGCAGCAGTTCTGGAATACTTAAGACGGCCGACATCGAAAACTCTCCTATGCGGTTAGTGGCAAGATAACCCCGACATCACCCAGTACTAGGGAGCTAGTTCGGGAGTATTGCCATAGCTTGTATAGCAGATGCGTTTCGAAGGTCTGAGGTAAACGGTTTCCGGAAATAACTGGTTATGTGTTGAAGGATGGATACAGCTGGATGTAGGATTAGAGTTGAGTGCGCGATGCTTCCCCTGTATCCCCAACACCTGATTGCATAACTGGAAACTTTCGGAAATTAATAGGTGGGTTCATCTAGTAGTTCGTAGGCATTCTTCCAACGAATGCATGATATGGTGTTCGGAGTTCTACATTGAGTGAAGTGGTTTTATGGGCGTTGTTCCGATCGGGAGTTGCATCTTAAAGGGTCCTTGGCTATGCTGATCCGGGGATTGCAAAACCCTTTTGTAACACGTTCCATGAGCTTTCTGCACTAATATGTGAAACGAAACTTCTATCTTGTATTTGTTCTATCTGCTCCTTGTTGTTTTTTATTTACCTTTTGTTCTCCCAAGTGGCTTCTCGACAAGTTGATGTACCTACGGAATTCATTCTTTCAATTCTCTGTTCGAATGATATTGTGAAGATTATGTTGCAAATATCTATCCGTTGTTTTTGTTTTGATTCTGGTATTCGAGTTGCTTCGATGTCAAGTGTTGATTCCATACCTTTGCTAATCGGTGTTCTCATATTTCTATGGGAGTGCTAATCCTTCTTGATCATGGAGATTGTTATGTTAAATTCTTCTCAACTGGCGTGCTTCTCTTCAAGTTAATCTGTTCTCTTCATGTTTTGCAAGATCAACTCTCAATCTTTTCTCAACGGTGTCTGTTTCAATTATTCCAAATTGCCTTTGTTTTTTCCCGCCCTCCCTCCCTTCTTCTTCTCGGAGCCAGAAATTCTCAAATGAAATATCCATTTTATTCATGTGATATTTCTTCATTCTTTTCCTTCAATGTTCTTATCCGGTTTTTTATCGTGAAGATACTCAAGAGTTTCAAGTTCATCATTCTTAATTCCAATATTCTTCTCCGGTGTATTTAATTCAAGCTTCGGTGTTGATCATATCTCTTCCTCTTGTTTCACATGTTTTCCCATGTTGTAATTTCTTATCCAAGGCTCTCTTATTTATTCAACTCTCTAATTCTTATCCGGAGTATTCGAGATAGCTCGGAAGATTTGTGTTTCAATTCTTCTTCCGTTCAAACTATTTTGAGGTGGTTATCTCGCTCAAGCCATTTAATTCAACCGGTGCAATATCTCTTAAGCAATCTTTTCAACAGTGATTTCTTTAGTGGGCCCTAACCCACAGGTCTTTTTCCAGGATCTTACCTGACTCTTCTAATTTTTTTGGAGTTATTCTAAAATTCTTTTCAAAGTGTGACGTAAGTATGAATCCCATCAATCACAGTCCTTCTCCAGGACCGCTTTCAAATTCTTTTTCATCATTGGTTCAACCTTTTAATTCTTCATTACGGGGTGCCTATACAATTCATGGTGGTGTATCTCATCGTCTTCTCAGATTTTGAAGACGCGAAGAAGAGTTCCTTTTGAATCCTTACCCGTTCTTCCAAGATTCGTGGTTCTAGCTTCATGCCATCCTCATTATTGTTTCGATTGTGAGGAATTATTTTCATACCCATCCGAAGCATTTCATGAATTCTTTTCTTTGTGTTCCTCCGAAGGCCATCATTTCAGAATATTTCTTCGTTCTCAGTTTTCAACTTTGTCCTCCAAACATCCTTCATTGATGCCTCTTCGTTCGTATCCATATTCTACCGGTGCTTTGTTCAAGTACTCTTAATCGGTTCGCGATCTCTTCATTCTCTTGTATCTAAATTTCCTCAAGTGCTTATTCTTCCCGGTGATTATTCTCTTTCATCAACCGGGTTCAAGTCTTACGGTGGTTCATTCAAGATTACTCTTCCGTTGTTATCATATCAATTCATTTGTTCTTTTCATAATCCTACCGGTGCTTCGTTGAATATTGATCCAAGGTTGTGCTAGATCTCTCTTTAATTCTTTGCAACGAGAATAAGTAGTATGCCAAATCCATTGCTTGTCGTCAATTTAAATTGATGAAGGATATTTCATCCAAGCGGATTAATCCCTTTGTTTAGAGTTTATTCATGAGGAGTAAATTCTAGGTTTCAAGTTGTTCATCTTGTTCCCCGATGTTCTAAGCTCTCTCAATTATCTTGTCACAAAGCTTCATCTAATTCATCGCAGGCCTTGAATCTTATTCTTTTCATCTTTCATTTCTCATGCTTTCATTACCGGAGTTCTTCATGGTGGTTCATCATGAATTAATTCATGCTCGAAGTGTTCTTCAAGATTCTTGTTGGAGCTCAAGCATTCTTCATCATGCTTTCCAATTGCAATCCCTTCTACCTTATTTTTTTTAGATGGTGTTATGTCATTCTCGACAATTTACTTCATGTCTCATGATTCACAAGTTGTCAGGAATGAGATATTTAAACCCATCATACTTATTTTTCTCAGGAGATCCTTTCAACCTCCCATTTTGTTTGTTGGAGTTATTTGGGTTATATTTCACCTAAAGCTTTCCCCTAAGGATTGTTGCTATTATGGTGCTTAATAATGACCCAAGTTCCCTATTATCCTCTCGGTGAAAGAAATTTTCATCCCTTTGCTGCTCTCAATCAAAACAATTGTTTAAGTTAGTGGCTGGTTGTCACCTCGTAACTTTGAGATGTTTTCCATAAGGCCACAACAAGCTTATTCTTTTGTTGTTGATTATTTTCAACAACTCCGTTCAACCCTTCTTCGTAAGGGTGATTTTCATATTCATTTGTCAGAGAAGTTGTCTTTTCTTCTCCGTTCTTTTCTTTCCAACGATCTAGCATATATTCTTTTATTCCGGAGGCATTGTGATATTGCCCTCTTTGTCCCATAATCTCGTTTTGTCAAGATCATGTTCTTTTCTTTTCTAGTCCATTTAACAGGAGTGTCGTGACCTCCATTCTAATTCTCTCATCTTATCAAGTTTTGCCTCTCTTTTCAACCGGAGTGCTATTTGAAATCTTTCTTAACCTTGTGCCATTCTTTTAATTGTTTCGGAGGCAATGTGTTGCTGATTTCATCAAATCATATCATCTTCTCAAGCTCATGTTAATTCCTTTCATTTTCAGATGGAGTGCTGTCCAATTATTTCCTTCTTATTCATTCTCTAGCTTTATTCAACCGGAGTGGTTTAAATTCTTCCATGATCCGTGAGCTCTTGTTTAATGTCTTTCAACCTACAAGGTTCTCGTAATGTTCCTTGTTCCTCATTTTACCGGAGTGCTCTTAACTTCGTTCATCTCTGTTGTATTCTTTCTTTAAAGATTGTTCAACCTCTCAAGGTTCGTGGTTTCACTCGTTGGTCAAAGAAGCAACTTTGTTTTACCTCTTCCTTTATCCTCTTCTATCCGGTGCCATCTCTAGGATCTCGGGTCGAGATCCTCTGTTAGTGTGGGAGAGTTGTGACGCCCTGAGACCGATGCGCCAGGTGTCAGCCAGTGATTCGTCATCGTTGCCATGTCATTTGCTTGCGTGTTGCACTTTGTCATGACATCATGTGTGTTGCATCATCATGTTTTCAAAACTCGCATCCGTCCGTGTCCGCCCGTCCTCTCCGTTGTCCGTTCTGAGTCCAGACACACTCGCACGCGCCCGCGGCACCTCTGAATATTTATTTTATAAGTGGCCGAAAAACGTTCTCGGAATGGGGTGAAACTTGGCGTGTGGTCTTATTATGGTGTAGACAGCCCGCCTGCCAAATTTCATCGCGTTTGGAGTCTGTTTGATAGCCCAACCGTTAAACATATAGCGGCATTATAGCCGGTTTATTCGTCGGACGTTTCGGTCTCCGAAACCGTCACCGGGCCTCCCTCTCTTTTATCTCCCGCAGTCCGAGGCCTTCTACACAGCCCACCAATCAGCCCATTAGGCCTTTCCTAGACCCCCTCCACTCTGGAACCGTCGGATCGCCATCCGAGGCTCCGAAACGACCCCAAATTCCCCTAACCTAGACCCCTGCCTATTTAAGCACCCCTCCCTTCCAATTTTGGGCTACCCTAGCCTCCACCTACCTCCAGCCTTCCCCTTCCTCAGAATCCGCGCCGCTCCAGCCAGCTCCCGCCACTTGTCGCCGCCGCCAACGTGCCCTGGCCAACCGTAGTGCGCCACCTCAGCCGCTGGACGCGCCTCAGCCAACCGCCGCTTGCCACTTGGCCTCCCACCGCGTCGGGCCCTCTAGGCCCATTCGCGGCCCGCCGCCCGAGCCGCCGGGGCCCGAAGCGAGCCCCGAGCGCTCTGCGTCCGCTCCCTCCGATCGACCGGTTCGAGAGGTCCCGATCTGGCCGCGCCCGCCACCGCCTCCGCGATCCCCGCTCGCCGGCAGCCTCGCCGGAGCGCCACGGACAACCCCGCCGACGACCTGAGGTCCTCCCTCGTCGCGCTCCTCCTCTCCTTCTGTCTGTCTCTTCCTCTAATCTCTCCGCTCTTTCTTCCCCTTTGCCACTGGAGACCTCCATGGCCGGCCGAAGCAGGGAACTTCGCCGATAGCAGCGCCGCCTGGAGACTCGCCCGTCGTCGCAGTTGCCTCGAACCGGTTCCCAATGACCGGATCCGCCCGATCCCGGCCTTGCCGGCCGTGCTACGTCGTCCTCCACACCGGATCTCGTACTGCCGGCCGCCATGTCAGGGTGTCGTGCCTGATCCGTCGCCAAGTCGACGAGCGGCGCCTCCAGCGCCTCCTGGGCCGCATCCCCGCGAGGCCCAACCTCCCTTGCGCCTTCCTGGGCCTCCTCCACCGACAAACTGAGGCCCAGCCCCAGCTCCCCTCTGCATCGATTGGGCCGAAGCCCACTGGGTGAGGCCACACCGCAGCGCCTCTTCCCTTTGTTTTCCTGCTGTTGGGCCGGACAGTTTTGGCCCGACCATGTTTTTTTTTCTTTCTTCAGTTCTACATTTTAGCTATTATTCCAGACACAGCAGTTTTGCAGTTTGACCCCTAGACTTCATGCATTTAATATCTCACTAACCGTGCATCGTTTGAAAATGTTTTATATATGTAAAATGCTCAGAATTTTGTCTAGTTTCATAATATACCACTTTCACCCCTGTTAAAAAAGTTTAACTTGCTGTTTGCATTAATTTGTGTAAATAACATGCTAAAATGATTTAGTTCGTAACTAAATAACCGTAGCTCCAAATTTAATAAACTTTATATGTAAATGGGGTGGAAAAATGTGTAGAATAACATGATGCACTTTGTTTTTCTGTTTAACAACTTTAAAATGTGGTAATAGGCAGAACAGTACCAAGTTCATAATATGCACATGGGGTTTTTCCGGAATTGTTGTATGTCATTCCGGCCTCATTTAAACTTGTCTAGATAGGTAGTTTGTTTTTGCTTCACCTCTTGCCATGTTAACAAACATTTAATCTTGTCTTGTAAATAAACGAGAGTCAATTAAACAAATAAAATGTGGTGTTTCGTCAATATGCAACTCGTTGCATATTGAGCTCCACTTAACTTGTAGTACTTGTTTGTGCACTTTGCCATGCCATGCATATTTTAACTGGACATGCATCATACCTTGCCATGTATTGCATCATATAAAGACTTGTCTTGCATCATACTTGCTTGAGCATATTGTCATGTTTCTTGTGTTGTTTTCTGTGCTTCCTACCTTGCCATGTATTGCTTCTTGTATAGACTTGTCTTGCATCATACTTGCTTGAGCATATTGTCATGTTTCTTGTGTTGTTTTCTGTGCTTCCTACCTTGCCATGTATTGCTTCTTGTATAGACTTGTCATGCATCATACCTTGCCATGTATTGCATCATATATAAACTTGTGCTGTTTTTCTGTACTTCCTACCTTGCCATGTTTTGCTTCCTGTATAGACTTGCAGTGCATCCTATGTAGAACTGTCTTGCATCATACTTGGTTGAGCATATTGTCATGTCTCGTGTGGTGTGTTTACCGTGTTGCTTGCTTCTTCTCGTTAGTGCTTGTTCCGTTGCATTCTGATACGTCCAAAACGTATCTATAATTTCTGCTTGCTCCATGCCTCTTTTGGGTGATATTGCTATGTTATTTATACACTTCCATACACTTTTGATCATATTTGGACTAACCTATTAACTCAGTGCACCCCAGTGCCAGTTTTTGTTTTCGGCTGTTTTTGTATTTCAGGTTTTCCCATTACGAGAACTGCCAGAAAAATCCCGGAAAAATTATATAAAAAATCAGCGTTCCAGAAGCTTCCCGGCACCCGAAGTACAGCCGGAGGGGGGCCACCAGGGCTCCAGGCGCCCTGGTGGCGCGACCCCCCTCTTGGCCGCGCCGGGGGGGGGGGGGGTGCCTGGGCCCCCCAGGCCTCCGCTGATGCCCCCCTTTGGCATATATTTATATCGTGTCCCAAAACCCTCAAGACGGGAACCCTTTTTCGCGATCTCATCTCTGTTCCGCCACCGCCGCGCTTCCAAGATCGGGAGCACCAGGAGAACTCTTCCCGGCACCCTGCCGGAGGGGAGGATCACCACCGGGAGCTTCTCCACCACCATGGACGCCTCCCGGATGAGTTGTGAGTAGTATCCCTTGGACCATGGGTCCATGACCAGTAGCTATGTGATGTTCTCCTCCCGTTCTTGTGCTTCACTAATTAGTCCTCGTGAGCTGCCCTACATGATCGAGGCACATATGTAATCCTTATGCTGTAGCTAGGATGAGTTTGCTGGGATCCGATGGATTGTGAGATTATGTTCAGATTGTGTTTGAGTAATATATTTGATCTACCTCTTTTATATTTATGTTCGTAAGTAATTCTTGCATGTTCTCCGTTGTTATTTATTGCTTTGGCCAAGTAGTAGGTAGTGACTCCAAGAGGGAATGTTATGCTTGATTGTGGGTTCATGCCCCTCGATGACTAGCTTGAGTGACAGAAACATGAGTCTAGGGGATGTGATGTTGCCACAAGGGGGAAAACAACGGTGCTTGTGCCCGCGGGTGCAAGGATTGTTTACTTTACGCAAAGTTCTTTTAATGCAGTTGTCTGTTGCCTTGAGTTTACACTATGGGTGGGACTCGCAACTTAATACCAGCGAGATGTTCTGGATAGATATCTCAAGGTGGATGATTAGTAGTAGATGCAGAAGGATTTCGGTCTACTTGCCTTGGCGTACCGCCCATGCTTTGAACCTCTACCTTTCTTGCAACATAGTTAGCATTGGTTTGCGCACATAATTCTGTCAATTGCCCAGCTGTAATTCGTTTACCTCACATAGCTGTTTTATCGTCTTTTGGGAGAGAGACATCACTAGTGAACATCATGGGACCCCGGTCCATATTATCATCATTGATCACATCTGCTATTTACTTTCCGCTTTTACTTACTATTGCAGCATTACCTATCACTATTATCACTTGCGTTTGATCCTTTGTAAACGACAAGGCCGGAGGGATTGACAACCTCTCTGTACTCGTTGGGAGCAAAGTTATTTGTATCTGTGTGCAGGTCCACGTTGATTGCTAATATTTGGCGCCGTTAGCAGTTGACACCTTCTTGTTGAAACTGGGAGTCTCAGGGGAAATCGATCCTTGGTATCTTTGCCAAGGGAAAACTTCCGCTACGCTGCATCTCAAACCTTCCACTTGGGGTAACCAACGAGGGGCGAGAAGCCATCAAGCAAAGTTTTCTGGCGCCGTTGCCGGGGACTCCACTCTTCAGGATAGGGGAGTTGCACGCTATCTTTTACCTTTGCTTTTTAGTCTTGTTAGTTTACCTTTCAGTTTTTGCTTTAGTATCTTTTATCAAAAATCACAAAAATAGTTATCTTGCTTGCTTGCTACTATGGGTTCCACCGAGAACACCAAGTTGTGTGACTTCACTAGTCACAACAACGATGACTTTATCTGCACACCTATCACTACACTTGCCACTTCAGCACCTTCGTATGAAATTAAACCTGCTTTATTGAACCTAGTTATGAAAGATCAATTCTCCGGTGCTGGAGATGATGCTGCTTTACACTTAAACAATTTTGTTGAACTTTGTGATATGCAAAAGTACCAAGAAATAGATGGTAATATTGTTAAGCTTAAGCTTTTTCCTTTCTCCTTGAGAGGAGGAGCTAAAATTTGGTTTCAATCTTTGCCTAGAACTAGCATAGATTCATGGGACAAGTGCAAAGATGCTTTTATTGGGAAATACTATCCACCTGCTAAAATTATCCAACTAAGGAGTAACATAATGAATTTTAAACAATTGGATAATGAACACGTTGCCCAAGCTTGGGAACGTATGAAATCTCTTATCAAGAACTGCCCTACTCATGGTTTGACTACTTGGATGGTTATCCAAACTTTTTATGCATGCTTGAACTTTACCTCGCGGAACTTGTTAGATTCGGCCGCGGGAGGAACCTTTATGTCAACTACACTTGGTGCTGCCACGAAGCTTCTCGATGAGATGATGACCAATTATTCCCAATGACACACCGAACGCGCTCCAACAGGTAGGAAGGTAAACTCTGCCGAGGAGATTTCCTCCCTAAATGAAAAAGTTGACTTGATTATGTGTCTACTTTCGAAGCAATCTTCTGTTGATCCTCGTGATGTTCCTTTAAATTCTTTGATTGCTCAAGAACAAGTAGACGTGAATTTTCTCTATAGAAACAATTTTAATAACAATGCTTATAGGAGTAACTTTGGTAACAATCCTAGACCGTTCCCCTCTAATTCTTATGGGAACAACAATGCTTATCCTAGCACCAAGAACTCCACTACTGAACTAGAGATTATGCTTAAAGATTTCATCACTACCCAAAAAGCTTTTAATAATAGTGTAGAAGAAAAACTAAATAAACTAGGTGATCTCTCTTTGAAGGTAGACAATTTAGCCAATGAGGTAGAATTACTTAAAATTAGAACTTCTCCTCTTGAGGAGAGGAAGGTCACTCCTATGAATGCTATTCAAGTGCAAATTAATGAAAATATTAGGATGATGGCTAAACTTAAAGAGAGATGGGCTAGAGAAAGGGAGGAAGAAGATAGAATTAAGAGCCTTCCTACCCACCACACTGTTGCTACTATCCAAGTTGTTGAGGATATCCAAACTCTTAGCACCCAATGCACTCCTGGTTCCATTGGACCTATTAATGGTGATGCTATGACTATAGAAACTACCAAACAAGTGAACCTAAAGGACACCACTACCACCTTACTTGATAGTAGTGACCTTGATTTTGATAATTGCACTCTTACCGAAGTTATTGATTTCCTTCACAAGATGTCTAGAGATCCACGCACTAGCACGCTTAACCTTGCCTTCACAGAGCATATCACTAATGCTCTTATCAAAGCTAGGGAGGAGAAACTTTGAGTAGAAGCCTCCATACCTAGAAAGCTGGAAGATGGTTGGGATCCTATGATTAAAATTAAGTTGAATAACTTCTCTTGCTATGCTTTATGTCATGTTGGTGCTAGTACCTCTGTTATGCCCAAAAGAATATATGATATGCTTAAATTGAAACCTTTTGATTCTTGTTCTTTTGGTGTTCGTCTCGTTGATTCTTCCATCAAGAAACCTTTAGGGAGGATTGACGATGTTCTTATCATTGTCAATGACAATTACGTTCCCGTTGATTTTACTATCATGGATATTGAATGTGAACCTTCGTGTCCAATTATTTTGGGACGTCCTTTTCTACGCACCGTTGGTGCTATCATTGACATGAAAGAGGGGAATATAAAATTTCAGTTTCCTCTCAAGAAAGGGATGGAACACTTCCCTCGAAAGAAGATTAAGTTACCTTTTGAGTCCGTTATACGGGCTAGCTATTCTTTTACTCTTGATAAAACTTGATCTCTATGCATTATGCCTAGCTTAAAGGCATAAAAGAAAGCGCTTTTGGGAGGCAGCCCAATGAATAAATTTTATTTTTCTTTTGTTGTGTCTTGATGTTGTTACTACAGTAGCATCATCATTGTATCTTTACTTTTCAATTTTGTGCCAAGTGTAGCCTCTGATTGCAAGAAAGTTCAAAAGTTGTGACATGCTGTCCAGGAAACAGATTCTGTCCTTGGATAGAAAATTCGTATAAAATCACCAGATCAACTTTTTGGTCTGAATTTTTTCGACAGCGTGCTCTATATAATTGTCTTTCGTGCGTCTGTTCTAAGTTTTTTGATTAGAGTTGCAGAAGTGCCCCGAAAAAATGATTTACTACCTGCTGTTCTGTTTTTCACAGATTCTGTCCTGTTTTGCCTTTCCTTCATTTTGCAAACCTAGAGCTTGCTTTTTCTTTGCAAAAACCTTTTGGAAATCTTGAGAAACAGTATACCTTCAAGAATATCCTTATTTCCAGCAAGGAACAATTATTTTATTATGGGTACTAACCTCGCTAATCAGATTATGATGAGTTATGTATGAAGGGAGTTTTCAAGTGTGCGAGGGAAGATGATAAAAAGATTCAGGAGTGTCAAGCGCTCAAGCTTGGGGATGCCCCCATGCACCCCCAAGAAATATTCAAGGAGACTCAAGCGTCTAAGCTTGGGGATGCCCCCGTGCATCCCCTTCTCCATCAACATTATCAGTTCGTCTTTCGTTCCACTATATTTTTATCACTTCATGTGTTATGTGCTATGCTTGGAGCGTCTTGCTTTTAGTTTTCCTTTTTAGTTTTCCTTAGCTTTTCATAACGAGTCGGAACTCAGCTTTGTTTATGTGGGAGAGAAACACGCTCCACTTCTACCTAGAACATAACATATAATTTTCATGTCTATCTTTGCTGTGTGTGTTCTTTGTCTTTCAATAGCTACTATCATGTTCAGCTCTTAGTATTCATGCTTATCTTTCAAAAGAGCTTTTGTTTAGTTGGTTGCTTGAACTCTCTTTAGTTATCATGCTTATCTTATTAAGAGAGTTTGCTTCCGTTGCATTGGTTGATATGTCTATGATAAGGATGCTACGTGCATAATGGTGCTTAGTAGTTCATGTTTTCTTATGGTTAGTCTCAAATAGCTGGGGGGTTCCCAATGTGTTATTGGAGTACCAACATGATTTGTTTTGCCTATGATGTGGTATGGTTTAGTAATATCTTCCTTCAAGAATTTATTTTGATTGACTTGGCGTATGCTCACGCATATTTAAGACTGTAAAGAAAGTCTGTCAAGCCTTGATGATCTTTTGTTTCTGAGTAGCGATATAACTTCCATGCCTGATTCAATGTTGCTTTGTCGCTCTGCATGATTATGACCGTCATTGCTCTCTTAGTTGGTCGCTCCCAATCTTTTGCTAACCTCCACCTGTACTAAGCGGACTGACTGCTTGTGCATCCAATTCCTTTAAACCAGTTATGCCATATGAGTCCACCATACCTTCCTACATGGTATTTACCTGCCATTCCTAACAGAGACTTTCATGTACCATCTCGAAATTATTCAAAAAAATGCATTCTTATTTTGTGCCTCTGTTTTAAGTTCATGAGGAAGTAGTAGTTAATTCATGATCTTTTTAAGTTGGACAAGCTTCACCCCGGGATTGCATGTATAATGTGCAAACCCATAATACGAGAAGGAACTGGCATTGAGTGCGCCCGGCTCAAAAATAATATAACAAACAAACCCTCCTTCACGCTTTGTTCATGAGAAATCAGAAAACTTTGGCAGTGATAAACAAAGGAGATTAAGAGGATGTGATCGTCCTAATTCGGGAGCCGTTCCTCGAAACTTGTCCATCTCAAGAAGTGATTGAGTTGTCTGCTAGCATTCGTTGACGGAACATGCATGATCTAAAAAAACAATTATTACCTCTGTTTTTAAAACCAAGAGCTCTGGTACATGCTTTGTCTTTGTTTCCGACTACGGGTTTTCAACCTTGCCAACAAAAGCCACGGTTCGAGAGTCTCCACCTTCTTTTAAAGCACCAACTACTGAGAGCATGATTGTCATTCTGAGTGTAATGTGCATTGTCCCAAAGTAGCATTGCCTTTTGCATGATTGTGATATCGTTTATTTTGAAATCATTGTATCTAGTCATCACTTAAACCTTGGAGGTGCCCCTGCATTTATGTTTTGCTTCACTAAAGGGGGCAAGCGAGATATCACTTTATCATATTTGCACACCATGCTCATTACATATATATTTGATGTTTCAATATCATGTTGTAAAACTTTCAGTTCTTTGTGATTTTCTCATGAGGCAACTTAATTACTACAGATTCATTGTCTCAGTAAGCTTTTGTCATGTGACTATGAAAAAGTCATATATGGTTAATAGCATGTCACCACAGAAATTATTCTTGTTATCATTTACCTACTCGAGGACGAGCAGGAATTAAGCTTGGGGATGTTGATACGTCCAAAACGTATCTATAATTTCTGCTTGCTCCATGCCTCTTTTGGGTGATATTGCTATGTTATTTATACACTTCCATACACTTTTGATCATATTTGGACTAACCTATTAACTCAGTGCACCCCAGTGCCAGTTTCTGTTTTCAGCTGTTTTTGTATTTCAGGTTTTCCCATTACGAGAACTGCCAGAAAAATCCCGGAAAAATTATATAATAAATCAGCGCTCCAGAAGCTTCCCGGCACCCGAAGTACAGCCGGAGGGGGCCACCAGGGCTCCAGGCGCCCTGGTGGCGCGGCCCCCCTCCTGGCCGCGCCGGGGGGGCGCTTGGGCCCCCCAGGCCTCCGCTGATGCCCCCCTTTGGCATATATTTATATCGTGTCCGGAAACCCTCGAGACGGGAACCCTTTTTCGCGATCTCATCTCTGTTCCGCCGCCGCCGTGCTTCCAAGATCGGGAGCACCAGGAGAACTCTTCCCGGCACCCATCCGGAGGGGAGGATCACCACCGGGAGCTTCTCCACCACCATGGACGCCTCCCGGATGAGTTGTGAGTAGTCTCCCTTGGACCATGGGTCCATGACCAGTAGCTATGTGATGCTCTCCTCCCGTTCTTCTGCTTCACTAATTAGTCCTCTTGAGCTGCCCTACATGATCGAGGCACATATGTAATCCTTATGCTGTTGCTAGGATGAGTTTGCTGGGATCCGATGGATTGTGAGATTATGTTCAGATTGTGTTTGAGTAATATATTTGATCTACCTCTTTTATATTTATGTTCGTAAGTAATTCTTGCATGTTCTCCGTTGTTATTTATTGCTTTGGCCAAGTAGTAGGTAGTGACTCCAAGAGGGAACGTTATGCTTGATTGTGGGTTCATGCCCCTCGATGACTAGCTTGAGTGACAGAAACATGAGTCTAGGGGATGTGTTGTTGCCACAAGGGGGAAAACAACGGTGCTTGTGCCCGCGGGTGCAAGGATTGTTTACTTTACGCAAAGTTCTTTTAATGCAGTTGTCTGTTGCCTTGAGTTTACACTATGGGTGGGACTCGCAACTTAATACCAGCGAGATGTTCTGGATAGATATCTCAAGGTGGATGATTAGTAGTAGATATTGATGGATTTCGGTCTACTTGCCTTGGCGTACCGCCCATGCTTTGAACCTCTACCTTTCTTGCAACATAGTTAGCATTGGTTTGCGCACATAATTCTGTCAATTGCCCAGCTATAATTCGTTTACCTCACATAGCTGTTTTATCGTCTTTTGGGAAAGAGACATCACTAGTGAACATCATGGGACTCCGGTCCATATTACCATCATTGATCACATCCGCTATTTACTTTCCGCTTTTACTTACTATTGCAGCATTACCTATCACTATTAACACTTGCGTTTGATCCTTTGTAAATGACAAGGCCGGAGGCATTGACAACCTCTCTGTACTCGTTGGGAGCAAAGTTATTTGTATCTGTGTGCAGGTCCATGTTGATTGCTAATATCTGGCGCCGTTAGTAGTTGACACCTTCTTGTTGAAACTGGGAGTCTCAGGGGAAATCGATCCTTGGTATCTTTGCCAAGGGAAAACTTCCGCTACACTGCATCTCAAACCTTCCACTTGGGGTAACCAACGAGGGCCGAGAAGCCATCACGTTCGTGAGGATTCGTTCGTCTACCCGTGGTTCTTCTTCAAGGCTTCTTCTCCTTCTTCTTCATGGATCCGTTCTTCTTCCTTGCGGGATCTCAGGCAAGATGACCATACCCTTGGATACCTTTACTATCATTGCCATGCTTAGTGTCTCGATGCTATCGTTATATGTCGCGCTACCCATCTTATTCTTAGCCCCTTTCCTTGTTGCCATGAAACCTCTAAACTTTAACACCTTCCTTGCAAAAACCATTGTTTGGCTATGTTACCCGCTTGCTCAGCCCCTCTTATAGCGTTGATAGTTGCAGGTGAAGATGAAGATCGTTCCAGGAGGGAACTTGTTGTTGGAATATCACAATATGTTATATATATATAATAACACACCTATATACTGGGCATGGGTGGAAGGCTTGGCCTTTTGCTCGGTGTTTTGTTTCACTCATGCCACCTTAGGCGCCGATAAACCGGCATTATGTTCCTTGCTTTTGCGTTCCTTACACGGTTGGGTATATGGGGACCCCTTGACACTTCGTCTTTGAATAAAACTCCTCCAGCAAGGCCCAACATTGGTTCTAATTTGCTCATAATAACAACATAATTAATTAATTAATTGCATAGGGGGTCATGTCCCCGGGGATTCTTTCTACATAGCAGGGGGGCCAGTGCTGATGGTGTTGGTCCCTAACGGGGAGACTGCGGGGCCGCCACGGGGAAACCCGAGGTATTTGGTATATCCCGTAGGATCACCTATCCGGACGTGACCTGAGACGAGATACGCGCGGCTACTATCAGGGTGTCGGCACGCCGGGAGGTCTTGCTGGACTTGTTTTACCATTGTCGAAATGTCTTGTGCACCGGGATACCGAGCCTGATCGGATTTTCCCTAAGATAAGGGGTGATTGATACGTCCAAAACGTATCTATAATTTCTGCTTGCTCCATGCTTCTTTTGTGTGATATTGCTATGATAATGATGCACTTTCATACACTTTTGATCATATTTGGACTAACCTATTAATTCAGTGCACCACAGTGCCAGTTCCTGTTTTCTGCTGTTTTTCTATTCCAGGTTTCCCCCATATTAAAAGTGCTCCAAAAATTCCAGGAAAAATATAGGAAAAATCAGCGTACAGGAAGCTTCGCGAAGAACCAAAGATGGGCCAGAGGGGAGCCAGGGGAGGCCCAGGCGGCCACCTGGCGCGGCCCCACCCCTGGCCGCGCCAGGGGGCGCCTGGGGCCCCTGCTCCGCCTCTGGCTACCCCCCTTCGCATATATATCCCTCTCGTCCCGGAACCCTCGAGGACAGAACCCTTTTTCGCGATCTCGCCTCTGTTCCGCCGCCGCAGCGCTTCCAAGATCGGGAGCATCAGGAGAACTCTTCCCGGCACCCTGCCGGAGGGGAGAACCACCACCGGGAGCTTCTCCACCACCATGGACGCTTCCCGGATGAGTCGTGAGTAGTCCACCTTGGACCATGGGTCCATGATCAGTAGCTATGTGATGTTCTCCTCCCCTCTTTGCTCTTCATGGTTTAGACCTCGTGAGCTGCCCTACTTGATCGAGGCACATATGTAATCTTTCTGTTGTTGCTTTGCTGAGTTTGCTGGGATCTGATGGATTATGAGACTATGTTCAGATTGTGTTTGAGTAATATATTTGATTCACCTCTTTTATATCTTTGTTCTTGAGTAATTCTTGCATGTTCTCCGTTGCTGTTTATTGCTTTGGCCAAGTAGTAGGTAGTAACTCCAAGAGGGAGCGTTATGCTTGATTGTGGGTTCATGCCCCCTGATGACTAGCTTGAGTGACAGAAACATGAGTCTAGGGGATGTGCTGTTGCCACAAGGGAGAAAACAACGGTGCTTGTACTTGCGGGTGCAAGGATTGTTTACTTTACGCAAAGTTCTTTTAATGCAGTTGTCTGTTGCTTTGAGTTTACACTTTGGGTGGGATTCGCAACTTAATACCAGCGAGATGTTCTGGATATATATCTCAAGGTGGATGATTAGTAGTAGATGCAGATGGATTTCGGTCTACTTCCCTTGGCATACCGCCCATGCTTTTGAGCCTCTACCTTTCTTTGCAGCATAGTTAGCATTGGTTTGCGCACATAATCCTGTCAATTGCCCAGCTGTAATTTGTTTACCTCGCTTTGCTGTTTTATCGTCTTTTGGGAGAGAGACATCACTAGTGAACATCATGGGACCCCGGTCCATATTACCACCGCTGATCACACCTTCTATTTACTTCCTGTTTTTCATTTCCTAGTTGCAGTCATAGCTATCATTATTATCTCTTGTGTTTGATCCTTTGTAAACAACAAGGCCGGAGGGATTGACAACCTCTATGTACTCGTTGGGAGCAAAGTTATCTGTATCTGTGTGCAGATCCCGTCAACCGCTAAGTTTCTGGCGCCGTTGCCACCTACTTGTCGACCCTCGGAGTCTCACGGGATTCGATCCTTGGTAGCTTTGCCAAGGGAAATTTGCCGCTACGCTACATCAGGATCCCAACTTCTCGCCCCTCGTTGGTTAACCCAAGTGGAAGGTTGAGATGTAGCGTAGCGGCAAATTTCCCTTGGCAAAGATACCAAGGACCGAATCCCGTGAGACTCCGAGGATCGACAAGTAGGTGTCAACGGCGCCAGAAACTTAGCGGTTGACGGGACCTGCACACAGATACAGATAACTTTGCTCCCAACGAGTACAGAGAGGTTGTCAATCCCTCCGGCCTTGTTGTTTACAAAGGATCAAACACAAGAGATAATAATGATAGCTATGACTGCAACTAGGAAATAAAAATAGGAAGGAAATAGAAGGTGTGATCAGCGGTGGTAATATGGACCGGGGTCCCATGATGTTCACTAGTGATGTCTCTCTCCCAAAAGACGATAAAACAGCAAAGCGAGGTAAACAAATTACAGCTGGGCAACTGACAGGATTATGTGCGCAAACCAATGCTAACTATGCTGCAAAGAAATGTAGAGGCTCAAAAGCATGGGCGGTACGCCAAGGCAAGTAGACCGAAATCCATCTGCATCTACTACTAATCATCCACCTTGAGATATCTATCCAGAACATCTCGCTGATATTAAGTTGCGAATCCCACCCAAAGTGTAAACTCAAAGCAACAGACAACTGCATTAAAAGAACTTTGCGTAAAGTAAACAATCCTTGCACCCGCAAGTACAAGCACCGTTGTTTTCTCCCTTGTGGCAACATCACATCCCCTAGATTCATGTTTCTGTCACTCAAGCTAGTCATCAGGGGGCATGAACCCACAATCAAGCATAATGCTCCCTCTTGGAGTTACTACCTACTACTTGGCCAAAGCAATAAACAGCAACGGAGAACATGCAAGAATTACTCAAGAACAAAGATATAAAAGAGGTGAATCAAATATATTACTCAAACACAATCTGAACATAGTCTCATAATCCATCAGATCCCAGCAAACTCAACAAAGCAACAGCAGAAAGATTACATATGTGCCTCGATCATGTAGGGCAGCTCACGAGGTCTAAACCATGAAGAGCAAAGAGGGGAGGAGAACATCACATAGCTACTGATCATGGACCCATGGTCCAAGGTGGACTACTCACGACTCATCCGGGGAGCGTCCATGGTGGTGGAGAAGCTCCCGGTGGTGGTTCTCCCCTCCGGCAGGGTGCCGGGAAGAGTTCTCCTGATGCTCCCGATCTTGGAAGCGCGCGCCAGCGGAACAGAGGCGAGATCGTGAAAAAGGGTTCTATCCTCGAGGGTTTCGGGACGAGAGGGATATATATGCGAAGGGGGGCAGCCAGAGGCGGAGCAGGGGCCCCAGGCGCCCCCTGACGCGGCCAGGGGTGGGGCCGCGCCAGGTGGCCGCCTGGACCTCCCCTGGCTCCCCTCTGGCCCATCTTTGGTTCTTCGCGAAGCTTCCCGTACGCTGATTTTTCCTGTATTTTTCCTGGAATTTTTGGAGCACTTTTAATATGGGGGAAACCTGAAATAGAAAAACAGCAGAAAACAGGAACTGGCACTGTGGTGCACTGAGTTAATAGGTTAGTCCAAATATGATCAAAAGTGTATGAAAGTGCATCCATATCATAGCAATATCACACAAAAGAAGCATGGAGCAAGCAGAAATTATAGATACGTTTTGGACGTATCATATGTTTGAATTGAAACCTTTTGATCCTTGTTCTTTTGGTTTTCGTCTTGTTGATTCTTCCGTAAAGAAACCTTTGGGGAAGATCGACGATGTTCTTATCATTGTCAATGACAATTATGTTACCGTTGATTTTACTATTATGGATATTGAATGTGAACCTTCATGGCCAATTATTTTGGGACGTCCTTTTCTTCGCACCGTTGGTGCTATCATTGACATGAAAGAGGGGAATATAAAATTCCAATTCCCTCTCAAGAAAGGGATGGAACACTTCCCTAGAAAGAAGATTAAGTTGCCTTTTGAGTCCGTTACACGGGCTAGCTATTCTCTTACTCTTGATAAAACTTGATCTTCTCTTTTTGCATCATGCTTAGCTTAAAGGCATAAAAGAAAGCGCTTTTGGGAGGCAGCCCACAACGAATTAGGTTTTATTTTGCTTTTGTTGTGTCTTGATGTTTGTTACTACAGTAGCATCATCATTATATCTTTTCTTTTCAGCTTTGTGCCAAGTTTAGCCTCCGATTGCAAGAAAGTTCAAAAGTTGTGATGTGCTGTCCAGAAAACAGATTCTGTCCTTGGACAGAACAATTCGAATAAAATCACCAGTTCATCGTTTTGATCTGAATTTTTTTGACAGCATGCTCTATACAATTGGCTTTCGAGCGTCTGTTCTGAGTTTTTTGATGTGAGTTGCAGAAGTGCCCGAAAAAATTATTTACTACCTGCTGGTCTGTTTTTCACAGATTCTGTCCTGTTTTGCCTTTTCTTCGTTTTGCAAACCTTGAGCTTGCTTTTTCTTTGCAAAAACCTTTTGGCAATCTTGAGAAACAGTAGCTCTTCAAGATTATTTTTATTTCCAGTAGGGAAAAATTATTTTATTGTGGGTACTAACCTCGCTAATCAGATTATGATGAGTTATGTATGAAGGGAGTTTTCAAGTGTGCGAGGGAAGATGATAAAAGAAGATTCAGGAGGGTCAAACGCTCAAGCTTGGGGATGCCCCCGTGCACCCCCAAGAAATATTCAAGAAGACTCAAGCGTCTAAGCTTGGGGATGCCCCCATGCATCCCCTTCTCCATCAACAATTATCAGTTCGTCTTTCGTTCCACTATATTCTTATCACTTCATGCGTTATGTGCTATGCTTGGAGCGTCTTGCTCTTAGTTTCTTTTTTTTTTAAGTTTTCTTTAGCTTTGCTTGCTGTTCATAACAAGTTAGAACCCAGCTTTCTTTGTGTGGGAGAGAAACACGCTCCACTTCAAGCTAGAACACAACATAGGATTTTCATGCTTATTTTTGCTGTGTGTGTTCTTTGTCTTTCCATAGCTGCTGTCATGTTTAGCTCTTAGTTTTCATGCTTTTCTTTTTAAAGAGCTTTTGTTTAGTTGGTTGCTGAACTCTCTTGAGTTTTCATGTTTATCTTGTTAAGAGAGTTTGCTTGTTGCACTGAGTTGTGTGTCTTAACTTAAAGTAGGTAATTGAGCCTGCTATTTAATTTTATTAGGAACTTGCAATAGTTTTGAGGTATTGCCATGAGTAATGTCTGAACTTTTGGTGTCAAGAGCTTTAGCCTATTAGTGATAGATGTCGTATTTTGGGAAATCCGTGTTTATTTTCGAAAACCTACAAAATAGTTGAGAACTTTAGCTACTAGATGGATCACTAATCTTTGGAGGGATCGAATATTAGAGTACACTCACGTACCATGAGTCGAGGATGCGCAAGGATAACCAAACCCCCATACACTCCTTCTCGGGGTACTTGTCTCTTTGTGAACCTCCTAATTAGATTGAGAGTTACCAATAATAAGTGCATGAGTTCTTCGGACTAATGTGAGTATTCGAAAGTTGACACTTCCACCTAGCCATATTTTTCTAGCCTCTTCGGTACCGTGCATTGCCCTTTCTCACCTCGAGAGTTGGCGCATTCTTCGCCGGTGCATCCAAATCCTTGGCACGATACGCTCTGTCATCATAAGCCTCATTATGTCCTTCCACAAAACAGCCACCATACCTACCTATCAAGGCATATCCATAGCCTTTCCGAGATACATTGCCATGCAACATCCATCTTCTCATGACTTGATCTTCATGTCATACATGCTTTTTGCTTGATCGATGAGCCGCATACCAGTTGGGACTTGCCCTGATCATTGCTACATGACGCGCTAGTATCATTGCATATCCTGCTACACTGGCAGAGGCATACATTTGCATACATCATGATAGTTTCATCTTCTTTATGTTGAGTACTCTTGTAAAGTGTGAAAGATCTTCTATACTTCTTGTAATTTGTAGAGTGTCGCCCCTAAAGTGAGGAAAAGATCCCAAAGAGGACAAAATCAAAAGATCCCAAAGAGGACAAATGAGAGTTAAATAGAAAGAGCCATTGAGGCCACAAAAAAATACAAAAAAAGAGAAAAAAGAGAAAAAGAAATAAAAAGAGAGAAGGGGGCACACTACTATTCCTTTTGAGAGATCCACACTCGTACTCCATCTTATACCTTGTACTCCATAGAGATTATCATTCATGCATATAGCTATGTGGGGACCTTCACACTATAGAACTTGGCTTGTATATTCCAATGATGAGCCTCCTCAAAAGAGCTCTAGGTCTTCTTGAGCGAGCAAGTTGGATGCACCCCTACTAGTTCCATTGGAGAGCTTACCTTAGCTCATATGTGCATCCGTTGCATGGCAATCCCTACTGCTCACATCATATCTATCATTTGGCTTTCTCTCGCCTATGATTGTCCTCATTGATGTGAGCCTTTCACACCTTTTTTGTCTTCCCCCTTCATCATTTTTCTCTCTTTGCCATCCTAAGTGTCAACCTTCTTGCTTACGCTCATCCATTGCATGAGTGCTCAAAATATCGAAAGGGGGTGGATCATTTTGACTTGTACCTGGCTAGTGGTCTGGGGATGAGTCAAGATAAGATTCCAAAGAAGACCAAGTGTGAAACTTTAGTAGATTAAGTTCTCAACAATACAAAAACTATGTTTTACTCTCTCGTATATCCCTATCCCCTTTCTTGCACGCAAACACCATTTGGAGACATTCGAGTCACGGACAGCGAGAGCTCTTGCACCTTTATGTTCTTATGTTGTTTGTTACAATGCTAATATAGACTCTTGCTTGTTATGACTTGAATTGAATTACATGCCTTGATTGCTTTACTTAAAAAGTTCTTATATGGTTGGTAGTATGTCACCACAGAAATTATGCTAGTTATCATTTACCTACTCGAGGACGAGCAGGAATTAAGCTTGGGGATGTTGATACGTCCAAAACGTATCTATAATTTCTGCTTGCTCCATGCTTCTTTTGTGTGATATTGCTATGATATTGATGCACTTCCATACACTTTTGATCATATTTGGACTAACCTATTAACTCAGTGCACCACAGTGCCAGTTCCTGTTTTCTGCTGTTTTTCTATTTCAGGTTTCCCCCATATTAAAAGTGCTCCAAAAATTCCAGGAAAAATATAGGAAAAATCAGCGTACAGGAAGCTTCGCGAAGAACCAAAGATGGGCCAGAGGGGAGCCAGGGGAGGCCCAGGCGGCCACCTGGCGCGGCCCCACCCCTGGCCGCGCCAGGGGGGGCGCCTGGGGCCCCTGCTCCGCCTCTGGCTGGCCCCCTTTGAATATATATCCCTCTCGTCCCGAAACCCTCGAGGACAGAACTCTTTTTCGCGATCTCGCCTCTGTTCTGCCGCCGCAGCGCTTCCAAGATCGGGAGTATCAGGAGAACTCTTCTCGGCACCCTGCCGGAGGGGAGAACCACCACCGGGAGCTTCTGCACCACCATGGACGCTTCCCGGATGAGTCGTGAGTAGTCCACCTTGGACCATGGGTCCATGATCAGTAGCTATGTGATGTTCTCCTCCCCTCTTTGCTCTTCATGGTTTAGACCTCGTGAGCTGCCCTACATGATCGAGGCACATATGTAATCTTTCTACTGTTGCTTTTCTGAGTTTGCTGGGATCTGATGGATTATGAGACTACGTTCAGATTGTGTTTGAGTAATATATTTGATTCACCTCTTTTATATCTTTGTTCTTGAGTAATTCTTGCATGTTCTCCGTTGCTGTTTATTGCTTTGGCCAAGTAGTAGGTAGTAACTCCAAGAGGGAGCGTTATGCTTGATTGTGGGTTCATGCCCCCTGATGACTAGCTTGAGTGACAGAAACATGAGTCTAGGGGATGTGCTGTTGCCACAAGGGAGAAAACAACGGTGCTTGTACTTGCGGGTGCAAGGATTGTTTACTTTACGCAAAGTTCTTTTAGTGCAGTTGTCTGTTGCTTTGAGTTTACACTTTGGGTGGGATTCGCAACTTAATACCAGCGAGATGTTCTGGATAGATATCTCAAGGTGGATGATTAGTAGTAGATGCAGATGGATTTCGGTCTACTTGCCTTGGCGTACCGCCCATGCTTTTGAGCCTCTACCTTTGTTTGCAGCATAGTTAGCATTGGTTTGCGCACATAATCCTATCAATTGCCCAGCCGTAATTTGTTTACCTCGCTTTGTTGTTTTATCGTCTTTTGGGAGAGAGACATCACTAGTGAACATCAAGGGACCCCGGTCCATATTACCACCGCTGATCACACCTTCTATTTACTTCCTGTTTTATATTTCCTAGTTGCAGTCATAGCTATCATTATTATCTCTTGTGTTTGATCCTTTGTAAACAACAAGGCCGGAGGGATTGACAACCTCTCTGTACTCGTTGGGAGAAAAGTTATCTGTATCTGTGTGCAGGTCCCGTCAACCGCTAAGTTTCTGGCGCCGTTGACACCTATTTGTCGACCCTCGGAGTCTCACGGGATTCGATCCTTGGTATCTTTGCCAAGGGAAATTTGCCGCTACGCTACATCTCAACATTCCACTTGGGGTAACCAACGAGGGGCGAGAAGCCATCAAGCAAGTTTCTGGCGCCGTTGCCGGGGACTCCACTCTTCAAGATAGGGGAGTTGCACGCTATCTTTTATCTTTGCTTTTTAGTCTTGTTAGTTTACCTTTCAGTTTTTGCTTTAGTGTCCCTTACCAAAAATCACAAAAATAGCTATCTTGCTTGCTGCTGCTATGGGTTCCACCAAAAACACTAAGTGGGACGAGTACACCCCTTCTTCCATCACGCCAATCACCACTGTCGGGATCTACAAAAGTAATAAACCTTGTGATTATGTTAGTTTTAATGGAGAGTTATGCCCATGGCATGGTCTTCCAGGAAAAAAGTATGAGCCTCTGTTTAAAGTTGCTCCCACACTTCCCCAAACTTGGGAAGACGTCCAAACTCTTATAATAGAGAGCAATTCAAACAAAGAAGATGACACTACAATTCTGCTCAATAATGATAAAATTGATTTTGATAATTGTAGTCTCTCAAAAGTTGTCACCTTTTTACAAAGAATGGCTAAAGACCCCCCACACTAGCACACTTAACCTTGCCTTCACAGAGCATATCACTAATGCTCTCATCAAAGCTAGGGAGGAGAAGCTTAGGGTAGAAGCCTCCATACCTAGAAAGCTAGAAGATAGTTGGGATCCTATGATTAAAATTAAGTTGAATAACTTCTCTTGCTATGCTTTATGTGATGTTGGAGCTAGTACCTCCGTTATGCCCAAAAGAATGTATGATATGTTGATGGCTTCTCGCCCCTCGTTGGTTACCCCAAGTGGAAGGTTGAGATGTAGCGTAGAGGCAAATTTCCCTTGGAAAAGATACCAAGGATCGAATCCCGTGAGACTCCGAGGATCGACAAGTAGGTGTCAACGGCGCCAGAAACTTAGCGGTTGACGGGACCTGCACACAGATACAGATAACTTTGCTCCCAACGAGTACAGAGAGGTTGTCAATCCCTCCGGCCTTGTTGTTTACAAATGATCAAACACAAGAGATAATAATGATAGCTATGACAGCAACTAGGAAAAAAAAACAGGAAGTAAATAGAAGGTGTGATCAGCGGTGGTAATATGGACCAGGGTCCCATGATGTTCAATAGTTATGTCTCTCTCCCAAAAGACGATAAAACAGCAAAGCGAGGTAAACAAATTACAGTTGGGCAATTGACAGGATTATGTGCGCAAACCAATGCTAACTATGCTGCAAAGAAAGGTAGAGGCTCAAAAGCATGGGCGGTACGCCAAGGCAAGTAGACCGAAATCCATCTGCATCTACTACTAATCATCCACCTTGAGATATCTATCCAGAACATCTCGCTGGTATTAAGTTGCGAATCCCACCCAAAGTGTAAACTCAAAGCAACAGACAACTGCATTAAAAGAACTTTGCGTAAAGTAAACAATCCTTGCACCCGCAAGTACAAGCACCGTTGTTTTCTCCCTTGTGGCAACATCACATCCCCTAGACTCATGTTTCTGTCACTCAAGCTAGTCATCAGGGGGCATGAACCCACAATCAAGCATAACGCTCCCTCTTGGAGTTACTACCTACTACTTGGCCAAAGCAATAAACAGCAACGGAGAACATGCAAGAATTACTCAAGAACAAAGATATAAAAGAGGTGAATCAAATATATTACTCAAACACAATCTGAACATAGTCTCAGAATCCATCAGATCCCAGCAAACTCAGCAAAGCAACATCAGAAAGATTACATATGTGCCTCGATCATGTAGGGCAGCTCACGAGGTCTAAACCATGAAGAGCAAAGAGGGGAGGAGAACATCACATAGCTACTGATCATGGACCCATGGTCCAAGGTGGACTACTCACGACTCATCCGAGAAGCGTCCATGGTGGTGGAGAAGCTCCCGGTGGTGGTTCTCCCCTCCGGCAGGGTGCCGGGAAGAGTTCTCCTGATGCTCCCGATATTGGAAGCGCTGCGGCGGTGGAACAGAGGCGAGATCGCGAAAAAGGGTTCTGTCCTCGAGGGTTTCGGGACGAGAGGGATATATATGCGAAGGGGGGCAGCCAGAGGCGGAGCAGGGGCCCCAGGCGCCCCCCTGGCGCGGCCAGGGGTGGGGCCGCGCCAGGTGGCCGCTTGGGCCTCCCCTGGCTCCCCTCTGGCCCATCTTTGGTTCTTCGCGAAGCTTCCTGTACGCTGATTTTTCCTGTATTTTTCCTGGAATTTTTGGAGCACTTTTAATATGGGGGAAACCTGAAATAGAAAAACAGCAGAAAACAGGAACTGGCACTGTGGTGCACTGAGTTAATAGGTTAGTCCAAATATGATCAAAAGTGTATGGAAGTGCATCAATATCATAGCAATATCACACAAAAGAAGCATGGAGCAAGCAGAAATTATAGATACGTTTTGGACGTATCAACATCCCCAAGCTTAATTCCTGCTCGTCCTCGAGTAGGTAAATGATAACAAGCATAATTTCTATGGTGACATGCTACCAACCATATAAGAACTTTTTAAGTAAAGCAATCAAGGTATGTAATTCAATTCAAGTCATAACAAGCAAGAGTCTATATTAGCATTGTAACAAGCAACATAAGAACATAAAGGTGCAAGAGCTCTCACTGTCCGTGACTCGAATATCTCCAAATGGTGTTTGCGTGCAAGAAAGGGGATAGGGATATACGAGAGAGTAAAACATAGTTTTTGTATTGTTGAGAACTTAATCTACTAAAGTTTCACACTTGGTCTTCTTTGGAATCTTATCTTGACTCATCCCCAGACCACTAGCTAGGTACAAGTCAAAATGATCCACTCCCTTTCGATATTTTGAGCACTCATGCAATGGATGAGCGTAAGCAAGAAAGTTAACACTTAGGATGGCAAAGAGAGAAAAATGATGAAGGGGGAAGACAAAAAAGGTGTGAAAGGCTCACATCAATGAGGACAATCATAGGCGAGAGAACGCCAAATGATAGATATGATGTGAGGAGTAGGGATTGCCATGCAACAGATGCACGTATGAGCTAAGGTAAGCTCTCCAATGGAACTAGTGGGGGTGCATCCAACTTGCTCGCTCAAGAAGACCTAGAGCTCTTTTGAGGAGGCTCGTCATTGGAATATACAAGCCAAGTTCTATAGTGTGAAGGTCCCCACATAGCTATATGCATGAATGACAATCTCTATGGAGTACAAGGTATAAGATGAAGTACGAGTGTGGATCTCTCAAAAGGAATAGTAGTGTGCCCCCTTCTCTCTTTTTATTTCTTTTTCTCTTTTTTCTATATTTTTTTTATTTTTTTGTTGCCTCAATGGCTCTTTCTATTTAACTCTCATTTGTCCTCTTTGGGATCTTTTGATTTTGTCCTCTTTGGGATCTTTTCCTCACTTTAGGGGCAACACTCTATATATTACAAGAAGTATAGAAGATCATTCACACTTTACAAAAGTACTCAACATAAAGAAAATGAAAATATCATGATGTATGCAAATGTATGCCTCTGCCGGTGTAGCAGGATATGCAATGATACTAGCGCGTCATGTAGCAATGATTAGGGCAAGGCCCTACTAGCATGCGGCTCATCGATCAAGCAAAAAGCATGTATGACATGAAGATCAAGTCATGAGAAGATGGATGTTGCATGGCAATGTATCTCGGAAAGGCTATGGAAATGCCTTGATAGGTAGGTATGGTGGCTGTTTTGAGGAAGGATATAATGAGGCTTATGATGACAGAGCGTATCGTGCCAAGGATTTGGATGCACCGGCGAAGTATGCGCCAACTCTCGAGGTGAGAAAGGGCAATGCACGGTACCAAAGAGGCTAGAAAAATATGGCTAGGTGGAAGTGTTGTCGGTGTACTAGAGTAGGGGTACCTAAGTATCCCGACTTGTGCACGGGCAGTAGCAGCGCCCCGTGGCAGGGCTTGCCACGCGCCCGCCAAGGCCCACTTTGGTTCCTTTGGAGCCATTCAAGAACAAAGTATTCAAGTTAAAGAAACAAGACCCCGGCAAGAGGAGCTTGCCGGGAAGGCCGCTCCAGGCTCAAGACCACCCCATTAGCACAAGACCCTGGCAAGAGGAGCTTGCCAGGAAGGCCAAAACATGGCATTTCCGGAGACTTATCGTGGCGCATCGCGCGCCCCGACAAGGCCTGGAGAGCGACAAGCTCCCGGGCGCGACAAGTTAACAACCGCGGCAAGCTTCCACTATGTGCCCGCGCTCCAGCTCATCCAGCCACGCGTCACCCTGGGGCCCTTCCAGGTGCACGTGGCGGAAGGCTGTGCAACCTGGGGTACACGGTGGCAAGCTGCGATGACAAGGCCACCATCGTGGCGAACGGAGACGCCCGGACGGACGCTTTTTGCACTGTTTGGGGCGACGGTGACGGGCATTCAATGCCCTTTTCCCCCACCGTCAGGGTTAGGTACAGAGCACTATACATACACTATTCCAGCTACCACTGTTTTTACATTTTTACCCTCACCTACGTTGCCACCTGTCGGTGACCCCTTTGACCTATAAAAGGAGGCCCATGCACAACGTAGGGGGGGTCCCGATCTTCGATCACTCCGGCGCTCGGTGTAGCTAGCAACAAGTATTGTAGCTCTTCTTGCTCCCGAGCCAAGAACACAATACAAACCAATGCAGGAGTAGGGTTTTACGCATCCGTGCGGCCCGAACCTGGGTAAACTGCCCGCGTGCTCGCCTCGATCCGCTCTTCGTGCACCCTCCGCTCCCTTGCCGTACCGAAAAGGGGCTCTGGTCCCGTAGGTGTTCGTGGGCGATCAGTTTCCCCGACATCTTTGGCGCGCCAGGTAGGGGCCATGGCGGAGACGGCGAGGGAAGCCGACGGCGCTGGGGAGGCTGGCGGCGGCGGAAGAAGGGCGGAGCGCTGCTCTCTTTCAACCTTTGGGGAGGAGGGGAGCAGCGGGGGTTTCTGGAGGTTGAAGAAGCAATGAGCGAATGGGAGGAACTGCCCCTGTTTCCCCTGCTTTTAAGGGGGAGTGGGGGACGTTCCGCATTTTCCCATTAAAGAAACAAGCCACGATCTCTCCCACGACGCCGCAATCAACGCATGCCATTAGGGAGGGATACGGCGGATACGGAATGGGATGCGGCGCACCGTGGGCCGCGAGTGCCCGTGCACTGTTTTGGGCGTGGCCCAACAGCGCTCGGCACCGTGTGTGGCCCAGGCCCGGGGGCTCCATTCGGTGTACTAGAGTAGGGGTACCTAAGTATCCCGACTTGTGCACGGGCAGTAGCAGCGCCCCGTGGCAGGGCTTGCCACGCGCCCGCCAAGGCCCACTTTGGTTCCTTTGGAGCCATTCAAGAACAAAGTATTCAAGTTAAAGAAACAAGACCCCGGCAAGAAGAGCTTGCCAGGAAGGCTGCTCCAGGCTCAAGACCACCCCATTAGCACAAGACCCTGGCAAGAGGAGCTTGCCAGGAAGGCCAAAACATGGCATTTCCGGAGACTTGTCGTGGCACATCGCGCGCCCCGACAAGGCCCGGAGAGCGACAAGCTCCCGGGCGCGACAAGTTAACAACCGCGGCAAGGTACAAGCCGCGGCAAGCTTCCACTACGTGCCCGCGCTCTAGCTCATCCAGCCACGCGTCGCCCTGGGGCCCTTCCAGGTGCACGTGGCGGAAGGCTGTGCAGCCTGGGGTACACGGTGGCAAGCTGCGATGACGAGGCCACCATCGTGGCGAACGGAGACGCCCGGACGGACGCTTTTTGCACTGTTTGGGGCGACGTTGACGGGCATTCAATGCCCTTGTCCCCCACCGTCAGGGTTAGGTACAGAGCACTATACATACACTATTCCAGCTACCACTGTTTTTACATTTTTACCCTCACCTACGTTGCCACCTGTCGGTGACCCCTTTGACCTATAAAAGGCAGCCCATGCACAACGTAGGGGGGGTCCCGATCTTCGATCACTCCGGCGCTCGGTGTAGCTAGCAACAAGTACTGTAGCTCTTCTTGCTCCCGAGCCAAGAACATAATACAAACCAAGGCAGGAGTAGGGTTTTACGCATCCGTGCGGCCCGAACCTGGGTAAACTGCCCGCGTGCTCGCCTCGATCCGCTCTTCATGCACCCTCCGCTCCCTTGCCGTACCGAAAAGGGGCTCCGGTCCCGTAGGTGTTCGTGGGCGATCAGTTTCCCCGACAAGTGTCAACTTTCGAATACTCACATTAGTCCGAAAAACTCATGCACTTATTATCGGTAACTCTCAATCTAATTAGGAGGTTCACAAAGAGACAAGTACCCCGAGGAGGAGTGTATGGGGGTTTGGTTATCCTTGCGCATCCTCGACTCATGGTACGTGAGTGTACTCTAATATTTGATCCCTCCAAAGATTAGTGATCCATCTGGTAGCTAAAGTTCTCAACTATTTTGTAGGTTTTCGAAAATAAACACGGATTGCCCAAAATACGACATCTATCACTAATAGGCTGAAGCTCTTGACACCAAAAGTTCAGACATTACTCATGGCAATACCTCAAAACTATTGCAAGTTACTACTAAAATTAAATAGCAACCTCAATTACCTATTTTAAGTTAAGACACACAACTCAGTGCAACAGGCAAACTCTCTTAACAAGATAAACATGAAAACTCAAGAGAGTTCAGCAACCAACTAAACAAAAGCTCTTTAAAAAGAAAAGCATGAAAACTAAGAGCTAAACATGACAGCAGCTATGGAAAGACAAAGAACACACACAACAAAGATAAGCATGAAAATCCTATGTTGTGTTCTAGGTTGAAGTGGAGCGTGTTTCTCTCCCACACAAAGAAAGCTGGGTTCTAACTTGTTATGAACAGCAATCAAAGCTAAAGAAAACTAAAAAAAGAAACTAAGAGCAAGACGCTCCAAGCATAGCACATAACGCATGAAGTGATAAAATTATAGTGGAAAGAAAGACGAACTGATAATTGTTGATGGAGAAGGGGATGCATGGGGGCATCCCCAAGCTTAGACGCTTGAGTCTTCTTGAATATTTCTTGGGGGTGCACGGGGGCATCCCCAAGCTTGAGCGTTTGACCCTCCTAAATCTTCTTTTATCATCTTCCCTCGCACACTTGAAAACTCCCTTCATACATAACTCATCATAATCTGATTAGCGAGGTTAGTACCCACAATAAAATAATTTTTTCCCTACTGGAAATAAAGATAATCTTGAAGAGCTACTGTTTCTCAAGATTGCCAAAAGGTTTTTGCAAAGAAAAAGCAAGCTCAAGGTTTGCAAAACGAAGAAAAGGCAAAACAGGACAGAATCTGTGATAAACAGACCAGCAGGTAGTAAATAATTTTTTCGGGGCACTTCTGCAACTCAAATCAAAAAACTCAGAACAGACGCTCGAAAGCCAATTGTATAGAGCACGCTGTCAAAAAAATTCAGATCAAAAAGATGACCTGGTGATTTTATTCGAAATTTTCTGTCCAAGGACAGAATCTGTTTTCTGGACAGCACGTCACAACTTTTGAACTTTCTTGCAATCGGAGGCTAAACTTGGCACGAAGCTGAAAAGAAAAAAATACAATGATGATGCTACTGTAGTAATAAACATCAAGACACAACAAAAGCAAAATAGAACCTAATTCGTTGTGGGCTGCCTCCCAAAAGCGCTTTCTTTTATGCATTTAAGCTAGGCATGATGCAAAAAGAGAAGATCAAGTTTTATCAAGAGTAAGAGAATAGCTAGCCCATGTAACGGACTCAAAAGGCAACTTAATCTTCTTTCTAGGGAAGTGTTCCATCCCTTTCTTGAGAGGGAATTGGAATTTTATATTCCCCTCTTTCATGTCAATGATAGCACCAACGGTGCGAAGAAAAGGACGTCCCAAAATAATTGGACATGAAGGTTCACATTCAATATCCATAATAGTAAAATCAACAGGAACATAATTGTCATTGACAATGATAAGAACATCGTCGATCTTCCCCAAAGGTTTCTTTACGGAAGAATCAACAAGACGAACACCAAAAGAACAAGGATCAAAAGGTTTCAATTCAAACATATCATACATTCTTTTGGGCATAACGGAGGTACTAGCTCCAACATCACATAAAGCATAGCAAGAGAAGTTATTCAACTTAATTTTAATCATAGGTTCCCAACTATCTTCTAGCTTTCTAGGTATGGAGGCTTCTACCCTAAGCTTCTCCTCCCTAGCTTTGATAAGAGCATTAGTGATATGCTCCGTGAAGGCAAGATTAAGTGTGCTAGTGTGGGGATCTCTAGACATCTTGTGAAGAAAACCAATAACTTCAGAAAGGGTGCAATTATCAAAATCAAGGTCACTACTATCAAGTAAAGTGGTAGTGGTGTCCTTTAGGCTCACTTGTTTGGTAGCTTCTATGGTCATAGGAGTTTCTTCTTCTACGGTTGAGGTCATAGCATCACCATTAATAGGTCCAATGGGACTAGGAGTGCATTGGGTGCTAAGAGTTTGGATATCCTCAACAACTTGGATAGTAGCAACAGTGTGGTGGGTAGGAAGGCTCTTAATTCTATCTTCTTCCTCCTTCAGGGGTGCAACCACTTCAGGTTTAGCTGCCATTTGGTTTATCAAAGTGGCTTGTGTGTGGGACATATTGGAAACTTGGGTCTCAGTGATGGTGAGCCTAGTCTGGAGGTTAGAAATCTCAATATTTAGGCTCTCCAGTTGTCTACCAATGTCTTGCAAGATAGCAGTTTGCTCATCTAATTGCCTCGAGAAGGTCTTGTTTTGTTCATATTGGGTGCACATGTAGTTCTTAGTGGCCTTCTCTATTTCTAGAAGTTTCTCATAACTAGGCATGTCTCTATCTCTAGGGGTGGAGTTCTTGGTGCTAGGATAAGTATTGTTGTTCCCATAGGAATTAGAGGGGAACGGTCTAGGGTTGCTACCAAAATTACTCCTATAAGCATTGTTATTGAAATTGTTTCTAGAGATAAAGTTCACATCTACTTGATCTTGAGCAATCAAAGAATTTAAAGGAACATCATGAGGATCAATAGAAGATTGCTTGGAAAGTAGAGACATGATCAAGTCAACTTTTTCATTTAGGGAGGAAATCTCCTCGACAGAGTTTACCTTCCTACCTGTTGGAGCGCGTTCGGTGTGCCATTGGGAATAATTGGTCATCATCTCATCGAGAAGCTTCGTGGCAGCACCAAGTGTAGTTGACATAAAGGTTCCTCCCGCGGCCGAATCTAACAAGTTCCGCGAGGTAAAGTTCAAGCCTGCATAAAAAGTAAGGATAACCATCCAAGTAGTCAAACCATGAGTAGGGTAGTTCTTGACAAGAGATTTCATGCGTTCCCAAGCTTGGGCAACGTGTTCATTATCCAATTGTTTAAAATTCATTATGTTACTCCTTAATTGGATAATTTTAGCAGGGGGTAGTACTTCCCAATAAAGGCATCGTTACACTTGTCCCAAGAATCTATACTATTCCTAGGCAAGGATTGAAACCAGATTTTAGCTCCTCCTCTCAAGGAGAAAGGAAAAAGCTTAAGCTTAACAATATCACCATCTACTTCTTTGTACTTTTGCATATCACAGAGCTCAACAAAATTATTTAAGTGCAAAGCAGCATCATCTCCAGCACCGGAGAATTGATCTTTCATAACTAGCTAGGTTCAGCAAAGCAGGTTTAATCTCATAAGAAGGTGCTGAAGTGGCAGGTGTAGCAATAGGCGTGCAGATAAAGTCATTGTTGTTATGACTAGTGAAGTCACACAACTTGGTGTTCTCGGTGGAACCCATAGCAGCAGCAAGCAAGATAACTATTTTTGTGATTTTTGGTAAGGGACACTAAAGCAAAAACTGAAAGGTAAACTAACAGGACTAAAAAGTAAAGATAAAAGATAGCGTGCAACTCCCCTATCTTGAAGAGTGGAGTCCCCGGCAATGGCGCCAGAAACTTGCTTGATGGCTTCTCGCCCCTCGTTGGTTACCCCAAGTGGAAGGTTGAGATGTAGCGTAGCGGCAAATTTCCCTTGGCAAAGATACCAAGGATCGAATCCCGTGAGACTCCGAGGATCGACAAGTAGGTGTCAACGGCGCCAGAAACTTAGCGGTTGACGAGACCTGCACACAGATACAGATAACTTTGCTCCCAACGAGTACAGAGAGGTTGTCAATCCCTCCGGCCTTGTTGTTTACAAAGGATCAAACACAAGAGATAATAATGATAGCCATGACTGCAACTAGGAAATAAAAACAGGAAGTAAATAGAAGGTGTGATCAGCGGTGGTAATATGGACCGGGGTCCCATGATGTTCACTAGTGATGTCTCTCTCCCAAAAGAAGATAAAACAACAAAGCGAGGTAAACAAATTACAGCTGGGCAATTGACAGTATTATGTGCGCAAACCAATGCTAACTATGCTGCAAAGAAAGGTAGAGGCTCAAAAGCATGGGCGGTACGCCAAGGCAAGTAGACCGAAATCCATCTGCATCTACTACTAATCATCCACCTTGAGATATCTATCCAGAACATCTCGCTGGTATTAAGTTGCGAATCCCACCCAAAGTGTAAACTCAAAGCAACAGACAACTGCATTAAAAGAACTTTGCGTAAAGTAAACAATCCTTGCACCCGCAAGTACAAGCATCGTTGTTTTCTCCCTTGTGGCAACATCACATCCCCTAGACTCATGTTTCTGTCACTCAAGCTAGTCATCAGGGGGCATGAACCCACAATCAAGCATAACGCTCCCTCTTGGAGTTACTACCTACTACTTGGCCAAAGCAATAAACAGCAACGGAGAACATGCAAGAATTACTCAAGAACAAAGATATAAAAGAGGTGAATCAAATATATTACTCAAACACAATCTGAACAAAGTCTCATAATCCATCAGATCCCAGCAAACTCAGCAAAGCAACAGCAGAAAGATTACATATGTGCCTCGATCATGTAGGGCAGCACACGAGGTCTAAACCATGAAGAGCAAAGAGGGGAGGAGAACATCACATAGCTACTGATCATGGACCCATGGTCCAAGGTGGACTACTCACGACTCATCCGGGAAGCGTCCATGGTGGTGGAGAAGCTCCCGGTGGTGGTTCTCCCCTCCGGCAGGGTGCCGGGAAGAGTTCTCCTTATGCTCCCGATCTTGGAAGCGCTGCGGCGGCGGAACAGAGGCGAGATCGCGAAAAAGGGTTCTGTCCTCGAGGGTTCCGGGACGAGAGGGATATATATGCGAAGGTGGGCAGCCAGAGGCGGAGCAGGGGCCCCAGGCGCCCCCCTGGCGCGGCCAGGGGTGGGGCCACGCCAGGTGGCCGCCTGGGCCTACCCTGGCTCCCCTCTGGCCCATCTTTGGTTCTTCGCGAAGCTTCATGTACGCTAATTTTTCCTGTATTTTTCCTGGAATTTTTGGAGCACTTTTAATATGGGGGAAACCTGAAATAGAAAAACAGCAGAAAACAGGAACTGGCACTGTGGTGCACTGAGTTAATAGCTTAGTCCAAATATGATTAAAAGTGTATGGAAGTGCATCCATATCATAGCAATATCACACAAAAGAAGCATGGAGCAAGCAGAAATTATAGATACGTTTTGGACGTATCATATGTTTGAATTGAAACCTTTTGATCCTTGTTCTTTTGGTGTTCGTCTTGTTGATTCTTCCGTAAAGAAACCTTTTGATCTTTGCTAAGGTAAGCTCGCCAATGGAACTAGTGGGGGTTTCTTTACGGAAGAATCAACAAGACGAACACCAAAAGAACAAGGATCAAAAGGTTTCAATTCAAACATATGATACGTCCAAAACGTATCTATAATTTCTGCTTGCTCCATGCTTCTTTTCTGTGATATTGCTATGATATTGATGCACTTCCATACAGTTTTGATCATATTTGGACTAACCTATTAACTCAGTGCACCACAGTGCCAGTTCCTGTTTTCTGCTGTTTTTCTATTTCAGGTTTCCCCCATATTAAAAGTGCTCCAAAAATTCCAGGAAAAATATAGGAAAAATCAGCGTACAGGAAGCTTCGCGAAGAACCAAAGATGGGCCAGAGGGGAGCCAGGGGAGGCCCAGGCGGCCACCTGGCGCGGCCCCACCCCTGGCCGCGCCAGGGGGGGCGCCTGGGGCCCCTGCTCCGCCTCTGGCTGCCCCCCTTCGCATATATATCCCTCTCGCCCCGAAACCCTCGAGGACAGAACCCTTTTTCGCGATCTCGCCTCTGTTCCACCGCTGCAGCGCTTCCAAGATCGGGAGCATCAGGAGAACTCTTCCCGGCACCCTGCCGGAGGGGAGAACCACCACCGGGAGCTTCTCCACCACCATGGACGCTTCCCGGATGAGTCGTGAGTAGTCCACCTTGAACCATGGGTCCATGATCAGTAGCTATGTGATGTTCTCGTCCCCTCTTTGCTCTTCATGGTTTAGACCTCGTGAGTTGTCCTACATGATCGAGGCACATATGTAATCTTTCTGCTGTTGCTTTGCTGAGTTTGCTGGGATCTGATGGATTATGAGACTATGTTCAGATTGTGTTTGAGTAATATATTTGATTCACCTCTTTTATATCTTTGTTCTTGAGTAATTCTTGCATGTTCTCCGTTGTTGTTTATTGCTTTGGCCAAGTAGTAGGTAGTAACTCCAAGAGGGAGCGTTATGCTTGATTGTGCGTTCATGCCCCCTGATGACTAGCTTGAGTGACAGAAACATGAGTCTAGGGGATGTGTTGTTGCCACAAGGGAGAAAACAACGGTGCTTGTACTTGCGGGTGCAAGGATTGTTTACTTTACGCAAAGTTCTTTTAATGCAGTTGTATGTTGCTTTGAGTTTACACTTTGGGCGGGATTCGCAACTTAATACCAGCGAGATGTTCTGGATAGATATCTCAAGGTGGATGATTAGTAGTAGATGCAGATGGATTTCGGTCTAATTGCCTTGGCGTACCGCCCATGCTTTTGAGCCTCTACCTTTCTTTGCAGCATAGTTAGCATTGGTTTGCGCACATAATCTTGTCAATTGCCCAGCTGTAATTTGTTTACCTCGCTTTGCTGTTTTATCGTCTTTTGGGAGAGAGACATCACTAGTGAACATCATGGGACCCCGGTCCATATTACCACCGCTGATCACACCTTCTATTTACTTCCTGTTTTTTATTTCCTAGTTGCAGTCATAGCTATCATTATTATCTCTTGTGTTTGATCCTTTGTAAACAACAAGGCCGAGGGATTGACAACCTCTTTGTACTCGTTGGGAGCAAAGTTATTTGTATCTGTGTGCAGGTCCCGTCAACCGCTAAGTTTCTGGCGCCGTTGACACCTACTTGTCGACCCTCGGAGTCTCACGGGATTCGATCCTTGGTATCTTTGCCAAGGGAAATTTGCCGCTACGCTACATCTCAACCTTCCACTTGGGGTAACCAACGAGGGGCGAGAAGCCATCAGTGATGATATTATATTTATCACTTCAGTTGATCGTGAGAGCTTGTGATGGGCTAAGTTGGGACACCCCTGCAAGGTTTTGATCTTTCGAAAGCCGTGCCTGCGGTTATGTGGCAGATTGGAATTTGTTAATGTCCGGTTGTAGAAAACTTGACAGAGGATACGAAGTAAAACACACAACTGTGTGAGTAACTGTGACCGTCTCTTTTCACTTTGAGAAGAGAACACGGTGGGGTTATGTTTGACTCGTAGGTAGTTCAGGATCTTTAGCGATCACTACTAGTTTGCGACCGTTTGCGTAGATGCTCATCTTATTCTTGTACTCGTAAGTTAGCCACCATATTATGCTTAGCCGCTGCCGCAACCTCACCACTTTACCTCTTCCTATACATAAAGCTCTGCTAGTCTTGATACCCATGGTTATGGGATTGCTGAGTCCTCGTGGCTCACAGATACTACAACACCAGATGCAGGTTCAGCCGAGAATGATGCAGGAGCTGGTTCAAGTACTTCAGGGAGTTCCATGAAGAGCGTGGCCGTATGCTTGTGACGTTTTCGACAATCAGTAGTGGTTTCTACTAGGGGCGATTCGGACCTGTGGCTTTATGTTTTGGTATCTTTCTTTTGGATCTTCCCCCGTAGTCGGGTTGTGATGTTTTGGATGATGTTATGCTTATGTAATGTATTGTGTGACGTGGCGAGTGTAAGCCAACTATCCTTTTGCAATTTCATCCCTATTTTTACATGAGTCGTGCAAAGATACCAAACTTGAGATCATTCCAGAATGGGCTTATACCTTTAAGTCGTGCCTCGACACGTAGGAGGTATAGTCCCATCCTGGGTATTACAGTTAATTAAGTCCTCGGGATAGCTAGTCCCTATGCAAGTTTTAGTTATTAGGCAAATGTAAAACCAATGTTGGGCCTTGCTGTAAAAGCTTTAGCGCTAAGCGGGTTATCGAGGGGGGCCCATAAACCCCAACCGTGTTAGGGACGCAAAATCAAGGAACATAACACCGGTTTAACGGTTCCTAGGGTGGCATGAGTGGAACAAAACACCAAGCAAGAGGCTTAGCCTTCCACCCATTACCAATATATAGATGATTTAGTTTAACAGTTTATATATTGTGATATCCCAACAATAACTTCATCATGAAGCAATAATCTTCAAATCTTCACCTGCAACTAACAACGCTATAAGAGGGGCTGAGCGAAGCTTACGTAGCCAAACAACGGTTTGCTAGGTGGGTGGTTAGAGAGTTTCATGGCAACAATAGGAAGCTAACAAACAGACATAGGCATCGAGGCAATATCTAAAGAGCGAGACATCTAGCATAGGCAAAGATAGTAGTGATATCTGTAAGGTCATCTTGCCTGTGGATTCCACGGAGGGATCGTAACCTTGCTCCTCAAACTCAACCTCGGTAGGAACCTCGTACTCCGTATCGTCACCGGGCTCTAACCAAACACAACAATGCAACACCGGAACACAATCAATCATAATGCAATGCTCAAACACATGATGCATGAACATGATGAACAAAGACAAGAGTAGATATGATGCATGGCCCAGGGTCACAAGAGTGCAATATCATCAAGGCAACAAGATCACCCACATGAAAGGAAAACAACAAAAGAACAACAATCAAGTTTATGTAGGTTGTTCAAGCAAGCATCCAACAAGTTTAAAGGGGTTGGTTAACATGGCAAGGGCGCAACTAATATTACAGCAACATGCTAGCACATTTAAATGGGCTGGAAATAATAAACAACAATTTCCAGAAACTCCCAATATTAATTAAATGCATTTGGGACAGATCTGAAAAACTTATGTGAAAAGGTTGTCAAACATGCTAAACAACAGCACCAAAATATTCTACACATTTTTCTACCCCAAATGCATATAAATTTGTTAAATTTGGAGTTGTAGATATTAAGTTATGATTTTTCCAAGTTTAAGCATATTTAAAACAAGAATAAATTCAAACAACATTTTAAATGTTTTTAAACTTGGCAACAGACAGCATATCCATAATCTAAATGAAATTCTAAGCACTTTTCATATATGACTTGTTTGCATCAGATGAATATAACCATAGATATGAATTAAAGAAAGAAAAAACAGAAAATAAAAAGAAAAAGAAAAACATAAAAGAAAAACAACAAGCGCAGGGGTCAAAGTGACCCAGGCCCAACTAGCCAGAGCCACTGATAAGAGGGCCAAGCTGCGCTGAGCTAGCGCCAGCGGGTGCGCGAGGGGGCTGGATTGCACAGTGAGGCTGGCGGGTGGGGCCTGCCTGTCAGCCTCTCAGGAAAAACAAAAGGGGGCGAAAATGCCCACTGCCCCGCACGGATTCGAACTCACGACCTGCTGCTTAACTGATGGAGACACATCCACTGCGCTAGCGTTCATTTCTTGACAGATAACATGTGAGATGACAGAAGAAGTAAGTGAAGATGCAGAGCAGGGGAAAAAACAGGGGGCTCGTCGGAGCTGCTCGTCAGAGCTGCTCCGGTGACCTAAAGGCATGGCGGAGTGGTGCGGTGCGCTCCTGGGGGAGTGCCGCACCCACTCGAAGCAAATGCAGGACCTAGCATGCACTACAGCGCCGGCGGCGAGCACTTGACAGAACATCGGTGGCGAGCTACGGCGAGACGATGCAACGGCCAAGGCGGAGTGACGACTACACAGGCAGCACCTACACGACGAGCTGAAGCGAATGGGCAGCACTAGACGGCCTACGGTGGTCGGGACACTCGCCAGCGACGAGGCCCGGCGGCGACGAGCTCGGGTGCTCGGCGAACTCGGAACTAGAGGGTGCTAAAGAGGGGGAAAAGAGCACGAGGAGGTGGAGGCTCTCACCACGAACACGGAGGTGTGTTCGGCTGGCCCGGAGGTGGTCGGAGTCGACGGCGGCGAGTCTCGAACAGCTACGGGCGCCGGAGAGGAAGAAGAGGAAGAAGACGTCGGCGGCGAGGCGATCGGCTCCGCGTAGAGGGCGTAGTCGACATAATCGACGACGAGGAAGCAGCTGGACACGCTTGGCGAGGCTGAGGTCGACGGGAGGCACGCCGGCGACGAGTTGGCGCTCTCAAATGCGTGCGTGTATTCACTGGAGCGGCGGATCTGGTGGAGCTTGGCTCTCCAGGCGGCGAGAGGAGGAAGAGGAACCCTAGGGAGAGGGGTTGGACACGGTGCGGGTTTAAATGGAGGGCTCAGATCACGAGACCTCGACGTCCGTGATCACGGTGCGACGGCGAGCGCGCGCTCTGGCTCTGCAGCGCTTGACAGAGGTAGACGGAGACGTGGGAGGTGTGAGGCTGACAATTGGGGCCAGGTGCGAGGGGAGAGATGGCGCGACTGCGAGTGACTAGGTTGGGCCTGCGGGGAAGAGATGGGCCGGGCAGCGCGAGGAGAAAGACTAGGCCTGGGGGGAGGAGAAGGTGGAGGAGGCCCAGGCCACTGCTACTCTCTGCTTCTTTTCCCTTTTCTTTTTTCTTCAGATAGAAAAGAAAAAGAAAAGCACAGGCTTAAAGGAAAAGAGTTAGGGGAAAAAGAAAATATCCCCATGCTCCTTGATTTATGCCCTATTTAATAAAATTGACTTGGACATTTTTAGAGGCAGAAAAATAAAAGGAGTTTTAATATGGTTCAAACTCTTGTCATTTTTAAACCCAACCAAATCAATTCCAAATGGGGGTGATCTTTGGCAGAGAGGGTGTAGACATGGTGCAAGGTTTTAGGAAAAGAAAGAACATTAATGGACTTGGCTAGGTGGCTTGCAACTTACATAAAGAAAGGAAAGAAAAGAAGAGAAGGAAGAAGAAGTGGTGGAAGAGGAAGAAGAGGGTTTAGGGTATAGCAAGCCAAGGCTAGAACCACACTCACAACATCACAAGGTGCCTCACTCACACACACCACAGAACTAAACTAAGATGCCATGATGCCATGATGATGAAGCAATGAAAGGATGCAATGACATGGCAATGCAAAAATAAAATGAGCTCAAAAGACAAGAACCCCCAAGGATAAGGACAAGGATCAAAAGAGAATGCTTTATTGCCATTATAGGTAAGTATCACATATGGGGGTGTTACAAACTCTCCTACACTACAAAAACATCTCGTCCCGAGATCTAGGACTGGAAGAAGGAAGGATACTCGGAACGAAGGTGATCTTCTTGTTCCCACGTAGCTTCTCGGTCTGTATGGTGTGACCAATTCACTTTCAAGAACTTGATGGACATGTTGCGGGTTTTGCGCTCAGTTTCTTCAAGAATAGCAACAGGGTTCTCACGATAAGACAAGTCTTATTGAAGATCAATCTCCTCGAACGGAATGGTGCGTTCAGGTGTCTTGAAGCACTTGCGGAGTTGAGACACGTGAAACACATCATGAACATTTGCAAAGTTGGAGGGAAGCTCGAGTTGGTATGCTAGATCACCTCTTTTGCCAAGAATCTTGAAAGGGCCCACGTATCTCAGAGCATGCTTGCCTTTGATACGAAATCTTTGGGTTCCTTTCATAGGAGAAACACGGACATGATCTCCAATGTCGAAAGCCAAATCACGATGCTTGCCGTCATAGTAGCTCTTTTGACACGATTGCGCGGCTTTGAGATTCTCACGTATGACTTTGCACATTTCTTCTGCTTCTGAGATCAAATCATTACCAAGAAGTTGACGTTCACCAGTCTCGGACCAGTTGAGCGGGGTACGACACTTTCTGCCATAGAGGATTTCAAAAGCAGCTTTGCTGGCACTTGCTTGGAAACTGTTGTTGTATGAGAATTCGACAAACGGGAGACAATCTTTCCATTTCATACCGAAATAGATGACACAAGCTCTCAGCATGTCTTCGAGAATCTGGTTCACTCTTTCGACTTGACCACTAGTCTGAGGGTGAAACGCAGTGCTGAAGCGAATTTTTGTGCCCATGGCTGACTGAAAGGAGCCCCAGAACTTGGATGTGAACAAACTTCCACGGTCTGAGGAGATGACTTGAGGAATGCCATGCAAAGAAACAATTCTGGAGGTGTACAACTCTGCCAGCTGAGCTGCGTTGATGGATTCTTTGACGGGAAGGAAATGAGCTACTTTAGTTAGCTTGTCAATCACTACGAAGATAGCATCATTCCCCTTCTTGGACTTAGGAAACCCAGTGACGAAATCCATTTCAATGTGATCGAATTTCCACTCGGGAATAGGTAGAGGTTGAAGGAGACCGGCTGGACGTTGATGCGCTGCCTTCACTCTTCTGCAGACATCACATTCATTCACGAATTGGGCAATCTCCCTTTTCATGCGATTCAACCAGTATGATTGCTTGAGGTCTTGGTACATCTTAGAACTTCCGGGATGAATCGAGAGGAGGGAGTCATGTGCTTCGTTCATTATGAGCTTCCTGAGATCACCCTTGGGAACCACAATTCTGTCCTCGAAGAACAAGGTGTCTTTCTCATCAACGCGATAGCACTTGTATTTGGGAGTACCCTTAGCAATACCATGTTTCACTTTCTGCACCATAGCATCACTGAGTTGGGCCTCACGGATCTGATCTTCCAAGGTAGGAGCAACTTGAAGGTTTGCAATAAAGCCTTGCAGAACAACTTGGAGGTTGAGCTTCCTGAATGATTCACAAAGTTCAGGCTAGAACGGTTTGAGAAGGAGACTGTTGCAATATGCCTTTCTGCTCAAGGCATGTGCAATGACATTGGCCTTGCCAGGTGTGTACTCAATGCTTGGATCATACTCTTGGATCATCTCAACCCAACGAGTCTGGCAAAGGTTGAGGTTTGGCTGTGTGAAGATGTACTTCAAGCTCTTGTGATCGGTGAAGATGTCCACTTTTCTGCCCAACATAAGGTGTCTCCACGTGATCAAGGCATGTACAACTGCTGCTAGCTCGAGATCATGTGTGGGGTAATTCTTCTCATTTGGTTTCAACTGACGAGAAGTGTATGCCACAATCTTCTTGTCTTGCATGAGAACGCCGCCAAGACCTTGCAAATAAGCATCACAAAAGACTTCATAGGGCTTGGACTCATCCGAAGGAGTAAGAACCGGAGCAGAAATGAGCTTCTCTTTGAGTGTTTTGAATGCCACATCACAATCAGGAGTCCAGGAGTACTTGACATTCTTCTGCAATAGGTTGGAAAGGGGCTTGGCAATCTTGGAGAAGTTCTCAACGAACCTTCTGCAATAGCTAGCGAGACCAAGGAAGCTTCGGAGTTGCTTGACATTCTGCGGGGGTTCCCAGTTGACAATAGCTTCAACTTTCTCGGGATTTACAGAAATGCCCTCGGCAGAGATAATATGGCTAACATATATGACCTTATCGAGCCAGAATTCGCATTTGGAGAACTTCGCATAGAACTTGTGTTCACGGAGCCTGTCCAGGACCTAACGGAGGTGCTTGGCATGGTCTTCTTCATTCTTGGAGAATACCAAGATGTCATCCAGATAGACGAGAACAAATTGTGACGCCCGAAGACCGACGTCCCAGAAGATCCCAGAAGATTCCAGATGTTCCGGGTTCCTCCCGTGTGTTTCAGTTGTGCTTGCTTTATTTATTTTGCATTGCATCATGTCATCATGCCATCATGTCATTTTAATTTTTTGCATCTCAACCTAAATAAATCGTGTGGACCTTCGGTCCATTTAAATCGAGGGAAGAATGACTTCTCTTTATAACATACGAAAGCCTCTCAATATTATTAGGGAGCTATATAATAATATTCCATTTGTTTGGAATTAACCAACACACGTGCATAACTTTCCCCATGCCTCTTAATTCAAGTTTCACCGTCAAAAATCTTCCCTTTATACCTTTTCTCGTTATCGAGGCTCCTCCTAAATATCTAGACTCCGTTCAAACTCCTTTTATTGCAAGCTAAATGTTTTAGTTTGCATTTTCCTATTTTGTTGGAACCACTTTTGTTGGGTTGGTTTTATTCCATAAAGCCTTACAAAAATGTTCCATAATTTTTTTTTCTGTTCATGACCTTCCTTTCTTATTTTCTTTTGGACTCTCTCTATTTAATTTTTTTTTTCTGCAAGATCTATGAGGCAGAGAGGCCCAGAACTCCAGCCTTCAGGCCCAGCATCCTTCTGGCCGAGCCGCAGCCAGGCCTCCCGCGGCCCCCTTTTCGCCCGAAGCCCATCGGCCCAGCCTCCCGCTCCTGGAAACCCTAGCGCTCGATCCCAACTCCCCTTCGCTCCTCCCTCTGGATCCCGAGCGCCAACAGCGCCGCCACCCCTCGACCCCTCTCCCTCACGCACCCGATCCCCAGTCTCTTCGCTAACTCCCTCCGCCACTCGATCCCCCTCGATCTTCCAGAGCGCCGCGCCCTCCGCAGTCCCCTGCACCGCGCCTGTCCTCCGCGCGCCGTGCGCCTCGGCCGCCCCGCGCCTGGCCCGCGGAGGCTTCGTCCCTTCCCGCGCAGGCCCCCCTCGCTCTCTCTTCCATCGCTAGCGGCCAGGGGTCGCCGCGTCCGTCGCGACGAGCGCCAGGAGGAGGCCCGCGCCCGTCCCTCCGCCGTGCTAGGCCGCAGCGCCCGCGGTCGGAGGCCAGTCCCTCGCCGGCCCGAGCGCCTCTGTGTCGGTGGCCTCGCCTGGCCCGCCGCTGCGCACGCCCCCCGACCTCCAGCTCGCCATGGACGCCCACCGGGCCACCCTCCTCGACAGCCGGCCTCCCTTCCTCCCCGAGTCCCAGCGACGCAGCACGCCGTGCCGCTGCCATGGCCCCGAGCGCCCCCTTCCGGTCACCTCCCACGCGTCCAGCCGTCCTCCTACAGCGCCCGACGACCGCCTTGGACGCGCCCTCCAGCAAGGCCGCGGCCTCGCCTTCCTCCGCGCGAATCCAGCGCCGCAGCGCCCTGACCGTCCCCTGCTCTGCTCCTTTCCCCGCAGCCTTTTTGTTTTGTTTTCTTTTGTGGCTGTTTTGGTTTATCTCAAGTACCAGGAGCGCCAAGAACCACTAGGTCCGGACCCGAGCAGCTACATGGCCATTTTCATGAACGGCTCCTATGTCAAGTACACCTTCGTCAAGTTCTTCTCGGCCAAGTCGGCTACTCGGAGACGCACCATGTACCCCTACCGTCGCCCCGTGTACCTCTACGGAACGTGTACGACTCCGAAACGAAAACGACTACACGTGACGACGAACGCCAAGTACCACCACGTCCGACGATGCGACAAGTACCCCTCCGATGACAAGTACATCTACGAACGGAAACAACTACTTCCTCTTCGGCCGTGTACCACTACTTCCTCTACGAGTTGCGAGAACGACTACCTCCACTACGTCCCTCTACGAACTCGAATCGCCCCGTGAACGTTTGTTCCGAAGGTATAACCCCGAGACGATGACCCATGGATGCTTGTTGTGTTGTATGAAATGTTTCCCGTGTGTGCACCGTGTCCTTTTGGATCTTTTGCCATGTTCCTCGGTTGCCTCGTCACCGACTCGTGGGAACCCGGTAACGGGATCGCCCCACCTTTCATCTCGTTTGGCTCGCTCACGCCATCTTTCCTTTTGCACCGGACTCTCAACGAGATACCGGAACCGATATGTTGCCGTGGCATCATTTTCGGAATTGTTGCCGTGGCACCCTTTTCCTTCCACCACGGTGACGATGCTTCTTATCTCTTCATGTTAATGTTTAACTAATTTGCATAAACTTGTTCATGTCATCCGCATCATTTAACAACACTAAAATGTTTAATTGTTGTTTGCTTATAATTACTAAACATGCTCATGGGGATTTTCCGGATATGTTGTTGTTATTTTTCCGGCCTCATTTAAAATTGTCTAAATAGTGTAGTTTTATTATTGCTTCACCTCTTGCCATGTTAACAAACATTTAATCTTGTCTTGTAAATAAACGAGAGTCAATTAAATGAATAAAATGTGGTGTTTCGTCAATATGCAACTCGTTGCATATTGAGCTCCACTTAACTTGTAGTTTTGTTTGTGCACTTTGCCATGCCATGCATATTTAAACCGGACATGCATCATACTTGTTTGTGCATCGTATGCCACGTTTATGCTTGTGTGTTTACCGTGTTGCTTGTTTCTTTCCGGTTTGCTTCTCTTGTTAGCTTCGGTTTCGTTCCGGAGTTGTGAGGATTCTCTCGTCTGTGTTGCTCCGTCTACTTCATGGACGCGTTCTTCTTCCTTGTGGAATTCCAGGCAAGATGATCATACCCTTGGATACCTTTACTACCATTGCCATGCTTAGTTGTCTCGATGCTATCGTTACATGTCGCGCTACCCATCTTTTATGTCATCCTCTCCTTGTTGCCATGAAACCTCTAACATTTGAAACCTTCCTAGCAAAACCACTGTTTGGCTCTGTTACCGCTTGCTCAGCCCCTCTTATAGCGTTGTTAGTTGCAGGTGAAGATGAAGTTCGTTCCAGGAGGGAACTTGTTGTTGTTATATCACAATATCTATAACTTTTATTAACACACCTATATACTGGGCATGGGTGGAAGGCTTGGCCTTTTGCTCGGTGTTTTGTTCCACTCATGCCACCTTAGGCGCCGATAAACCGGCATTATGTTCCTTGATTTTGCGTTCCTTACACGATGGGTGAAATGGGGACCCCTTGACAGTTCGACTTTGAATAAAACTCCTCCAGCAAGGCCCAACATTGGTTTTAATTTGCCTCATAATAACAACTTAATTATATAATTAAATTTGCATAGGGGGTCGCGTCCCCGAGGATTCTTAATTCTACATAGCAGGGGGGCCAGTGCTGATGGTGTTGGTCCCAAACGGGGAGTCTGCGGGGCCGCCTTGGGGAAACCCGAGGTATCTGGTATACCTGTAGAATCGCCCATCCGGTTGTGGCCTGAGATGAGATACGCGCGGCTACTATCAGTGTGTCGCACGCCGGGAGGTCTTGCTGGACTTGTTTTACCATTGTCGAAATGACTTGTGCTACCGGGATGCCGAGCCTGATCGGATTTTCCCTAAGATAAGGAGTGATGATATTATATTTATCACTTCAGCTAATCGTGAGAGCTTGTGATGGGCTAAGTTGGAACACCCCTGCAGGGTTATGATCTTTCGAAAGCCGTGCCCGCGGTTATGTGGCAGATTGGAATTTGTTAATGTCCGGTTGTAGAAAACTTGACAGAGGATCCGAAGTAAAACACACCACTGTGTGAGTAACCGTGACTGTCTCTTTTCATTTTGACAACAGAACACGGTGGGGTTATGTTTGACTCGTATGTAGTTCAGGATCTTTAGCGATCACTACTTTTGCGACCGTTTGCGTAGCTTCTCATCTTATTCTTGTACTCGTAAGTTAGCCACCATATTATGCTTAGCCGCTGCTGCAACCTCACCACTTTACCTCTTCCTACCCACAAAGCTTTGCTAGTCTTGATACCCATGGTTATGGGATTGCTGAGTCCTCGTGGCTCACAGATACTACAACACCAGATGCAGGTTCAGCCGAGTTCGAAGCAGGAGTTGGTTCAGTTCTTCACCGGGAGCTCGATGAAGAGTGTGGCCGTATGCTTGTGACGTTTCGACGATCAGTAGTGGTTTGTACTAGGATTCGATCCTGACCTGTGGCCTTATGTTGTTTTGGTATCTTTCTTTTGGATCTTCACCCGTAGTCGGGTTGTGATGTTTTGAATGATGTATTGCTTATGTATTGTTTTGTGTGAAGTGGCGAGTGTAAGCCAACTATCTCCTTTTGCAATTTAATCCCTCTTTTACATCAGTCGTGCAAAGATACCAAACTTGAGATCATTCTAGGATGGGCTTATACCTTTAAGTCGTGCCTCGACACGTAGGAGGTATAGTCCCATCCTGGGCATTACAAGTTGGTATTCAGAGCCTTCTCCGACCTAGAAGCCCCCACTGATTGATCGAATCGTTGACGGTTGAGTCAAGGCACACACTGAAAATGTTTTGAGTCCTATATTTATATCGGAGAGTAGGATTTCTTTTGCTCCTCATCTCTTTTCATTCTGGTGAGGACTCCTGACGATTACTCTTGTCTCTTCTACTTTCAAAAATTGCACCAAATTTTTTTTAGGATCTCGCGAGTATTGTTTGGATTGTTTCGATGTCTTTGTGACGAGAACATTGTTCTCGATGCCTCTTGTCATTAGGGGTTGTGGCAGTGTCCCGGGGAGTTGAGCTCCGAGGTGTTGTCGTCACAAATCCATCGCGGCAGTACTAGAATACTTAAGACGGCCGACATCGAAAACTCTCCTATGCGGTTAGTGGCAAGATAACCCCGACATCACCCAGTACTGGGGAGGTAGTTCGGGAGTATTGCCATAGCTTGTATAGTGGATGCGTTTCGAAGGTCCGAGGTAAACAGTTTCCGAGAACAACTGGTTATGTGTTGAAGGATGGATACAGCTGGATGTAGGTTTAGAGTTGATTGCGCGGTGCTTCCCCTGTATCCCCAACACCTGATTGCATAACTGGAAACTTTCGGAAATCTATAGGTGGGTTCATCAAGTAGTTCTAGGCATTCTTCCAACGGATGCACGATATGAAGTACGGGGTTCTACATTGAGTGAAGTGGTTTTATGGACTTGTTCTGATCGGGAGTTGCATCTTAAAGGGTCCTTGGCTATGCTGATCCGGGGATTGCAAAACCCTTTTGTAACATGTTCCATGAGCTTTCAGCACGAAGATGTGGAATGAAGCTTCTATCTTGTATTTGTTCTATCTGTTCCTTGTTCCTTTTTTATTTACTTTTTGTTCTCCAAGTGGCTTCTCATCAAGTTGATGTACCTGCGGAATTCATTCGTTCAATTCTTTGTTCGGATGATATTGTGAAGATCATGTTGCATATCTATCCTTTGTTTCGTTTGATTCTGGTATTCGAGTTGCTTCGATGTCAAATGTTGATTCCATACCTTCCTAATCGGTGTTCTCATATTTCTATGGGAGTGCTAGTCCTTCTTAATCATCAAGTTTTTCATGTTAATCCTTTTTCAACCGGTGTGCCTTCTCTTCAAGTTATTCCATACGGACGCCATTGAGAATTCTGTGGATTTGTCTGTTTCATTCATCCCAAGTTGTCTTTGTTTTCCCCACCCTCCCACCCTTTTCTTTATGGAGCCAGAAATTCTCAAATGAAATATCCATTTTATTCATGTGATGTTTCCTCATTCTTTTCCTTCAATGTTCTTATCCGGTGATTATCGTGAAGATGCTCAAGAGCTTCAAGTTCATCATTCTTTTGTTCTCAAATTCTGTCGGTGGATGTAATTCAAGATTTCGGTGTTGATCTTATCCTTTTCCTCTTTTCACAATGCTTTCTTATTCCGGTGCTCCAATTAATCATTCTCCTCTTGCTATTCATATCCGGAGTGCTGAAGATTCGTGATTCCATTCTTATTCCGTTCAAGCTATTTTGAGGTTGTCATCTTATTCAAGCCATTCAATTCAACCGGTGCAGTATCTCTTAAGCAATCTTTTTCAATGGTGATTTCTTTAGTGGGCCTTAACCCACAGGTCTTTTCCCAGGATCTTACCTGACTCTTCTATTTTTCTGGAGTTATACTCAAATTCTTTTCAAAGTGTGACGTAAGAATGATTTCCATCAGTCACATGCCTTCTCCAAGCTTGTTTTCAATTATTTCCATCTTTTGCTCCACCTTCCTCTTGTCATTCGTCCGGAGTACCTATACAATTCATGGTGGTGTATCTCATCGTCTTCTCACATTTGGAGACCGGAGAAGTGTTTCTCTTAAATTTTGACCCGTTCTCTTGAAGATTCGTGGTTCTAGCTTCATGCCATCCTCATTATTGTTCCGATTGTGAGGAATTCTTTTCTTAACCGTCCGAAGCATTTCATGAATTCTTCCTATTGTGATCCTCCGAAGGCCATCATTTCAGAATATTTCTTCGTTCTCAGTTTTCAACTTCGTCCTCCAACTATTCTTCATTGATGCCTCTTCGTTCGTCTCCATATTTTTACGGTGGTTCTTTCAAGTTACCCTTCCGTGGTTATCGTTTTAATTCATTTGTTCTTTTCACAATCCTACCGGTGCTTCGTTGAAGATTTACCCAAGCTGGTGTGAGATCTCTCTTAATTCTTTCCAACGAGAATAAGTAGTATGCCAAATCCTTTGGTTGTCATCAATTTAAATTGGTGAAGGAGATGCATGACATAATTCTTATTCTTATTCCTTCAAGGTGATTTAATTCTTTTGTCTGGAGCTTGTTCATCATATCATATTCTCGGTTCTAAGTTGTTCATCTTGTTTTCCGGAGCTCCAAGTTATTTCGATTACATCATTTCAAACTTCATCTAATTCATCGCGGGCTTGAATCTTATTCTTTTCATTTTTCACTTCTCATGCTTTCATTACCGGAGTTCTTCATGTTTCATCATGTTTTAATTCATCCTCGAAGTCTTCATCAAGATTCTTGTTGGAGCTCAAGCAGTCTTCATCATGCTCTCCATTTGCAATTCTTTATCTTTTCAAATGGTGTTATGTCATTCTTGACAATTCCTTCATGTTTCATGATTCACGAGTTATCAAGAATGAGATAATTAAAACCATCATTTCTTTCTCTTTAGGAGATCCTTTCAACCCCTCATTTTTATCTCTTGGAGTTCTCTTGGGTTGTATTTCACCTAAAAGCCTTCCTTGAGAATTGTTGCTATTATGGTGCTTATTAATGACCCAAGTTCTTCATTTATCCTCCCGGTGTTATAAGTTATCGTCTCCTTGTTGATCTAAATCCAAGCAATCCGTTTCTGTTAGTGGCTAGTTGTCACCTCTTAATTTTAAGATGTTTTCCATAAGCCCACATCAAGCTTATTCGTTTCGTTGTTGATTTTTTCCAACAATTCCATTCAACCCTTCTTGTAAGGAGGTTTTCCTAATTCATTCGTGGGAGAAGTTGTCATTCTCTTCTCCATTCATTACTTTCTTTGATTTATATGCTATTCTTTCATTCCGGAGGCTTTGTGATGTTTCTCTCTCCAAACCATCATATCGTTTTATCGAGATCATGTTCTTTCCCTTGCTTATCATGTAACCGGAGTGCTGTCTGAATCCTTCTTACCTCTTGTGCCATTCTTTCAATAGTTTCGGAGGCAATATGTTGTTCGTTTCATCAAGTATCATTCCATCTCCTCAAGTTTATGTTCAGTTCCTTCCATTTTCAGACGGAGTGATGTCTGAATTCTGTCATTCTTATTCCTTGCCTATACCATTGCGGTTTCTTATTATTTTGGTCCGTGAGCTCTTGTTTCATGTATTTCAACCTACAAGGTTCTCATTATGTTCCTTGTTCCTCCTTTTACCGGAGTGTTTCATCTTCGTTCATATCCGTTGCATTCTTCTTTCAGTTTGGTCAACCTCTCAAGGTTCCCTGGTTTCACTCGTCTGTCAAAGAAGCAACTTTGTTTTACCTCTTCCTCTTCCGTTTTTACCCGGTGATATCTCTAGGATCTCGGGTCGAGATCCTCTGTTAGTGTGGGAGAGTTGTGACGCCCGAAGACCGACGTCCCAGAAGATCCCAGAAGATTCCAGAAGATTCCAGATGTTTCGGGTTCCTCCCGTGTGTTTCAGTTGTGCTTGCTTTATTTATTTTGCATTGCATCATGTCATCATGCCATCATGTCATTTTAATTTTTTGCATCTCAACCTAAATAAATTGTGTGGACCTTCGGTCCATTTGAATCGAGGGAAGAATGACTTCTCTTTATAACATACGAAAGCCTCTCAATATTATTAGGGAGCTATATAATAATATTCCATTTGTTTGGAATTAACCAACACACATGCATAACTTTCCCCATGCCTCTTAATTCAAGTTTCACCATCAAAAATCTTCCCTTTATACCTTTTCTCGTTATCGAGGCTCCTCCTAAATATCTAGACTCCGTTCAAACTCCTTTTATTGCAAGCTAAATGTTTTAGTTTGCATTTTCCTATTTTGTTGGAACCACTTTTGTTGGGTTGGTTTTATTCCATAAAGCCTTACAAAAATGTTCCATAATTTTTTTTTCTGTTCATGACCTTCCTTTCTTATTTTCTTTTGGACTCTCTCTATTTAATTTTTGTTTCTGCAAGATCTATGAGGCAGAGAGGCCCAGAACTCCAGCCTTCAGGCCCAGCATCCTTCTGGCCGAGCCGCAGCCAGGCCTCCCGCGGCCCCCTTTTCGCCCGAAGCCCATCGGCCCAGCCTCCCGCTCCTGGAAACCCTAGCGCTCGATCCCAACTCCCCTTCGCTCCTCCCTCTGGATCCCGAGCGCCAACAGCGCCACCACCCCTCGACCCCTCTCCCTCACGCACCCGATCCCCAGTCTCTTCGCTAACTCCCTCCGCCGCTCGATCCCCCTCGATCTTCCAGAGCGCCGCGCCCTCTGCAGTCCCCTGCACCGCGCATGTCCTCCGCGCGCCGTGCGCCTCGGCCGCCCCGCGCCTGGCCCGCAGAGGCTTCGTCCCTTCCCGCGCAGGCCCCCCTCGCTCTCTCTTCCATCGCCAGCGGCCAGGGGTCGCCGCGCCCCTCGCGACGAGCGCCAGGAGGCGGCCCGCGCCCGTCCCTCCGCCGTGCTAGGCCGCAGCGCCCGCGGTCGGAGGCCAGTCCCTCGCCGGCCCGAGCGCCTCTGTGTCGGTGGCCTCGCCTGGCCCGCCGCTGCGCACGCGCCCCGACCTCCAACTCGCCATAGACGCCCACCGGGCCACCCTCCTCGACAGCCGGCCTCCCTTCCTCCCCGAGTCCCAGCGACGCAGCACGCCGTGCCGCTGCCATGGCCCCGAGCGCCCCCTTTCGGTCACCTCCCACGCGTCCAGCCGTCCTCCTACAGCGCCCGACGACCGCCTTGGACGCGCCCTCCAGCAAGGCCGCGGCCTCGCCTTCCTCCGCGCGAATCCAGCGCCGCAGCGCCCTGACCGTCCCCTGCTCTACTCCTTTCCCCGCAGCCTTTTTGTTTTGTTTTGTTTTGTGGCTGTTTTGGTTTATCTCAAGTACCAGGAGCGCCAAGAACCACTAGGTCCGGACCCGAGCAGCTACATGGCCATTTTCATGAACGGCTCCTATGTCAAGTACACCTTCGCCAAGTTCCTCTCCGCCAAGTCGGCTACTCGGAGACGCACCAAGTACCCCTACCGTCGCCCCGTGTACCTCTACGGAACGTGTACGACTCCGAAACGAAAACGACTACACGTGACGACGAACGCCAAGTACCACCACGTCCGACGATGCGACAAGTACCCCTCCGATGACAAGTACATCTACGAACGGAAACAACTACTTCCTCTTCGGCCGTGTACCACTACTTCCTCTACGAGTTGCGAGAACGACTACCTCCACTACGTCCCTCTACGAACTCGAATCGCCCCGTGAAAGTTTGTTCCGAAGGTATAACCCCGAGACGATGACCCATGGATGCTTGTTGTGTTGTATGAAATGTTTCCCGTGTGTGCACCGTGTCCGTTTCGATCTTTTGTCATGTTCCTCGGTTGCCTCGTCACCGACTCGTGGGAACCCGGTAACGGGATCGCCCCACCTTTCATCTCGTTTGGCTCGCTCACGCCATCTTTCCTTTTGCACCGGACTCTCAACGAGATACCGGAACCGATATGTTGCCGTGGCATCATTTTCAAAATTGATGCCGTGGCACCCTTTTCCTTCCACCACGGTGACGATGCTTCTTATCTCTTCATGTTAATGTTTAACTAATTTGCATAAACTTGTTCATGTCATCCGCATCATTTAACAACACTAAAATGTTTAATTGTTGTTTGCTTATAATTACTAAACATGCTCATGGGGATTTTCCGGATATGTTGTTGTTATTTTTCCGGCCTCATTTAAAATTGTCTAAATAGTGTAGTTTTATTATTGCTTCACCTCTTGCCATGTTAAGAAACATTTAATCTTGTCTTGTAAATAAACGAGAGTCAATTAAATAAATAAAATGTGGTGTTTCGTCAATATGCAACTCGTTGCATATTGAGCTCCACTTAACTTGTAGTTTTGTTTGTGCACTTTGCCATGCCATGCATATTTAAACCGGACATGCATCATACTTGTTTGTGCATCGTATGCCATGTTTATGCTTGTGTGTTTAGCGTGTTGCTTGTTTCTTTCCGGTTTGCTTCTCTTGTTAGCTTCGGTTTCGTTCCGGAGTTGTGAGGATTCTCTCGTCTGTGTTGCTCCGTCTACTTCATGGACGCGTTCTTCTTCCTTGTGGAATTCCAGGCAAGATGATCATACCCTTGGATACCTTTACTACCATTGCCATGCTTAGTTGTCTCGATGCTATCATTACATGTCGCGCTACCCATCTTTTATGTCAGCCTCTCCTTGTTGCCATGAAACCTCTAACATTTGAAACCTTCCTAGCAAAACCACTGTTTGGCTATGTTACCGCTTGCTCAGCCCCTCTTATAGCGTTGTTAGTTGCAGGTGAAGATGAAGTTCGTTCCAGGAGGGAACTTGTTGTTGTTATATCACAATATCTATAACTTTTATTAACACACCTATATACTGGGCATGGGTGGAAGGCTTGGCCTTTTGCTCGGTGTTTTGTTCCACTCATGCCACCTTAGGCGCCGATAAACCGGCATTATGTTCCTTGATTTTGCGTTCCTTACACGATGGGTGAAATGGGGACCCCTTGACAGTTCGACTTTGAATAAAACTCCTCCAGCAAGGCCCAACATTGGTTTTAATTTGCCTCATAATAACAACTTAATTAAATAATTAAATTTGCATAGGGGGTCGCGTCCCCGAGGATTTTCTTAATTCTACATAGCAGGGGGGGCCAGTGCTGATGGTGTTGGTCCCAAATGGGGAGTCTGCGGGGCCGCCTTGGGGAAACCCGAGGTATCTGGTATACCTGTAGAATCGCCCATCCGGTTGTGGCCTGAGACGAGATACGCGCGGCTACTATCAGGGTGTCGGCACGCCGGGAGGTCTTGCTGGACTTGTTTTACCATTGTCGAAATGACTTGTGCTACCAGGATGCCGATCCTGATCGGATTTTCCCTAAGATAAGGAGTGATGATATTATATTTATCACTTCAGCTAATCGTGAGAGCTTGTGATGGGCTAAGTTGGAACACCCCTGCAGGGTTATGATCTTTCGAAAGCCGTGCCCGCGGTTATGTGGCAGATTGGAATTTGTTAATGTCCGGTTGTAGAAAACTTGACAGAGGATCCGAAGTAAAACACACCACTGTGTGAGTAACCGTGACTGTCTCTTTTCATTTTGACAACAGAACACGGTGGGGTTATGTTTGACTCGTATGTAGTTCAGGATCTTTAGCGATCACAACTTTTGTGACCGTTTGCGTAGCTTCTCATCTTATTCTTGTACTCGTAAGTTAGCCACCATATTATGCTTAGCCGCTGCTACAACCTCACCACTTTACCTCTTCCTACCCACAAAGCTTTGCTAGTCTTGATACCCATGGTTATGGGATTGCTGAGTCCTCGTGGCTCATAGATAATACAACACCAGATGCAGGTTCAGCCGAGTTCGAAGCAGGAGTTGGTTCAGTTCTTCACCGGGAGCTCGATGAAGAGTGTGGTCGTATGCTTGTGACGTTTCGACGATCAGTAGTGGTTTCTACTAGGATTCGATCCTGACCTGTGGCCTTATGTTGTTTTGGTATCTTTCTTTTGGATCTTCACCCGTAGTCGGGTTGTGATGTTTTGAATGATGTATTGCTTATGTATTGTTTTGTGTGAAGTGGCGAGTGTAAGCCAACTATCTCCTTTTGCAATTTAATCCCTCTTTTACATCAGTCGTGCAAAGATACCAAACTTGAGATCATTCTAGGATGGGCTTATACCTTTAAGTCGTGCCTCGACACGTAGGAGGTATAGTCCCATCCTGGGCATTACACAAATTCAGCGGTGTAGGGGTTGAATATGAAGTGCATCATCCTTGAGAAGGTGGGTGGAGCATTTGCGAGGCCAAAAGACATGACCGTGTATTCATAAGAGCCAAAACTCATTCTGAATGCGGTCTTGGGAATATCCTCTTCACGGATACGGATCTGATGGTAACCCATCCGGAGATTGAGCTTTGAGAACACCTTTGCTCCTTTGAGCTGCTCGCATAATTCATTTATGTTGGGGAGCGGATACTTGTTCTTTATTGTCTTCTTGTTCAATGGTCGGTAATCAACGCAAAGGCGTTTCGTGCCATCCTTCTTCTTGACAAATCGAACACCACAACCCCAAGGAGAAGTACTAGGCCTGATTAGACCCATTCGTTCTTTCTCATCGAGTTGTTTCTTCAGCTCCTTCAACTCATCAGGGGAAAGTTTGTACGGACGCCGACATGCTGGGTCGGTACCGGGCTCGAGTTCAATGACGAATTCAACTTGACGATGCGGAGGCATGCTTGGAAGCTCTTCCAGGAAAACATCTTCATATTCATTGACCACCGGAATCTGAGAAATGGCATTAATCTTGCCCTTGTCATTGAGAGAGAATAGCCTGATTGTGTTATCTCAAGAGGCGAAGATAATCACGTCTTCGTCAGGATGAGTAAGCTTGACTTCCTTATTTGCACAATCAATGTTTGCATCATGCTTGGAGAGCCAATCCATCCCAAGAATAAGATCAATGTCGGAGTTGCCAAGAACAACCGGAGTAACTAGAAAACGGTAATAACCCATATGAATAGATACATCCGGAACAACTGAGTTGGAAGTCATTTGCAATCCCGGAGAAATAATCTTTAAAGGTCTAGGTATGCTCTCCGAAACCAAGTCATGCTTAGCAACAAATGGTCTTGAAATGAAAGAAAGCGATGCACCCGAATCAAACAAGACTTTTGCAGGAATATAGTTAACTGGAAGGTTACCAAGTATCACATCTGAAGAATTCTCTGCTTGAGCTGCATTCATCAGATTCACTCTTGCAACCTTGGGATTGTGCTTGACAATAGCAGTGCTGACAGGTGGAGGAGGCGGAAGGCGCCTTGGGTTGGGACACTTGTTAGCATAATGACCCTTCTGGCCACACTTGTTGCAAGTCACTTCTGAGAGAGGCTGGTGATAAGGACCACTTGATCTTGAAGCTTGAAACTAAGGCTTGGACTGATTGCTTGGGTTGGGTGGGTGGGAGAAACCACGGCCACCTGAGTGCTTGTTGTTGTTTGGAGGACGGAGCACTGGAGGAGGCGGAAGCCAGAACTTCTGCTGCTTTGCAACTACTTGGCAAGAAGAGGAGGAGTGAAAAACATCTCTGATCCTCTTTTTGGAAGCTTCAATCTTGAGCTGAGCTGCCTCTTGCTTAAGAGGCATATTGTAGAATTGGTCAAATACATCTGGCTCAAACAAGGTGAGAGCTAGTTGGAGTTCATCCTTCAGACCACCACATAACTGATAAATTTTGCTCTTGGCATCTGGGACGTCTTTCTTGGCATAACGAGCAAGATTCTGCAACTTGACATTGTATTGATAGACGGACATGGTGCCTTGCTTCAAGTTGCGGAATTGGTCACGCATGCCTTCAATGACACTGGTTGGAATGTGGTGAGAGCGGAAATCCTTGCAGAAGTCAGTCCACGAAATCTAACGTCCACCTCTGGAATCTTTGTACTGTTGCCACCAATCAGCAGCTTGGTCTTTGAGTTGGAAAGTGGCAAACTTGACATAATCCTCAGGTCTCACGTTACTGCATTCAAAGTGCTTTTTGATGTCTGTGATCCAGTCCTCAGCATCTAGCGGATCCACATAGTAACTGAACGACTTCGGTTGGTTTGCCAGGAATTGGTTGAGAGTTGCAAAGTGAGGTTGATTGAACAGATTGCCTTGGCCTTGGTTCCCGTGACCACCTTGATTTGCTTGGTTGGCTTGAAAGTTCTGCATCATTTGCATAAGCATCTGGGTGTTCTGGTTGGTTGCTTGCATAATTGCTCCCCATGCCTCAGACGGAGGAGGAGGGGAAGGAGGACATTTAGGAACACGCTCTTCTTCACCCTCTGGGTTAGTGTTCGCAACCCTCTTAGGAGCCATCCTGAATGAGATGACAACTATTAGCCATTGATTGAAAATATATAAGCTGAATCAATGACTAGAAATTACAACATAAGTCTTCACAAGAACATTCGAACAAAATGAACGAATGAATTCCACAGTTTAATGTTACAACAATCTTCTCGAGAAGCCACTTGGGAAAACAAAAGGTAAATAAAAACAACAAGGAGCAGATAGGACAAATACATAATAGAAGCTTCGTCCCACATGTTCGTGCTGAAAGCTCATGGAACGTGTTACAAAAGGGTGTTGCAATCCCTGGATCAGCATAGCCAAGGACCCTTTAAGATGCAACTCCCGACTGAAAGATGATGGTAGCAACTACGCGGACCGGGTCTGTAACTTGAGGGTTATTCTCATTGCTGCACATAAGAATTATGTCATTGATGCACCGCTAGGTGAAAGGGCTGCTGCAGGAGCAACTGCTGATGTTATGAACGTCTGGCAAGCTCGATCTGATGACTACTCGATAGTTTAATGTGCCATGCTTTACGGCTTAGAATCGGGACTTCAAAGACGTTTTGAACGTCATGGAGCATATGAGATGTTCCAAGAGTTGAAGTTAATATTTCAAGCAAATGCCTGAGTTGATAGATATGAAGTCTCGAACAGGTTATATAGTTGCAAGATGAAGGAGAACAGTTCTGTCAGTGAACACATACTCAGAATGTCTTGGTACCATAACCACTTGACTCAGCTCGGAGTTAGTCTTCTGGATAATAGTGTTATTGATAGAGTTCTTCAATCACTGCCACCAAGCTATAAAGGCTTCGTGGTGAACTATAATATGCAAGGGATGGAGAAGATAATTCCCGAGCTCTTCGCAATGCTCAAAGCTGCGGAGGTAGAAATCAAAAAGGAGCATTAAGTGTTGATGGTTAACAAGACCACTAGTTTCAAGAAAAAGGGCAAGGGAGAGAAGGGGAACTTCAAGAAGAATATCAATCAAGTTGCTACTCTCGGACAGAAATCCAAGTCTGGAACCAAGCCTGAAACTGAGTGCTTCTACTGCAAAGGGACTGGTCACTGGAAGCATAACTGCCCCAAGTATTTGGCGGATAAGAAGGATGACAAAGTGAACAAAGGTATATTTGATATACATGTTATTGATGTGTACCTTTCTAATGCTCGTAGTGAAGGAAATATGCCCTAGAGGCAATAATAAAGTTGCTATTTATATTTCCTTATATATCATGATAAATGTCTTTTATTCATGCTAGAATTGTATTAACCGGAAACTTGATACATTTGTGAATACATAGACAAAACAGAGTGTCCCTAGTATGCCTCTACTAAGCTAGCTCGTTAATCAAAGATGGTTGTGTTTCCTAACCATAGACATGTCTTGCCATTTGATCAACGAGATCACATCATTAGGAGAATGATGTGATGGACAAGACCCATCTGTTAGCTTAGCACAATGATCGTTTAGTTTTATTGCTATTGCTTTCTTCATGACTTATATATGTTCCTCTGACTATGAGAGTATGCAACTCCTGAATACCGGAGGAACACCTTGTGTGCTATCAAATGTCACAACGTAACTGGGTGATTATAAAGATGCTCTACAGGTGTTTCCAAAGATGTTTGTGGTGTTGGCATAGATCGAGAATAGGATTTGTCACTCCGAGTGTCGGAGAGGTATCTCTGGGCCCTCCCGGTAATACACATCATAATAAGCCCTGCAAGAAAATGACTAATTAGTTTGTCATGAGATGATGTATTACAGAACGAGTAAAGAGACTTGTCGGTATCGAGGTTGAACTAGGTATGATGATACCGATGATCGAATCTCGGGCAAGTAACATACCGACGAAAAGGGAACAACGTATGTTGTTATGCGGTTTGATCGATAAAGATCTTCAAAGAATATGTAGGAACCAATATGAGCCTCCAGGTTCCACTATTGGTTATTGATCGGAGGTGTGTCTCGGTCATGTCTACATAGTTTTTGAACCCGTAGGGTCCGCTGATACGTCTCCAACGTATCTATAATTTTTTAGTGCTCCATGTTATTATATTATCTGTTTTGGATGTTTACTGGGCTTTAGTATGCACTTTTATATTATTTTTGGGACTAACCTATTAACCGGAGACCCAATGCCAGTTGTTGTTTCTTTTGCCTATTTTAGTGTTTCGTAGAAAAGGAATATCTAACGGGGTCCAAACGGAACAAACCCTCCGCAAGGATCTTTCTTGGAACAAACACAATCCAGGAGACTTGGAGTGGAAGTCAAGGAAGCAACGAGGCAGCCACGAGGCAGGAGGGCACGCCCAGGGGGGTAGGCACGCCCCCACCCTCGTGGGCCCCTCGTAGCTCCACTGACGTACCTCTTTGGCTTATATATAACCTTATACCCTAAAAACATCCATGAGAGCAATGAAACCACTTTTCCACCGCCGCAACCTTCTGTACCCGTGAGATCCCATCTTGGGGCATTTTCCGGCGCTCCGTCGGAAGGGGAATTGATCACGGAGGGCTTCTACATCAACACCATAGCCTCTCCGATGATGTGTGAGTAGTTTACCACAGACCTTCGAGTCCATAGTTATTAGCTACATGGCTTCTTCTCTCTCTTTGGTTCTCAATACAAAATTCTCCTCGATGTTCTTGGAGATCTATTTGATGTAATTCTTTTTGCGGTGTGGTTGTCGAGATCCGATGAATTGTCGGTTTATGATCAAGATTATCTATGAACAATATTTGGTTCTTCTCTGAATTCTTATATGCATGTTATACGTCTCCAACGTATCTATAATTTATGAAGTATTCATGCTATTATGTTATCCATCTAGGATGTTTTATATGCATTTATATGCTATTTTATATGATTTTAGGGACTACCTATTAACCTAGAGCCCAGTGAGAGTTTCCGTTTCCCCTTGTTTTTTAGTTTTACAGAAACAAAATACCAAACAGAGTCCAATCGACGTGCCAATTTTTGATGATTTATTATGGAAAAAAAGAAGCCCCCGGAGTAAAAGAGTTGGGCCAGAAGAGTCCCGGGCTGCCCACGAGGGTGGAGGGCGCGCCCACCCGGCACGCCCACCCCCCTGGGCGCGCCCCCTATCTCGTGGACAGCCCGGAGACCCCCTGGACGTGAGACCGACGCCAAAGATTCCTATAAATTCATAAACCTCCAGAAAATAACCTAGATCAGAAGTTCCGCTGCCACAAGCTTCTGTAACCACGAGAAAACAATCTAGGCCCTCTCTGGCACCCTGCCGGAGGGGGCCATCATCACCGGAGGCCATGGAGGAGGATCCCGGAGGGGCCATCATCGGCATGAAGGGCAAGGACCAGAGGGAGAACCTCTCCCCATCTAGAGAGGACGCCATGGAGTAGGAAGCACAAGGGGGAGAACCTCTCCTCCTCTCTCTCGGTGGCGTCGGAGTGCCATCGGGAGGGGAATCATCGCCGCAGTGATCGTCTTCAAAAACATCACCATCATCATCACCAACCTCATCTCTTTTACGCAGTCCACTCTCCCGCACCCTGCTATAATCCCTACTTGAACATGGTGCTTTATGCCACATATTATGATCCAATGATGTGTTGCCATCCTATGATGTTTTGAGTACATATCCTTTGTCTTTGGGTTGATTGATGATCTAGATTGGTACAAGTTGCATGTTTTATTTTGGTGCTGTCCTATGGTGCTCTCCGTGTCGCGCAAACTTGAGGGATTCCCGCTGTTGGGTGTTGCAATACGTTCATGATTCGCTTACAGTGGGTTGCTTGAGTGACAGAAGCATAAACCCGAGTAAGGGGATTGTTACGTATGTAATAAAGGGGACTTGATGCTTTACTGCTATTTTTGGGTTTTACCTTAATAATATTTAGTAGTTGCGGATGCTTGCTAGAGTTCCAATCATAAGTGCATATGATCCAAGAAGAGAAATTATGTTAGCTTATGCCTCTCCCTCATATGAGATTGCAATGATGACTACTGGTCTTGTTAAAAATTGCCTAGGACAATTCCGCACACCGATCCATCATTATTCCACACTCGTTATTTAGTAATATATTCTAACTTTATGATAACAGCATCTACTTTTATATTTTAGCTCTCTGATATCATGCAAAGTTATCCTCTTCATACCCACAACGTAGTTTTATTTTTCATTTCTAGTTGGAAGCAAACGTTCGGTGTACGTAGAGTCGTATCAGTGGCAGATAGGACTTGAAAGAATATTGATATTACCTTTAGCTCCTTGTGGGTTCGACACTCCATAATTATCACTTCTACCAATGGGAAATTCTACGATGATTCCCTGCACTTGGGGATCATCAAGCTCTTTTCTGGCGCCGTTGCCAGGGAGCAATAGAGTGGGGTTGATATTCTCGTGTGTGCTTGTTTGCTTTCTTCACTAAGTAGATTTTATTTTCCTTTTTGTTTCTGTTTAGTTGTGGGTGAAACACACAATATTTTTTTAAAGAATGAAAATACAAAAAAAGTACTTGCCTCTTATGCCTAAAAAGTTTTTCAAAAAGAGAAGTGATTGGAAAGTTATGCATTGAAGAAGTGAGGGTCGACCTTGAGCACTTGTGTTCCTCACGGAAACAATGTAGAATTTATCATGGAAGTTTCTCTCTAAATAATTATCCCCTTGTATATATCCATTGTATTATAAAAATAATGTGCCAAGCTTTGGTTTTAGGATGATTAGATTACTTGTTTTCTATGTGCAGAACAAAAAACAAAAACTTTGGCTGTAGCGCGTGATTTTACATTTTTTTACTGGAAGGTCAAATGGGTCTGAAACTTTTTGCACATTACTTCCGTACAAATTGTTCAAATTTTCATATTTTTTATATTTTTTAGAGCTACAGAAGTTTACTAAACTTCCAGATTACTACAGACTGTCATGTTTTTGACAGATTTTGTTTTCTATGTGTTGATCACTTATTTTGATGAATCTATGGGTAGTATCTGGTGGTATGAACCATGGTGAATTTGGAATACAGTAGATAAAGTGATAATATGAAATTGGAATAAGTTTTCAACAGTACTTCAAGGTAGTGATTTGCTTTATTATACTAACGGATCTCACAAAGTTTTTGTTAAAGTTTTGTGTGGATGAAGTGTTCGAAGATCGAGGAGCTATCAATATGAGAAGAATGAAGAGAGGCAAGAGTTCAAGTTTGGGGATGCCCAAGGCACCCCAAGTAAATATTTCAAGGATACTCAAGCATCTAAGCTTGGGGATGCCCTGGTTGGCATCCCATCTTTCTTCTTCAGCAATTATCGGTATACCTCATTTTTTGTTTTATTCACGTGATTTGTGTCCCTTGTGTTTTTATTTTCTTTTTCTTTAAGAACCATGCTAGTGTGAGATAGCCCTTCCTTGATTTATATAATTCTTCATGCGCTTCACTTATATCTTTTGAGTATGATCTTATAGAGTGATTTTTGTGCTTCACTTAAATCTTTTAAGTGCGGTTTTACAGAATGCTTCGTGCGCTTCACTTATATATTTTGAGCTTCGATATTTGCTAGTCGATATTAATCCTAGAATACTCCATGAACTTCACTTATATCTTTTGGAGTATGAATAATACTATCATCTAAAGTGGATTTGGAAGAGTGTCAACTTTAGTTAGTAATGATTCCACTATTATGAGTTTGCTCCCACTATTTCGAATAAGAAGAATTTTGCTTATGTGGAGAGTAGTAAAATTTCTATGCTTGTAGATCATGAAAAGAATGCTTTATGTGATGGTTATATTGTTGAATCCATTCATGATGCTACTGAATTTTTTTATGAGGGAGGAATACATGCTTGTAGAAGTTGCAATAATATCAAGTTTCCTCTCTTTGTGCTTAAAGTTTTGAAGTTATACTTGTCTTGCCTTCCTATGCTAGTTGATTCTTGTTCCTATAAATTATGTGCTCACAAAATCCCTAGGCATAGGAAGTGGGTTAGATTTAAATATGATAGTCATATTCTTCATGATGCTCTCTTTATATTTCAATTCTTATCTTTTATGTGAGCATCATTGAAATCATCATGCCTAGCTAAAAGGCATTAAAGAAAAGCGCTTGTTGGGAGACAACCCAATATTTACCCTTAATGTTTTTGTGTGTTTAAATGATAAAGACACTGCAGTAATCATGTTTTATAGCTTTTGTTTCAATAAAGTGCCAAGTAAGACCTTTGGGAAGACTTGGGTGAAAATCAATGCGATCTTGCTGTAAAAAAACAGAAACTGTGCGCTCACGGGATTAGCTGACATTTTTTTCAGAAGAGTGCTTTTGAGTTGATTCTTTTTGCAAAAGATTAATAGACAAATTCCTCACGTCCACCAATTTGTTTCATAATTCTTATAGTAGCAGAAGTATGGTTGTTGTTTAGATCATTACATACTGTTCTGTTTCTGACAGATTCTGTTTTTATTGCATAGTTTGCTTATTTTCTAGTTACTATGGCTTATATTTCTCATATAAATTGTAGAAATGATATGGTATAGTAGGCATTGTGTGAGAACAATTATGAACCTTGTATTTGACAGTACCAAAGTGAATGGTTTACTCTTTATCATACTAACCTATTTCACGAAGTTATGTTAAGTTTTGTGTGGTTGAAGTTTTCAAGCTTTGGGTGAGATATCGATATGAGGATAATCAGGAGTGGAAAGACCCTAAGCTTGGGGATGCCCAAGGCACCCCAAGGTAATATTCAAGGAAGACTCAAGCGTCTAAGCTTGGGGATGCCCCGGAAGTCATCCCCTCTTTCGTCTTCAAAACTATCGGTATACCTTACTCGGAGCTATATTTTTATTCGTCACATGATATGTGTTTTGCTTGGAGCTTATTTTCAATTTTACTTGTTGTTTGAATAAAATCATTGGATCTGAAATCTTGAATGAAAAAGAATCCTCCCATGGCTAGTTTATTATTTGACTACTCAGTGTCCTTCACTTATATTTTTTTGGAGTAGTTTGTCATTTACTCACGTGCTTCACGTACATCCTACGAGTAAATGGTTGAATGAATTGAATATCATAAATCTGAATTTATATATGTTTCATATGCTTATACCATGGGGAGTAATGACTTCACAAAGAGTAAGTATAGGTAGTGAACTTATTGAAATTAGCAAACGAAGAATTGGTCACTGGAACAATTCATGAAAGAATATTGAAGGAAGAGAGATTTCACATATAAATATACTATCTTGGACATCTTTTGTAATTGTGAGCACTCATTAAAATATGACATGTGATACGTCTCCAACGTATCTACTTTTCCAAACACTTTTCCCTTGTTTTGGACTCTAACTTGCATGATTTGAATGGAACTAACCCGGACTGACGCTGTTTTTAGCATAATTGCCATGGTGTTGTTTTTGTGCAGAAATAAAAAGTTCTCGGAATGACCTGAAAATCCACGGAGAATTATTTTGGAATATATAAAATATACCCGCGAAAAGATCTACGTCAGGGGGCCCACACCCTGTTCACGAGGGTGGGGGCGCACCCCCTCCCCCTGGGCGCGCCCCTACCTCGTGGGCCCCCTGATGCTCCACCGACGTACCCTCGGACTCCATATATTCACTTCGGGGAGAAAAAATCGGAGAGGAAGAATTATCATGTTTTACGATGCGGAGACGCCGCCAAGCCCTAATCTCTCTCGGGAGGGCTGATCTGGAGTCCGTTCGGGGCTCTGGAGAGTGGAGATCGTCACCATCGTCATCATCAACCTTCCTCCATCACCAATTTCATGATGCTCACCGCCATGCGTGAGTAATTCCATCGTAGGCTTGCTGGACGGTGATGGGTTGGATGAGATTTACCATGTAATCGAGTTAGTTTTGTTAGGGTTTGATCCCTAGTATCCACTATGTTCTGAGACTGATGTTGCTATGACTTTGCTATGCTTAATGCTTGTCACTAGGGCCCAAGTGCCATGATTTCAGATCTAAACCTATTATGTTCTCATGAATATATATGTGTTCTTGATCATATCTTGCAAGTCTATAGTCACCTACTATGTGTTATGATCCGGCAACCCCGAAGTGACAATAATCGGGACCACTCCCAGTGATGACCGTAGTTTGAGGAGTTCATGTATTCACCATGTGTTAATGCTTTGGTCTGGTACTCTATTAAAAGGAGGCGTTAATATCCCTTAGTTTCCACTAGGACCCCGTTGCCACGGGAGGGTAGGACAAAAGATGTCATGCAAGTTCTTTTCCATAAGCACGTATGACTATATTTGGAATACATGCCTACATTACATTGATGAACTGGAGCTAGTTCTGTGTCACCCTAGGTTATAACTTTTACATGATGAATTGCATCCGACGTAATTCCCCATCACCGATCCAATGCCTACGAGCTTTTCACATATTACTTGTTGCTTATTTACTTTTCCGCTGCTACTGTTACAAAAACTACAAAAACACTACCGTTAATTTTATTGTTGTTACCGCTATCTCCATATTACTTTGTTACTAAACTACCTTGCTGCAGATACTAAGTTTCCAGGTGTGGTTGAATTGACAACTCAGCTACTAATACTTAAGATTATTCTTTGGCTCCCCTTGTGTCGAATCAATAAATTTGGGTTGAATACTTTACCCTTGAAAACTGTTGCGATCCCCTACACTTGTGGGTCATCAAGACTATTTTCTAGCGCCGTTGCCGGGGAGCATAGCTCTATTCTTTAAGTCACTTGGGATTTATATCTGTTGATCACTATGAAGAATTTGAAGGACTCAAAAACCAAGATCTATCTCTCAACTACGAGGGGAGGTAAGGAACTGCCATCTAGCTCTGCACTTGATTCACCATCTGTTATGGGTAAATTTGCGACACCTACTCCTCCTATTGAATCTGATATGTCGTATATTCTTGATGATGCCACTTCTGCTATGTATGATGAAACTACTTCTATGCCAGATAATACTGTGCCACTAGGTGAATTTCTAAATGAACAAATTGCTAAGGTTAGGGAGAATGTAAATATTGAAACTGATATTTTTTATGAAAGTGATGATGAAGCTTCTCCCCTAGATATGAATTGCCTGTTGTTCCTGAGGGTTATGTTATGGATGAAGAAACTGCTAGATACTTTCTTGCTTGCAACGATAGATATGATCTTAAGAAAATATTAGCTAAGCTGAAAGAAAAGTCCTTGAATGCTAGAATGAAACATGACCCTGCTTTCGCTACTTCACCTATCTTTGTTACTGATTTGGATTATAATTTCTCTGTTGATCCCGAGTTAATTACTTTGGTTGAATCTGATCCTTTCCATGGCTATGAGTCTAAAACTTTTGTGGCACATCTTACTAAGTTGAATGATCTAGCCACCCTGTTTACCAATGATGAAGAGATTTGTTATTAATATATCCTTAAGATATTTCTGTTCTCGTTAAAGGGTGAAGCTAAGACATGGTTTAATTCTCTTGATCCTGGTTGTGTGCGTAGTCCCCAGGATATGATGTACTATTTCTCTGCTAAATATTTTCCCGCTCATAAGAAACAAGCTGCCTCACGGGAAATATATAACTTTGTGCAAATTGAAAAAGAGAGTCTCCCACAAGCTTGGGGGAGGCTTCTCCGATTACTTAATGCTTTGCCTGGTCATCCTCTTGAGAGGAACGATATACTTGATGTCTTTTATAATAGACTAACCGATGCTTTCAGAGACCACCTGGATAGTTGTGCTGGTTGTGTTTTCAGGGAAAGAACAGTTGATCATGATGAATTACTATTGAATAATATGTTGGCCAATGAAAATAACTGGACACTTCCTGAACCAGCCCCTAAGCCAACTCCGAAGAAAAGAGGTGTTCTATTTCTCAGTCCTGAAGATATGAAAGAGGCAAAGAAATCTACGAAAGAAAAAGGTATTAAAGATGAAGACATTAAGAATTTACCACCTATTGAAGAAATATATGATCTTGATAACCCAGCACAGGTAGTAAAGGTAAATTCTCTTTATAGATTTGATGAAGGTGATATCCCTCGTTATAAGTGTGCTAGCCAATGCTTAGATGAGTTTGATAATTTTATTGTGAAGCAAGAAAACTTCAATGCTTACGTTGGTAGACAATTGCAACATAATGCTTCTATGATTGAACGCTTGAGTGATTATCTGTCTAGAGTTAAAGATGAACTGAAACTCATTAGTAAACATGCTTCTATGGTTACCACTCAAGTAGAACAAGTACTTAAGGCTCAGAATGATTTGCTCAATGAATTAAATAGTAAGAATAATGACTATGCTGTTGGAGTTGCAACTAGAGGTGGTAAAATGACTTAGGAACCTCTGTATCCTGAGGGCCACCCTAAGAGAATTGAGCAAGATTCTCAAAGAGCTAATTTAGATACACCTAGTTCTTCTAAGAAGAAGAAAAAGAAAAATGATAGGACTTTGCATGCTTCTAGTGAACCAATAGCTGACACACCTGAGAATCCTAATGATATCTCTGTTTCTGATGCAGAGACACAATCTGGTAATGAACATGAACCCAGTGATAATATTAATGATGATGTTCATGATGATGCTCAACCTAGCAATGATAATGATGTAGAGATTGAACCAGCTGTTGATCTTCATAACCCACAATCAAAGAATCAACGTTATGATAAGAGAGACTTTGTTGCTAGGAAGCACGATAGGGAAAGATAACCATGGGTTCAGAAACCCATGCCTTTTCCTCCTAAACCATCCAAGAAAAAGGATGATGAGGATTTTGAGCGCTTTGCTGAAATGATTAGACCTATCTTTTTGCGTATGTGATACGTCTCCAACGTATCTATAATTTTGATTATTACATGCTATTATTTATGATGTCTTGGATGTTTAATGGGCTTTATCATACACTTTTATATCATTTTTGGGACTAACCTACTAACCCAAAGGCCCAATCCAGATTGCTGTTTTTTGCCTGTTTCAGGGTTTTGCAGAAAAGGAATATCAAACGGAGTCCAAACGGAATGAAACCTTCACGAGAGATATTTTTGGAGAAAATCACGCACAGGGGACTTGGGAACCACGTCAGGGGAGCCTCGGGGTGTCCACGAGGGTGGGGGCGCGCCCCCTTCCCAGGGCGCGCCCCCTGCCTCGTGGGCCCCCCGAGCGTCCCCCGATGCCCTCCTTCCTCCTATATAAGACTATGTACCCTGAAACCATCGACAACAGAGAGAAAACCCTAATTCCACCACCGTAACCTTCTGTTCCCGTGAGATCCCATCTTGGAGCCTGTTTCGGAGCTCCGCCGAAGGAGGGATCCATCACGTAGTGCTTCTACATCATCATCATCGCCCTCACCATGAGTTGTGAGTAGTTTACCACAGACCTTCGGGTCCATAGCTAGTATCTAGATGGCTTCTTCTCTCTCTTTGGATCTCAATACAAAGTTCTCCTCGGTCTTCGAGGAGATCTATTCGATGTAATCTCTTTTTGCGGTGTGTTTGTCGAGATCCGATGAATTGTGAGTTTATGATCAAGATTATCTATGAGAAATATTTGGTTCTTCTCTGAACTCTTTATGTGTGCTCATAATATCCTTGCAAGTCTCTTCGAATTATTGGTTTGGTTTGGCCTACTAGATCTATAGTTCTTGCAATGGGAGAAGTGCTTGGCTTTGGGTTCAATCTTGCGGTGTCCTTTCCCAGTTACAGTAGGGGCAGCAAGGCACGTATTGTATTGTTGCCACCGAGGATAAAAAGATGGGGTTTATATCATATTGCTTGAGTTTATCCCTCTACATCATGTCATCTTGCTTAAGGCATTACTCTGTTCTTATGAACTCAATACACTAGATGCATGACGGATAGCGGTCGATGTGTGGAGTAATAGTAGTAGATGCAGAATCGTTTCGGTCTACTTGTCTCGGACGTGATGCCTATATACTATGATCATGCCTAGATAGTCTCATAATTATTCGCTTTTTTATCAATTGCTCGACAGTAATTTGTTTACCCGCCGTAGAATATCGCTATCATGAGAGAAGCCACTAGAGAACACTATGGCCCCCGGGTCTATTCTCAACATATCAATCTACATCTACTTTACCTTTTCCGCTTTTACTTTATGTTCTTATAAACAAAAACACCAAAAATATAAACTATCATCTCTATCAGATCTCACTTTCGTAAGTGACCGTAAAGGGATTGACAACCCCTTATCGCGTTGGCTGCGAAGTTCTTATTTTTTTGTGCAGGTGCGAGGGACTCACGTGTGGTCTCCTACTGGATTGATACCTTGGTTCTCAAAAACTAAGGGAAATACTTACGCTATTGTGCTGCAGCTGCCTTTCCTCTTCGAGGGAATACAATGCAAGCTCGAGAAGAAGCAAGAAGAATTGCTGGCGCCGTTGCCGAGGAGGCTTACACAAAAGTCATATACCAAGTACCTATCACAAACACTTATCCTTCGCATTACATTTTTTGCCTCTCGTTTTCCTCTCCCCCACTTCATCCTTGCCGTTTTATTTGCCCTTCTTCTGCCGTGTGTTTATCGTTTGCGTGCTTCTTGTTTGCTTGTGTGTGTTGGATAGCTTGCTTGTCACTATGGCTCAGAACATTACCAAATTGTGAAATACCAACAATAATGATTTTATTAGCACTCCGATTGCTCCTAGCACCGATGCTGAATCTTGTGAGATCAATGCTGCTTTATTGAATCTTGTCATGAAAGATCTATTCTCCGGCCTTCCTAGTGAAGATGCCGCTACCCATCTTTGCCTAGAAATAGTATTGATTCGTGGAATAAGTGCAGAGATGCTTTTATCTCTAAGTATTTCCCTCCTGCTAAGATCATCTCTCTTAGAAACGATATTATGAATTTTAAGCAACTAGATCATGAGCATGTTGCACAAGCTTGGGAGAGAATGAAATTAATGATACGTATTTGCCCTACACATGGTTTAAATCTATGGATGATTATTCAGAACTTTTATGCTGGCTTGAATTTTTCTTCTAGAAATCTTTTAGATTCGGCCACAGGAGGCACTTTCATGGAAACTACCTTAGGAGAAGCTACCAAACTCCTAGATAATATTATGGTCAATTATTCTCAATGGCACACCGAAAGATCTACTAGTAAAAAAGTGCATGCTATTGAAGAAATTAGTGTTTTGAGGAAATTATTTGCTGCTAAGAGTGCTTCTTCTGATCCTAATGATATGCCTTTGTCCACTTTGATTGAAAATAGCAATGAATCTTTGGATGTGAATTTTGTTGGTAGGAATAATTTTGGTAACAATGCTTATAGATGGTGTCGGGGGAAACTGTCCACCCACGAACACCTATGGGACCGGAGCCCCTTCTACGTTGCGGTAAGGGAGCGGAGGGAGCACAGAGAGCAGATCGAGGAGCACACGCGGGCAGTTTACCCAGGTTCGGGCCGCGCGGACGCGTAAAACCCTACCCCTGCTTTGGTTGTATTGCGTTCTCGGGCTCGGGAGCTTGAAGATCTACAGTGCTAGCTACACCGAGCGTAGGAGTGATTGAGTTTCTGGGATCGAACCTCCTCTACGTTGTGCATGGGCCTCCTTTTATAGCTCAAAGGGGTCACCGACAGGTGTCAACGTAGAGGAGGGTAAAAGTGTAAAATTGGTGGTGGTTGTAACACTGTATGAACAGTGTATGAACAGTGGTCTTCACCTAACTCTGACGGTGGGGGTCAAAGGCATTGAATGCCCGTCGCCGTCGCCCCAAAAGCGCCCGTCCATGTGTCTCCGTTCGCCACGGCGATGGCTTCGTCATCGTGGCTCGCCAGCGTGTCCCCCAGGCTGCACAGCCATCTGCCACGTGCCCCTGGAGGGGCTCCAGGGCGACGCGTGGCCCGATGAGCTGGAGCGCAGGCACACAGCGTAGGCTTCCCCCGGCAAAGCACCTTGCCGGGGTCGCAACCTTGCCGGGCCCGGAAGCTTGTCGCTCTCCGGGCCCTGCCGGGGCGCATGAAGCGCCGCGATATACCTTCTTCAGGTGCTATCCTTTTGGCCTTCCTGGCAAGCTCCTCTTGCCAGGGTCTTGTGCCGGAATGATAACTTTGAGCCTGTTGCGGCCTTCCCGGCAAGCTCCTCTTGCCGGGGTCTTGTCTCTCAACTTGTATACTTTGTTCTTGAATGGCTTTGAAGGGGTCCAGAGTGGGCTTCGGCGGGCACGTGGTGAGCCAGACCACGGGATGCTGCTACTGCCCGTGCACAAGTCGGGATACTAGGGTACCCCTACTCTAGTACACCGACAGATGGAATTTTAATCCTAGGCCTTTTCCTAGTGATTCCTCTAATATTTATGGTAATTCCTACAACAACTCTTATGGAAAGATGCCTTCTGAGTTTGAAACTAGTGTTAAGGAGTTTATGGTCTCGCAAAAGAATTTCAATGCTATGCTTGAAGAGAAATTGCTTAAGATTGATGAATTGGCTAGAAGTGTGGATAGAATTACTCTTGATGTTGATTCTTTGAAACGTAGATATATCCCACCTAAACATGATATCAATGAGTCTCTCAAAGCCATGAGAATTTCCATTGATGAATGCAAAGACAGGACCACTAGGATCCGTGCTAAAAGAGAGGATTATATTAAAGCGTGTTCTTCTAGTTATCATGAAAATAAAGATGTAGATATGAAAGTTATTGATGTGTCTCCTATTAGATCCTTGTTTTCTAGTATAGATCTTGATGAAGATAGGATTGGACATGATTCTGCTTTAAGGTGTTCCAATGATTCAGAGTTGTTAGATCTTGATGCTAAAATTGTTAAAAGTGGGAGTAAAGAGATTAAAACTTTGCATAGTGATGAACCCACTACTTTGGATTTCAAGGGATTCAATTATGACAATTGCTCTTTGACTGATTGTATTTCCGTGTTGCAATCCGTACTAGATTCTCCGCATGCTTATAGTCAAAATAAAGCTTTCACCAAACACATAGTTGATGCTTTGATGCAATCTTATGAAGAAAAACTTGAGTTGGAAGTTTCTATCCCTAGAAAGCGTTATGATGAGTGGGAGCCTACTATTAAAATAAAAATAAAAGATCATGAATGCTATGCTTTGTGTGATTTGGGTGCAAGTGTTTCCACTATCCCGAAAACTTTGTGTGATTTGCTAGGGTTCCATGAGCTTGAAGATTGTTCTTTAAATTTGCATCTTGCGGATTCCACTATTAATAAACCTATGGGAAGAATTAATGATGTTCTTATTGTTGCCAATAGGAATTATGTGCCCGTAGATTTCATTGTTCTTGATATAGATTGCAATCATTCATGTCCTATTATTCTTGGTAGACCTTTCCTTAGAACGATTGGTGCAATTATTGATATGAAGGAAGGAAATGTTAGATTCCAATTTCCGTTAAGGAAATGCATGGAACACTTTCCTAGAAAGAAAATCAAATTACCATATCAATCTATCATGACAGCCACTTATGGATTGCTTTCCAAAGATGGCAATACCTAGATTTATCTTGTATCGTGCCTAGCTAGGGGCGTAAAAGGATAGCGCTTGTTGGGAGGCAACCTAACTTTATATTTTTTTGTTTTTGCTGCTGTTAGGGAATAAATATTGCTTTTAGTTGCTGGTTAGATGTGGTTTCATGTTTTGTTTAGTGTTTGTGCCAAGTAGACCATTTGGGAACACTTGTGTGAAGTTTATATGATCTTGATGTGAAAAACAAAATCGTTAGCGCTCGCTAGAATGGTCATCAGATTTTACCGGAGCGTGCTATTTAGTTGATTCTTTTCGCAGATCATTAATAGATGAATTCCTCACGTTTACTAATTTAGTTTGAATTTTTTGGAGTTCCAGAAGTAGGTGAAACCTGCAGATTACTACAGACTGTTCTGTTTTTGACAGATTCTGTTTTCCATGTGTTGTTTGCTTATTTCAATGCATCTATGAGTAGTATTGGAGGATATGAACCATAGAGAAGTTGGAATACAGTAGGTTTAACACCAATATAAACAAAGAATGAATTCATTGATGTACCTTTGAGTAGTAGTTTGCTTTCTTATACTAACGGAGCTCACGAGAATTTTTGTCAAAGTTTTGTGTTGTGAAGTTTTCAAGTTTTGAGTATTGCTTTGATGGACTATGGAACAAAGAGTAGCTAGGGCCTAAGCTTGGGGATGCCGATGGCACCCCAAGTAATTCAAGGACAATCAAAAGCCTAATCTTGGGAATGCCCCGGGAAGGCATCCCCTCTTTCGTCTTCATCCATTGGTAACTATACTAGGAGCTATATTTTTATTCACCACATGATATGTGTTTTGCTTGGAGCGTCTTGTATAATTTGAGTCTTTGCTTGTTAGTTTGCCACAATCATCCTTGCTGGACACTGATACGTCCATTTTGCATCATGCTTATAAGTTGATATTTATTGCATTATGGGCTGTTCATACATGTTTTGTCACAATACTTATGCCTTTTCCCTCTTATTTTGCAAGGTTTATATGAAGAAGGGGGAATGCCGGCAGCTGGAATTCTAGGATGGAAAAGAAGCAAACTCTGGAAACCTATTCTGCACAACTCCAAAAGCCCCAAAACTTCACAGAACATTTTTTCGGAAAATATAAAAAATATCTGGCGGAAGAAACCCACGAGAGGGGCCACTGACTGGCCTCGAGGGTGGGGGACGCGCCCCCCTTCCCAGGGCGCGCCCCCTGCCTCGAGAGCTAGCCGGTGGGTCCCAGGTGCCCATCTTCTCCTATATGAAGCATTTTGACATGGAAAAAAATCTGGAGGAGGCTTTCGGGACCAGACGCCGCCGTCTCGAGGCGGAACCGAGGCAGAAACCAATCTAGGGCTCCGGCAAAGCTGTTCTGCCGGGGATACTTCCCTCTGGGAGGAGAAAATCATCACCGCCGTCATCACCAACAACTCTCCCATCTTGGGGAGAGCTATCTTCATCAACATCTTCACCAGCACCATCTCCTCTCAAACCCTAGTTCATCTCTTGTATCCAATCTTTGTATCCAAACCTCAGATTGGTACCTATGGGTTGCTAGTAGTGTTGATTACTCCTTGTAGTTAATGCTAGTTGGTTTATTTGGTGGAAGATCATATGTTCAGATCCATTATGCATATTAATACCCCTCTGATCATGAACAATATTATGTCTTGTGAGTAGTTGCTTTTGTTCACGAGGACATGGGAGAAGTCTTGCTATTAGTAGTCATGTGAATTTGGTCTTCGCTCGATATTTTGATGAGATGTATGTTGTCTCTCCTTTAGTGGTGTCATGTGAACATCGACTACATGACACTTCACCATTATTTGGGCCTAGAGGAAGGCATTGGGAAGTAATAACTAGATGATGGGTTGCTAGAGTGACAGAAGCTAACCCTAGTTTATGCCTTGCTTTGTAAGGGTCTGATTTGGATCCATATGTCTCAGGCTATGGTTAGGTTTACCTTAATACTTCTTTTGTAGTTGCGGATGCTTGCATTAGATGTTAATCATAAGTGGGAGGCTTGTCCAAGTAAGGGCAGCACCCAAGCACCGGTCCACCGACATACCAAATTATCAAAGTACCGAACGCGAATCAGACGATCATGATGAAAACTAGCTTGACGATAATTCCCATATGTCCTCGGGAGCGCTTTACCTCGCATAAGAGTTTGTCCAGGCTTGTCCTTTGCTACAAAAAGGATTGGGCCACCTTTCTGCACCTTATTTACTTTTACCTTTTGTCACTTGCTACCAATTATCTTATCACCAAACTCTCTGTTACCTATAATTTCAGTGCTTGCAGAAAATACCTTATTGAAAACTGCCTATCATTTCCTTCTGCTCCTCGTTGGGTTCGACACTCTTACTTATGGAAAGGACTACGATAGATCCCCTACACTTGTGGGTCATCAAGACTCTTTTCTGGCGCCATTGCCGGGGAGTGAAGCGCCTTTGGTAAGTGGGATTTGGTAAGGAAAAATTTATACAGTGTACTGAAATTTATTGTCACTTGTTACTATGGCTCAAAATCATTTGAGGGGTTTGTTCGGGGTATCTTCACCCCGAGCAGAAGAGCAAATAGTTGCTCCTCAACCTACCGCACCTATTGAAAATGTTTGCTTTGAGATTCCTTCGGGTATTGTAAGTGCATCTAGTGCCACCCCTAGTTGATTTTGGAGCATTGACGACAAACCTGGTTGAGGGACTAATGTGTTTGTGAGAATTGCAGGATAACACATGTAGTAGTCCCTCATTGATTCGGTTTACCTACCGGAGATGACCCCTAAAAATGTATGAAGACATAGACGACAATGGTGGTATATGAAGACATTCATATTAAAGACTATGACGAGAGAAGACATTGTGTGAAGACTATGGAGCGCGAAGACTTAGATGTTTCGTTGTTTCCTTTTCTTCTTTGTTGAGTCATAGGAACTACCGTACTGTTAAGTGGGGTCCAAGTGAACAAAGTCAGAGTGACTGAAGTGATGCTCAACCAAATCCTATGTCTTCGAGCGAAGACAATGAGAGCAAATCTTATCCAGAGCTGGATGAGTCAGCTTTACTTGTAGCCCAAGTAAAGTTGCCGCGTGTGTTTGAAATATGACCGTTGGAACACGTGTCAGTTCCTTAGTGACCTAGGGTCACTTCAGACAAATCAGGTCGGGTTGCCTAGTGGCTATAAATAGCCCACCCCCTATACCATAAATTGGTGGCTGCTCAGAGTTATTACATGGCTTTTGTCGTTTGAGAGCAACCCACCTCCAAAGCATTTGAGAGAGAAATCCTTGCGAGGACAAAGCCCAAACACTCAGAGCCAAAGAGTGTTAGGCATCACTGAAGTCTTTCTATCTGCGTGACTTGAAGACTTGTTACACTTGAGGACTGTGAATCCTCCAGCCGGTTAGGCGTCGCGTTCTGAGCATCCAAGAGGCATTGTGGATCGCCGGTGAACAAAGTCTGTGAAGGTTTGGAAGTCTACCTTGAAGACTTACCAGAGTGATTGGGCGAGGACTAGGTGTCCTTAGCTCAAGGGGAATAAGGTGAAGACACGGTCTTCTGAGTTAAATCTCAGCCTCCCTAACCAGACGTACAGTTGTCACAGCAACTGGAACTGGTCTAACAAATCACTGTCTTCCCCAAGCTACTGGTTCTATCCCTTTCTTCTCTTTACTTACTGTCTCTCTTTGTGAAGTCATTGCCTGCTTGCCTTATCTGTTTGACTTCACTGTGTGACTACTTGTTCTGATTGGCTTCATACAATCTTCCATCCTGATCCATACTGCCTAGCTGCTATTAGTCTTAATGCTTTCACTTCATTGAATACTTGACTATGGCTTGTCTAGTGTAGTCTACCTTCCGTTGCATATAAATAGGACCGGTTCTATTTTTTGTCTTCGAAACTTCCATGTTTTGAAGTCTTTCATAAAAATTGCCTATTCACCCCCCCCCCCTCTAGTCGATATACAGCACTTTCAATTGGTATCAGAGCAAGGTACTCCCTTGTTCTGTGTGATTCGGTTTAACCACCTAGAGTTTTAGCTATGTCGACTGCAGGGATAATCAAAGTCTTAGCTGCGTGCCCCGTCTTCGATGGCACTGAATACCCCTACTGGAAGAACAAGATGCGCATGCATCTTGAAGCCATTGATGTGGACCTCTGGTTTGTCGTCAAGAACGGCGTTCCCAAGACTGGTGAAGGTCTCACCCCTGCTGATGTCAAGAAGCTCGTTCAACTGGATTCTACTGCCAAGAATATCATCTGTGGTCATCTGACCAAAGGACGGTATGGTCGTGTGAGTGCTTTGGAAACGTCGAAGCAAGTCTGGGACTGGCTCTCTAAGGTCAACGAAGGCGTCTCAACCCAGGGAGATCAAAGGATCAGTGTCCTTCGCAACCTCTTCAATCGCTTCAAGAGACACGACAATGAGAATGTCCAGCACACATTCGATCGCCTCACTGACATCACAAATGAGCTTCAGGCACTTGGCGCCACTGAGATCACCAAGCATGAAATCATCAAGACACTCCTGAGATCACTTGACAGCTCATTTGACATCCTTGCCCTGATGATTCAAGAACGCCCTGACTTCAAGACACTCGATCCGTCTGACATACTTGGGAGGCTCAACACACATGAGTTCCAGCTATCTGAGAAACGTGACATCTATGGTCCCTACTATGGCCGAAATCGCGCTTTGAAGGCAAAGGCTCCTTCCTCATCTGAAGAAGAATCTAACTGCAGTTCTGATGATCCTGAAGACATTGGAAAGGAGCTTTCCATGCTTGTGAAAAAGTTCCAGAAATTCACTAGGAAGAAAGGCTTCAGAAAGTCTTCACGATCTAGCTCAAGAAATGATGAAGCTTCTACCCATGACTACAAGAAGAGAACAGGTCATAAGTGCAAGAAACCTGGTCATTACATCTCTGAGTGTCCTCTATGGGACAATGAGAAGAAGAAGAAGAAGAAGAAGAGCAAGGAATATGATTCTGATGACAAGAAAAGGAAGAAATCCTCAAAGTTTTCTTCCAAGTCTTCATCAAAGTCTTCATCACACAAGAAGAATTCATCTGGCAAGGCTCGTGCATTTGTTGGCAAGGAGATGGATTTAGAGGAGGAGTCTGCTTCAGAAGAAGCGGAGGTGGAGTCTGAGGAGGAGTTCGATTCTGGTGTTGCAAGTCTGGCTCTCCCCACAGCCTACGTTGCCAAGTCCATCTTCAACACTGAAGACAATGGCCCCGTCACCAATACTGATGATAATGGGAACGAAAACTCTGCTCCCACCTACTGCTTCATGGCACGCGGTGCCAAGGTAAAATCAAGCGATGCTTACTTTCAAACATCCAGTGAAGATGACTCAGATTGTGAATCCAAACCTACCTACAAAACACTTGCTAAAATTGCCACTGAACAACAGAAAGCTATGGAACATATTCAAAAACTGTTAGACAAAAGCGATGACCTGTTGGACTCGGAAATGACCCGTTCTCAGTCCTAAATTGAAGACATAAAAAATCTTCATGTTAAGTACGAGGAAGTTGAGAGTCTTCATGAATCGCTCTCAAAAACTCATGAAAAGCTTTCCCACGATTATCTTCAAAGGAAGCGAGATGTTGAGAAATTGAAAGCGGCTCATGAAGATCTTCAAAAAGAAAATGAGTCACTCCACGCTCAACAGATCAGCTCCGCTCAGGAAGGATTTGAACCACCATGTCTGAAATGCATTGAGCGTGATAACGCTACATCTGTTGCTGAATGTTCTACTGTTGCCACTGTCGCAATATCTTCAACTACTGATGTGGTAACTAACCCCTCTGCTGAGGATACCACTACTATTGCTGATGAAAATGCTAGGTTGAAGACTTTGCTTGAAACTGGGATGTACAAAAGCCCCAAAGGGCATCAGACTTTATGTGATGTCCTCAAAAAGAAGATTCTGAACCGAAACACTAGGAAAGAGGGTGTAGGGTTCGAGAGGAAAATGAATGTTGATGGTTCATACTCGAAGCCTGAGCATTACCCCAAAACCACATGGGTTGCCGCAAAGGAACCTTCAGTGGATCCGTCTACCTTATCTGGCTTCACTTGTGCTAATCCTATTATCATTGATGAATCCTTTGATCCAAACTATAAACTATTTAAGAATCAGAATGATGAAGTGTTTGCCAGGTATATTGGTACTAACTGCAGGAATGGGCCACCTATGAAGAAGATCTGGGTTCCCAAAGGTTGTCTTGAGAAGCTTCCAGTAAATGTCATCATGACACCACCTGGGAAGAAGACAAACCCCAGACCAAAGGCTTCATACGGTCCTAAGGCTTCATATAGACAGAGGACTCACCTGAGTCACCCTAACACAAATGTTTTGCAGGGAAATTATACTCAGACCCATGAATATGAGCGTGTTTCCTCAATCTGCTATATTCACAAAACAAAGAACTTTTTTGCTTATTCTTATGAGTATTATTCTCCTACTGCAAGACTATTTGCTAGGGCTCCAAAGCCAAAATTCTCAGATGTTGTTCTTAGACTCATTGCTTCTAAGCCACCCCTGAAGATGTGGGTGGTTAAGAAGAATTAACTTTCTCTTGCAGGGAAAGGTCTCCAGCCGAAAATTAAAGGCGTCTGATGCTATTGATGGGGACCTAAAACAACTTGTAGGGCGCAAGATCAAATGCCCAAATGGTCTTACTATGTATTTTGTTCCTGAATCGCTTGCCAATCATCCTATTAGTCCCAACTTGGATCTAAGCTTTCATAATCCGCTTGTTCGTCAAATGTTTATGCTTCACAATGACTATTTGTGAAGCCTATCCCCCTAACTGCACTGTAGGGTATGACACTAAAGACTTCAGAATGGATTATGGACAGCGGATGTACTAATCATATTACTGGAGATCGAAGTCTTCTTATGGACTCAACCTTACGTCCATCTGACAAGAGTCACATCACATTTGCTGATACTGGTAAAAGCAAGGTATTGGGTCTAGGTAGAGTTGCAATCTCAAAGGATCAGCACATGGATAAAGTCATGCTTGTTGAATCCCTTGGTTTCAACTTAATGTCTGTCTCAATGCTTTGTGACTTAAACATGATTGTGATATTTGGAAAATATTGTTGCCTTGTACTAATGGAATCTGACAAGTCTTTAGTCTTTGAAGGATATCGGAAAGATGATCTGTATATGGTAGATTTCTCAGCAGGACCACAGATGGCCGTATGTCTTCTAGCAAAAGCTTCAGAGTGCTGGCTCTGGCATCGGAGGCTAGGACATGCCAGCATGAGGAACTTGCACACTCTCGCGAAGAAGAAGCATGTCGTAGGTATCGAGGGCGTGAAGTTCAAGAAAGATCATCTGTGCGGTGCCTGCGAAGCTGGGAAAATGACTAGAGCCAAGCATCCCTCGAAGACAATCATGACGACTTCCCAACCCTTCAAGCTGCTTCACATGGACTTATTTGGCCCTACTCACTACTCCACGTTCACTACTACTTCTTGTCTCTATGGCTTCGTCATTGTTGATGATTATTCAAGATACACATGGGTGCACATAATTCTCTACAAGACTAAAGTGCAAGATGTCTTCAGATGCTTCGCCAACCGTGCCATGAACAACTATGGCGTCAAGATCAAGCATATCAGAAGTGACAATGGAACTGAGTTCAAGAACACCGGCCTTGATCTTTATCTAGATACAATGGGAATCACTCATGAGTTCTTAGCTCCTTACACACCTCAGCAGAATGGCATCATGGAGCACAAGAACAGAACCCTAATTGAGATGGCTCGAACGATGCTCGATGAATACAAGACACCAAGAAAGTTCTGGCCCGAAGCTATTGATACAGCATGCCATATCATCAACCGTGTTTATCTTCACAAGCTTTTGAAGAAAACGTCCTATGAACTCCTTACTGGCAAGAAGCCAAATGTCAGTTACTTCAGGGTATTTGGAGCTAAGTGCTGGATCAAGGATCCACATCACAAATCAAAGTTTGCACCAAAAGCACATGAAGGTTTCATGCTCGGCTATGGAAAGGACTCGCACTCCTACAGAGTCTTCAACATCTTTCTCTATAAAGTGGTTGAAACTGTGGATGTGCGGTTTGATGAAACAAATGGCTCACAAAGAGAGTTCCTGCCAAATGTGCTGGATGAAGCTCCACCTAGTGAATCTATCAAGCTAATGGGAACAGGTGAAATCATGCCTTCTGAAGCACAGCCTGACGAGGAACTCATCATTTCTTCTCCCAATCAACCTGAAGACAATGCTCAGCCTGAAGACAATCCTCCTGATGATGACAATGAACATCAAGAGCAAAATCTTCGTCCAGTTCATCCTCGTGTAGCAAATGAAGTACAATTTGAGAAGATAATAGACAACATCAATGCACCTGGTCCACTCACTCGTTCAAGAGCAACACAGGTAGCAAATTTCTGTGGGCACTTTGCATTTGTCTCGATATCTGAACCCAAGAAAGTTGCTGAAGCCTTCATGGAATCTGAATGGATTCAAGCTATGCAAGAAGACCTTCAACAGTTTGAGTTGAACAATGTATGGGAACTTGTCAAGTGTCCTGACCCCCGCAAGCACAACATAATAGGCACAAAATGGATATATCGCAACAAGCAAGATGAGCATGGTCAAGTTGTCAGAAACAAAGCTCGTCTCGTTGCTCAAGGATACACTCAAGTTGAAGGGATTGACTTCGATGAAACGTTTGCTCCTGTGGCTAGGCTTGAAGCTATTCGCATACTGCTAGCCTATGCAAACCATCACAACATCCTTCTGTATCAAATGGATGTGAAGAGTGCCTTTCTCAATGGCAAGATTGAAGAAGAAGTGTATGTTGCACAACCACCTGGCTTTGAAGATCCAAAACATCCTGATATGGTATACCAGCTCAACAAGGCACTGTATGGCCTCAAACAAGCCTCTCGTGCTTCGTATGACACACTCAAAGACTTCCTGAAGAGCAAAGGCTTCAAACCTGGTTCCCTGGATCCCACACTCTTCACGAAGACATATGATGATGAACTGTTTGTTTGCCAAATCTATGTGGACGACATTATCTTCGGCTGCACTGACAAAAGATACAGTGATGAGTTCGATCACATGATGCAAGAGCAATATCAGATGTCCATGATGGGTGAGTTGAAGTTCTTCCTTGGTCTTCAAATTCGTCAGCAAAGCAACGGCATCTTCATATCTCAAGAGAAATACCTCAAAGATTGCCTGAAGAAGTTTGGTATGCAAGACTGCAAAGGATACACGACGCCTATGCCAACTAAAAGTCATCTGAGTCCTGACGCCAATGGTAAAGATTTCGATCAAAAGCTATACCGCTCCATGATCGGTTCTTTACTTTATTTATGTGCATCTAGGCCAGATATTATGTTTAGTGTTTGCATGTGTGCTCGATTCCAAGCAACACCAAAGGAATCGCATCACTTAGCTGTGAAGCGAATTCTTCGATATTTGGCTTACACCCCAACACTAGGATTATAGTATCCAAAGGGACCAGAGTTTGATCTAGTTGGATTCTCATATGCTGATTATGCTGGTGACAAAGTTGATCGCAAGTCTACATCAGGCACATGTCACTTTCTGGGACGATCACTTCTCTGTTGGTCTTCAAAGAAGCAGAACTGTGTATCACTCTCCACTGCTGAATCTGAATACATTGCTGTTGGATCTTGCTGCGCTTAGCTTCTCTGACTGAAGCAAACTCTCAAGGACTATGGTGTCCATCTAAAGCATGTGCCACTCTATTGCGACAATGAAAGCGCCATCAAGATTGCCAACAACCCAGTTCAGCACTCGAAGACAAAGCACATTGAAATTCGTCATCACTTTCTCAAAGATCATGTCATGAAGGAAGATATTGATATCATACACGTCAACACTGAAGAGCAACTGGCAGATATCTTCACAAAGCCCTTGGATGAGAAAAGGTTTTGCAAGTTGCGGTGTGAGCTAAATATCTTGGAATCCTCGAATGTCCTGTAATCAGGCACACATCCTAACACTTATGCATATTAATGACTTAGATGTGCAACACACGAAGTAAAGTATATCTTAAATCAATGATGACTTACATTGTGAGTGTGAATACATTAACACGGAATTTGACTTCGAAGCGCCACAATAATTGTGCGTCGTGTCTGGGTCTAATACTTCCTATACGGTGGGTAACGCCACCACCAAATCTTTGATTGAAGTGTTTCTCTTGGCGTTACATTTGCAAAATCTTCACATTTGGTTTATCTTCATATAGGACATATATAGACTTGTGTTCTGTCCTCTACAGCATTCACTTATAGCTATGTCTTCTTATTTGAATCTTTTGAACTAAGTGAATGTGATCGGACCCTAACCTATCTATGCTTTCTCACCTCAAACTCTATCTATCCAAATCATATGCATTCTGTTGGAACCGTCGAATGTCTTCTCTGCGTCCTTGTAAGCAGAAGATACAGAGACAAACATTAAATCTGTTTTAATGCTCAATCCTTATTGCCTGAAATCCGGAGAAGCCGGAACGACCACCCCGACAGTCCAGGCGTGCGTGGGATCGTCGAACAACTCCCAATGTGTTACATGTCCGGCACGTGTCCCTCAGATGTGAACCGCCAGGGGCACCTGTGTAATTGCATTATGCCGTCTCCCATCCTTATAAATGCCCGTCCAATCACGGTCAAAAACTCTTCTACCACCTCTCCACCTCGACCAACCCTAGCGCCTCCGCTAGCTCTTGACGACACCGGCGACGAAGCGCTTAGCTGCCGCGACCTCGTCAACGCCATCTTCATGCCGGCCACGGACATCGTCTTCTCCGCCGCTGCCGTAGGTGTCCTCCGTCGCCAAGTTAGGGCACGGAAGATCGAACTGCTCGGCATCCACTTCTTCTCCGTCTAGCAGTTCATCGTGTGGTAAATTAAAACTCTCTTTTTACCGTCTTCTTGATCCAATAGATTCATCCTTTTTACCATAAGAAGTTTCTGCCTCCACATATTTGGATCTATCATGTCTGCATCTCATACTTTGCCTAGTATATTCACTTATGCTTCACACATAGTTAGATTCCTCACTTGTACCTATTCTTGGATTTTCGTACAAATCTGGAACCAACTCTCTACATATAAGTGAATGTCTTCGCGCTATGAGGTCAATGTCTTCAAAACTGATTTATCTTCAAAATCTTCTGAGAATGCATATGACCTCTTCCCCTTCCCTCGCATCTCTAATGCTGTCACAGGTACATGTCCATGGGAGAATCCCTTGGTTCTCATAGTCTGCATTCATTTGCAGAATTCTTGCAGCGTCACATTCACTCTCCTGAAGCCAGTTCCTGTCTGACCAGCAGACGGAAGCCTTTGACTGCATTGAAGCCTTTCAGTTTGAACCCAATGGCAACTGAGAAATCTGTTAGGAAGGGTCGCCGACAGTACCGTGGAAACACCTCTAGAGATTTACCTCCGAACCTCTTTGAGATGTACAAGACTGATCCAGAGGAGGACTACAATCAGAGGAAAACTTGAATCCAATGGATTCGAAGATATTGGGCAGAACAGTGGTCCAAGTACAGGTTTGTGACCCAGGAGTATGCTGAAAAAAATGCCATAAAGCGACCATGGGGAGACATTTTGTACAAAAATCTTCCACCCAGGTCCAGAGCTGAATCCATTGCGCAAGGCTTCTATCCTTGCATGGTCCGAGGGCCACAACCAGCAGATGCCGACCCATCATCATTGCTATGGTGTCGTGACGACAATCTGTTCAAGCGCAACCTCCAGTACGCCAAGAACTCGGCCAAGGAGAACAAGAAAACCTGGGGATTAGACTTCAACCATGGCCCTCTGTGCCCCGTGCCGATGGCACACACGAAGCTGAACCTAATCTGGTTGGGCCCTTCTATAACTTAGAAGGTCTCATCTCTCACATAAGGGTTCAAGGGGTGGATGTTGATCAACCTGCAGACGACGCTGACTCCGATGAAGCGCCTGCACCTCCGAAGCCTAAGAAGAAGAAGAAATCCAAGGCTTCGAAGACTTCCACTCCACCAAAAGCTTCAAGAGTGAATCCTTTGGCCACTGCTCCACCTGCACCAAGTGTGCAGTCTGAAGATCACTCTCGCATCTCCAAGCCAAAGCAGCTAAAGAAGAAGCCAATGCACAACCCCAGTCCTGCTCTTACTCCTGCTACAGTTCTGAGGAATGAGAATGACTCCATTGATCTGTCAAGTGATGAAGATCTTGCTGATGACGCTCTTGTGCAACTGATAAAGAGCAAGCAAGATGCAGAAATCTTCAATGACTTGCCTCTCTTTGACGTGGCAGTCATTAATAACTTCATTGATGAGTGGTTTGAAACCCCCAATCTCAGCTTCGATGATCTGCAACTTCCGATTGGCCTGAGCGTCTCATTCAACGGCGCCATTGCTTCTGAGCTAGCTCTTGCTCAGAACATTGTTGCGTTGAAGCATAAGATTGATTATGAAAAGGCTCAGTTCAAGAAGCATATGGCCAAGCTCAGCGTCCAAGATATCCAAAATTTCAAAGCCGTGATGCATGAGCTCAAGGAAGCCTTTCACAAGAAGCGTGAAGAAGCTAAAGGTTCTCGTGAGCGCATAAAGGCCTTGGCTGCCAAGTGTGTTCAAGCTTACAATGAAGCTGAGAAGCGCAAGGCCCTTGGGCGTCCTGGCATCGACCCCAGGATGGCTGCAAAGAAGAAGAAGCCAACTGTGGCCCCAGCTGAAGAATCAAGGCAGGAAGAACCTCATATTGTCTTCCCTGCCAGCATGATAGGCTTGAAGCCTAAGGTCCCCATAGTTGCTTCAGAACTCAAAAAGACAAAGGTGGCTGAAGCTGTAGCGCGCAAGTGCAAAACCAAGAACACCACTGATGAAGCTCCACCCGCCAAGAAGCGCAAGATCAAGAAGGTCTGGGCTGCTCCCAGAGAGCCACTTGTCGTCGAGCCAATTTATGTTGCTCGTCCTGCGTCTGACTGTTCATGAGCCTGCTTCAACAGAGGCCCCTGAAGACATTCCAACTGTTGACCCCACTGCAGCTGAAGACATTGGTCCTCACGACAATGTTGAAGATGATGAAGTCCTTCCTCAGATCGAATACAATGTGGTATCATCGCCTGTTCTGACGAACAGTGAACGCATTAGCATTGGTCGTCCATTGACACCAATTGCTCAGGATGACTCATGGGCTGATCACCCACAAGAATCACCAGTAACTCCCCCAACTCAAGTCACCAGTTCGGTGCTTGAAGACGAAGACTTTGAGGCCCAACCAACTCCATCTCCACAAGCGACGCCAGCATTCCGCAGGCTTCGCAAAGGACCAAGGCCTCAAGTCGATCCTTCCAGTGTTCCAGAAGGAGATGAGCACCAATCTGTTCCTGAAGCCTCTCCTACTGTGAACGTCCCTGAGTCTGAAGCCAAAGCGGCTGAAGATATTCCGGCTGCATCAGCCGATGAAGAAACAACAAGAGAAGAAGAAGCACGTGTTGCCACACCCCCTGCCAACGAAGTTGTTCTCGAGGAGAACATGTCCGACCCTCCAGCTCCTGAAGTGGAGGTTACTCATTCTGAGGCTGCCACCAACACCAACACTGAAGCCAATGATGTTGTCATGGCTGAAGCTAATGTGGCGCCTGAACTCAATGTGGTCCCTGAAGTGATAGCACCTGAAGCCAATGCTGCACCTGACGCAAATCTGCAGCCCGAAGTCAATGCCACTGCTCCTATTCCGCCTCCAAGGCCACATACTATCGAGCAAGCATACGACAACGATGACCAGCTCATCTCTGTCAAATGGCCTCTTCTGGTTCCTCCGCCTGCTGCTGGTCCACCTGCTGCTGGTCCTCAATATGATTACCACGTCGAGCACAGGCCTCAGGTTCAAAAGCCAAAGCCAAGACTGCCCAGGTTCCCAGGTACTGCCACTTCGCCAGGGTCCTTCAATGCCAATGGCTTCATTGCGCACAACACTTTCTTTGATAGCGCCAAGAACCCCTACTCCAAACCAAGGATTTCATCAGATAGGTTCTGGAGCCATCAACAGCGCAGCTACTATTCACGTGTTCTCTATGATAAAGGGCGCATCTGCCCACATATGCGTCTTGATACTGAAGCCATTACTGGATTGCCCTGTCTTGAAGAAGCCCTTGATTGCTTCCGTGATGTTGGCTTGCTGAACTTTGTGACTGATAAAGAGCATTGGAATGAAGAGCTGCTTCGGCAATTCTATGCAACCCTCCACATTCACGGATACAACAGGGATCCGAAGACATGGGTCCTTGAGTAGATGATAGGAAATGTCCATCATGAAGCCAAAGACTTTGACCTCATTGAGCTAACTGGCCTGCCCACTCCAGGAGAACTATATGAACCTGGTTGTCAGCGTCACTGCGAAGCTTTGGAGAGTATCTTCCAGAAGCCAAAGCCCAACATGAGCCAAATGCTGAGCATGATGAAGCCTTTGCCATTAGATGCTGAGTACCCCAAGGATTTCTTTGTGGAAGACCTCGAGTATCTGCCACGCACTATATATCATATCATCAGGCGAACTCTATGGCCTATCAAAGGACACTCTTCATCAGCCAAACTTGAAGGCACAATGAAGACATTAGTCTTCTATATCTTCAATGGCATCAGCTTCAATGCTCAAGACTTCTTTATAAGGCAGTTGGATGTATCAGGCTGCGATATCTTTGGACTTAAGTTCTACGCTCCATGGATCATGCGCCTCATCAAGCTTCATTCTGCCATCAACTATAAGCCTTCTGCTCGCAACCATCTCATATTCTTGCCAGAGGTTGATATGTCAGTTGAAGCCATATACCAAGAGCCTGCCAAAGAACCTGTTAGTCTTCACAATGCTGATCACCAAAGCTTCACTCAACCCATTGAAGGAGTTCCAGCAGTCACTCGTGTTTATCCTCTGGCTGGACATACTCGCTTACCTCACCATGCAGAGACTGAAGCTCCTGAGAGCACCATTGCCCAAAGGCCTTGGAAGCGATCTCGTGTTCTAAATGACCGAGAGCTTCTCGTTGCCTTACATCAGAAATAGGATAAGCATCACTACTGGCTGAAGCGTCAGATGCAAAGCCTCTTGGTGGACGTCAATCGTATTCGCAACCTTCCCACCAAGAATGCCTTTGTTGCTCATGAAACCTGTCGGAGGTCATGGAAGAGTTTGACATTGTTGAGTGCTGAAGCAGATCTTCAAGACGATGGCTTTACTGAGAGATTCAAGTTTGACAACACTCCTCCAAGGAATGTTGATTTGCGTCGAACTCCGTCTCTTGAAGACTCTGACTATTCCTCCTCCGCTGCAACGGTGGATGCCAGAGTGATCGATGATCAAGATGATGCTACCTCACCACCTCCTCCTTCAGTGCGTGTCGACACTGCACCAACTACTTCTGCACCGCCAAACACCAACGCCGACCCACTTCTCCTACTCCAACTGGGAACGAGTAGAGGCTCTATGTATTCAAACCTTTTTGGTCCTTACTGACAAAAGGAGGAGAAGCATATGAGTTGATAGTCTTCAAGCGGGTCCATATGGGCGGGTGTTTTATATTTTGCCTAGTGTTTACAACTCTCTCTTTTGCTACATTTGGTTCATTGAGTTGTAACACTTAAACTTGATGGTCGTCTGCTACGTTTTCTGATACTCTGTAATGCGATGATAAATTCCGCATGTGCGACGATAAATTCCGCACTTATTCATTTTGCAGACTTCCATTTCTCATTATGCATATCATTATATTTGAAATATCAATTGTGCATGATGAATTGTCTTCATAAGTTGAAGAGGATCTTCACAAGTACAACCTGCCATGTGCATTTGCATTCGAAAGCAAATTAGTTATATGCACATCTTCAGGGGGAGCCTTCTGCTACTTATGACGACAATACCTTCATCCCTTACAATTTCACATACTTTTATCCCCATTGAAAACTTCAACCAGTTTGTCATCAATCACCAAAAAGGGGGAGATAGTAAGTGCATCTAGTGCCACCCCTAGTTGGTTTTGGAGTATTGACGACAAACCTGGTTGAGGGACTAATGTGTTTGTGAGAATTGCAGGATAACACAGGTAGTAGTCCCTCATTGAATCGGTTTACCTAGCGGAGATGACCCCTAAAAATGTATGAAGACATTGACGACAATGGTGGTATATGAAGACATTCATATTGAAGACTATGACGAGAGAAGATATTGTGTGAAGACTATGGAGCGCGAAGACTTAGATGTTTCGTTGTTTCCTTTTCTTCTTTGTTGAGTCATAGGAACCACCGTACTGTTAAGTGGGGTCCAAGTGAACAAAGTCAGAGTGACTGAAGTGATGCTCAACCAAATCCTATGTCTTCGAGCGAAGACAATGAGAGCAAATCTTATCCAGAGCTGGATGAGTCAGCTTTACTTCTAGCCCAAGTAAAGTTGCCGCGTGTGTTTGAAATCTGACTGTTTGAACACATGTCAGTTCCTTAGTGACCCAGGGTCACTTCGGACAAATCAGGTCGGGTTGCCTAGTGGCTATAAATAGCCCACCCCCTACACCATAAATTGGTGGCTGCTCAGAGTTATTACACGGCTTTTGTCGTTTGAGAGCAACCCACCTCCAAAGCATTTGAGAGAGAAATCCTTGCGAGGACAAAGCCCAAACACCTAGAGCCAAAGAGTGTTAGGCATCACTAAAGTCTTTCTGTCCGCGTGACCTGAAGACTTGTTACACTTGAGGACTGTGAATCCTCCAGCCGGTTAAGCGTCGCGTTCTGAGCATCCAAGAGTCATTGTGGATCGCAGGTGAACGAAGTCTGTGAAGGTTTGGAAGTCTACCTTGATGACTTACCAGAGTGATTGGGCGAGGACTAGCTGTCCTTAGCTCAGGGGGAATAAGGTGAAGACGCGGTCTTCTGAGTTAAATCCTAGCCTCCCAAACCAGACGTACAGTTGTCACAGCAACTGGAACTGGTCTAACAAATCACTGTCTTCCCCAAGCTACTGGTTCTATCCCTTCCTTCTCTTTACTTATTGTCTCTCTTTGTGAAGTCATTGCTGAAGGAAATATGCCCTAGAGGCAATAATAAAGTTGTTATTTATATTTCCTTGTATCATGATAAATGTTTATTATTCATGCTAGAATTGTATTAACCGGAAATTTAGTACATGTGTGAATACATAGACAAAACAGAGTGTCCCTAGTATGCCTCTACTAGACTAGCTCATTGATCAAAGATGGTTATGTTTCCTAACCATAGACATGAGTTGTCATTTGATCAACGGGATCACATCATTAGGAGAATGATGTGATGGACTAGACCCATCCGTTAGCATAGCACTATGATCGTTTAGTTTTACTGCTATTGCTTTCTTCATGACTTATACATGTTCCTATGACTATGAGATTATGCAACTCCCGAATACCGTAGGAACACCTTGTGTGCTATCAAACGTCACAACGTAACTGGGTGATCATAAAGATACTCTACAGGTGTCTCCAAAAGTATTCGTGGTGTTGGCATAGATCAAGATTAGGATTTGTCACTCCGAGTGTCGGAGAGGTATCTCTGGGCCCTCTCGGTAACACACATCATAATAAGCCTTGCAAGCAAAAGACTAATGAGTTAGTCACGAGATGATGTGTTACGGAACGAGTAAAGAGACTTGTCGGTAACGAGATTGAACTAGGTATGGAGATACCGACGATCGAATCTCGGGCAAGTAACATACCGATGACAAAAGGAACAATGTATGTTGTTATGTGGTTTGACCGATAAAGATCTTTGTAGAATATGTAGGAACCAATATGAGCATCCAGGTTCCGCTATTGGTTATTGACCGGAGATGAGTCTCGGTCATGTCTACATAGTTCTCGAACCCGTAGGGTCCGCACGCTTAACGTTTGATGACGATCGGTATTACGAGTTTATGAGTTTTGATGTACCGAAGGTAGTTCGGAGTCCCGGATGAGATCACGGACATGACGAGGAGTCTCGGAATGTCCGAGACATAAAGATTGATATATTGGACGACTATATTCGGACACCGGAAGTGTTCCGGAAAAGTTTCGGATTTAACTGGATTGCCGGAGGGGGTTACCGGAACCCCCCACGAGGGGGGGTGGTCCATAGTGGGCCTTGAAGGAAAGGAGAGAGGCACCCCATAGAGGCTGGCCGGCGCCCCACCAGGGGATCCTAGTTGGACTAGGATTGGGGGGCGCCACCTCTCCCTCTTTTCCTTTCCCTCTCTTCCTTCTTGGTGGACTCCTACTAGGAATAGGATTGCAATCCTATTCCTAGTAGGATTGCCCTAGCCGCACCATAGGAGGCCGGCCAGCCCTTCCTCCCTTGCTCCTTTATATACGGGGGCAGGTGGCACCCAAAGACACACAAGTTGAATTGTTCCAGCCGTGTGCGGTGCCCCCCTCCACAGAAACACACCTCGGTCATACCGTCGCGGTGCTTAGGCGAAGCCCTGCGCCGGTGAATACATCATATCCGTAACCACGCCGTCGTGCTGACGAAACTCTCCCGTGAAGCTCAACTGGATCAAGAGCTCGTGGGACGTCATCAAGCTGAACGTGTGCTGAACGCGGAGGTGCCGTACGTTCGGTGCTTGATCGGTTGAATCGCGAAGAAGTTCAACTACATCAACCGCGTCACTTGACGCTTCCGCTTCCGGTCTACGAGGGTACGTAGACACACTCTTCCCTCTCGTTGCTATGCATCTGGTAGATAGATCTTGCGTGATCGTAGGAAAATTTTAAAATACTACGTTCCCCAACAGTGGCATCATGAGCCAGGTCTATGCGTAGATGATATGCACGAGTAGAACACAATGAGTTGTGGGCGATACTAGTCATACTGCTTACCAGCATGTCATACTTTGCTTCGGCGGTATTGTGAGATGAAGCGGCCCGGACCGACATTACGCGTACGCTTACGCGAGACTGGTTTCACCGTTACGAGCACTCGTTGCTTAAAGGTGACTGGCGGGTGTCTGTCTCTCTTACTTTAGCTGAATCAAGTGTGGCTACGACCGGTCCTTGTGAAGGTTAAAACAGCACATACTTGATGAAACATCGTTGTGGTTTTATATGCGTAGGTAAGAACGGTTCTTGCTAAGCCCGTAGCAGCCACGTAAAACTTGCAACAACAAAGTAGAGGACGTCTAACTTGTTTTTGCAGGGCATGTTGTGATGTGATATGGTCAAGACATGATGAGTTATACGGTTTTGTATGAGATGATCATGTTTTGTAATGTTATCGGCAACTGGCAGGAGCCATATGGTTGTCGCTTTATTGTATGAAATGCAATCGCCATGTAATTGCTTTACTTTATCACTAAGCGGTAGCGATAGTCGTAGAAGCAATAGTTGGCGAGACGACAACGATGCTACGATGGAGATCAAGGTGTCACGCCGGTGACGAAGGTGATCATGGAGGTGCTTTGGAGATGGAGATCAAAAGCACAAGATGATGATGGCCATATCATGTCACATATTTTGATTGCATGTGATGTTTATCTTATTATACTTCTTATTTTTCTTAGAACGACGGTAGCATTATAAGATGATCCCTTACTAAATTTCAAGGTATAAGTGTTCTCCCTGAGTATGCACCGTTGCGAAAGTTCGTCGTGCCGAGACACCACGTGATGATCGGGTGTGATAAGCTCTACGTTCAAATACAACGGGTGTAAGCCAGTTTTGCACACGCAGAATACTCGGGTTAAACTTGACAAGCCTAGCATATGCAGATATGGCCTCGGAACACTGGAGACCGAAAGGTCGAGCGTGAATCATATAGTAGATATGATCAACATAAGATGTTCACCATTGAAACTACTCCATCTCACGTGATGATCGGACATGGTTTAGTTGATTTGGATCACGTGATCATTTAGATGACCGGAGGGATGTCTATCTAAGTGGGAGTTCTTTAAATTAATATGATTAAATTGAACTTTAATTTATCATGAATTTAGTCCTCGTAGTATTAGCATATCTATGTTGTAGATCAATAGCTCATGATGTTGCTCCCTGTTTATTTTTTTTATATGTTCCTAGAGAAAACTAAGCTGAAAGATGTTAGTAGCAATGATGCGGAATTGTTCCGTGATCTGAGGATTATCCTCATTGCTGCACAGAGAAATATGTCCTTGATGCACCGCTAGGTGACAGACCTATTGCAGGAGCAGATGTAGACGTTATGAACGTTTTGACAAAAGCTCGGTATGATGACTACTTGATAGTTTAGTGCACCATGCTTTACGGCTTATAACCGGGACTTCAAAAACGTTTTGAACGCCACGGAGCATATGAGATGTTCCAAGAGTTGAAATTAGTATTTCATACTCATGCCCGTGTCGAGAGGTATAAGACTTCTGACAGTACTTTGCCTACAAGATGGAGGAGAATAGCTCAACCAGTGAGCATGTGCTCAGATTGTCTGGGTACTACAATTACTTGAATCAAGTGGGAGTTAATCTTCCAGATAAGATAGTAATTGACAAAGTTCTCTAGTCACTATCACCAAGTTAGTAGAACTTCATGATGAACTATAATATGCAAGGGATGACGAAGGTAATTCCCGAGCTCTTCGCAATGCTGAAATCGGCGAAGGTAGAAATCAAGAAAGAACATCAAGTGTTGATGGTTAATAAGACCACTTGTTTCAAGTAAAGGGCAAAGGGATAGAAGGGGAACTTCAAGAAGAATGACAAGCAAGTTTTCACTCCCATGAAGAAACCCAAAGCTAAACTCAAGCCTGAAACTAAGTGCTTCTACTGCAAAGGAAATGGTCACCGGAAGTGGAACTGCCCTAGATACTTGGCGGATAAGAAGGATGGCAAAGTGAACAAAGGTATATTTGATATACAAATTATTGATGTGTATTTTACTAGTGTTCATAGCAACCCCTCGGTATTTGATACTGGTTCAGTTGCTAAAGAGTAGTAACTCGAAATGGGAGTTGCATAATGAACAGAAACTAGTTAAAGGATGAAGTGACGATGTGTATTGGAAGCAGTTCCAAGATTGATATGATCATCATCGCACACTCCCTATACTTTCGGGATTAGTGTTGAACCTAAATAAGTGTTATTTCGTGTTTGTGTTGAGCATGAATATGATTTGATCATGTTTATTGCAATACGGTTATTCATGTAAGTTAGAGAATAATTGTTGTTCTGTTTACATGAATAAAACCTTCTATGGTCATACACCCAATGAAAATAGTTTGTTGGATCTCGATCGTGTGATACACATATTCATAATATTGAAGCCAAAAGATGCAAGGTTAATAATGATAGTGCAACTTATTTGTGGCACTGCCGTTTAGGTCATATTGGTGTAAAGCGCATGAAGAAACTCCATAGTGATGAACTTTTTGAAATCACTTGATTATGAATCACTTCGTGCTTGCAAACCATGCCTCATGGACAAGATGACTAAAACTCCGTTCTCCGGAACTGTGGAGCGAGCAACAGAGTTGTTGGAAATCATACATACTGATGTAGGCAGACCAATGAGTGTTGAAGCTCACGGCGGGAATCGTTATTTTCTGACCTTCACTGATGATTTGAGTAGATATGGGTATATCTACTTAATGAAGCACAAGTCTGAAACATTTGAAAAGTTCAAAGAATTTCAGAGTGAAGTGGAGAATCATCGTAATAAGAAAATAAGAGTTTCTATGATATGATCGTAGAGGTAAAATATTTGAGTTAGCGAGTTTGGCCTTCAGTAAAAACAATGTGAAATAGTTTCACTACTCACGCCACCTGGAACACCATAGTGTAATGGTGTGTCCGAACGTCATAACCGTACTTTATTAGATATGGTGCGATCGATGATGTCTCTTACCGATCTACCACTATTGCTTTTGGGGTTATGCATTAGAGACAGCTACATTCACGTTTAATAGGGCACCATCTAAATCCGTGGAGATGACACCGTATGAACTGTGGTTTGACGAGAAACCTAAGCTGTCATTTTTTTTAAGTTTGGGACTGCGATGCTTATGTGAAAAAGTTTCAACATGATAAGCTCGAACCCAAATCGGAGAAGTAAATCTTCATAGGATACCCAAAAGAAACTGTTGGGTACACCTTCTATCACAGATCCGAAGGCAAGGTCTTTGTTGCTAAGAGTGGATCCTTTCTAGAGAAGGAGTTTCTCTCGAAAGAAGTGAGTGGGAGGAAAGTAGAACTTGATGAGGTAATTGTACCTTCTCCCGGATTGGAAAGTAGTACATCACAGAAAATTGTTCCAGTGATTCCTACACCAATCAGTGAGGAAGTTAATGATGATGATCATGAAACTTCGGATCAAGTTTCTGCTGAACGTCGTAGATCAACCAGAGTATGTTCCGCACCAGAGTGGTACGGCAACCCAGTTCTGGAAGTCATGTTACTAGACCATGATGAACCTACGAACTATGAGGAAGCGATGATGAGCCCAGATTCCGCAAAATGGCTTGAGGCCATGAAATCTGAGATGGGATCCATGTATGAGAACAAAGTATGGACTTTGGTTGACTTGCCCGATGATCGGCAGGCCATCGAAAATAAATGGATCTTCAAGAGGAAGACCGACGCAGACGGTAATGTTACTGTTTACAAAGCTCGACTTGTTGCGAAAGGTTTTCGACAAGTTCAAGGAGTTGACTACGATGAGACTCTCTCACCCGTAGCGATGCTTAAGTCTGTCCGAATCATGTTAGCAATTGCCGCATTTTATGAAATCTGGCAAATGGATAACAAAACTGCATTCTTTAATGGATTTATTAAAGAAAAATTGTATATGATGCAACCCGAAGGTTTTGTCAATCCTAAAGGTGCTAACAAAATGTGCAAGCTCCAGCGATCCATCTATGGACTGGTGCAAGCATCTCAGAGTTGGAATATACGCTTTGATAAGTTGATCAAAGCATATAGATTTATACAGACTTACGGTGAAGCCTGTATTTACTAGAAGTGAGTGGGAGCACTACAACCTTTCTGATAAGTATATGTGAATGACATATTGTCGATCGGAAATGATGTAGAATTTTCTAGAAAGCATAAAGGAGTGTTTGAAAGGAGTTTTTCAAAGAAAGACCTTGGTGAAGCTGCTTACATATTGGGCATCAAGATCTATAGAGATAGATCAAGATGCTTGATAAGACTTTCGATAAGTACATACCTTGATAAGATTTTGAAGTAGTTCAAAATGGATCAGTCAAAGAAGGAGTTCTTGCCTGACTTGTAAGGTGTGAAGTTGAGTAAGACTCAAAGCCAGACCACGGCAAAAAAAAATAGAGAGAATGAAAGTCATTCCCTATGCCTTAGCCATAGGTTCTATAAAGTATGCCATGCTGTGTACCAAACATGTTGTGTACCTTGCCATGAGTTTGTCAAGGGGGTACAATAGTGATCCAGGAGTAGATCACTGTACAGCGGTCAAAATTATCCTTAGTAACTGGATGACTAAGGAAATGTTTCTCGATTATGGAGGTGATAAAGAGTTCGTCGTAAAGGGTTACGCCGATGCAAGCTTTGACACTAAATCCAGATGACTCTAAGTATCAATCTGGATGCGTATTGAAAGTGGGAGCAATTAGCTAGAGTAGCTCCATGCAGAGCATTGTAGACATAGAAATTTGCGAAATACATACGGATCTGAATGTGACAGACCCGTTGACTAAACTTCTCTCACAAGCAAAACATGATCACACCTTATTACTCTTGGGTATTAATCACATAGCGATGTGAACTAGATTATTGACTCTAGTAAACCTATTGGGTGTTGGTCACATGGCGATGTGAACTATGGGTGTTATTCACATAACGATGTGAACTATCGGTATTAAATCACATGGCGATGTGAGCTAGATTATTGACTCTAGTGCAAGTGGGAGACTGAAGGAAATATGCCCTAGAGGCAATAATAAAGTTGTTATTTATATTTCCTTGTATCATGATAAATGTTTATTATTCATGCTAGAATTGTATTAACCGGAAACTTAGTACATGTGTGAATACATAGACAAAACAGAGTGTCCCTAGTATGCCTCTACTAGACTAGCTCATTGATCAAAGATGGTTATGTTTCCTAACCATAGACATGAGTTGTCATTTGATCAACGGGATCACATCATTAGGAGAATGATGTGATGGACTAGACCCATCCGTTAGCATAGCACTATGATCGTTTAGTTTTACTGCTATTGCTTTCTTCATGACTTATACATGTTCCTATGACTATGAGATTATGCAACTCCCGAATACCGTAGGAACACCTTGTGTGCTATCAAACGTCACAACGTAACTGGGTGATCATAAAGATACTCTACAGGTGTCTCCAAAAGTATTCGTGGTGTTGGCATAGATCAAGATTAGGATTTGTCACTCCGAGTGTCGGAGAGGTATCTCTGGGCCCTCTCGGTAACACACATCATAATAAGCCTTGCAAGCAAATGACTAATGAGTTAGTCACGAGATGATGTGTTACAGAACGAGTAAAGAGACTTGCCGGTAACGAGATTGAACTAGGTATGGAGATACCGACGATCGAATCTCGGGCAAGTAACATACCGATGACAAAAGGAACAATGTATGTGTTGGGGAACGTAGTATTTTAAAAATTTCCTACGATCATGCAAGATCTATCTACCAGATGCATAGCAACAAGAGGGAAGAGTGTGTCTACGTACCCTCGTAGACCGGAAGCGGAAGCGTCAAGTGACGCGGTTGATGTAGTCGAACTTCTTCGCGATCCAACCGATCAAGCACCGAACGTACGGCACCTCCGCATTCAACACACGTTCAGCTTGATGACGTCCCACGAGCTCTTGATCCAGTTGAGCTTCATGGGAGAGTTTCGTCAGCACGACGGCGTGGTGACGGATATGATGTATTCACCGGCGCAGGGCTTCGCCTAAGCACTGCGACGGTATGACCGAGGTGTGTTTCTGTGGAGGGGGGCACCGCACACGGCTGGAACAATTCAACTTGTGTGTCTTCGGGTGCCCCCCTGCCCCCGTATATAAAGGAGCAAGAGGGGAGGGCCGGCCGGCCTCCTATGGTGCGGCTAGGGCAATCCTACTAGGAATAGGATTGCAATCCTATTCCTAGTAGGAGTCCACCAAGAAGGAAGAGAGGGAAAGGAAAAGAGGGAGAGGTGGCGCCCCCCCAATCCTAGTCCAACTAGGATCCCTAGGTGGGCCGCCGGCCAGCCTCTATGGGCTGCCTCTCTCCTTTCCTCAAGGCCCACTATGGACCACCTCCCCTCGTAGGGGGTTCCGGTAACCCCCTCCGGCAATCCAGTTAAATCCGAAACTTTTCCGGAACCCTTCCGGTGTCCGAATATAGTCGTCCAATATATCAATCTTTATGTCTCGGACATTCCGAGACTCCTTGTCATGTCCGTGATCTCATCCGGGACTCCGAACTACCTTCGGTACATCAAAACTCATAAACTCATAATACCGATCGTCATCAAACGTTAAGCGTGCGGACCCTACGGGTTCGAGAACTATGTAGACATGACCGAGACTCATCTCCGGTCAATAACCAATAGCGGAACCTGGATGTTCATATTGGCTCCTACATATTCTACGAAGATCTTTTATCGGTCAAAAACCGCATAACAACATACGTTGTTCCTTTTGTCATCGGTATGTTACTTGCCCGAGATTCGATCGTCGGTATCTCTATACCTAGTTCAATCTCGTTACCGGCAAGTCTCTTTACTCGTTGTAACACATCATCTCGTGACTAACTCATTAGTCTTTTGCTTGCAAGGCTTATTGTGATGTGTGTTACTGAGAGGGCCCAGAGATACCTCTCCGACTTTTGGAGTGACAAATCCTAATCTTGATCTATGCCAACACCACGAATACTTTCGGAGACACCTGTAGAGCATCTTTATGATCACCCAGTTACGTTGTGACGTTTGATAGCACACAAGGTGTTCCTACGGTATTCGGGAGTTGCATAATCTCATAGTCATAGGAACATGTATAAGTCATGAAGAAAGCAATAGCAGTAAAACTAAACGATCATAGTGCTATGCTAACGGATGGGTCTAGTCCATCACATCATTCTCTTAATGATGTGATCCCGTTGATCAAATGACAACTCATGTCTATGGCTAGGAAACATAGCCATCTTTGATCAATGAGCTAGTCTAGTAGAGGCATACTAGGGACATACTATTTTGTCTATGTATTCACACATGTATCAAGTTTCCGGTTAATACAATTCTAGCATGAATAAAAGATATTTATCATGATATAAGGAAATACAAATAACATCTTTATTATTGCCTCTAGGGCATATTTCCTTCAGTATGTTGTTATGCGGTTTGACCGATAAAGATCTTCGTAGAATATGTAGGAACCAATATGAGCATCCAGGTTCCGCTATTGGTTATTGACCGGAGATGAGTCTCGGTCATGTCTACATAGTTCTCGAACCCGTAGGGTCCGCACGCTTAACGTTTGATGACGATCGGTATTACGAGTTTATGAGTTTTGATGTACCGAAGGTAGTTCGGAGTCCCGGATGAGATCACGGACATGACGAGGAGTCTCGGAATGTCCGAGACATAAAGATTGATATATTGGACGACTATATTCGGACACCGGAAGTGTTCCGGAAAAGTTTCGGATTTAACTGGATTGCCGGAGGGGGTTACCGGAACCCCCCATGAGGGGGGATGGTCCATAGTGGGACTTGAAGGAAAGGAGAGAGGCAGCCCATAGAGGCTGGCCGGCGCCCCACCAGGGGATCCTAGTTGGACTAGGATTGGGGGGCGCCACCTCTCCCTCTTTTCCTTTCCCTCTCTTCCTTCTTGGTGGACTCCTACTAGGAATAGGATTGCAATCCTATTCCTAGTAGGATTGCCCTAGCCGCACCATAGGAGGCCGGCCAGCCCTTCCTCCCTTGCTCCTTTATATACGGGGGCAGGGGGCACCCAAAGACACACAAGTTGAATTGTTCCAGCCGTGTGCGGTGCCCCCCTCCACAGAAACACACCTCGGTCATACCGTCGCGGTGCTTAGGCGAAGCCCTGCACCGGTGAATACATCATATCCGTCACCACGCCGTCGTGCTGACGAAACTCTCCCGTGAAGCTCAACTGGATCAAGAGCTCGTGGGACGTCATCAAGCTGAACGTGTGCTGAACGCGGAGGTGTCGTACATTCGGTGCTTGATCAGTTGAATCGCGAAGAAGTTCGACTACATCAACCACGTCACTTGACGCTTCCGCTTTCGGTCTACGAGGGTACGTAGACACACTCTTCCCTCTCGTTGCTATGCATCTAGTAGATAGATCTTGCGTGATCGTAGGAAAATTTTAAAATACTACGTTCCCCAACAATTGCCTGCTTGCCTTATCTGTTTGACTTCACTATGTGACTACTTGTTCTGATTGGCTTCATACAATCTTCCATCCTGATCCATACTGCCTAGCTGCTATTAGTCTTCATGCTTTCACTTCATTGCATACTTGACTATGGCTTGTCTAGTGTAGTCTACCTTCCGCTGCATATAAATAGGATCGGTTCTATTGTTTGTCTTTGAAACTTCCATGTTTTGAAGTCTTTCATAAAAATCGCCTATTCACCCCCCCCCCCTCTAGTCGATATATAGCACTTTCAGGTATGATAGAGAAACTGCTTGAAAATCCCTATACAGGAGACGGAACACTTCACCCTGATTTACATCTAATTTATGTGGATGAAGTTTGTGGATTGTTTAAGCTTGCAGGTATGCCCGAGGATGTTATCAAGAAGAAGGTTTTCCCTTTATCTTTGAAGGGAGATGCATTGACATGGTTTAGGCTATGCGATGATATGGGATCATGGAACTATAATCGTCTGAAGTTGGAATTTCATCAGAAGTTCTACCCTATGCACCAGGTTCATCGTGATCGTTATTATATTTATAATTTCTGGCCTCGCGAAGGAGAAAGCATCGCTCAAGCTTGGGGGAGGCTTAAGTCAATGTTATATTCATGCCCCAATCATGAGCTCTCAAGAGAAATGATCATTCAAAATTTTTATGCTCGGCTTTCTCATAATAATCGCTCCATGCTCGATAATTTTTTTTCTGGCTCTTATATGATAAAGACTATTGACTTCAAACGGGATTTATTGGAAAGAATTAAACGCAACTCTGAAGATTGGGACCTCGACGAAGGTAAGGAGTCGGGTATGACCCCTAAGTTTGATTGTGTTAAAGCTTTTATGGACACCTATGTTTACCATGAGTTTAGCACTAAATATGGACTTGACTCTGAGATAGTAGCTTCTTTCTGTGAATCCTTTGCTACTCATGTTGATCTCCCCAAGGAGAAGTGGTTTAAATACCATCCCCCTATTGAAGTAAAAGTAGTTGAACCTATTAAAGTTGAAGAAAAGACTATCACTTATAATGTTGATCCTGTTATACCTACTCCTTATATTGAGAAACCACCTTTCCCTGTTAGGATAAAGGATCACGCTCAAGCTTCAGCTGTAGTCCGTAAGAGTAATACTAGAACACCTACACCCTCTGAGAAAATTAAAGTTGAACCTAGTGTTGCTATGGTTAAAGATCTCTTGGTAGAAGATTTAGATGGACATGTTATTTATCTCCAAGAAGAGTCTGCTAGGATAGCCAAACCTAATGCTAGGAATAAACATAAACCTATCGTAGGCTTGCATGTTATCTCTGTTAAGATAGGAGATCATTGCTATCATGGTTTATGTGATGTAGGTGCTAGTGCGAGCATTATCCCTTTTGATTTGTATAATGAAATTATGCATGATATTGCACCTATTGAGTTAGAAGGGATCGATGTTACTTTAAGCTTGCTAATAGAGATACTATTTCACCAGTTGGGATTGTTAGAGACATTGAAGTCTTATGTGGGAAGGTTAAATACCCTACTGGTTTTCTTGTTCTTAGTTCCCCACAAGATGCTTTTTGCCCCATTATATTTGGCAGACCCTTCTTGAATACCATTAATGCCAAGATAGACTGTGTGAAAGATATTGTCACTGTCGGATTAGGGGGTACGTCTCATGATTTTAACTTTGCTAAATTCCATAGACAACCCCTTGAAAAGGCACCATCCAGTAAGGATGAACTTATTGGTCTTGCTTCTATTGTTGTGCCACCTAATGATTCTTTAGAACAATACTTACTAGACCATGAAAATGATATGCAAATGAATGAGAGAAGGGAGATAGATAAAATATTCCTTACACAGGGACCCGTATTGAAAAATAACTTGCCTGTTGACATCCTAGGGGATCCCCCTCCACCCAAGGGTGATCCCGTGTTTGAACTTAAACCCTTGCCTGATAATCTTAAGTATGTTTATCTTGATGAAAAGAATTTATATCATGTTATTATTAGTGCTAACCTTTCAGAGCATGCAGAAGAAAGATTATTGAAAACTCTGAAGAAGCACCGAGCTGCTATTGGATATACTCTGGATGATCTTAAGGGGATTAGTCCCACTATATGTCAACACAAAATAAAATTGGAAGAAAATGCTAAACCAGTTATTGATCATCAGCGACGGTTAAATCCTAAGATGAAAGAAGTGGTAAGGAAGGAAATTCTAAAGCTTCTAGAGCAGGTATTATCTATCTCATTGCTGATAGCCAGTGGGTAAGCCCTGTCCATTGTGTTCCTAAGAAAGGAGGTATGACTATTGTTCCTAATGATAAAGATGAATTGATCCCGCAAAGAATAGTTAGCGGTTATAGGATGGTTATTGTTTTCCGTAAGTTAAACAAAGCTACTAAGAAAGATCATTACCCCTTGCCATTTATTGATCAAATGCTAGAAAGATTATCCAAACATACTCATTTTTGCTTTCTAGACGGTTATTCTGGTTTCTCTCAAATACCCGCGTCAAAGGGGGATCAAGATAAGACCACCTTTACTTGTCCTTTCGGTACCTTTGCTTATATACGTATGCCTTTTGGTTTATGTAATGCACCTGCTACCTTTCAAAGATGCATGATGGCTATATTCTCTGATTTTTGTGAAAAGATTGTTGAGGTATTCATGGACGATTTCTCCATTTATGGAACTTCTTTTGATGATTGCTTAAGCAACCTTGATCGAGTTTTGTAGAGATGTGAAGACACTAACCTTGTCTTGAATTGGGAGAAGTGCCACTTTATGGTTAATGAAGGCATTGTCTTGGGACATAAAAATTTTGAAAGAGGTATTGAAGTTGACAAAGCTAAAGTGGATGCTATTGAAAAGATGCCATGCCCTAAGGATATCAAAGGTATACGAAGTTTCCTTGGTCATGCCGGGTTTTATAGGAGGTTCATTAACGACTTCTCCAAAATCTCCAGGCCTCTAACTAATCTTTTACAGAAAGATATTCCTTTTGTCTTTGATGATGATTGTCTAGAAGCATTTGAAATACTTAAGAAAGCATTGATATCTGCGCCTATTGTCTAGCCTCCTGACTGGAACTTACCCATTGAGATTATGTGCGATGCTAGTGATTATGTTGTAGGAGGTGTTCTAGGGCAAAGAGTTGATAAGAAATTGAATGTTATCTGGTATGCTAGTAAAACTCTAGATAGTGCCCAAAGAAATTATGCTACCACTGAGAAAGAATTTTTAGAAGTTGTGTTTGCTTGTATAAGTTTAGACCTTACATCGTTGATTCTAAAGTAACTATTCACATTGATCATGCTGCTATCAAATACCTTATGGAAAAGAAAGATGCTAAACCTAGACTTATTAGATGGGTCCTCTTGCTGCAAGAATTTGACTTGCATATTATTTATAGAAAGGGAGCTGAGAACCCCGTAGCAGATAACTTGTCTAGGTTAGAGAATATACTTGATGACCCACAACCTATTGATGATAGCTTTCCTGATGAACAACTAGCTATCATAAGTACTTCTCGTACTGCTCCTTGGTATGCTGATTATGCTAATTACATTGTTGCTAAGTTTATACCTCCTAGCTTCACATACCAGCAAAAGAAAAAGTTCTTCTATGATTTGAGACATTACTTTTGGGATGACCCACATCTTTATAAAGAAGGAGTAGATGGTATTATTAGACGTTGTGTGCCTGAGCATGAACAGGATAAGATCTTATGCAAGTGCCACTCCGAAGCTTATGGAGGACACCATGCGGGAGACAGAACTGCACACAAGGTATTGCAATCCGGTTTTTATTGGCCTACTCTCTTCAAGGATGCCCGTAAGTTTGTCTTATCATGTAATGAATGTCAAAGAATTGGCAATATTAGTAGACGTCAAGAAATGCCTATGAATTATTCACTTGTTATTGAACCATTTGATGTTTGGGGCTTTGATTATATGGGACCTTTTCCTGCTTCTAATGGGTACACACATATCCTAGTTGTTGTTGATTACGTTACTAAGTGGGTAGAAGTTATTCCAACTAGTAGTGCTGATCATAACACCTCTATTAAGATGATTAAAGAAGTTATATTTATAAGGTTTGGAGTCCCTAGATATCTAATGACTGATGGTGGTTCACACTTTATTCATGGTGCTTTCCGTAAGAAGCTTGCTAAGTACGATGTCAACCATAGAATTGCATCACCTTATCACCCACAGACTAGTGGCCATGTAGAACTAAGTAATAGGGAGTTGAAATTAGTCTTGCAAAAGACAGTTAATAGGTCTAGAAGAATTGGTCCAAGAAACTAGATGATGCATTATGGGCCTATAGAACTGCATAAAAAATCCTATGGGTATGTCTCCATATAAGATGGTATATGGAAAAGCTTGTCATTTACCTCTTGAGATGGAACATAAGGCATATTGGGCTATCAAAGAGCTCAATTATGATTTCAAACTTGCCGGCGAAAAGAGGCTATTTGATATTAGCTGTCTCGATGAATGGAGAACCCAGGCCTACGAGAATGCCAAGTTATTTAAAGAAAATGTTACAAGATGGCATGACAAAAGGATACAAAAGCGTGAGTTTAACGTAGGTGATTATGTTTTGCTATTCAACTCTCGTTTAAGATTTTTTGCAGGAAAAATTCTCTCCAAGTGGGAAGGACCTTACGTTATCGAGGAGGTCTATCGTTCCAGTGCCATAAAAATCAACAACTTCGAAGGCACAAATCCGAAGGTGGTGAATGGTCAAAGGATCAAACATTATATCTCATGTAATCCTATAAATGTTGAAACTAATATTATTGAAACCATAACCCTAGAGGAATACATAAGGGACACTTTCCAGAATGATTCAGCCTCCGAAAAGGAAGAGGTACATGATACGGTAAGTAAACCAACTCCAAAACAGTTCTAAAGGCAATTTTTCTCCGTTTTGGAATATTTAGAAAAATAGAAAAATAAACCGCAGTCCAGAAGAGACATGAGGTGGCCTCGAGGGTAGGGGGCGCGCCCCTGCCTCGAGGACACCCCGTGTGTCCCCTCGACTCCATTTTCTTGTGGGTTACTCCTTTTGTTGGGGAAAAATTCATTTTATATACCCCCGAAGGTTTTGACCTCTGTATCACGCAGAATTCCTCTGTTTCCATTTCAAGCCTTTTCTGCCATAGATAAAAGCAACATGGCGTCCCAGGACTCGGAAGGAGAAAGCTATGTGGATGATTCCATTGCTGACCCTAAGGTCTATGGTGATTTGGAGCATTATGGGTGGACCACGGAAGAAGAAGAGGACCAGGATTCAAAGAGGAAGGATTGGAGTAGCTCGGATGAAGACGAAGTCCCACTGCCCCAACCAAGGGACATGCATGTGGAGTTCAAAAAGTCGAGCCTCCCCGACAGAGTAAAGAAACCTAAGATCGAATTTATCCCTTTTAACCTCTTGCAGGAAAATAAGCATGCATTATGCAAGAAGATATTAAACCTTGAGCGAGAGATCAATGATCTGAAGGAGCAAAATTCTACCCTTAAGAATAAGCTGAGGAAGAAGTCATCATCACCAACCCCGAAGAAGGAGACATAATCATATGGGTATGGGCACTTCCCTTGGCAACTGCCAAGCTTGGGGGAGTGACCCCGGTATCGTATCACCATCACTCCTATCTTTACTGTTTTACTTAGTTCGATCCTTTTGGTAGTATCTTGATCTATTAGAATAAAGTTAGCATGATCTAGTTGTGAGCTTTTGCTTTGTGAGCTTTATCCTTTGTAATCGAGTCCGTGAGCTATATAATAAAGATTAGTGTTGAGTCAAGGGCTTGATTTCCTCACTTGGGTCATGATAAAAGAAAGAAAACAAAAAGAGAATCAAAGAGATCATATCGATCTTATGGGAAGTAATAACTTCACATACAAGAGTATGATAAATAAAAGTTGTTGGGAGGTGACAAACATAGTTTTGGTCATCGTTGCAATTAATAGGAAGTAATAAAAGAAGAGAGGCTTCACATACAAATATACTATCTTGGACATCTTTTATGATTGTGAGCACTCATTAAAGTATGACATGCTAAAGAGTTGATGTTGGACAAGGAAGACAACATAATGGGTTATGTCTTCTTATATCCGAAATAAAGTATATTGTCATGGATCTTCCAACATGTTGAGCTTGCCTTTCCCCTTCATGCTAGCCAAAACTCCTCGCACTAAGTAGAGATACTACTTGTGCTTCCATATATCCTTAAACCCAGTTTTGCCATGAGAGTCCACCATACCTACCTATGGATTGAGAAAGATCCTTCCAAGTAAGTTGTCATGTTGCAAACCCGCTAAATATGTATGATTTATTAGTGTGGGAGAAATTAGCTTTATACGAGCTTGTGATATGGAAGTAATAAAAGCGACAGACTGCATAATAAAGGTCCTTATCACACGTGGCAATATAAAGCGAAGTTCTTCTATGCTAAGACGTTGTGCATCCAACCATGAAAACACATGGCAACCTCTGCTTCCCTCTACGAAGGGCCTATCTACTATTCCTGTCCTATAAGTGTCAAGGTGAGATCCACCTTTCCTTTTTCATTTTATCCTTTGGCAAGCACATTGTGTTGGAAAGATCCTGATATATATATATATATATATACCCACTTGGATGTAAGTTTTCATGATCTATTAATGTTGACATTACCCTTGAGGTAAAAGGTTGGGAGGCAACCCCATAAGCCCCTATCTTTCTCTGTGTCCAATTAAAACTTCATAAACATGAGTATTGCGTGAGTGTGAGCAATTATGAAAGACTATATGATAGTTGAGTGTGTAGGCTTGCTGAAAAGCTCTTGTATTGACTCTTTCCGATGTTACGATAAATTGCAATTGCATCAATGACTGAGACCAAGGCTTGTTAGTTTCCAATAAAGTTTATGATGCATACTTGATATTGTGGATGAATTGTTACTTTAGCATAATGATCATATGCCTATATTTATATAAGTTGTTGTTATGAGAATGATCATGATGCCCTCATGTTTGTATTCTGTTTTTATCGACACCTCTATCTCTAAACATGTGGACATATTTTTCGGTATCGGCTTTCGCTTGAGGACAAGCGAGGTCTAAGCTTGGGGGAGTTGATACGTCCATTTTGCATCATGCTTATAAGTTGATATTTATTGCATTATGGGTTGTTCATACATGTTTTGTCACAATACTTATGCCTTTTCTCTCTTACTTTGCAAAGGTTTATATGAAGAAGGGGGGATGCTGGCAGCTGGAATTCTGGGCTGGAAAAGAAGCAAACTCTGGAAACCTATTTTGCACAACTCCAAAAGCCCCGAAACTTCACAGAACATTTTTTCGGAAAATATAAAAAATATCTGGCGGAAGAAACCCACGAGAGGGGCCACTTACTGGCCTCGAGGGTGGGGGGCGCGCCCCCCTGCCTCGAGGGCCAGCCGATGGGCCCCAGGTGCCCATCTTCTCCTATATGAAGCGTTTTGACCTGGAAAAAATCAGGAGGAGGCTTTCGGGACCAGACACCGCCATCTCGAGGCGGAAACCAATCTAGGGCTCCGGCAGAGCTATTCTGCCGGGGATACTTCCCTCCGGGAGGGGGAAATCGTCACCGCCGTCATCACCAACAACTCTCCCATCTTGGGGAGAGCTATCTTCATCAACATCTTCACCAGCACCATCTCCTCTCAAACCCTAGTTCATCTCTTGAATCCAATCTTTGTATCCAAACCTCAGATTGGTACCTGTGGGTTGCTAGTAGTGTTGATAACTCCTTGTAGTTAATGCTAGTTGGTTTATTTGGTGGAAGATCATATGTTTAGATCCATTATGCATATTAATACCCCTCTGATCATGAACAATATTATGTCTTGTGAGTAGTTGCTTTTGTTCCTGAGGACATGGGAGAAGTCTTGCTATTAGTAGTCATGTGAATTTGGTCTTCGTTCGATATTTTGATGAGATGTATGTTGTCTCTCCTCTAGTGGTGTCATGTGAACGTCGACTACATGACACTTCACCATTATTTGGGCCTAGAGGAAGGCATTGGGAAGTAATAAGTAGATGATGGGTTGCTAGAATGACAGAAGCTTAAACCCTAGTTGATGCGTTGCTTCGAAAGGGGCTGATTTGGATCCATATGTTTCAGGCTATGGTTAGGTTTACCTTAATACTTCTTTTGTAGTTGTGTATGCTTGCATTAGAGGTTAATCATAAGTGGGAGGCTTGTCCAAGTAAGGGCAGCACCCAAGCACCGGTCCACCCACATACCAAATTATCAAAGTAACGAACGCGAATCAGACGATCGTGATGAAAACTAGCTTGACGATAATTCCCATATGTCCTCGGGAGAGCTTTACCTCGCATAAGAGTTTGTCCAGGATTGTCCTTTGCTACAAAAAATATTGGGCTACCTTTCTGCACCTTATTTACTTTTACCTTTTGTCACTTTCTACCAATTATCTTATCACCAAACTATCTGTTACCTATAATTTCAGTGCTTGCAGAAAATACCTTATTGAAAACTGCTTATCATTTCCTTCTGCTCCTCGTTGGGTTCGACACTCTTACTTACAGAAAGGACTACGATAGATCCCCTACACTTGTGGGTCATTAGACACACCTATTTGAGAGAGTTAAATATGGCCTAGGAATTGATAGAACACTCTATGTGCTTCACTTATATCTTTTGAGTTGAATAGTTTTTGCTCTAGTGCTTCACTTATATCTTTTAGGGCACGGTGGTGATAATATTATGAAGAAATTGTTGAACAATCATGCTTCACCTATATCCTTTTGTGAGTCTATTAAAACAGCATGGTAATGTATTTAGGCTATAAAAACTAGTCTTCACATGATAGACATCCAATGTCAATGTAGTAAAAGCTTTCACATGAAGTGCATTGAATATGATGAGATGTTGGATGCTTGATAATTGTTTTGAGATATGAGGATAGTGATATTAGAGTTATGCTAGTGGAGTTATTATGAAATTGAGAAATACTTGTGTTAAGGTTAGTGATTCCCATAGCAAGCACGTATGGTGAACCGCTATGTGACGAAGTTAGAGCATGAGGTATTTGTAGAGTGCCAACCTTTGCGTGGAGGTCGGGGGCGCGCGATGGTTCACTCCTACGAACCTCCCCCCTAGGAGCATGCGTTGATTGCTTTGTTTAGATGACTCGTAGATTTTTGCAATAAGTATATGAGTTCTTATGAATAATATTGAGTCCATGGATTATACGCACTCTCACCCTTCCACTGTTGCTAGCCTCTCTTGTACCGCGCAACTTTCGCCGGTACCATACACCCACTATATATCCTTCCTCAAAACAGCCACCATATTATTCCTCAAAATAGCCACCGTACCTACCTATCATGGCATTTCCATAGCCATTCCGACATATATTGCCATGCAACTTTCCACCGTTCCGTTCATATGACACGCATCATATTGTCATATCGCCATGCATGATCATGTAGTTGACACCGTATTTGTGGCAAAGCCACCATGCATAATTTTTCATACATGTCACTCTTGATTCATTGCACATCCCGGTACACCGCCGGAGGCATTCATATAGAGTCATACTTGTTGTAGTATTGAGTTGTAATATCGAGTTGTAAATCAATGAAAGTGTGATGATCATCATTATTAGAGTATTGTCCCGTGTGAGGAAAGGCCAATAAAAAAAGGAGATGGCCCAAAAAATAGAGAGCGGCTAATAAAAAAAGAAAAAGCCCCTCCAAAAAAATGAGAGAAAAGAGAGAAGGGACAATTGCTACTATCTTTTTCCACACTTGTGCTTCAAAGTAGCACCATGTTCTTCATGATAGAGAGTCTCATGTTTAGTCACTTTCATATACTAGTGGGAATTTTCATTATAGAACTTGGCTTGTATATTCCAACGATGGGCTTCCTCAAATGCCCTAGGTCTTCGTGAGCAAGCAAGTTGGATGCACACCCACTAGTTTCTTTTGTTGAGCTTTCATACATATTTAGCTCTAGTGCTTCCGTTGCATGGCAATCCCTACTCACTCACATTGATATCTATTGATGGGCATCTCCATAGCCCGTTGATACGCCTAGTCGATGTGAGACTATCTTCCTCCTTTTGTCTTCTCCACAACCACCTCTCTATTCCACATAGTGCTATATCCATGGCTCACGCTCATGTATTACGTGAAAGTTGAAAGGTTTGAAAGAATAGAGTATGAAAACAAGTGCTTGGCTGAAATCGGGGTTGTGCATGATATGAATATTTTGTGTGATGAAGAGGGAGCATAGCCAGACCATATGATTTTGTAGGGATAACTTTCTTTAGCCATAGTATTTTGGGAAGACATGATTGCTTTGTTAGTATGATTGAAGTATTATTATTTCTTATTTCAATATAGACTATTATCTTGAGTCTTTTAGATCTGAACATTCATTACACAATCACGAGAATTACATTGAAAAACTATGTTGGTTAGCATTCCACATCAAAAATTCTGTTTTTATCATTTACCTACTCGAGGACGAGCAGGAATTAAGCTTGGGGATGCTTGTTACGTCTCCAACATATCTATAATTTTTATTGTTCCATGCTATTATTTATGATGTCTTGGATGTTTAATGGGCTTTATCATACACTTTTATATCATTTTTGGGACTAACCTACTAACCAAAAGGCCCAGTCCAGATTGCTATTTTTTGCCTGTTTCAGGGTTTTGGAGAAAAGGAATATCAAACGAAGTCCAAGCGGAATGAAACCTTCGCGAGAGATATTTTTGGAGAAAATCACTCACAAGGGACTTGGGAACCACGTCAGAGGAGCCTCGGGGTGTCCACGAGGGTGGGGGGCGCGCCCCCCTTCCCAGGGCGCGCCCCCTGCCTCGTGGGCCCCCCGAGCGTCCCCTGATGCCCTCATTCCTCCTATATAAGTATACGTACCCTGAAACCATCGACAACAGAGAGAAAACCCTAATTCCACCGCCGTAACCTTCTGTTCCCGTGAGATCCGATCTTGGAGCCTGTTCCGGAGCTCCGCCGGAGGAGGGATCCATCACGGAGTGCTTCTACATCATCATCATCGCCCTCACCATAAGTTGTGAGTAGTTACCACAGACCTTCGGGTCCATAGCTAGTATCTAGATGGCTTCTTCTCTCTCTTTGGATCTCAATACAAAGTTCTCCTCGGTCTTCGAGGAGATCTATTTGATGTAATCTCTTTTTGCGGTGTGTTTGTCGAGATCCGATGAATTGTGAGTTTACGATCAAGATTATCTATGAGAAATATTTGGTTCTTCTCTGAACTCTTTATGTGTGCTCATAATATCCTAGCAAGTCTCTTCGAATTATTGGTTTGGTTTAGCCTACTAGATCTATAGTTCTTGCAATGGGAGAAGTGCTTGGCTTTGGGTTCAATCTTGCGGTGTCCTTCCCCAGTGACAGTAGGGGCAGCAAGGCACGTATTGTATTGTTGCCATCGAGGATAAAAAGATGGGGTTTATATCATATTGCTTGAGTTTATCCCTCTACATCATGTCATCTTGCTTAAGGCGTTACTCTGTTCTTATGAACTAAATACGCTAGATGCATGCTGGATAGCGATCGATGTGTGGAGTAATAGTAGTAGATGCAGAATCATTTCGGTCTACTTGTCTCGGACGTGATGCCTATATACAATGATCATGCCTAGATAGTCTCATAATTATTCGCTTTTCTATCAATTGCTCGACAGTAATTTGTTTACCCGTCGTAGAATATCGCTATCATGAGAGAAGCCACTAGTGAACACTATGGCCCCCGGGTCTATTCTCAACATATCAATCTACATCTACTTTACCTTTTCTGTTTTTACTTTCTGTTCTTATAAACAAAAATACCAAAAATATAAACTATCATATCTATCAGATCTCACTTTCGTAAGTGACCGTAAAGGGATTGACAGCCCCTTATCGTGTTGGCTGCGAAGTTCTTATTTGTTTGTGCAGGTGCGAGGGACTCGTGCGTGGTATCCTACTGGATTGATACATTGGTTCTCAAAAACTGAGGAAAATACTTACGCTATTGTGCTGCGTCTCCCTTTCCTCTTTGAGGGAATACAACGCAAGCTCGAGAAGTAGGATTATGCATTTGACTGATGTGCTTAAAACAAATCCTTATGCTAAGTATATGAAAGATATTATTACCAGTAAAAGAAAGATACCTGAAGTAGAAATTTCCACCATGGTTGCCAATTACACTTTTAAAGGTGGAATACCTAAGAAACTAGGAGATCCAGGAGTACCCACTATACCTTGCTCCATTAAAGGAAACTATGTTAAAACTGCTTTATGTGATCTTGGAGCCGGTGCTAGTGTTTGCCTCTCTCTTTATATCGTATACTTGACTTGAGTAAGTTGACACCTACTGAAATATCTTTGCAAATGGCCGATAAATCAACTGCTATACCTGTCGGTATTTGTGAGGATGTGCATGTTGTGGTTGCAAATGTTACTATTCTAACGGACTTTGTTACACTTGATATTCCCGAGGACAATAGTATGTCTATTATCCTTGGTAGACACTTTTTGAATACTGCAGGAGCTGTTATAGATTGCAACGAAGGCAATGTCACTTTTCATGTCAATGGTAATGAGCATACGGTACACTTTCCGAGGAAACAACCTTAGGTCCACAATATCAATTATATTGGAAAAATTTCAGCTATTACTATTGGAGGTTTTGAATTTCCTCTTCGTATTGTCAAGAAGACATATGATATTCTTATTGTTGGGGACATACATATCCTCATTGAGGTAACTTAGTGTTATTCGAAAATTCTTCGGTTTCATGTTATTCGGGAAGATATGCAAAAAAACTATCAGGACTAAGTTCATGATAAATTAAAGTTCAATTAATCATATTACTTAAAGAACTCCCACTTAGATTGACATCCCTCTAGTCATCTAAATGATCGTGTGATCCAAATCAACTAAACCATGTTCGATCATCACGTGAGATGGAGTAGTTTTCAATGGTGAACATCTTAGGTTGATCATATCTACTATATGATTCACGCTCGACCTTTTGGTCTCCAGTGTTCCAAGGCCATGTATGTACATGCTAGGATCATCAAGTTTAACCCAAGTATTATGCGTGTGCAAAACTGGCTGGCACCCGTTGTATGTGAACGTAGAGCTTATCACACCCGATCATCGCGTGGTGTCTCGGCACGACGAACTTTCGCAACGATGCATACTCAGGGAGAACACTTGTACCTTGAAAGTTTGTAAGGGATCATCTTATAATGCTACTGTCGTTCTAAGCAAAATAAGAAGCATAATAAGATAAACATCACATGCAATCAAAATTTGTGACATGATATGGCCATCATCATCTTGTGCTTTTGATCTCCATCTCCAAGGCACCGTTATGATCACCATCGTCACCGGCGCAACACCTTGATCTCCATCGTAGCATCGTTGTCGTCTCGCCAACTATTGCTTCCACGAATATCGCTACCGCTTAGTGATAAAGTAAAGCAATTACATGGCGAGTGTATTTCATACAATAAAGCGACAACCATATGGCTCCTGCCAGTTGCCGATAACTTTACAAAACATGATCATCTCATAAAATAACGTATAACTCATCATGTCTTGACCATATCACATCACAACATGCCCTGCAAAAACAAGTTAGACGTCCTCTACTTAGTTGTTGCAAGTTTTATGTGGCTACTACGGGCTTAGCAAGAACCGTTCTTACCTACGCATACAAAAACCACAACGAGTTTTCGTCAAGTATGTGTTGTTTTAACCTTCACAAGGACCGGGCGTAGCCACACTTGATTCAGCTAAAGTGAGAGAGACAGACACCCGCCAGTCACCTTTAAGCAACGAGTGCTCGTAACGGTGAAACCAGTCTCGCGTAAGCGTACGCGTAATGTCGGTCTGGGCCGCTTCATCTCACAATATCGCTGAAACAAAGTATGACATGCTGGTAAGCAGTATGACTATTATCGCCCACAACTCATTGTGTTCTACTCGTGCATATCATCTACGCATAGACCTAGCTCTGATACTACTGATGCTTAGAACGTAGTATTTCAAAAAAAATCCTACGATCACGCAAGATCTATCTACTAAATGCATAGCAACGAGGGGGGGCAATGTGTCTACATACCCTCGTAGACCGAAAGCGGAAGCGTCTAGTGACGCGGTTGATGTAGTCGAACTTTCTTCGCGATCCAACCGATCAAGCACCGAATGTACGGAGCCTCCGCGTTCAGCACACGTTCAGCTTGATGACGTCCCACGAGCTCTTGACCCAGTAGAACTTCGTGGGAGAGTTTCATCAGCACGACGGCGTGGTGACAGAGATGATGAAGCTACCGGCGCAGGGCTTCGCCTAAGCACTGCAACGATATGAACGAGGTGTGTATCTGTGGAGGAGGGCACCGCACACGGTTGGGAGAGATCAACTTGATCAACTTGTGTATCTAGAGGTGCCCCCCTGTCCCCGTATATAAAGGAGCATGGGGGGAGGCCGGCCGGCCCCTATGACGCGCCCTAGGAGGGCTACTCCTACTAGGAATAGGATTCCAATCCTATTCCTAGTAGGAGTCCACCAAGAGGGAGAGGGGGGAAGGAAGGAGAGGGAGAGGGAGAAGGAAAGGGGCGCCCCCCTCCTTTCCTTGTCCAATTCGGACCAAGGGGGAGGGGCGCACGGCCTAGCCCTGGCCAGCCCTCTCTCTCACCACTAAGGGCCCAAGTGGCCCATTAGTTCCCCCGGGGGTACCGATACCCCTCCGGCACTCCGGTTTAATCTGAAACTTTTCCGGAATAATTCCGGTGTCCGAATATAGTCGTCCAATATATCAATCTTTATGTCTCGGACACCCCGAGACTCCCCTCCATGTCCATGATCTCATCCGGGACTCCGAACTACCTTCGGTACATCAACTCATAAACTCATAATATAGATCGTCATCAAACGTTAAGCGTGCGGACCCTACGGGTTCGAGAATTATGTAGACATGACCGAGACTCATCTCCGGTGAATAACCAATAGCAAAACTCAGTTAATACATAAAAATGTCCAAATGAACCCCGAAAAATCACGAAAATTGACACAACACTCTTATTATTCTATGTTGAAACGTGAATTTTTTGGGAAGCAATAAGAAGCAATGGTATCGTTTCGTCCCCAAAGGTGGGATGTTCCCGACCAAACCACCATGCTTGTTGTGAGAAGCTCTGATTTGTGAGAAGCATATACCCAAACCTACCACAAATGGGACAAAAAATTTACCACAGCATGTTGATGCCGTACCATGATAGCATGCCAAGTTTCATGAATTTCAGACGAGTTTTGGATTTACTAGAATTTAAAAACCAGGCATATCAATGTTTTGTCGGCAATCAACAGTGCTCTGGTGTTTGAAATTCATTTCCATTTCTTGCATGGGACCTAAGCATGCACCCAAGGACACAATTTTGATTTTTCAACCAATTTATAAGCATTGGAGCATGTGCATGTAGTTCAAATTTGAATTATGCACATAAATGCATTGAAAACTCAGTTAATGGATAAAAATGTCCAAACGAACCCCGAAAAATCACAAAATTTGACACAACACTCGTGTTGTTATATGTTGAAATGAGAAAAAAATTGGAAGCAATAATAGGTAATGGATATCGTTTCGTTCCTAAAGGTGGGACGTTCCCTACCGAAACCACCATGCTTGTTGTGAGAAGCTCTGGTTTGTGAGAAGCATATACCCAAACCTGCCCAAAATGGGACAAAAAATTTACCATGGCATGTTGATGCCGCTCCATGATAGCATGCCATGTTTCATGAATTTCAGACGAGTCTTGGATTTACTAGAATTTAAAAACTAGGTATCTCAATGTTAGCGGCCAAGTAACGGTGGCAGGGTGTTTGACATTCATTCCCATTTCTTGCATGGGACCTAAGCAGGCAACCAAGGACACATATTTGAATTTTCAACTAATGCATTAGAGGATGTGCCTGCAGTTCAAATTTGAATTATGCAGATGAATGCATAGAAAACTAAGTTAATGGATAAAAATGTCCAAGTGAACCCCGAAAAATCCCAAAAATTGACACAACACTCCTGTTGTTCTATGTTGACACTAGGAAAAAATTTGAAATCGAGAAGAGGCAACGGATATCAGTTCGTCCAGAAAGGTGAAACGTTCACTACCGAAACCATCACACTTGTTGTGAGAAGCTCTGGTTTATGAGAAGCTTATACCCAAACCTGCCCCAAATGGACATAATTTTTACCACGTCATGTTGATGCCACTCAATGATAGCAAGCCAATTTTCATGAATTTCGGACAAATTTTGGATTTACTAGAATTACAAAAGCAAGTACGTCGACGTTTGCCAGAGAGCCACAGTGTCGTGGTGTTCGAATTTCATCCCCATTTATTGCATGGGAGATAAGCATAAACCCATGGACACATATATGATTTTACAACCCATGTTGGTGCACCGGAGCATGTGCATGTAGTTTAAATTTGAATTGTGCACCTGAAATGGCTCGAAAACCAATTTAATGTATAAAATGTTCAAACGAACCCTGAATAATTCCAATTCTTTCACGACAAACATATACTTGCATGTTCACTCTAGATAAAAGGTCTAGCAATTCAAACACCTTCCATTGCCGCTATAACCCCATTATGTAATTCAAATCAAGATGAAAAATCAAGTAGACCGCACACAATTTATTATCACCAACCGTGTGAGATGCGACACAAAATATCCTGGAGCACCGTCGATGTATAGTACGCCTATGGCTTACGCGAGAAGGTGCGTCGGCTACAGTCCACAGCCGGCGTCTAAAGCACACCAGCTCGCTCCCCAAATATCATTTCACTGTTCAATCATCGCCGGTGAAAGATGGGCACGTGGACCCTGCTACCTCTTGAGCTTGTGTTGTATTCCCTCGAAGAGGAAAGGGAGATGCAGCACAGTAGCGTAAGTATTTCCCTCAGTTTTTGAGAACCAAGGTATCAATCCAGTAGGAGACCACGCGCCAGTCCCTCGCACCTGCACAAACAAATAAGAACTTCGCAGCCAACGCGATAAGGGGTTGTCAATCCCTTTACGGTCACTTACGATAGTGAGATCTGATAGAGATGATAATTATATTTTTGGTATTTTTGGTATAGAAACAGAAAGTAAAGAAAGCAAATAAACAACGGCAACAGAAATTGACGGGAATGTAATATGATAAAGATAGACCCGGGGGCCATAGTTTTCTATAGTGGCTTCTCTCATGATAGCGATATTATACGGCGGGTAAACAAATTACTGTCGAGCAATTGATAGAAAAGCGAATAATTATGAGACTATCTAGGCATGATCATTGTATATAGGCATCACGTTCGAAACAAGTAGACCGAAACGATTCTGCAACTACTACTATTACTCCACACATCGACCGCTATCCAGCATGCATCTAGTGTATTGAGTTCATACGAACAGAGTAACGCCTTAAGCAAGATGACATGATGTAGAGGGATAAAGTCAAGAAATATGATGAAAACCCCATATTTTTATCCTCGATGGCAACAATACAATACGTGCCTTGCTGCCCCTACTGTCACTGGGAAAGGACACCGCAAGATTGAACCCAAAGCCAAGCACTTCTCCCATTGCATGAACTATAGATCTAGTAGGCCAAACCAAACCAATAATTCGAAGAGACTTGCAAGGATATTATGAGCACACATAAAAAGTTCAGAGAAGAACCAAATATCTTTCATAGATAACCTTGATCATAAACTCACAATTCATCGGATCCCAACAAACACACCGCAAAAAGAGATTACATCGAATAGATCTCCTCGAAGACCGAGGAGAACTTTGTACTGAGATCCAGAGAGAAAGAAGAAGCCATCTAGATACTAGCTATGGACCCGAAGGTCTGAGGTAAACTACTCACAACTCATGGTGAGGGCGATGATGATGATGATGAAGGCCTCCGTGATGGATCCCCCTCCCGGAACAGGCTCCAAGATGGGATCTCCACGGGAACAGAAGCTACGTCGGTGGAATTAGGGTTTTCTCTCTGCGTTTGGAGTTTCTGGGGTACGTAGGTATATATAGGAAGAAGGGGGCACCGGGGGCCACACGGGCTGCCCTCGAGGCAGGGGGCGCACCCTGGGAAGTGGGGCGCGCCCCCTACCCTCGAGGGTGGCCCCTCTGTCCCCTGGCTTAGCCCTGAAGTCTTTCGGGCATGATTTCCTCCAAAAATATCTCTCGCGAATGTTTCATTCCGTTTGGACTCCGTTTGATATTCCTTTTCTGCAAAACCCTGAAATAGGCAAAAAAACAGCAATCTGGACTGGGCCTTTGGGTTAGTAGGTTAGTCCCAAAAATGATATAAAAGTGAATGATAAAGCCCATTAAGCATCCAAGACTTCATAAATAATAGCATGGAACAATAAAAAATTATAGATACGTTGGAGACATATCAAGCATCCCCAAGCTTAATTCCTGCTCGTCCTCGAGTAGGTAAATGATAAAGAAAGAATTTTTGATGTGGAATGCTAACCAATATAGTTTTTCAATGTAATTCTCTTAATTGTGGCATGAATGTTGAGATCTGAAAGATTCTAGACAAAAGTTTATATTGACATAAGAAATAACAATACTTCAAGCAATACTAACAAAGCAATCATGTCTTCTCAAAATACTATGGCTAAAGAAAGTTATCCCTACAAAATCATATAGTGTTAGCTATGCTCCCTTATTATCAAACTAAATATTCATATCATGCACAACCCCGATTTTAGCCAAGCATTTGTTTTCATGCTCTATCTTTTCAAACCTTTCAACTTTCACGCAATACATGAGCGTGGGCCATGGATATAGCACTATAGGTGGAATAGAGGTGGTTGTGGAGAAGAGAAAAAGAGGGAGATAGTCTCACATCGATTAGGCGTATCAACGGGCTATGGAGATGCCCATCAATAGATATTAATGTGAGTGAGTAGGGATTGCCATGCAACGGATGCACTAGAGCTAAATATGAATGAAAGCTCAACAAAAGAAACTAGTGGGTGTGCATCCAACTTGCTTGCTCACGAAGACCTAGGGCATTTGAGGAAGCCCATCGTTGGAATATACAAGCCAAGTTCTATAACAAAAAATCCCACTAGTATATGAAAGTGACTAAGCATGAGACTCTCTACAATGAAGAACATGGTGCTACTTTGAAGCACAAGTGTGGAAAAAGATAGTAGCAATTGTCCCTTTTTTATTTTTATTTTTTCTTTCTTTTTTTGGGCCTTTTTTTTCCTTTTTTTTGTGGAGGGGCTTTATAGATTCAGCCTTTCCTCCCATGGGACAATGCTCTAATAATGATGATCATCACACTTTCATTACAACACGAAATTACAACTCGATACTACAACAACAAAGTATGACTCTATGTGAATGCCTCCGGCGGTGTACCGGTATGTGCAATGAAACAAGAGTGACATGTATGAAAAATTATGCATGGTGGCCTTGCCACAAATACGATGTCAACTACATGATCATGCATGGCAATATGACAATATGATGCATGTCATATAAACGGAACGGTGGAAAGTTGCATGGTAATATATCTCGGAATGGCTATGGAAATGCCATGATTGGTAGGTATGGTGGCTGTTTTGAGGAACAATATGGTGGCTGTTTTGAGGAAGGATATATAGTGGGTTTATGGCACCGGCGAAAGTTACGCGGTACAAGAAAGGCTAGCAATGGTGGAAGGGTGAGAGTGCGTATAATCCATGGACTCAACATTAGTCATAAGAACTCATATACTTATTGCAAAAATTTACGAGTCATCAAAACAAAGCAATCAACGCATGCTCCTAGGGGGGAGGTTGGTAGGAGTTAACCATCGCGCGCCCCCGACCTCCACACAAAGGTTGACACTCTACAAATACCTCATGCTTTAACTTAGTCACATAACGGTTCACCATACGTGCATGCTACGGGAATCACTAGCCTTAACACAAATATTTCTCAATTTCATAATAACTCCACTAGCATGACTCTAATATCACTATCCTCATGTCTCAAAACAATTATCAAGCATCCAACATCTCTTTCTATTCAATGCACTTGATGTGAATTTTTTTAGTACATTGACATTGGATGTTTATCATGTGAAGACTAGTTTCTTTAGCCTAAACACTTTACCATGCTGTTTTAATGGACTCTCAAATATATATTAGTGAAGCATGAGAGTTCAACAATTTCTACAAAATATTACCACCACCATGCTCTAAAAGATATAAGTGAAGCACTAGAGCAAAAACTATTCAACTCAAAAGATATAAGTGAAGCACATAGAGTGTTCTAACAATTTCTAGGCCATATCTAACTCTCTCAAATAGGTGTGTCCAGCAAGGATGATTGTGGCAAACTAACAAACAAAGACTCAAATTATACAAGACGCTCCAAGCAAAACACATAGCATGTTGCAAATAAAAATATAGCTCCAAGTATAGTTACCGATGGATGAAGACGAAAGAGGGGATGCCTTCCCGGGGCATCCCCAACCTTAGGCTTTTTGATTATCTTGAATTTACTTGGGGTGCCATGGGCATCCCCAAGCTTAGGCCTTTGCTACTCCTTGTTCCATAGTCCATCAAGGCAATAATCAAAACTTGAAAACTTCACAACACAAAACTTAGACAAAAATTCTCGTGAGCTCCGTTAGTAAGAGAAAGCAAACCACCACTCAAAGGTACAGCAAGGAATTCATTCATTGTTTATATTGGTGTTAAACCTACTGTACTCCAAGTTCTCTATGGTTCATATCCTCCAATATTACTCATAGATGCATCGGAATAAGCAAACAACACACGAAAAACAGAATATGTCAAAAACAGAACAGTCTGTAGTAATCTGCTGGGTTCGCCTTGATACGTCCAAAACGTATCTATAATTTCTGCCTGCTCCATGCCTCTTTTGGGTGATATTGCTATGATATTTATACACTTCCATACACTTTTTATCATATTTGGACTAACCTATTAACTCAGTGCACCCCAGTGCCAGTTTTTGTTTTCTGTTGTTTTTGTATTTCAGGTTTTCCCATTACGAAAACTGCCAGAAAAATCCCGAAAAAATTATATAAAAAATCAGCGTTCCAGAAGCTTCCCGGCAGCCAAAGTAGGGTCGGAGGGGGGCCACCAGGGCTCCAGGCGCCCTGGTGGCGCGGACCCCAGGCCTCCGCTGATGCCCCCCTTTGGCATATATTTAACACGCGTCTCGAAACCCTCGAGACGGGAACCCTTTTTCGCGATCTCATCTCTGTTCCGCCGCCGCCGCGCTTCCAAGAACGGGAGCACCAGGAGAACTCTTCCCGGCACCCTGCCGGAGTGGAGGATCACCACCGGGAGCCTCTCCACCACCATGGACGCCTCCCGGATGAGTTGTGAGTAGTCTCCCTTGGACCATGGGTCCATGACCAGTAGCTATGTGATGTTCTCCTCCCCTTCTTGTGCTTCACTAATTAGACCTCGTGAGCTGCCCTACATGATCGAGGCACATATGTAATCCTTATGCTGTTGCTATGATGAGTTTGCTGGGATCCGATGGATTGTGAGATTATGTTCAGATTGTGTTTGAGTAATATATTTGATTTACCTATTTTATATTTATGTTCATAAGTAATTCTTGCATGTTCTCCGTTGTTATTTATTGCTTTGGCCAAGTAGTAGGTAGTGACTCCAAGAGGGAACGTTATGCTTGATTGTGGATTCATGCCCCTCGATGATTATCTTGAGTGACAGAAACATGAGTCTAGGGGATGTGCTGTTGCCACAAGGGGGAAAACAACGGTGCTTGTGCCCGCGGGTGCAAGGATTGTTTACTTTACGCAAAGTTCTTTTAATGCAGTTGTCTGTTGCTTTGAGTTTACACTATGGGTGGGACTCGCAACTTAATACCAGTGAGATGTTCTGGATAGATATCTCAAGGTGGATGATTAGTAGTAGATGCAGATGGATTTCGGTCTACTTGCCTTGGCGTACCGCCCATGCTTTGAACCTCTACCTTTCTTGCAACATAGTTAGCATTGGTTTGCGCACATAATTCTGTCAATTGCCCAGCTGTAATTCGTTTACCTCACATAGCTGTTTTATCGTCTTTTGGGAGAGAGACATCACTAGTGAACATCATGGGACCCCGGTCCATATTACCATCACCGATCACATCCGCTATTTACTTTCCGCTTTTACATACTATTTGCAGCAATACCTATCATTATTATCACTTGCGTTTGATCCTTTGTAAACGACAAGGCCGGAGGGATTGACAACCTCTCTGTACTCGTTGGGAGCAAAGTTATTTGTATCTATGTGCAGGTCCACGTTGATTGCTAATATCTGGCGCCGTTAGCAGTTGGCACCTTCTTGTTGAAACTGGGAGTCTCAGGGGAAATCGATCCTTGGTATCTTTGCCAAGGGAAAACTTCCGCTACACTGCATCTCAAACCTTCCACTTGGGGTAACCAACGAGGTGCGAGAAGCCATCAAGCAAAGTTTTCTGGCGCCGTTGCCGGGGACTCCACTCTTCAAGATAGGGGAGTTGCACGCTATTTTTTATCTTTGCTTTTTAGTCTTGTTAGTTTACCTTTCAGTTTTCTTTATGTCTTTTCACTAGTTTTGCTTAATGGAAAACAACAAAAATATGAGAGAGCTTTATAAGCTCTACCTTGCTTTGGGACATGATGTGTTTGAAGAGAAAATTAAAAAACCTATGGAACTTTATTATTTGCATAACAATCATGATGGTGGTGATGTTATTAGTATGCTTTCTTTGAATATCAATATTGCTAATGACATGGAAAGCTCTAAGCTTGGGGATGACACGTTTGATGAATATGATGTTTTCAGTCCACCTACTATTGAGGATAAAATTTATTATGATTATGATATGCCTCCTAAATACAATGATTACCATGATGGTTATGATTGCTTTACTCTCACTATTCCTAATAAGAAAGATTTTGCTTATATGAAGAGTAATGATACCTTTTTGCATGTGGATCATGGTAACAATGCTTTATGTGATGCTTATATTGTTGAGTTTATTCGTGATCCCACTGAAAATTATTATGAGAAGGGAACATATGCTTATAGATATTTCAATAATATCAAGTTCCCTCTCTTTATGTTGAAGGTTTTGAAGCTGCACTTGTTTTGTCTTCCTATGCTTATTGCTTTGTGCTTCAATGAATTATTGTATTGCAATATTCCTATGCATAGGAAGCATGTTAGGCTTAAATGTGTTTGGTATTTGCTTCTTGATGCTCTCTTTTGTTCTTCAACTCTTATTCCTACGAGAGCATCATTAAAGTCTTAAGCCTATTTTAAAGGCATAAAAGAAAGCGCTTTTGGGAGGCAGCCCACAATGAATAAATTTTTATTTTGCTTTTGTTGTGTCTTGATGTTGTTACTACAGTAGCATCATCATTGTATCTTTGCTTTTCAACTTTGTGCCAAGTGTAGCCTCTGATTGCAAGAAAGTTCAAAAGTTGTGACGTGCTGTCCAGGAAACAGATTCTGTCCTTGGATAGAAAAATTCGTATAAAATCACCAGATCATATTTTTGTTCTGAATTTTTTCGACAGCGTGCTCTATACAAATGTCTTTCGGGCGTCTGTTCTGAGTTTTTTGATTAGAGTTGCAGAAGTGCCCCGAAAAAATCATTTACTACCTGCTGTTCTGTTTTTCACAGATTCTGTCCTGTTTTGCCTTTCCTTCATTTTGCAAACCTTGAGCTTGCTTTTTCTTTGCAAAAACCTTTTGGCAATCTTGAGAAACAGTAGACCTTCAAGAATATCTTTATTTCCAGCAAGGAACAATTATTTTATTAAGGGTACTAACCTCGCTAATCAGATTATGATGAGTTATGTATGAAGCGAGTTTTCAAGTGTGCGAGGGAAGATGATAAAAAAATCAGGAGTGTCAAGCGCTCAAGCTTGGGGATGCCCCCATGCACCCCCAAGAAATATTCAAGGAGACTCAAGCGTCTAAGCTTGGGGATGCCCCCGTGCATCCCCTTCTCCATCAACATTATCAGTTCGTCTTTCGTTCCACTATATTTTTATCACTTCATGTGTTATGTGCTATGCTTGGAGCGTCTTGCTTTTAGTTTCCTTTTTAGTTTTCTTTAGCTTTTCATAACGAGTCGGAACTCAGCATTCTTTGTGTGGGAGAGAAACACGCTCCACTTTTACCTAGAACACAACATAGAATTTTCATGTCTATCTTTGCTGTGTATGTTCTTGGTCTTTCAATAGCTACTATCATGCTTAGCTCTTAGTTTTCATGCTTATCTTTTTAAAGAGCCTTTTGTTTAGTTGGTCGCTTGAACTCTCTTTAGTTATCATGCTTATCTTATTAAGAGAGTTTGCTTCTGTTGCATTGGTTGATATGTCTATGATAAAAATGCTACGTGCATAATGGTGCTTAGTAGTTCATGTTTTCTTATGGTTAGTCTCAAATAACTGGGGGGTTCCCAATGTGTTATTGGAGTACCAACATGATTTGTTTGCCTATGATGTGGTATGGTTTAGTAATATCTTCCTTCAAGAATTTATTTTGATTGACTTGGCGTATGTTCACGCATATTTAAGACTGTAAAGAAAGTCTGTCAAGCCTTGATGATCTTTTGTTTCTGAGTAGCGATATAACTTCCATGCCTGATTCAATGTTGCTTTGTCGCTCTGCATGATTATGACCGTCATTGCTCTTTTAGTTGGTCGCTCCCAGTCTTTTGCTAACCTCCACCTGTACTAAGCGGACTGACTGCTTTTAGTTGGTCGCCCCCCAGGCCTCCGCTGATGCCCCCCTTTGGCATATATTTAACACGCGTCCCGAAACCCTCGAGAAGGGAACCCTTTTTCGCGATCTCATCTCTGTTCCGCCGCCGCCGCGCTTCCAAGATCGGGAGCACCAGAAGAACTCTTCCCGGCACCCTGCCGGAGGAGAGGATCACCACCGGGAGCCTCTCCACCACCATGGACGCCTCCCGGATGAGTTGTGAGTAGTCTCCCTTGGACCATGGGTCCATGACCAGTAGCTATGTGATGTTCTCCTCCCCTTCTTGTGCTTCACTAATTAGACCTCGTGAGCTGCCCTACATGATCTAGGCACATATGTAATCCTTATGCAGTTGCTATGATGAGTTTGCTGGGATCCGATGGATTGTGAGATTATGTTCAGATTGTGTTTGAGCAATATATTTGATTTACCTCTTTTATATTTATGTTCGTAAGTAATTCTTGCATGTTCTCCGTTGTTATTTATTGCTTTGGCCAAGTAGTAGGTAGTGACTCCAAGAGGGAACGTTATGCTTGATTGTGGGTTCATGCCCCTCGATGACTAGCTTGAGTGACAGAAACATGAGTCTAGGGGATGTGTTGTTGCCATAAGGGGGAAAACAACGGTGCTTGTGCCCGCGGGTGCAAGGATTGTTTACTTTACGCAAAGTTCTTTTAATGCAGTTGTCTGTTGCTTTGAGTTTACACTATGTGTGGGACTCGCAACTTAATACCAGCGAGATGTACTGGATAGATATCTCAAGGTGGATGATTAGTAGTAGATGCATATGGATTTCGGTCTACTTGCCTTGGCGTACCGCCCATGCTTTGAACCTCTACCTTTCTTGCAACATAGTTAGCATTGGTTTGCGCACATAATTCTGTCAATTGCCCAGCTGTAATTCGTTTACCTCACATAGCTGTTTTATCGTCTTTTGGGAGAGAGACATCACTAGTGAACATCATGGGACCCCGGTCCATATTACCATCACTGATCACATCCGCTATTTACTTTCCGCTTTTACATACTATTTGCAGCAATACCTATCATTATTATCACTTGCGTTTGATCCTTTGTAAACGACAAGGCCGGAGGGATTGACAACCTCTCTGTACTCGTTGGGAGCAAAGTTATTTGTATCTGTGTGCAGGTCCACGTTGATTGCTAATATCTGGCGCCGTTAGCAGTTGGCACCTTCTTGTTGAAACTGGGAGTCTCAGGGGAAATCGATCCTTGGTATCTTTGCCAAGGGAAAACTTCCGCTACACTGCATCTCAAACCTTCCACTTGGGGTAAGCAACGAGGGGCGAGAAGCCATCACGCCTACTTCTGGAACTCCAACAAATTCAAACTAAATTGGTAAATTTGGGAAATTTGTCTACCAATCAGCAGCAAAAATAATCAACTAAAAAGCACGCTCCAGTAAAATCTGAAGACTACTTTAGCGAGCGCTAACGATTCTGTTTTTCACAGCAAGATCAAATAAACTTCACACAAGTCTTACCAAAGGTTCTACTTGGCACAAACACTAAACAAAACATGAAAACACATCTAATCAGAGGCTAGATGCAATATTTATTCCCTAACAGCAACAAAAGAAAAAAAACATAAAATTGGGTTGCCTCCCAACAAGCGCTATCGTTTTACGCCCCTAGCTAGGCACGATACAAGATAGATCTAGGTATTGCCATCTTTGGAAGGCAATTCTTTAATTAAGCACTTGTGATTTTTGGGTACTTCTTTGTCCCTATGAATAATCGAAGTCTTGGGCAAGAAATCAAGAAATTCTAAAGTGTCAAAAGCGTCTCTTGCAAAAGTAAGAAAATTAGGATGAACACTTATGGATTTGAGATCCGCAAGTCCAGAAGTTTCACTGTAATGCTCAGGATGGGACTATACCTCCTACGTGTCGAGGCACGACTTAAAGGTATAAGCCCATCCTAGAATGATCTCAAGTTTGGTATCTTTGCACGACTCATGTAAAAGAGGGATTAAATTGCAAAAGGAGATAGTTGGCTTACACTCGCCACTTCACACAATACATTACATAAGCATAACATCATTCAAAACATCACAACCCGTCTACGGGCGAAGATCAAAAGAAAGATACCAAAACAACATAAAGCCACAGGCCTGGATCGAATCCTAGTAGAAACCACTACTGATCGTCGAAACATCACAAGCAAACGGCCACAAACTTCATCGAGCTCCAAGTGAAGAACTTGAACCAGCTCCTGCATCAACTCGGCTGAACCTGCATCTGGTGTTGTAGTATCTGTGAGCCACGAGGACTCAGCAATCCCATAACCATGGGTATCAAGACTAGCAAAGCTTTATGGGTAGGAAGAGGTAAAGTGGTGAGGTTGCAGCAGCGACTAAGCAATATATGGTGGCTAACTTACGAGTACCAGAATAAGATGAGAAGCTACGCAAACGGTCGCAAAGAGGTGATCGCTAAAGATCCTAACTACATACGGTCAAACATAACCCCACCGTGTTCTCTTCTCAAAGCGAAAAGAGACAGTCACGGTTACTCACACAGTTGTGTGTTTTACTTCGGATCATCTGTCAAGTTTTCTACAACCGGACATTAACAAATTCCAATCTGCCACATAACCGCGGGCACGGCTTTCGAAAGATCATAACCCTGCAGGGGTGTTCCAACTTAGCCCATCACAAGCTCTCACGATTAGCTGAAGTGATAAATATAATATCATCACTCCTTATCTTAGGGAAAATCCGATCAGGCTCGGCATCCCGGCAGCACAAGTCATTTCGACAATGGTAAAACAAGTCCAGCAAGACCTCCCGGCGTGCCGACACCCTGATAGTAGCCGCGCGCATCTTGTCTCAGGCCACGTCCGGATGAGCGCTACGTACAGTACCGAAGACCCCAGATAACTGGGTGGTACCGCAAGTGACTCTAGTTTGGGACCAACACCATCAGCACTGGCCCCCCCTGCTATGTAGAATTAAGAATCCTCGGGGACGCGACCCCCTATGCAATTTTAATTATTTAATTAAGTTGTTATTATGAGGCAAATTAAAACCAATGTTGGGCCTTGCTGGAGGAGTTTTATTCAAAGTCGAATTGTCAAGGGGTCCCCATCCACCCATCGTGTAAGGAACGCAAAATCAAGGAACATAATGCCGGTTTATCGGCGCCTAAGGTGGCATGAGTGGAACAAAACACCGAGCAAAAGGCCAAGCCTTCCACCCATGCCTAGTATATAGGTGTGTTAATAGTAATTATAGATATTGTGATATAACCAACAACAAGTTCCCACCTGGAACGAACTTCATCTTCACCTGCAACTAACAACGCTATAAGAGGGACTGAGCAAGCGAGGCTGAGCAAGCGGGTAACATAGCCAAACAGTGGTTTTGCTAGGTAGGTTTCAAAATTAGAGGTTTCATGGCAACAAGGAGAGGCTGACATAAAAGATGGGTAGCGCGACATGTAACGATAGCATCGAGACAACTAAGCATGGCAATGGTAGTAAAGGTATCCAAGGGTATGATCATCTTGCCTGGGATTCCGCAAGGGAAGAAGAACAAGATCCATGAAGAAGACGGAGCAACACAGTCGAGCGAATCCTCACAACTCCGGAACGAAACCGAAGCTATCAAGAGAAGCAACCGGAAAGAAGGAAACAACACGGTAAACACACAAGCATAAACATGGCATACGATGCACATTCAAGTATGATGCATGTCCGGTTTAAATATGCAAGGCATGGCAAAGTGCACAAACAATACTACAAGTTAAGTGGAGCTCAATATGCAACGAGTTGCATATTGACGAAACACCACATTTAATTATTTAGTTGACTCTCGTTTATTTACAAGACAAGATTAAATGTTTTTAACATGGCAAGAGGTGAAGCATAATAAAACTACACTAACTAGCAATTTAAATGAGGCCGGAGAATAACAACAACATATCCGGAAAATCCCCATGAGCATGTTTAGCAATTATAAGCAAACAACAATTCACACATATTGCTGTTGTTAACATGATGCGGATGACATGATCAAGTTTATGCAATTTTATTTACAAGGTTAACAAGAAGATGATATGAAGCGTCGTCACCGTGGTGGAAAGAAAGAGTGCCACGGCAACGATCCGAAATGATGCAAAGGCAACAACTCGGTTCCGGTAACTCGTTGAGAGACCGGTGCAAAGGAAAGATGGCGTGAGCGAGTCAAACAAGATGAAAGGTGGGGCGATCCCGTTACCGGGTTCCCACGAGTCGGTGACGAGGCAACCGAGGAACACGACAAAAGATGAAACGGACACGGAGCACACACGGGAAAACATTTCATACAACACAACAAGCATCTTACGGGTCATGTCTCGGGGTTATACCTTCAAAACACTCATTTCGGGACGGTTCGAGATCGTCGAGGAACGTAGGGGAAGTAGTTGTACACGGCCGTAGAGGGAAGTAGGCGTTCACGTTTGGAGAGGAAGTAGCCGTTCCGTCGGCGGTAGTTGTACATGGCGTTCACGTGGCGGTTGTGGAAGTAGTGGTACACGTCATCGTGTCGTGGTACTTGGCGAATTCCTCGTTTCCGGGCGACGGTAGTGGTACACGGCGACGGTAGTCGTTCGGGTCATCGTGGTACTTGGCATGTCATCTTGCGTAGTCGTTCCGGTTCGTAGACGTACTTGCATCGGAGGGGTACTTGTCGTTTCATCGTGTAGTCAAGCTTGCCGAAACTTGAGGTCCTCGTGCACTTGACGAAAACAAAAAAACAGCAGCAGTACATGGCAATACAACAAAACAAACAACAACAGCACGACGGGACAGTCCAAGGAGGCAACAGGGGACGGCGCCCTGGAGGAGAGCGAGGCCGCTCGGGCCTGGGGCGCTGCGGGATCCGGCCGCTGGAGGGTCGAAGCGAGGCGGCGCTGGGAGCCGGGAGGAGGCAGCAGGGCGCACGGGAGGACGCGCTGCGGCCTGGCGCGCCGGTGGCCTGGATGCGTCGAGCTCGGGACGGCCGCTCGCGGGGCGCCAAGGGGCGAGGCGCGGGACGTCGAGGGGGAGCCGCGGGAGGAGAAGTTCTCGAGCTTCTGCCTTGGAGAGGAGGGAGCAGCTCCGGCCGCGGCTGCGGTGCTGGCCGGCGGGGCGGAAGGGCGCCGGGGGCGTCGGGCTCGAGGGAGCTGCGACCTGCTGCTGGAGGCGAGGGCCTGGAGCAGGAGGACCGAGGCCGGGCGCGGCTCCTGGTAGCCTAGAGGCGAGGCGCAGAGGAGGCCCGCTTGCTGCTGCGAGGAAGATGGAGGGCGCGGCCTTGCTGGTCGGAGGAGGGAGGCCGCGCGAGGAAAGGGAGCGGGCATCGCAGCCTGGGACGAGGCGCTCGGGAGGAGGGTTCGGTCGAGCGAAGAGCGAGGAGTCGTGGTGCGGTCGGGGAACGAGAGGTGGCGAGGGGGAGAGGGAAACGGGCTGAGAGCGACGGGGCACGAGGGTTCGAGGGATCTGCGAGGGGGAATCGGGCGTCCTGGCGGCGCACGGGAGGAGAGGGAGAGGAGCGCTGGGATCGGGCTGCCGCTAGGGTTAGCGCTAGGGTTAGGAAGTGAGGGAGTGGGCCTAGAGGGAGGAGGAGGTAAAGAGGCTGAGAGCCCAGATGGGCTGGGAAGGTCTGCAGGCCGCCGGCTGCTGCTGAGATTTTCTTCCCTCTTTACTAATTAAAGAAAGAAAAAAAACAGAGATCTCAAAAGAGAGAGAAAAGGAAAAAAGGACAACTGCGGAAAGAATATACACGAGAGGGTAATTTTCTCGGGCTCGTAAAAATGAGCACGACCGGAGAAAAATATAAAAGGCCAGATCGGAAAAATAATTCAAACATATTTGAATTTAATTCAAATAGTTTTGAACTAAGACTTGATTATTGAAGTCTCCAAAAATGTTCAAATTTTTGGAGGAACCTCGAAACAACGGAAAAGAATTATTGGCAAGGTTTTGAAGGTGTAACTTGAATTAAAGAAGCATGGGGAAATATTGCAAGTGTGTTACGGTGAATTCCAACAAAAGGAATATTATGATATAGCTCCCTAATAATATTGAGAGGCTTTATATGTTATAAAGAGAAGACATTCTTCCCTCGATTTAAATGGACCGAAGGTCCACACGATTTATTTAGGTTGAGATGCAAAATAAAAATGACATGATGGCATGATGATATGATGCAATGCAAAAAATAAATAACACAAGCACAACTGAAACACACGGGCAACCCGGAACATCTGGAATCTTCTGGAATCTTCTGGGACGTCGGTCTTCGGGCGTCACAACTCTCCCACACTAACAGAGGATCTCGACCCGAGATCCTAGAGATATCACCGGATAAAACGGAAGAGGAAGAGGTAAAACAAAGTTGCTTCTTTGACAGACAAGTGAAACCAAAGAACCTTGAGCGGTTGAACAAAATGAAAGAAGAATGCAACGGAGATGAAGGAATATGAAAACTCCGTTAGAAAAGAGGAACAAGGAACATTATGAGAACCTTGAAGGTTGAAAGACATTAAACAAGAGCTTACGGACCAAAGAATATGAAACCTCAATGGTATAGCCAAGGAAATAAGAATGACAGAATTTGGACAGCACTCCGTCTGAAAATGGAAGGAATTGAACATGAACTTGCCAAGTTGGAATGATACTTGATGAAAACAACAACATATTGCCTTAGAAACAATTAAAAGAATGGCACAAGGTGTAAGAAAGATTCAGATAGCACTCCGGTTAAAAAGATAGGCAAAACTTGGTAAGATGAGAGAACTAGAATGAAGAATACAACACTCCGGTTAAAATGACAAGCAAGGGAGAATATGATCTTGATAAAAACGAGATGATGGTCAAAAGAGCAATATCACAAAGCCTCCGGAATGAAAGAATAGCATATAAATCAATGAAATAAAAGAATGGGGAAGAAAAAGACAACTTCTCTCAGAAATGAATTAGGAAATCCTCCTTACAAAGAAGGGTTGAATGGGGTTGAAAGGATCTCCTAAAGAGAAAGAAATGATGGTTTTAATTATCTCATTCCTGACAACTCGTGAATCATGAAACATGAAGGAATTGTCAAGAATAACATAACACCACCTCAAAAGATAAGGGAGCAGAATTGCAATTGGAATGCATGATGAAGAATGCTTGAGCTCCAACAAGAATGTTGATGAAAACTTCGAGTATGAATTAAATGATGATGAACCACCATGAGAACTCCGGTAAAGAAAGCATGAGAAGTGAAGATGAAAAGAATAAGATTCAAGGCCTGCGATGAATTAGATGGAGCTGAAATGATATCATTGAAATAGCTTGGAGCTCCGGAAAACAAGATGAACAACTTAGGACCGAGAATATGATATGATGAACAAGCTCCTGACAAAAGAATTAAGTCACCTTGAAGGAATAAGAATAAGAATTATGTCATGCATCTCCTTCACCAATTTAAATTGATGACAACCACAGGATTTGGCATACTACTTATTCTCGTTGGAAAGAATTAAAGAGAGATCTAGCACAAGCTTGGATAAATCTTCAAAGAACCACCGGTAGGATTATGAAAAGAACGAGTGAATTAAAACGATAACAAGGAAGAGTAAACTTGAATGAACCACCGTAAGAATATAGAGACGAACGAAGAGACATCAATGAAGAATATTTGGAGGACGAAGTTGAAAACTGAGAACGAAGAAATATTCTGAAATGATGGCCTTCGGAGGATCACAATAGAAAGAATTCATGAAACACTTCGGATGGGTAAAAAGAATTCCTCACAATCTGAACAATAATGAGGATGGCATGAAGCTAGAACCACAACTCATCAAGAGAATGGGTCAAGGTTGAAGAGAAACACTTCTCCGGTCTCCAAATGCTGAGAATGAAGATGAGAAATGCCAAGAAGAATTGTTGAGCACTCCGGAATGAAGAATTAAAAAGGTTGAACCAATGATGAAAAAGAATTGGAAAGCGATCTTGGAGAAGGCGTGTGACTGATGGGGATCATTCTTACGTCACACTTTGAAAAGAATTCTCCGGAAAAGAAGAGTCAGGTAAGATCCTGGGAAAAGACCTATGGGTTAGGGCCCACTAAAGAAATCACCGTTGGAAAAGATTGCTTAAGAGATATTGCACCGGTTGAATTAAATGGCTTGGATGAGATATCAATCTCAAAATAGTTTGAACGGATTAGGAATGGAATTATGAATCTTGAGCACTTCGGATATGAATAACAAGAGGAGAAAGATTAATTGGTGCACCGGAATAAGAAAGCATTGTGAAAAGAGGAAAAAGGATAAGATCAACACCGAAATCTTGAATTACATCCACCGGCAGAATATTAGAATTAAGAATGATGAAATTGGAGCTCTCGAGCATCTTCACGATAATCACTGGATAAGAACATTGAAGGAAATGAATGAAGAAATATCACATGAATAAAATGGATAATTCATTAGAGACTCTGGCTCCAAGAAGAAAAAGGGTGGGAGGGTGGGGAAAACAAAGACAACCTGGGATGAATGAAACAGACAAAACGTCAGATTTCTCAACGGTGTCCGTATGGGATAACTTGAAGAGAAGGCACACCGGTTGAAAAGGATTAACATGACAATCTTGACGATCAAGAAGGATTAGCACTCCCATAGAAATATGAGAACACCGATTAGGAAAGGTATGGAATCAACATTTGACATCGAAGCAACTCGAATACCAGAATCAAAACAAAACAAAGGATAGATGTGTTGCAGCATCATCTTCACAATACCATTCGAACAGAGGATTGAACGAATGAATTCTGTAGGTACATCACTGGTCGAGAAGCCACTTGGAGAACAAAAGGTAAATAAAAAGGAACAAGGAACAGATAGAACAAATACAAGATAGAAGCTTCGTTCGACATCTTCGTGCTGGAAGCTCATGGAACGTGTTACAAAAGGGTTTTGCAATCCCCGGATCAGCATAGCCAAGGACCCTTTAAGATGCAACTCCCGATCAGAACAAGTCCATAAAACCACTTCACTCAATGTAGAACCCCGAACTTCATATCGTGCATCCGTTGGAAGAATGCCTAGAACTACTAGATGAACCCACCTATAGATTTCCGAAAGTTTCCAGTTATGCAATCAGGTGTTGGGGATACACGGGAAGCACCGCGCAATCAACTCTAAACCTACATCCAGGTGTATCCATCCTTCAACACATAACCAGTCTTTCTCGGAAACTGTTTACCTCGGACCTTCGAAACGCATCCACTATACAAGCTATGGCAATACTCCCGAACTACCTCCCCAGTACTGGGTGATGTCGGGGTTATCTTGCCACTAACCGCATAGGAGAGTTTTCGATGTCGGCCGTCTTAAGTATTCTAGTACTGCCGCGATGGATTTGTGACGACAACACCTCGGAGCTCAACTCCCCGGGACACTGCCACAACCCCTAATGACAGGAGGCATCGAGAACAATGTTCTCGTCACAAAGACATCGAAACAATCCAAACAATACTCGCGAGATCCTAAAAAAAAATTGGTGCAATTTTTGAAAGTAGAAGAGGCAAGAGTAGTCGTCAGGAGTCCTCACCAGAGAGAAAGGGGATGAGAAGCAAAGAAAACCTACTCTCCGATATAATATAGGACTCAAAAAGTTTTCAGTGTGTGCCTAGACTCGACCGTCAACGATTCGATCAAACAGTGGGGGCTCCTAGGTCGGAGAAGGCTCTGAATACCAACTTGTAATGCCCAGGATGGGACTATACCTCCTACGTGTCGAGGCACGACTTATAGGTATAAGCCCATCCTAGAATGATCTCAAGTTTGGTATCTTTGCACGACTCATGTAAAAGAGGGATTAAATTGCAAAAGGAGATAGTTGGCTTACACTCGCCACTTCACACAATACATTACATAAGCATAACATCATTCAAAACATCACAACCCGTCTATGAGCGAAGATCAAAAGAAAGATACCAAAACAACATAAAGCCACAGGCCTGGATCGAATCCTAGTAGAAACCACTACTGATCGTCGAAACATCACAAGCAAACGGCCACAAACTTCATCGAGCTCCAAGTGAAGAACTTGAACCAGCTCCTGCATCAACTCGGCTGAACCTGCATCTGGTGTTGTAGTATCTGTGAGCCACGAGGACTCAGCAATCCCATAACCATGGGTATCAAGACTAGCAAAGCTTTATGGGTAGGAAGAGGTAAAGTGGTGAGGTTGCAGCAGTGACTAAGCAATATATGGTGGCTAACTTACGAGTACCAGAATAAGATGAGAAGCTACGCAAACGGTCGCAAAGAGGTGATCGCTAAAGATCCTAACTACATACGGTCAAACATAACCCCACCGTGTTCTCTTCTCAAAGCGAAAAGAGACAGTCACGGTTACTCACACAGTTGTGTGTTTTACTTCGGATCATCTGTCAAGTTTTCTACAACCGGACATTAACAAATTCCAATCTGCCACATAACCGCGGGCACGGCTTTCGAAAGATCATAACCCTGCAGGGGTGTTCCAACTTAGCCCATCACAAGCTCTCACGATTAGCTGAAGTGATAAATATAATATCATCACTCCTTATCTTAGGGAAAATCCGATCAGGCTCGGCATCCCGGCAGCACAAGTCATTTCGACAATGGTAAAACAAGTCCAGCAAGACCTCCCGGCGTGCCGACACCCTGATAGTAGCCGCGCGCATCTCGTCTCAGGCCACGTCCGGATGAGCGCTACGTACAGTACCGAAGACCCCAGATAACTGGGTGGTACCGCAAGTGACTCTAGTTTGGGACCAACACCATCAGCACTGGCCCCCCCTGCTATGTAGAATTAAGAATCCTCGGGGACGCGACCCCCTATGCAATTTTAATTATTTAATTAAGTTGTTATTATGAGGCAAATTAAAACCAATGTTGGGCCTTGCTGGAGGAGTTTTATTCAAAGTCGAACTGTCAAGGGGTCCCCATCCACCCATCGTGTAAGGAACGCAAAATCAAGGAACATAATGCCGATTTATCGGCGCCTAAGGTGGCATGAGTGGAACAAAACACCGAGCAAAAGGCCAAGCCTTCCACCCATGCCCAGTATATAGGTGTGTTAATAGTAATTATAGATATTGTGATATAACCAACAACAAGTTCCCACCTGGAACGAACTTCATCTTCACCTGCAACTAACAACGCTATAAGAGGGACTGAGCAAGCGAGGCTGAGCAAGCGGGTAACATAGCCAAACAGTGGTTTTGCTAGGAAGGTTTCAAAATTAGAGGTTTCATGGCAACAAGGAGAGGCTGACATAAAAGATGGGTAGCGCGACATGTAACGATAGCATCGAGACAACTAAGCATGGCAATGGTAGTAAAGGTATCCAAGGGTATGATCATCTTGCCTGGGATTCCGCAAGGGAAGAAGAACAAGATCCATGAAGAAGACGGAGCAACACAGTCGAGCGAATCCTCACAACTCCGGAACGAAACCGAAGCTATCAAGAGAAGCAACCGGAAAGAAGGAAACAACACGGTAAACACACAAGCATAAACATGGCATACGATGCACATTCAAGTATGATGCATGTCCGGTTTAAATATGCAAGGCATGGCAAAGTGCACAAACAATACTACAAGTTAAGTGGAGCTCAATATGCAACGAGTTGCATATTGACGAAACACCACATTTAATTATTTAGTTGACTCTCGTTTATTTACAAGACAAGATTAAATGTTTTTAACATGGCAAGAGGTGAAGCATAATAAAACTACACTAACTAGCAATTTAAATGAGGCCGGAGAATAACAGCAACATATCCGGAAAATCCCCATGAGCATGTTTAGCAATTATAAGCAAACAACAATTCACACATATTGCTGTTGTTAACATGATGCGGATGACATGATCAAGTTTATGCAATTTTATTTACAAGGTTAACAAGAAGATGATATGAAGCGTCGTCACCGTGGTGGAAAGAAAGAGTGCCACGGCAACGATCCGAAATGATGCAAAGGCAACAACTCGGTTCCGGTAACTCGTTGAGAGACCGGTGCAAAGGAAAGATGGCGTGAGCGAGTCAAACGAGATGAAAGGTGGGGCGATCCCGTTACCGGGTTCCCACGAGTCGGTGACGAGGCAACCGAGGAACACGACAAAAGATGAAACGGACACGGAGCACACACGGGAAAACATTTCATACAACACAACAAGCATCTTACGGGTCACGTCTCGGGGTTATACCTTCAAAACACTCGTTTTGGGGCGGTTCGAGATCGTCGAGGAACGTAGGGGAAATAGTTGTACACGGCCGTAGAGGGAAGTAGGCGTTCACGTTTGGAGAGGAAGTAGCCGTTCCGTCGGCGGTAGTTGTACATGGTGTTCACGTGGTAGTAGTGGAAGTAGTGGTACACGTCATCGTGTCGTGGTACTTGGCGAATTCCTCGTTTCTGGGCGACGGTAGTGGTACACGGCGACGGTAGTCGTTCGGGTCGTCGTGGTACTTGGCGTGTCATCTTGCGTAATCGTTCCGGTTCGTAGACATACTTGCATCGGAGGGGTACTTGTCGTTTCATCGTGTAGTCGAGCTTGTCGAAACTTGAGGTCCTCGTGCACTTGACGAAAACAAAAAAAACAGCAGCAGTACATGGCAATACAACAAAACAAACAACAACAGCACGACGGGACAGTCCAAGGAGGCAACAGGAGACGGCGCCCTGGAGGAGAGCGAGGCCGCTCGGGCCTGGGGCGCTGCGGGATCCGGCCACTGGAGGGTCGAAGCGGGGCGGCGCTGGGAGCCGGGAGGAGGCAGCAGGGCGCACGGGAGGACGCGCTGCGGCCTGGCGCGCCGGTGGCCTGGATGCGTTGAGCTCGGGACGGCCGCTCGCGGGGCGCCAAGGGGCGAGGCGCGGGACGTCGAGGGGGATCCGCGGGAGGAGAAGTGCTCGAGCTTCTGCCTTGGAGAGGAGGGAGCAGCTCCGGCCGCGGCTGCGGTGCTGGCCGGCGGGGCGGAAGGGCGCCGGGGGCGCCGGGCTCGAGGGAGCTGCGACCTGCTGCTGGAGGCGAGGGCCTGGAGCAGGAGGACCGAGGCCGGGCGCGGCTCCTGGTAGCCTAGAGGCGAGGCGCAGAGGAGGCCCGCTTGCTGCTGCGAGGAAGATGGAGGGCGCGGCCTTGCTGGTCGGAGGAGGGAGGCCGCGCGAGGAAAGGGAGCGGGCGTCGCAGCCTGGGACGAGGCGCTCGGGAGGAGGGTTCGGTCGAGCGAAGAGCGAGGAGTCGTGGTGCGGTCGGGGAACGAGAGGTGGCGAGGGGGAGAGGGAAACGGGCTGAGAGCGACGGGGCACGAGGGTTCGAGGGATCTGCGAGGGGGAATCGGGCGTCCTGGCGGCGCACGGGAGGAGAGGGAGAGGAGCGCTGGGATCGGGCTGCCGCTAGGGTTAGTGCTAGGGTTAGGAAGTGAGGGAGTGGGCCTAGAGGGAGGAGGGGGTAAAGAGGCTGAGAGCCCAGATGGGCTGGGAAGGTCTGCAGGCCGGCGGCTGCTGCTGAGATTTTCTTCCCTCCTTACTAATTAAAGAAAGAAAAAAAACAGAGATCTCAAAAGAGAGAGAAAAGGAAAAAAGGACAACTGCGGAAAGAATATACACGAGAGGGTAATTTTCTCGGGCTCGTAAAAATGAGCACGATCGGAGAAAAATATAAAAGGCCAGATCGGAAAAATAATTCAAACATATTTGAATTTAATTCAACAGTTTTGAACTAAGACTTGATTATTGAAGTCTCCAAAAATGTTCAAATTTTTGGAGGAACCTCGAAACAACGGAAAAGAATTATTGGCAAGGTTTTGAAGGTGTAACTTGAATTAAAGAAGCATGGGGAAATATTGCAAGTGTGTTACGGTGAATTCCAACAAAAGGAATATTATGATATAGCTCCCTAATAATATTGAGAGGCTTTATATGTTATAAAGAGAAGACATTCTTCCCTCGATTTAAATGGACCGAAGGTCCACACGATTTATTTAGGTTGAGATGCAAAATAAAAATGACATGATGGCATGATGATATGATGCAATGCAAAAAATAAATAACACAAGCACAACTGAAACACACGGGCAACCCGGAACATCTGGAATCTTCTGGAATCTTCTGGGACGTCGGTCTTCGGGCGTCACATTCACCCTTGTCTTTAGGGACATACATGAACTTAGATAATTTAGTGGAGGTATTTGGAGTGGTTTTTATAGCGGAAAGAGCGGAACCCACATTAGTGATAATATCCTCAAGCTTATTGATTCTAGTAGAATCCTGATCTAGCTTTTCTTTAACTATGGGTTCTTTTTCCCTAAGATTTTTCAGAACAACTCCTGCCTTAGATCCATATTGGGTAATTTCATTGTGAATTTTTTTCTATCCAAGTTCTCTAACAATTCTACCGTAGCAACTTTGTTCTCAATAATTTCTAACCTTTGCATAACATGCTCCAAAGTTAAAACGGTCCCATTAACCATAAGAGGTGGTGAGCCAAATAATTCAGTCATAGCTTTATAAGAATCAACGGTGTGGCTACCCAAGAAGTTCCCTCCGGTAATGGTATCTAAGATAAATCTATTCCACGGAGTTATGCCAACTTAAAAATTGCGAAGAAGCACGGAAGTGGAAAGCTTCCGATTAGATCTATTCTGAGTATTGCAAATTCTATACCAGGCATCTTTTAAGTTTTCTTCCTCCCTTTGTTTAAAGTTGAGGAACTCACTCTCGAGAGTGGTGATAATGATAGGTGAGCTAGATATGATGACAAGCAAGCAAGCAGCACACGAAAGCGAACAAGAGGCAAGCGAACGAAAAACACACGGCGGAAGAAGGGCGAATAAAACGGCAAAGGTGAAGTGGGGGAGAGGAAAACGAGAGGCAAATAAATGTAATGCGAAGGATAAGGGTTTGTGATAGGTACTTGGTATATGACTTTTACGTAAGCCTCCCCGGCAACGGTGCCAGAAATTCTTCTTGCTACCTCTTGAGCTTGCGTTGTATTCCCTCGAAGAGGAAAGGGAGATGCGGCACAGTAGCGTAAGTATTTCCCTCAGTTTTTGAGAACCAAGGTATCAATCCAGTAGGAGACCACGCGCCAATCCCTCGCACCTGCACAAACAAATAAGAACTTCGCAGCCAACACGATAAGGGGTTGTCAATCCCTTTACGGTCACTTACGATAGTGAGATCTGATAGAGATGATAATTATATTTTTGGTATTTTTGGTATAGAAACAGAAAGTAAAGAAAGCAAATAAACAACGGCAACAGAAATTGACGGGAAAGTAATATGATAAAGATAGACCCGGGGGCCATAGTTTTCTCTAGTGGCTTCTCTCATGATAGTGATATTCTACGCGGGGTAAACAATTTACTGTCGAGCAATTGATAGAAAAGCGAATAGTTATGAGACTATCTAGGCATGATCATTGTATATAGGCATCACGTCCGAGACAAGTAGACCGAAACGATTCTGCATCTACTACTATTACTCCACACATCGACCGCTATCCAGCATGCATCTAGTGTATTGAGTTCATACGAACAGAGTAACGCCTTGAGCAAGATGACATGATGTAGAGGGATAAACTCAAGCAATATGATGAAAACCCCATCTTTTTATCCTCGATGGCAACAATACAATACGTGACTTGCTGCCCCTACTATCACTGGGAAAGGACACCGCAAGATTGAACCCAAAGCCAAGCACTTCTCCCATTACATGAACTATAGATCTAGTAGGCCAAACCAAACCAATAATTCGAAGAGACTTGCAAGGATATTATGAGCACACATAAAAAGTTCAGAGAAGAACCAAATATCTTTCATAGATAACCTTGATCATAAACTCACAATTCATCGGATCCCGACAAACACACCGCAAAAAGAGATTACATCGAATAGATCTCCTCGAAGACCGAGGAGAACTTTGTATTGAGATCCAGAGAGAGAGAAGAAGCCATCTAGATACTAGCTATGGACCCGAAGGTCTGAGGTAAACTACTCACAACTCATGATGAGGGCGATGATGATGATGATGATGAAGGCCTCCGTGATGGATCCCCCTCCCGGAACAGGCTCCAAGATGGGATCTCCACGGGAACAGAAGCTACGGTGGTGGAATTAGGGTTTTCTCTCTGCATTTGGAGTTTCTGGGGTACGTAGGTATATATAGGAAGAAGGGGGCACCGGGGGAAACACGGGCTGCCCTCGAGGCAGGGGGGGCGCGCCCTGGGAAGGGAGGCGCGCCCCCCACCCTCGAGGGTGGCCCCTCTGTCCCCTGGCTTGACCCTGAAGTCTTTCATGCGTGATTTGCTCCACGCGAAGGTTTCATTCCGTTTGGACTCCGTTTGATATTCCTTTTCTGCAAAACCCTGAAATAGGCAAAAAACAGCAATCTGGACTGGGCCTTTGGGTTAGTAGGTTAGTCCCCAAAATGATATAAAAGTGAATGATAAAGCCCATTAAACATCCAAGACTTCATAAATAATAGCATGGAACAATCAAAAATTATAGATACGTTGGAGATGTAGCAGACCCGCATCGTGAGGGCAATTTCGGTGGCCCACTCCGGCGAGAGCGCGGCCGCAACCACCATCGCATGCTGACAAGGTGCATGAGCGCGGCCGCAATCTGCGACCGGACGGCAAAGGCAGCAAAACGGCTGTTGTTGCTTCTAAGGTAGCGGCAGCAACATCTTCCTCAGGGATAGCAACTGGTGAGAGCGGCACGGCAGTTGTCTGTTCGGCGGCGGTGGCCTTAGCCCTGATGGAGGTCACCCACAACCATGTCGAGGCCGCCCACGCCAAGCTCATGGCGGTCACCGCACAAATCGAGCGAAGCTTCTCCGACAACGGTCGGCAACCCACGGCCAAAGAGCTGGCAATCGCCAAGAGCGTTCGAGCAGCCGTCCGTTCCTCCGTCGCATACCTTGTGACGATGGAGACCGTCCAAGCCCAGATCGCGTCCGCCCACGCCCAGCTCGTGGAAGCCTTTTCCAAAGAGATGGCGGACGCAGACGGTGAGATGCTTGTCGAGTATGGTGCGATGGATGCCATGGAGCCCCTTCCCCAGGAGATCGTCGTGCGCGAGCTGGACTTGGAGGCGGCGGCAGAGATCGACGAGCACCAGCCGTAATAGTACTCTTTGCTTTGTTTAATTAAGAGCGCCGGTCTTTATTTTATTAGAGTAATGTTTAGGTCATCTAGCTCTGTTTGATTGTTGAACTTGCTCGATTAAGAAGTGTTGGTGTGATGTAGTCTCCTTTGTGTACACAAATTATGCAATGACGTGGATGACCACCGTAACCATGGAAATTTGAACCAAAACTTTTGACGTTCAAACTCACCACACATGGGTGAAGCTATCTGAATCGTTTGTGATGTTCACATATCGTACACAGTTCTGAATAGGGGACCGTGTCTGATGACACTTTGCGCGCCAGTTTTTTGGCTGAAGCGATTCCAAATTTTCGGCTTCCTCAGAAATATCTACCTCCACGCCCCCTCCCCCTTACCAAAAGCCACATTTCCCCTCTTGCCGCCTTTCTTTGCAAGTTGAAACCTTCACTCCTTGCTTGCAGCGCCGCCTCCTTGTCGGCGACCCTCCTTCACGCTGCTCGGCCTCGTCTATCCAGGCAGGTAATCCACACCCGACCCCCATCCTCCTCCTCCTCCTCCTTCCACATCCCACATGCCCCAACCGCCGGCGCGAGCGCGACACCTTGCACCCAAATCACCGACCCCTACACCAAATAAGCACCGCCCTAAGCCATGGTGCAGTATAGCCATGATTTCAAGGAGCATTTGGCGGCGAAGAAGCAAATCGCGGCCGCACGCGCGGATGAGGTCACGATGGCTGCCATTCGTGCCGACCCCCAGATCTTGGAGGAGCACCTTGCCATTTGCTAGCTACGCCGGTTAAGCATGCTCGGTTTACCCGTTGCGTGTGCTGCTCCTGCCTTTCCTTCACAAATTCTAGTGAATTGTGCTATCTAATTTTACCATGCAATTTGTTGCTCTAGTGTATATGTTCTATATGTCATGCAGTGTGGTGCTCACTTATTAACTGTTTTGTTAATTAGTTATCATCTTCAGTTAACTGTTTGGTTCAATTCTGCAAATATGATGTTCAATTCTTCAGGCTGTAATTTTCTATTGTCTTTCATGTGAGAAATAAATCAAATTTATTTACAAAATACATGAGAAACGAATACAATTGCTATATTTCCAAGTTGTCAAGCATGCTTGGTTTGGTTATGCATTGTGCAATGTGGTGCTCAGTTAACATTTGGTTCATTTGTGTTGTGGTGTTTAGTTAATTGTTTGGTTCAATTCTGTAATACAATGTTCAATAGTTGTGGGTGCATTCTGTTATTGTATACCATGTGAGGAATACATTGAATTTGGCTGTAGTAAATACATGACAAACAAATACAATTGCTACAATTGGCTGTAGTTAACTGTTTGGTTAATTGTCTGATCTTCTATTAGAAGTATGTTATATTGTGCAATGTGATGCTCAGTTAATGTTTGGTTCATTTGTTGTGGTGTTTAGTTTACTACTTGGTTCAATTCTACAATGCGATGTCCAATTGTCGTGGGTATAATTTTGTATTGTTGTGCATGTGAGGAATAAATCAAATTTTGCTGCACTTAATACATGAGAAACATATACAAGTGCTATATTTCCTAGTTATTAATTATGCTTGGTTTGGATAAATGGGTTTTCCGTGTGACTTGAATTAATCTGATTAATCTGCAATGTGCTTATTTTTCATCAATATATTTTACTAATAGCATGCGAACCCTTACTTAACCTGATGATTAACTACCTTATATGTGTTGTAGGGAAACAATGAGAAGCACTAAGGTTTACAATCAAGGTTAGCACGTGCATGGTCCATTCTCTAATAGCACATTATTATGCAATTGCAGGAACCATTCTAATATTTTGGTTTTTAACAATTTGGTCTTGCACATGCAGGTCTTGCTATCAGAGGTTTTAACCCATTGTTCGACCCTTTTTCATATGAGGAAATGAGTTGTTCATGAATATCAATCAAATCAAGAAACTCATAAAGATTGTTAGGATAAAGAAATTAGTGATAAAAAACAACAATATCTTTGTCTGCAAAATGAAGAAGACATCAGTTCACTACAAGATGGTACTAACTATTATACCTTGCATTTTTTATTCCTTTGCCCCCATTTCCAATATAGAAAAGATATTTATGCACATCCTTGTTTTCACGCCTTTCCAAAGCAGTTCACTCATGATTACCTCTCAAACCACCTCTATGGTCAGGAGTCGAGGAATGTTTTCATACAACACCCACGGTTCAATATTGAAGTGTTCCTGAAGAGGACAAAGGACAGACGGTCAATCATCTACAGGCACTGGCCTAAAGTTGCAAAGACCTTCAACATGAATGAAGGCTCAATATTCGCCTTCCGCTTCAGCAGTTTTCCAGATGAGATGCATTTGTCTATTTACCGTCTATGATGCTAATTTCGAAAGGTTCTACATGTTGCAAGTAGAATTTGGTGCTGGTGCAGTTGTGTAATGGGGTAGCTGAGTGCTGAAGCTATACCATGTTGTACTATGATGTATTTCAATTATGAAATTATGCTTCCTCAATATGGAATGAAATATATTATGTGTTTAATATGAATGTCAATTAGATTAATAAATGGATTATTAATAATAGGCCAATTAGCTTGCTAATTGCGAATTAGCCTGCTAATTGGGTTTCGATATTGTAAACGGTTATTGAAAAAATACCATGGGCGATGACCTTAGGCAACGCACACAGTTTTTAGGAATAAATCATGTTGTATCAATGAACAATCACACACGACTTTCTCTTGAAAACTGTTTGCGTTAGGCCACCTTGCGCAAATGTTTACCACATAAAAAATGTGTGTGATGGACAGCCTTTGCCACACAGTTTCTTCTACGGACCGTGTCTGATACATTCAATAATGCAACGATTTAACCGGAAACATTGTGTGTGATGTACCTGTGAACGGAAAACATTTTCCTTGCAGCGACTGTGCGGGATGTACATACGAACAGAAACATTTAGCGGGGACTGACTGTGTGGGATGTACTTGCGACCGGAAACAATTTCGCTGTATAATTGTATTTTTAGCTCTACTAGACATATTTCCGTATTTGAGCGCTCGCTGGTCGCACACGGCCTCATTTTGCCGAGCATGTGTGTCGGGAGGGCATATTCCCGACGGTTTGTGGGTCGTGTGGGAAGGATCCCCCTATCGCGCACACTCACTTGGTGACGGTTCCAAATACCGTCGCGGAAAGGGGTTAAAAACCGTTTGTATAGCACCGACGCGTAACAGTGAAGGCTACGTCGGACGAGCTCAAGACACTGGTTCCGGACCCAGCCCAGGGTGCGATGTCAGTGGACATCCTACGCTGGGCCATGACTCAGGCAGACTCCGACGACGCTCGATGGCCAAGTACAGTCAATACAAGGCGCCTCAAGACCAGCGTGGCGTGGTGTACTGGAGTAGTACGTTCGGGTCGCCGGAGTCTGACAACGATGAGGTGCAGATGGTGGCCAGGGCGCAACGGTAGGCGACCATGCAAGACCCATCATTCTTGATGAAGACAATAAGGACGAAGCCGATGAGGAAGAAAAGAAGATGACTATATGCCTCCCCCC